>OX123183.2:56628458-57883357 GCA_944739405.2 Euclidia mi | reverse complement strand
GGTTTTCTTTTCCTTTTTGCTATTCAATAAGGTATTTTGCCTACATTTTCAAATAATTACCCGACATAGAGCCGTTTCATAAATGTTAGGTACTATTAGTACGAGCACTCATCGAGTTTTTGCTTAAAACCAAATTTTGTAGTATATTTATGATCAGGAGAATACATATCTACTAGGTTGCCTATTAAAATTTGGCCGCAAGTATTTTTAATAAAATTATTGTTAATTGATTTTTGGGAGATAATTTCGTTCACTCGTTCTATAAGTAAAATATCGTCTACATCACGGCAATATATATAAAGATTCTGAAAAATCACGGTTGCCATTGTTCACGTGGCCGCACCTCCTCGCAGTCAGGTGTAACCCACCCACACATTATTTCGATACATTTATACGTTCATAACGTTTATTGATGATTTATATATCAAATAAAAGCTATTTTTTCTATTTATTATTATATATGGTTGCCTAATTTAATCCGTTGAAGATTGTAAATATTTAAAGTAGAGCGAAAGAGAGTTACACGCGTAACATCATTTGTCAGACAGCTCCGAAGAATAAGGAATATACATAGAAATAGCATAAAACAGCAGTTATACCCAATCAACAATATATTTACTTTGACTTATGAATTCTTTTTAGTGTTAGAGTAAGATACATACAAGAGACGTTTCGAATTTTCGTCGGTTGATACTAGTTTTAATTTGATAAGTGATGGGCTTACTCAGAATGAATATTGTTAGAATATCGATAAAATTTGAAATAAATCATCAGATCTGGTTTACTCAGAATGAATATCGATAGAATGATGATAATTCCTCAATCAAGTAAATTAAGAAATAAATCAAATATAAATATCAACAAAGGCATTTGAACATGTCCTATGTTAGAGTAATAATAATGTGATTTATGTCATCTGTTCAAAAAATAGATCTACATTTATGTAAGCATATACAGGAGCAAATAAACAAATTGTTCTTAGCTGAGTCAAGCACGCCTTGAAGTTCAGTATCTTCAATGTCTGCTTGCCTGCAGGTATGTCCTTAATTTGACTAAAAAAATAAAAGCATTGTATTATTTCTCCCATGACCTGATGAAATCCCGCTCTCACAATCATTCTGGGTGGTGATCTGAACGGTCATGTGGGTGAGGGGTGTGAGGAATTTGAGCGTGTTCACGGTGGCTTTGGCTACGGTGGCCGTAATGAGGGAGGGGAGTGTATACTCCATACGTGTGCGGCTGCCGACCTTGCCATTGTGAACACGTACTTCAAAAAGAAAGCCGAACACCTTGACACCTAGAAGTGCGGGAGGCACGCGACCCAGATTGATTGCCTACTTACCAGGAGACACCATATCAGCAAAGTAGCCAACTGCAAGGTCATACCCGGTGAGAGTCTCACGGCACAACGCCGCCTCCTTGTCATGGACCTCCGCGTGAAGCCTAAAGGCAAGCACGCCGACCGCTGTCAACGTCAAATTCGGTGGTGGCTGCTCAAGGATGCCAAATCCCTGGAGTTCGCCTCAGCTATCGGTGACAAATGCGCTGCTACTGAAGGCGAACCAACTCAGAGCCAGAGGGATAGAATCCAGGCGGTCATCACTGGAGCGGTGAAGGCAGTGCTGGGCATGTCTAAGGGCGGACGCAAGTGTGACAAGGAGACTTGGTGGTGGAACGACACAGTCCAGAGGGAGACAAGGGTGAAGAAAGCCCTCTTTAAAGCGTGGCAAGCGTCCAAATCTCCTGAAGACCGCGACGCATACAGGGCTGCCAAACGTGCCACTAAGAGGGCTGTAGCCAGAGCCAGACGAGACCACTTGGAACCGCTTTATGCCAAGCTGGAATCGTCTGAGGGGCAGAAGCTCTTATACAAGTTGGCACGCTCCAGGGTCAAAGCGGCACAGGACATTACTAAGTGTCGCTGTGTTAAAGACCCTGAGGTCAACCTATTATGCGCGTCAAGCGCGGTGAAAGAGAGATGGCGCTCGTACTTCCACGAGCTGCTTAACAAGCAGCATAAAGAGGTGCAGCCACCGGAATTCCCTCCGAACCAAGGACTAGTGCCGCTGGTAACGCCTGAAGAAGTCCAGAGGGCCCTTCGCCACATGTATAATCGGAAAGCTGTCGGAACTGATGGAGTCCCCATTGAGGCCTGGAAGGCAATGGGCCTGCGGGGTGTGGGCACCCTTACTAATCTATTTAACCGCATACTCCTAAACGGAAAAATCCCGAACCAATGGAGACTGAGTATCATCACTCCAGTCTTCAAAGGCAAGGGATCGGTACAGGAGTGCAGTAGCTATCGCGGTATTAAGGTGATGTCTCATACCCTAAAGCTCTTTGAGCGAATCATCGACTCCCGGATCCGACAGGAGACCACAGTCTCGGAGTGTCAATATGGGTTTCGCCCTGGTCACGGCACCATGGACCCAAGTTTCGCCCTCAGGATCGTCATGGAGCGATACAGGTCGAAGAACACGCCTCTGCATCTTCTGTTTCTAGACATGCAGAAGGCCTTCGACTGTGTGCCCAGACAGATGATCTGGTGGGCGCTAAGATCCAAAGGTGTACCAGAAGCATGCTGTTGGCGACACAAGAACCTTTCCCATCACCGTCGGGGTCCACCAGGGTTCCGTCCTTAGTCCGTACCTATTCAGTGTCATATTAGACGTCCTGTCGGACAGCATCAGAGACTCACATGAGCAGCCCCCGTGGCTGCTCATGTATGCTGATGATAGCGCGCTGGCGGATGCGGACAGGGGACGCTTGGTGCGGCGTGTGAATGCGTGGAAGGAGTCGCTTGAGAACGGCGGTCTGAAAATAAACGTGGCGAAGACCGAGTACTTGGCCTGCAACAGTACTGATTCCGCGTCAATTCGTATAGGCGGAGACATTGCCCAGCGAAAGGACCTGGTCAAGTACCTGGGATCGGTACTGCACGCGTCTGGTAACATCGATTGCGACGTCAAGGCACGCATTTCGGCAGCCTGGGCCAAATGGCGTGAGGTGAGTGGTGTCATTTGTGACCCAAAATGCCGGTTAAGCTCAAAGGACAGGTCAATTTTTTTTTTTTTTTTTTAAGACAACTCCCGCAGTAGGACTAAATCCTGTGTTGCGGGGGACTTTACAAACATACAACTAACGGACACAATGCACACCGAGACTCGAAACAACAATTTGTGAATTACACAAAGTGTTGCCTCGTGTGGGGATCGAACCCACAACACTCGGCGCAGTGTCAAGCAGTGAGGCGGCCGCTTAAACCACTACGCCAACCGTGCAGTCGAATAATATAAATCCATCATTAGACCTGCCCTGTTATATGGCAGTGAGACATGGCCTGTGCTTGAGCGACACAAGCAGAGTCTGCGTGTCACGGAGATGAATATGCTGCGCTGGATGTGTGGTGTCACGCGGAAGGACCGCATTAGGAACTCCCGCATCCGGGGTAGCCTTCATGTGCGTAACATTGCTGACAAACTGCAAGAGTGTCGTCTACGCTGGTATGACCACGTCTTACGTCAACCGGCATCTTACGCGGGTAACAAATGTCTTGCCATGCTACCTCCACCGGGCCCCGGTAAACGGGGAAGGCCAAAGAAATGCTGGCTTGACGTCGTAAGGGATGATATGCGTGCCAACCAACTAACCACCAGGGATGCTGAAGACCGTGCGAAGTGGAGGAGACATAGCCGGAAAGCGGACCCCGGGCTCCAAGGCGTGGGTTATGGAGCGCAACCGGGATAGCGCTAGGATGATGAGGCTCCTACTGAATAAGTTATGTGTTTCATGATATTACAATCTAACTAACTAATTGAAATAATGATCCAACGACACAGTACTGGAAAGACTACCAACAATAAATTTTGGATTTGAGACTCCTGAACAATGAAACCTATAAAAAATACTCGAAACAGTGAAACATTCTGGTAAAAGCACTCAACACACATGCAACAAAAGTAACTATCTGGCATGAAATGATTACTATGCCCATAGAAATAAAAATTAGTATATCTATGACTATGCCTTTGTTCCTTATTTCATACAAAGAAATTCTCATAAAGCGACTCGATTCCAAATTGACAGTCGATTAATATTCGTAAGAGACAGGCGTCTTTTCTACACGTGTAAATACTTATATGTAAGTAACGAAGCATTATTCAAATATGGCCCGGGCCTCACGCCCCTTACAGGCATCTAAGTAAAGAAACGCTGTAAGTACATAATAAAGTGACTGTTGCTGAAAGCATATGTACATAGGTACATAGGGAGTGTCGGCATGGTCGGCGTCTTCATTATTTTTTTTATAGTCACCCTAGCTTTGTAGGCATACTAGGCATCCCATCGAGAACACGCACGTTTGACTGCTAGTATAGTGTAGTGGTTTAAAGCGGCTGTCTCACCGTTTAGAACTACGCCAGGTGTTTTGGGTTCGATCGTAATACGAGACAACACTTTGTTTTATCTGCATTGATGTTTCAAAACAGAAGTCAACGGATGATCTCGGTTTTTATTTTATTTTATTATATTTTTAGATTTATCAACAATTGTTACAGTACTACATAGGTACATCTCTGATCTCCGTTGTTTAACTGTTTGTCAAAGTGCCGACACAGGATTTATTCCGAGTGCTGGAGTTGTTTAATTAAGAGATAATAAGTAGGTAAATCTCAGTATAATAGGAAGGACATAAGGCGATTTCCTTTTATTAAAAAATAATTGCGCCAAATATAGCTACCTTCCATCATCTAATATCCCAAACAAACGAAGCTTCTCACTTGAATTTGCATATCGCACGCGTAGGTACCTGATTAAGAACGATCATGACCACACATAATTATATCAAATACCTATACAAACAACAAACAACAGAGAAATGCAGAGAGCAATGCGTTCCATCTTCCCGCACTTCATTAAGCACAGCTTTAATTATTACCATGTATTCATCTTCATTGGCCTCACTTTGATTAAGTGTTTTTGTAAAACCTATGAACAAAAAAGCATTTTGACTTTTACTTTGACTTCATACAATAGGGACTTTAATTCAATACGTACTTACCTATACAATGACAGTAGGTATACAAAGTCAACAATAATACAATACAAAGTTATTATGGTAGAAAATTAATAAATTAGTAAATGGTTTTCAGCATCGCTTGCAGTGTCCACTCTTACAAGTTCGAGTTTGCTAAGGGCAAGTGATAAAATGTTTACAGGTAGTAGAGCCTTGCTGTTTTCAGCATGAATGGGCCGGCTCGACCGGGAAAGTACTACCCTCTCACAGAAAATCGACGTAAAGTAACAGTACCTAAACTGTTGCGTTTCGTTCGGTGAGTGAGAGTGCCGGAGGCTCGATCCCCTATTCCTTCTCCCTCATCCTATCCCTTTTCCCAAGCCAAGGGGCGCCAATGCACTTGTGACTCCTGTGGTGTTGCTTGTGTCCATGGGCGGCGGTAATTGCTTACCATCAGGCGACCCGTCTGCTCGTTTACCGCCTATTACTATAAAAAAAGTGCTAGTAGAGATACCTACCTCTTCTCTATCAACAAAATTCCTCTTCGAACAAAATAATGCTAAATTAGCTTAACGTGACTTTCATGATAAAATACCAACAAAAAAAATTAAAACGAACGTCACTATATAGTAAGTTCCTAGATATAAATACCTAATAAAAGCCAAACACGACCTCTGAATAGGTACGGATTACTTAGATACCAACATATCACACAAATGACTTTGAAGTAGAGCCAAAATTAGTACGATATCTATCAAGAACAGATACCTATATGTAATGGAAGGCTAGTAATATAAAGGAAGCTAACAGGGCGTGGTTAAATTGACCTTATTGAAAAGGCCTTTGAGGCTTTGGTTGAAGTTCATGACAAAATATTCTAGCTATCAAAGACGTTATTCAGATACCTAGCGAACATTACAGACATTGTCTAAAAAGCTTTAATAGATATTCATAGCAAAAGGCCAGATAATGGCGAATAAATATTTAAAATTGGAAGTCAGAAGGTCAATAATTAATTTTGCGCAAAGATGTAAGATACATACATACATACATAGACTCACGCCTATTTCCCCGAAGGGGTAGGCAGAGGCATATTAAACGCCCACTTTTCGCCAGTGTTTTGATCCCACGTAATAGGTGGCGAGCCTATTGCCGCTTATCGGGATATTTTGTTTGCCAGAGCCTCGTCCGTTGATCGGCAGGTGCACCACTTGCAGGTGAGGTTGGCTTGGGACCCTAAGTTCTTGGTGGAAACCCTATGCACCCAAAGATGTAAGATGTGCCATGCATATTCAAATAACGATAACTTATCCACAATGAAACACCAAAATATGTCTTCACACAATAACTTGTGAATATCCGACATATTTAAAGTATATTTAATGCTAAAACTAATCTAAATCGCCTCTTTGCGAGAACAACGTGTTATCTCAAAAACCGCAACTTTACAGGAGGCCACTTTTTAAGTTTAAAATATTCGGAAATTCTAAAATATTGCTCTTTGGTGTTGATATGCAATAAGTTCGAAGTGGTAACTAATGTGCTTTTTGGAAAAAGGCAAAGCAGTACAGCTTTCGTTCTAATCAGCATAAATATTTGCCTTTAAACAAAAAAGGGGAACATATGTCACGTTTTCTTTGAAAATATGTAAAAAAGTAATCGTAACATATTAAAGTATCACGTTGAAGATGTTAAAATTTTGTGCAAGGCATTGTGTTAAGTTAAATATAATACATTGCAATTGTAAAAAAATATTAATGTTCAAAAGTGGTTAGTATTTTAACCCATCTAGGTATGACACGTAATGATATTTTTTTTTAAAGATACAAGTTATCAAAAACAGATCAATCGCAATGTATTAAGTAAATTTCATTAAATTATTATAATGTTGAATAGTAACTGAAAATTAAGTTTTCTAAAAGAAAACAGTTTTAAACACATAACCATATTATACTCGAATTCGATGAACTGCTGCTGCTTCTAGTTGAATCACGAGATCGAAATGTAATGCATCATCTTTGTCTCATTAATAGCCCTATATATTTTATAGTGCCCCACTGCTGGGCACGGGTCTATTCTAAACTATAAGAAGGGTAAACCATATGCCGCACATATTATAAAAGCAGAAAGTACTATTATAGTTAGTAGTCCTATGTAATACAGTGTTTATAAATTTCGGGGCAGCACAGTCCACTATATGCTGGCCAAGAGTGGTTTGGCGGACTTCACGTGTCTTTCGAGAATGCTGGTTTCCTCACGAGGTTTTCCTTCGCCGTTAAACAAGTGATAATTAACTATTTAATACGCACTTAACTTCGAAAAGTCATTGGTGCGCGCCGTGGATTCAAACTCGTGGCTTTATGTACTAACTCATTTAATTATATAATTATTACGTATAGATATCTAACAAAAATAATACGGATACAAAAACCTTAGACGACAGAACCTCCTTCTTGTGCCAGATTATCAGAATGCTGGGACTAGGTACTAGGATTTTCGTTCCGCTCCTGTTTAGATTTTTATCGGAGTGCTACTCAATTTTCATGTATTGTAGTGTGGCAATTTATCTAGAAGTACTTAATAATATAGAACAATTTATAACGTTAAAATTACTGTACCATAACGTTACATCTCATACTTATTGCATATCAACAGCAAAAGAGTAATATTTTAGAATTTCTGAATATTTTAAAGTGGCCTCCTGTAAAGTTGCGATTTTTGAGATAACACGTTGTTCTCGCAAAGAGGCGATTTAGATTATTATTGGTAAGCATTATTAATATACTTAAAATATGTCGGATATTCACAAGTTATTGTGTGAAGACATGTTTTGTTGTTTCATTGTGGATAAGTTATCGTTTTTTGAATATGCATGGCACATCTTACATCTTTGCGCAAAATTAATTATTGACCTTCTGACTTACAATTTTAAATATTCATTCGTCATTATCTGGCCTTTTGCTAGGAATTTCTATTAAAGCTTTTTAGACAATGTCTGTAATGTTCGCTAGGTATCTGAATAATGTCTTTGATAGCTAGAATATTTTGTCATGAACTTCAACCAAAGCCTCAAAGGCTTTTTCAATAAGTTAAATTTAACCACGCCCTGTTAGCTTCCTTTATATTACTAGCCTTCCATTACATATAGGTATCTGTTCTTGATAGATATCGTACTAATTTTGGCTCTACTTCAAAGTCATTTGTGTGATATGTTGGTATCTAAGTAATCCGTACCTATTCAGAGGTTGTGTTTGGCTTTTATTAGGTAATTATACCGATCTAGGAACTTACAATATAGTGACTTTCGTTTTAATTTTTTTGTTGGTATTTTATCACGAAAGTCACGTTAAGCTAATTTAGCATTATTTTGTTCGAAGGGGCATTTTGTTGATGGAGAAGAGGTAGGTATCTCTATAAGCACTTTTTTTTTCTTTTTTATAGTAATAGGCGGCAAACGAGCAGACGGGTCGCCTGATGGTAACTATGGTAAGCAATTACCGCCGCCCATGGACACAAGCAACACCACAGGAGTCACAAGTGCGTTGCCGCCCCTTGGGTTGGGAAAAGGGATAGGATGAGGAGTGGGATGAGGGAGAAGGAATAGGGGTTCGGGCATTTCGATGTCAATGAAGTATTGCACTGTATGACATAAAGTGCTCGTATATTAAACTAGAGGACGCCAGCAGCTATGCCTGCATTTTTTTTTAATTTACCCGTTTTGGCCGATCCCGTGGGAATTTCGAGAAATCCCTTCTTAGTGCACCCCTACGGTCCCCAAGGAACATACATGCCAAATTTCAGCTTCCTGCGCCCAATAGTTTAGGCTGTAGCGTGTCTGTCAGTCAGTCAGTAACGCAAGGATTTTATATATTAAGATTATTATTGAGTCGTAAATGTTTATATTTATTACCGTATAAGTCTCATGTTTAATGGGTCAGCTATGCTATGGAGTACATTGCAGACAGGTTTTTTCGGGATTTGAATAAAATTATTTTGAATGAATTGAAGAGTTGTAATGTACATACATATTCACACACAGTAGGTGGGTACCTACATCAAACACTGTTGATCTTAGTAGTTACTCAATTTGGAAAAAGCCGGAGTGTGAGGCCAAACCATTTTCTTTGGCTTCACGTACCCAGATCGAATATCGATAGGTACCTACTTCGTTTGGGAGGAAAATGGAAGGAACCGATATTTACTTTTGGTAGGTACTTAATGTCAGTAGAATCTTATCTAGTAAATGTTTAAGCTAAAGTTACACTACAATACATAATACATACATAGATAAGTGCAAACAATAAAATAAGAGATTCATTGAGTTCATTAATAAAATTGTAGAAACAATTCTACGAATGTTCCCAGAACTAAGCTTAACATCCAATTAGAAACGAACAGTCACTTTCAAAAATATCTTCGATAAAATAAAGTAATGGTTGGCATCTGGCTTTAACGTCGTTCACATTATGCGGATCTCGAATTATACCAACCCTGTCGGTAGCCTTGGAGCAGGTAGGTAGCTATCATGCCGCACAAATTTTAATTACTTACCAAGCAGAGGGCACCTTAAAGCTGAAGACGATAAAGTTTGTTCTGCTAATTCGTTTTTAAGGTTTATTAATACAATATGATTTTTGTCTGAAAATGTACAAGACTTTATAATTGAGTTTCCATAAAAAAATAGACTATGTTCAGTGTTGATTTCTTCTTGCAATTTATGTGTGGTTTGTTTTCGATTTACTCGTATGTTAGCTTTATATCAAAATATAAATAGGTAGGTAATTCTTTTAGTACAAATCTGTATACTACTGCTACTAATACTGTATCAATAATTAGGTATTAATCATAGTTTACCACATACTTCAGACGCTACACATACTATCTCTTCTTTAAAAGATTGCCATAATTCTTCCATATCATTTATGCCATCGAACCTCTCAAATCTTGCTATAAATAAAACTCTAGATTTATTATTTTGTAAACACGATACCGATTTAGTATCCTTTTCCCTACCTTGCGATGGTTTCAAATGAACAAAAGCTGGGTACTTGACAGGTTGATAGTTTAAAAAACCGGCTAAGTGCATGTCGAACTACACACAATGTAGGGTTCCATAGTAGCACTTTATCATATCCATTAAGTTGTTGTCATTGGTGTCAGTTCATTCGAGGGGGATTGTGGCTAAAAGTCTTGCTCTCCCAATGCCTAAATAGTGTCCTGGTTAAGTTACTATCGACATAATTATGAAGTTAGTGATACCGATAAGTTTTATATTAGATCGAGAGCCTTTCATATTTCGCGAAAACAATAGTCAAATACACAAGTGGCAAACTACTTGACCAAACAAAAAATACCCCAGCTCTCACACCTTTGTTTTACAGTTTACACGAGGGCGGAGGCGCAGTCGCAACTTGTAAATATCACGAATAGAACTACTCATTGAATAGAAGACAGATTTATCTGGTTTGAAGATTACCGATTTTGTTGAACTTATCTATTCAGTGGTGGTAATTACGATGTAAAGATAATTTTATTTTAATATGATTACACAAATATGTATTTAGTATCCTGAAGATTCCTTCAGCTAGTCATTTGTCACAGTAGTTTAGAAAACGATGCTTGCTATTATTTCGTTTGTTCTGTGTATTGCGGCAGTCACTGGTAATGAATCGTTTCTACTTAATACATATATTAATATATGTCCAACCCTAACTAAGGCAAATGTTATATTTTAGGCAATTCAGTTAAAATAAATAAAATGGGAGAGGGTCACTATTCTTTTCATTATAACTGCTGTAGAGCTAGATGCATCACTGTCAAATATTGGTTGCAGCCCTTTCTTGTCCTCGCTGTGGAAATTTTACGCATACCCGCCCGGAAGATGAAAAGCGGGGGGTCTGTGGGACTTGACGGCTGGAGTACAAGGCCGTAATACCCACTAAAACCACAGCGCGTGGAAGTACCACACCATTTTGGGGGCGCCAGGGGGTCGCGTTAGCTTTCTACCCTGGCACCCCGGCGGATAGCCCGAAGGCCACAACCTCCTTGGCGGCAGATGAATGTGTTGGGCTCTGCCGCCAAAACACCTAGCGGCCTCAGAGGATAGGGAGGACAGCAATCTGACAACACCGCATCTCCTCTTCCTCTGCGCCCCCCCGCAGCGCAACAAATGGTGCCACCCATTTGGTCACGGGAGATAGGGCGCGCAGCAACGCAACACCGACACGTCTCTCCTCCCGCGATCGCGCCCGTCTGCGAGGGACAGACAGAACTGTCCCCCGCACTCGCACCCTTGGACGCATCCAGCGTAGGCCTCCCTCAAGCCCACGTCGAGCGTCCACTCCCGGGATCCCGCTTAGCTTCATCGTGGGTGTCCAAGCCACGGTTACTGAGCCCGTCCACCACGACAAGGTGGAGATCCCACAGGGGGGAGTGGTTGCAGCCCTAAATATCCAGTATATCAAATATTTTTGAAGGGTTGTTACACAATTGTGGTAAAGGAATAGGGGAAAGGTTAAATAATAAATACTTATATGTCTCGGGATCTCTTACGGTGAAGGACTTTTTATCACTAACACGGCATTTAGCAGTAGTTACACATTTGCATCTCGAGAGGCACTAGGCATCTCGACTATTATCTTGGGTTCGATTCCCGCACAAGAAAGCACTTTATGTGTTCCACAAATTGTTTGTTCGAGCCTGGGTGTCACTTAGGGCCATTGATTGACTGTTAGTAAAATTCCCCGCAACACAGGAATATTCATAGTGCGAGGGCTGATATTTTATAAGAGAAATAATATTTAAATATGTAAGCATGTTTAATAGTTATCTGGTTATCAAAGTGCAGTTTCTGCCTATGAGTTGACGTCTGTATGAGTTTATTTATTTATTTATTGGTTCTCCAACAAAGAATACACATTATACGATTGTTTAGAGTTACCGTAGGCAGGTAGGAAATTGTTCAGGGTGCGCAGTGGAAGTTTGTAATACATCCACCTGATCACGGTAAGGCAAAGACCTAAACACCTATATTACTGTGATTGCACAGTGAATTACAACTATCAATATTAATTAACTTACCAAATCTTCACTGATGCTCCTGATGATGTTCTTGAGTGGACCTATAAGATTAACTCATAATTTTTGCCAAAATAACAAGCAAATCGTTTTAAATACCACTACTCGAGGTCCAGATCAGGGTTTTCTTCAACGAAGTCGTCGGGCACCAACCACATGCACGGATTCATACAATTTTCACAATGTTCAATAGGTTACAATGTCTTTTATTACAAATAAACCGATGCCGGCTGATAAAAAAGCGGCATTCAATCGGGTTCCAAATTTATTACAATATTACAAAACGGCGCGAGCGCAAGACCAAAGCGTGTCGTCCCAGCGAATTTTCAGCAACGGAAATCAATGAATGACAGTTCATAGTGTGACCATAGTCAAAATTTACAATAGACCAAACAAACGTTACTAAAACGATATAATCGATCTGACTTATCATAAATAATGTTTCTATTTAAAACATCCACCCGCCCCGGACCGGCCTACCGGTCCGCTAATCAGTTGGTAGACATGACAACGTTGCAACCGCTCTCCTCAGTATCGAACCGTCCACCAAGACCTCAGCAAATCGGGGAACTCCATTAGCCCCAGTTACCAAACGAAGAATGCGCCCCCTGCGCCATCTGAGTGGCGGAAGGTTAGCGTCCTTGATCAAAACGAGGTCTCCAATCTTGGGTGGATCGGTCTTGTCGGTCCACTTAACGCGTTGCTGGAGTATGTGCAAATATTCCAAATTCCAGCGTTGCCAAAAGCTCTGAGTAATCTGGCGTACCAATTCAAAGCGCGAGAGACGACCAGGTCTCGTATCAATATAGGGGTACTCAGGCAAGGCGACAAGTAGGCGACCAATCAAAAAATGGCCCGGCGTAAGGGCCTCCAAGTCATTCGCATCTGAGGAGATCGGGCACAATGGCCTAGAGTTCAAAATGTAAGGACAGATTCACCGATTGTCCTGCGCAAGTGTGTTTTGGCCGATTTTACGGCAGCCTCAAAAATACCACCCCAGTGTGGACAATTTGGTGGGAAAAACCACCAATTTATCCCACGTCGGGCAAGCCTATTGCCTATATCAGCCTTGTTGGTTTCAAGGAAATTAACAACGTCATTCAAATAATTATAAGTGCCCTTGAAGTTAGTGACGCAATCAGAACGGATCAAGGAAGGCAGCCCTCTGCGGAATACAAATCTGTCAAATGTGGCTACAAACGCCTCGGTCGTAAGCGAGGAGACCAGTTCTAAGTGTACGGCCTTTGTGGAGAGACAAACAAAAACACACAAGTAGGCCTTAACAGTCTCTCTGTTTCGAAGTGTCGACGTTTTCACCAAAAAGGGACCAGCGAAGTCCGTGCCAACACCGTCAAACGTCCTGCTTTCAGTTACGCGATCTGCCAGTAAGTCCCCCATCAAGGGCTGCAAGGTAGAAGCCTTGAGTTTATAGCAAGGGATGCAGCGAAAGACTACACTCCGAATAATTCTTCGGGCAGACAAAATCCAAAACTCGCGTTGCAAAATGGCCAAGAGCGCATAGGGTCAAACTGAAAGTTCTTAGAAAATCAAAAACTGATTACATTAGCCAGTTATTAGTTTTATTATATCTTTCCAAAATATTGTCCATTGACGTCAATACACCGCTGCATGCGATGGAACCACTGGCAAAGGAAAAGCACTTTGCCCACTCGTCCTTAGGGGTCTCTTCAATGGCATCGCGATACGCAGCCACCGCTTCTTCAGCATTCATAAACCGCTTTCCTTTAAGTTTTTCTTTAATTTTTGGAAATAAATAAAAATCACAAGGCGCGAGGTCGGGGCTATACGGCGGGTGACCCAGTAATTCAACGTTTGATGTCGCCAAATAGTCGATCGTTCGCTTGGCGGTGTGCGACGAGGCGTTGTCGTGGTGAAGGAGGATCCTACTGCGAGGTCGTTTCTCTCGAACTTTTTCCAAGACAAGTGGCAAACAATTGGTAGTGTACCATTCTGCAGAAACTGTTTTTTAATCCTCTAACACAATTGTTGCGAAATGACCTATCCTTCCAAAGAACGAGGCCACCATTTTTTTTCCCGCACTTCGATCTCTCTTCACTTTAGTTGGCAACTCCTCGAAAGGAAACACCCACTGAGCAGATTGTCTTTTGGTTTCAGGATCATAACAGTAAATCCAGCTTTCGTCACCTGTTAGTATGTCGAACACAGCATTTGAGTCACCTCCGTTAAATCTTTCAATCACTTTACGGCACCAATCCACACGATGGAGTTTTTGAGCCTTAGTCAAATTATGAGGTATCCACCGGGCGCAAAGCTTCCTGACCGCTAAATGTTCGTGGAGGATTTTGTGCACTTGACTTATACCGATGCCTAAGCTTGTCAGAATCTGCTGATAGGTCACTCTTTTGTCAGTCTCTATCATACGCCGCACAACACAGATGTTATTTTCAGTCGTCGCCGTAGAAGGCCGTCCCTCACGTACATCATCAGTGAGATTAGTGCGACCACGTTTAAACTCATTAAACCAGTTGTAAACAGTCGCACGAGATGGGGCTTCATCATGAAAGGCCAATCGTAGTCTATCATAACTTTCTTGTTGACTTAAATGACATCGAAAGTCATAAAAAATCATTGCACGAAAATTTTCTCGTGTTAAATTCATGTTGACGTGACACAGACAATTTTCAATTTGCCGCCAAATCGTAAAACAAATGACAAATGAATGAAATATATACTCAGTAATATTGGCAAAGAGTTCTATTTTCAAATTTTAGGATATTTTTTTTATTATATTGTTTATAAGTGGCCAGTTCTACGAACTTTCAGTTTAACCCTCGTACAACCAGCATGCGAATTTTTAAGGTGACGGTCAGTTACCAACAAGCGTACCAAATGACCGTCCTTAGGTAACAACAGGGGGTGACGTGCCCCGTAAGGGAGGTTGGCATTCTTGAGACGCCCTCCAACGCGCAAGAGACCCGTATCGCCCGAAAAGGGGTTCAATTTAGATACAGCTCCCGATAATTTCGATCTCCCTGACTTAAGGATAGCAATCTCCTTCTCAAAATGCGCCAATTGCACAGAACGAACCCAAAAGGTGAGGGACTCCTGTCGTTCCTGTGGTGAGAGAAACAGTGTCAGACGTTTCTGTTGTGGGTGCCTAAAATTAAAAACAAAACGCTTTATTCAAGCAGTAACACCTAACAATTTGTCGAGGCAGCTGTAACGATTCAACAAAAATTCGGGGTCGAAGGCGCATTCGACCTTCTCAAGAGCGAGTGTTCGAAGACCCGGCAAATTAGAAGTATTCAAAACTGGCGTTCGAGGCTAATCAATTTCTGGTCGACTCAACCATTCTGGACCCCACCACAGCGAATGACCTATCAAACTAGGCGTCAAGCATCCGCGCGAGGCACAATCAGCGGCGTTGAGCTCACCTGGCACGTGTCTCCAAACAAGTCCCATTGATACAAATGCTTTTACCCAAAGTACTGGACACGTGGTTCAATAAGCGCACAAGTAGGCCTGCTCCCGAGAGCTCAAATTTTGGGATGGTCAGAGATGTCCGAAGGGGTGCAACCCTGCTCTTTGCCATGATCAGGGAAACCCTCAACTGACCTGAGGCAGTAACTGTGCGCAAGTACACCACGGCCGCGTAACCACTTTCCGAGACATCACGAAACCCGTGAAGAGTGTCCTTGTACTTCTCGGGAGGAAGGATGGGACGAGGCAAGGAGATCTCATTGACAGCAGGAAGTGAGGATACAAAAGAGGTCCATTCCTCAACAAGAGTACCGCGTGGAGGTTCGTCCCAGGTCCATCCTGCTGTCCAAAGCTTCTGCAAGAAGCATTTTGCCCAAAATATAACAGGACAAATCCAACCGTTTGGATCAAAGGTTCTGGCGACAGTAGACAACACGAGACGTTTAGTCCAAGAACAAGGCAATTTCAAGTCTACGTTATACGTAAAGATGTCTTGGACTGGTCTGTACTGGACGCCGAGAACAGCCATCATGGCGGGGTTGTCAACAATCTCAAATAGATGTGGATCTTGCTGATGATCCTCTGGCAAGCCTTCCAAAAGCGCTGGTGAGTTGGAAATCCATTTGCGCAACTCATAACCAGCGGAGGCCAAAATACCTATCAATTCGTCCCGCAGGAGGATCGCCGCGTTCGCTGTGGAGGCGCCCGAGCAAATGTCATCCACGTAAATATCGTTTTTCAAGATGGCGGAGGCTCGTGGGAAACGTAAGCCTTCGCGGTCTGCGAGCTCCCAAAGAGAACGTATTGCCAAGTAGGGGCTTGACCTTAACCCGTACGTATTAGTATTGAGCTCGTAGACGACCATGGGATCGCGAGGATTCTCTCTCCAAAGGATCAGCTGGAAGCGACGGTCATCAGGGTGGATAATCGTCTGCCTGAACATCATTTTTATATCGGCTACAAAGACAACCTGATGTCGTCGGAAGCTGGTGATGACGTCACAAAGGTCCTTGACCAACTTGGGACCAGAATGCAAGCACTGGTTCAAGGATACGCCTGTTGAAGTTTGCGCAGAACCATCAAACACTGTGCGCAGCTTGCCAGTCGATGGCTTCAATACCGCATGATGCGGGAGAAAGTAGTGCTCCACCGAACGCCAATCAAAATTTGACACAGACATGTGTCCCAATTGTTCATATTCTCTCATGAACTCAATGTACTTCTGTCTAAGCTCCGGATCACGACCCATGCGACGCTCCATAGCCAACAATCTCTTTTCGGCTAAAGGTCGTGACTCACCAAGCGGAGGCCGAACAGACAGGAAGGGTAGCCTCGTAATAATCCGACCAGAACGGAGTCGACCAGTGTTGTTCTGGAAGAACAGCTCGCACTCCTCATGTTCTGGATTCAAACGGGCAGCTTGAGGGGGCTCTTCTTCTTTCCAAAACCTCTGAACCGCATCAGAGAGAGCAGAGCCTACAGCCAACAAATTATCAAGCCTAGGTACAGGTCCCATCAAAGCAAATCCAAATATGGTCGGGATGGCAGTCAAACCATTTGGCACCAAGACCCGTTTCCCACCAATCAAAATTCCACCGAGGACATCAGAGCCAATCAACAAATCGATTTGTCCGGGTGTGTCAAATTTGAGGTCTGCCAGTTCCAATCACGATGTCAAATTCACCACAGCAGCAGGTAGCTGTTTCTGTGGATGCATACCCAAAATATTCTTCACCACAATAGCCGAGGTTTTAATCCTCGGGTGTGAAGATTCAACAGGGGCAAACAAAACCTTAACTTGCCCTTCAACATTAGATGCTACGTCACCTATTCCCCGTATACAATTCGGAAAAGAACCCATATTTAATTTAACCTGCCCTACCAAATAAGTGGAAACAATGCAACCTTGTGAACCTGTGTCCAATATAGCACGGGCAACAACAGAGGTCCCCGTGGGTCCCCTGACCCTAACAGCAACCGTTTATTTTATTTTATTTATTAGGTAGGTATACCAAAAATTGTTACAATAATACATGAGTACATTAATATGAAAAAAGTGACAAGAGCTAATTGTACAATTACTTATAGGTATACACCGCTTGCTAACACATATATTATAATTTTATAACGGAAGATAAACTATTACAGACAAATATACGACAAGTTATGCATAAAAAAACAACATTTTCTTAAAGTGCGCAGCAAAGTATACAAAATATTAACAAAATATTAACTACACAGTGTCACTTAAACTTGGCAACAATTGATGACTTAAACTTAGCTATAGACATAAAGTGTACATCTATTGATTCACTGCAATCATTGTACAGCTCACATATTCTGGACACAGGTGAGTTAGCTCCTTGAACGGTTCTACGAAATGGGCGGGAGAGAGGTTTTATAGGCTTACGAGGTACGTTGGTAGGATAACGGTCTCAATGGGGGTGGTTGGCGTTATAGGGCAGGGGTCAATGACCTATTGTTGCCTGCGCAGTGACCGTTGGCCAGGACCAGGCAAGTCAAAATGAGGGTGCGGCTTGAAGTCCTCAAAAGCGCGATGACTCTATCCGCGCGCCATCTGTGGGGGGTCATAATGACGCACCCGCCCAAAGCGAGGTGGGCGCGAGTCAAGGCGGGGACGCTCCGCCAAAGGTGGGGAATACCTGGGGCAGCAGTCATGGTGCTGGTGACGCTGAACGGTCGCACATTCAGGTGCGCGAGAGAGAGGAGGTGTGCGCACACTACGGTTCTCCAAGCGGGGTGAGTGGCGATCAATTGAGCGAGGCGACTCTCGGCTACGCGCCGGTGAGCCTCGGCTGCCACCTTCAAAACACCCGCCCGTGCGCGGCGTCAGCTGATTGGACAAGCAGCCTACGTCTCTGGCATTCATGCAGAGAATGTCCAAATGCTGTCCTCCACAGTGAGGACAGGGGCGAGAGTTTGGGCAGTCTCGCTGGTAGTGGGACCCCAAGCAAGAGAAGCAAAGGCGGCGAGCATTCGCGATGCGCCTACGAGAGGCGACATGAAGGTTCAAGAATGCCCTGCAACTGGCCGTTCTGTGCCCCGTGACCTTGCAGTAAGAGCACTCCGCTGGGCTCTGCGTGACTGCAAAGCGAGGAGGGCGCCGGTCAACATTGGCTCGGGTGTGAACGCGAGCCTGCTCCTTGGCCTTGGGAGGCTGCGACTTAGCCGGCGTGTCACCACCGGAGTTGTCCAGGACCCGGCACTCATCCTCGAGCAACCTCTCCAGGTCAGCATAGGGGAGCAGATGGGTCGCGCTATCCCCACCAAGGCGCTGCTCAAAACGCGACCTCAGGTCGGCAGGCAGCCTTTTAAGTACAATGTGCAGCAATAGATAGGACCATTGGTCCACGGGCAGGTTAAGGCACTTAAGTGCGTTGATTGCCACCAAAAGCGGGTTCAAAAGTTGGATGCGCAACCCAAAGACCCGGGTGAAAGTGGGCAAACCCAAAATCTGTTCAATTTGCGTGTCGGCGAGGCCACGTTTGTTATGGTACCTACGGGTAATTAAGTCTCGAGCCGTCTGGTACGCCTCGTCAGACACGGGCAGTTGCTGGATGAGGCCCTTGGCCTCCCCATCCAGAACCGACTTCAAATAGGCCAATTTTTGTGCCAGCCGAAGGTCAGCCCTGTCATCGACCAGGCTGTCAAACAAATTAACGAAGCCCAGGTAGCTTCCTAGGCAGCCATCGAAATGCGGGAGGTCTAAGGTAGGAAGCCTACGCACCAGACCCGGTGCTGTCCTAGGAAGCTCCTACTTTAAGCCGGGTTGCCCGTCCCTCTCGGCAACCAACTGTCTCGCACTATTGGAGACAGCATCATACAGGTCTAAGACCTGGGCATAATCTTCGCTGACTCTATTTCGCTGGTCAGCGGTGAATTCATTAACTGACACTTCGAGACAACAAGCGCTGAAAGTGTGAAATTGCTGTTCCACACTTGCCAGGCGATCATCGATCCGCTCATACCTTTGTAGTAAGGCCTGCTGGCGATCAGGCCGGTTCACCAAGGCACTGGCTGAGGCGAACCAGCGCAAATCTGATGCAATAGCACCAGCAGCTGCACGCGAGTCCTTGATAGCTGACATAATCAAGTTTCAAAAGAGCTCGGACAAGCGTTTAATAAAATTATCAATCAAAACTTAATATTTGTTAATTCTTTGAAACCAACAAAGTATTAGCCTGTTTACTGCCGGTACAAGCAAGTGACAGGTATTTACTGCCCAACAAAATTATATAACAAGCTCAAAATCTACATGTTGCAATATATTGACATAGGGACAAAGTTATCAAAAGGTTTATAACTTAAAGCAAATTAAAAGTTGAACTTTAAATCAATTAATTAATTATTTGCAACAGACAGGCTCACTGTGTTATTTGTGATATATAATAGTAAGTAAACACAGAATGTGTGTTACCTAACAATATTACCTATGGTTTATTTTGTTCAATTTTTCAATGTGACCGCCCAAGATGCAAGGTCAAGCCTGAATATTATAATGTTTCAAACTCAATATATGCACTTAACTAATTAATTGATACATATGACTGTTATGTATCCCATCAAAGAGACTTATTAATACTAACAACAACAAATCTATGCTAGATTTCAACAATTTAAATCAAACAATTACTGATTGAGGTTATGTATGACGTGTTTCAAATTATGTAGGTCAGCTTATACAAATAAAAATTATGTATTTTAGACAAAACTGAGCTGGGAACACTAAAACACTGTTTACAAATGAGACATATAGCTCATACAAACCAATCTGAGTTTAGATACAATCAACGGCTAGATTTCAACTACAGCTCTGCACCAAAACTTTATGTTTAGAGTTACCGTAGGTAGGTAGGAAATTGTTCAGGGTGCGCGTGGAAGTTTGTAAAACATCCACCTGATCACGGTAAGGCAAAGACCTAAACACCTATATTACTGTGATTGCACAGTGAATTACAACTATCAATATTAATTAACTTACCAAATCTTCACTGATGCTCCTGATGATGTTCTTGAGTGGACCTATAAGATTAACTCATAATTTTGGCCAAAATAACAAGCAAATCGTTTTAAATACCACTACTCGAGGTCCAGATCAGGGCTTTCTTCAACGAAGTCATCGGGCACCAACCACATGCACGGGTTCACACAATTTTAACAATGTTCAATAGGTTACAATGTCTTTTATCACAAATAAACCGATGCCGGCAGATCAAAGAAGCGGCATTCAATCGGGTTCCAAATTTATTACAATATTACAAAACGGCGCGAGCGCAAGACCAAAGCGTATCGTCCCAGCGAATTTTCAGAAACGGAAATCAATGAATGACAGTTCATAGTGTGACCATAGTTAAAATTTACAATAGACTAAACAAACGTTACTAAAACGATATAATCGATTTGACTTATCATAAATAATGTTTCTATTTCAAACAATGAAAAATGAGATGTTTCACAATCTTGTTACCTTGTGTTTCCCCATTTACATGAGAACACAGCATGCATAAGTTGTACCAGATTATTATATTTACGTTTTTCTATTGCTTATTTATTTCAGCCGTACCCACCACTTCAAGAATTGTGGGAGGTTCGCTGGCTACCAGCGATCAGTATCCGTCCATGGCTGCCATCTTGACCGCGGAGGATAATAATACAGACACAGATGTGGAGGTTCTATACTCAACAACAGAGCTGTGCTTAGCACTGCCCATTATTTCGGGTAATAATAATTCAAATATATATTTCGTTATTGTTATAAAATGTTTGAAATCTGGGCACAAACACACCTGTCCTTAAGACATACAGGCGTGAGAATATAAAAATTATAAAATATAATCGATCTTAAACTTTCGCGATTTGTATACATCATAAAAAAATATTTAACAGGTCATAGTCACGTTAATTAACTGTATTTAAGGTATAAATATTTATGTTTCAGCCGAACTGCAACGGCTGTGGAGCTGTGATTCTTATAAGTTATACTTATACCTACCATAAATGTAGTTATTTTACGCGATTAATGCCCGTTATATAATTTTGTATTCGTTATTTTTGTATGTATAGAGTTAAAGAAGCGTTTTTATGTCTCTAATCTTCGTAAGAAATACTCTAGCATTTACTTAATTTAGGCATAGCTTTTTAAGACTCCTTTCAGCTTTGGTCATTTAAGGCAATTAAGTAATAAAGTCATATAAAAAATAAATTATTTAAGGTACGAAAGGATATAATGATTATCATGATGGTCGCTGTATTTAAATGTCATCTGTAATACTGATATGAAATCAAGACTAACGCGAGGAGTTGAAGAAGTCAACCAGAGCTAATTAACTAATAATTAATATTATTTTTCAGAGTCAGCTCTCTCTCGCAATCACGTGTGCGATTGGGTTCTAGCTTTAGCCACAGCGGTGGGATTATTTACAGTCTTAGCAGAATTATTATCCACCCAAACTATTCCATCAGTGCCTGGTTACAGACAGTGACCTAGCGATTATTCACACTATAAACATAATTGCATTCAATAATTTTGTCCAACCTGGTGCTTTTGCTGGCGCTATCTATAATGTGATGGATGATAATGGTTTGGGCTACAGGATGGGTTTCAACTGTGAGTTATGATCATCATCCTAGTATTGTTTCTTTTTTTTAACCAGATTTGACAGAATATAAGCAGTTATGCCATATTTATTAGTTTAGTGCCCAGATATTTGTTAACAATTACTGGCTCCACGTAACGACTGTCATAGATTGTTACAACTGTTGGGACTTTAAGTGTGCTTTAGAGTACGCGTTAGTGTAACCTTTTGTAACTCATAAATCAATCAGCCTATCGCAGTCCAATGCTGGACATAGGCCTCTCTCAAAACGCGCCACAGTACACGGTCCTCAGCCTTCCGCATCCAATCTGTGCCAGCCACCTTTTTCAGGTCGTCGGTCCACCTAGCCGGGGCCGCCCTACCTTACGCTTGCCGAGGCGATGATCTCCACTCTAGGACACGCTTGCTCCACCGACCATCAGTCCTTCTACAGATATGGCCAGCCTACTGCCACTTGAGCTTACTGATTCTGTAAGCTATGTCGGTAATTTTGGTTTTTGTCGGATAACTTCATTTCGGATTGCATCCTTCAAAGAGACGCCAAGCATAGCCCGTTCCATAGCTAGCTGCGTGACTTTTAGTTTGTGGACTAGTCCCAGTGTGAGTGTCCACATCTCGGCACCGTACGTCATAACAGGTAGGACACATTGGTTGCAGATTTTGGTCTTCATGCATAGCGGTAGGGGCGAAGAGAAAACTCATCACTGATCTGTAAATCACATGTGATGACTGATGACTTTCTCACGGCATCCTTAAGAGGTTCATTGATATGTTTAGCCTTTATGATAGGATCGTGCATACAAAGCTACCAGAGGACATCTGTTTTTGGTTTAAGTATTTCTTTTATTCGTGATGTGGTTATGACGTGAGTGGGACTTTCCGTTTCTGACGCTTATTTTGTGGAGATATGCTATAAAATTTCGATTGACGTGCTTCAGCTCTGACACAATGTTTCAAGGTCCGTTTAGAGAACCCTATGTTAGAACTTCTTGTTTAGTTCATAGAGTAAACCATAATAATGTTAGCAGTCAAGTTACTGTCGTGTCACCCTTTTGTGTGGCTGTCATTCTGTATATCAAGACGTGATTTTCTATTTCTGCTTTTACTATACAATATATCTATTTACATCCTCAAGAGACTATTTTATTCCACTGCAGTATAAACAGGTTATGGGCCGCATGCCGTGAATCGGTAAGATAACAAAATAAAAAATAAAAATCTGCCGACTCGACTCGAAGAAATTTTCTCTTACGTGAAGATCGTTTATAGAAAATGGCGACTGATAGTAGTACTGCGGGTTCTTCATCTCATGCATCGAGTAGCTTATCCATCGAAAAATTGAAATGAAGGTATAGAGAATTACTCTTCGTGGAAATTTATGATGAGAATGGTACTCATTCATGATGAGTTGTGGGATTACGTCGAATCTGATAATAAGGGTACTACGGCCCAAAAGCAGAAGGAATTATCTAAAATCGCGTTGTCGGTGACTAATGCAGCTATTCCGCATATTAGAAAGGCAAAAAGTGCGCATGAGGCCTGGAACAATCTCCAGAAGGCGTACGAGGACAAAGGTCTGTCTCGCAGGCTAGGCCCACTAAGAATGTTGTTTGCGACGAAGCTTTGTGAGTGCGAGAGTATGGAGGCATACGTGAACAAGATCACTGAAATCTCACAACAGCTCAGTGAGATAGGGTCAGCGCTTGAAGACGACTTTGTAGCCGTGGTGATGTTGAGCGGTTTACCATCCGATTATGATCCATTGATCATGGCGTTGAAAAACAGCAACGTAAAGCTTTCCAGTGAAGTAGTAAAAGGAAAGTTGTAGCATGAGAACCTTCGCAGGGATGAGAAGTCTGACGGCGTATCCGCTTTGGTTGCAAAGAAGAACCCCGAGCCGAATAAAGACAAGGTCCTACTTACTGCACTTTCGGCGAACACCAAGAGGGACTTGTGGTATATTGACAGTGGTGCCACCGCGCATATGTGCGGCGACCTAAGTGTGATGAGTGACTATGTCAGTGAGAATGCAGATACCTCGAGCTTAACAGGATCAGAGAGTGCAGTACAAGTCTCTACAGTGAGCGAGCCAAGTTCCAGTCACGGTGATTCGGCTGTAGCTGCCGCGAGCGTTGCTGTGCCGGACGCTGCCGCAGAGCAGAACGTTGCAGCGGCAACTGCATGTACGCAGGGAGTTTGGCACCGGAGACTTGCACATCTCAACCATAGAAGTATGGAGCTACTTAAGCGAGGTATGGTTGATGGCATTTCATACAATAGCAGTAGTATGACGCCGTGTATTCCTTGTGTTGAGGGAAAGCAAACTCGCACGTCATTTCCTAAAAAGTTATTCACCAGAGCTAAGGATATTTTGGAGTTAGTCCATAGCGATCTCTGTGGTCCTATGCCCTGCAAGTCGCTAGGCGGAGCTAGGTATTTTATGACATTTTTAGATGATTTTACAAGGAAGACTTTTGTTTATTTTCTTAAAAGCAAGAGGTAAGTTTTTGAGAAGTTTAAAATCTGGAAAGCCTTAGTCGAGAACCAGACTAATAAAAAACTTAAGGCAATTCGTAGTGACAATGGTGGCGAATACATGTCTGCTAAGTTTCAGAGCTTCTTGAGTGACAACGGCATTCTAAATCAGACGACGGTGCCGTACTCACCGCAGCAGAACGGAGTTGCTGAACGGGCGAATAGGAGTATCATGGAGAAGGCACGCTGTATGCTGTTTGAAGCTGGCCTGGACCAGGGTTACTGGGCAGAAGCTGTCAGTACAGCAGTGTATCTTAAGAACAGGTCGCCTACCGTCGCTGTGAATGGATGTACTCCAGAGCAGAAATGGACCAATAAAAAGGTATCGGTTTCACACCTACGCATATTTGGTTGTGTTGCTTATGCTCATAAGCACATAAAGACCAAGCTTGAGGCGAGGGCTAAGCAGTGCATATTCGTGGGGTACTGTGAAAATACCAAAGGGTATAGATTGGTCGATCCGAGCAATCCGAAGGACTAAGGCTTAAGGCTCGAGATGTAACGTTTTTGGAAGACAAATATTACAAGGATATTGTGTCACATGATGATAGTATGAGTAGTGTTGCAGTATTTACACCCCCTGTATGTGTAAACAATACTCAACCTCCTGCAGAATCATCTAGCCAGGATTCTGATGACACAGTTTCAGTGCAGAATAACCAGCAAGACAGCATGGATACAGCAGATGATTCTGAGAGCGAGGATGAGAGCCCTGAGTCAAATGATACTTCGGATGAAACATATATTCCAGAGGATTCACTGGAAGAGGATAGCACAGAGTATTCGGACTGTAGTGACGACTCCTTGCTGGCGAATCTTGCTCGCGAGATAGACAGCAGCGGAGACGAGCCGCAGACGGTGCAGGAAGCGCTGAGCAGCCCTGACGCGGACAACTGGCGGCTGGCGATGCAAGATGAGTATAAGTCATTTCTAGTAAATAAGTGCTGGACTTTGACTGATAGAGTTGAGTAAAAACCTATCAAATGCAAGTTTTAAAAAGAAACGTGGTGTAAACGGCGAGCTTTTAAAGTTTAAAGCGAGACTAGTCGCTAAGGGGTTTACACAACGACAAGGTGTGGATTGCCACGAAACCTTCTCGCCTGTGGTGCGATTCTCTAGCATTCGCGTGCTACTAGCTATTGCTGCCGAGTACAACATGGATATAGATCACCTGGATGTGAAAACTGCATTCCTTAATGGTGACCTCCAGGAACCCGTTTACATGGAACAGCCGGATGGCTTTGTAATCAAGGGTAAGGAGGATAAGGTTTATAAGCTTAATAAGGCTATCTACGGTTCAAAGCAGTCGGCCAAAGCGTGGTACGAGAAAATTAATCGTGTGTTATGTGAAAAATTAGGGTTCACTAAGTGTTTGTCTGAACCCTGCGTATTTTTTAGGTCGGGGGATACAGGATTAGTTATTATTGCGCTTTACGTAGATGACATTTTATTATTTTCATTTTTAAATTCGTCGGAAAAGGCTAAAATCAAGAAAAAACTAAATATCGAGTTTGAGATAACTGATTTAGGGCCAGCGAGCCACGTGTTAGGAATGAAAGTAAGTAAGCTTAAGGACGAGGTAAAACTTGATCAAACTCAATCATTTCATTGACAGATTATTGTGCAAGTTTAATATGCAGGATTGTAAACCATCTCCAACACCGATGGAAGTTGGTTTGAAACTCACAAAAACTGAAAAATCGAGTGACAGTCATAATTACGACTACAGAAGCCTAATTGGATCACTCATGTATATTGCAGTTGGTACGCGACCGGACATTGCACATGCGGTGAGCTATCTGAGTCAGTTTAATACGTGTTATGACGCTTCTCATTGGAAGGCAGCAAAGAGAGTTCTTCGCTATTTAAAAGGTACGCAACATTTATGTTTAACCTTTGCAAAAGGCGGTATGGTGATAAACGCATTCGCTGATGCTGACTGGGGATGTAATGAGACTGATCGTCGCTCTTACACTGGCTATGTGTTTAAAGTGGGCAAGTCAGTGGTCTCCTGGGAAAACAGGAAACAGCGCACCGTGGCACTGTCAAGCACAGAGGCGGAGTACATGGCGCTTTCTGATACCTGTAAAGAGGCTTTTTCTCTGCAAAAGTTTTTGCGTGAGATTTTGGGTCGAACGTTTAAAACAACTATCTTTAATGACAACCAGTCAGCCACAGACATAGATCTACATAGATAACGCAAATGCATGCACTTCGCGTGTCTGAACTCCGACCAAGCGTCGAGCTTGGTCGCCACTAACTTCAGTCCCCGCGCGTCCGTTTTACCGTTAAGTAAACTTTATTCACATTACGTTGCCGCGTTTGCTTCGGACGTTTGATCTGACGTTGTGTATTAGGAGACGATGAATATCGCACAAGCGATACTGTCGCGCATCGCTTCGACTTCGTGATACAGGCAACGTCACAGTAGGTATTAAAAAGTCGGCACGCTTGGTTTCAATACAAATCGTGATAGTTGCGTTATCTATGTAGATCTATATCTGTGCAGTCAGCTTTAAAGTTGTGCTCTAATTCGATTTTTCATGCTAGAACAAAGCATATAGATATACGGCATCATTTCATTAGGGAAAATGTTAGCAATGGGGCCATTGATGTGAAATATTTATGTACTTCTGATATGATAGCTGATGTCTTGACAAAACCTTTGTCTAGGGATATGCATTATAAGTTTAAAGCGCAGTTAATGTTAATGTAACATTGAATTTAAGTTTTATTGTTTTTTATTTAACTTAAGCTGTTTGATTTAAACTTTTTTTTTGATTTAGTTGGATAAAGTAAATTAATGTGAAGGCACATTGTAATGGGTATAGTTTACAAAGTTTATGTTGAATACTTGAGATGTTTTAGTTAGTTTTCAATACTTGTTTTTTGTTACAAGTGTGTATTATTTTGGTTTAAGGGCCAGTGTTAGAACTTCTTGTTTAGTTCATAGAGTAATAATGTTAGCAGTCAAGTTACTGTCGTGTCACCCTTTTGTGTGGCTGTCATTCTGTATATCAAGACGTGATTTTCTATTTCTACTTTTACTATACAATATATCTAATTACATCCTCAACAGACTATTTTATTCCACTGCAGTATAAACACCCTATTAATCTATACATATTATAGAATGAACTCCTTCGGCCTACCTGTCTGTATGAACGCGAAGTACTCAAAAACTCCCGAAAGGATTTTTGTACGGTTTTCCTTCCTTTACCAATTCGTGATTCATACGGTTTAGGCGTATAATTAACGCCGTTGGAGTCGAAAGGCGAAGTTAAGTATTATATAATTAAAAAAACAATACTCGTTATTAATATTTGTTTACAGGGTGGAAGCACATGGCCAGAGCAGCTGAAGCACGTCCAAGTATTCACCATGAATCAGGCTCAGTGTAACCACATGAGTAGATAAACGGAACAGAGACACAGCTTCATACAACAGCGCGAATCGGTTGCACTACTACGAGCACGCGGCTTATGTGTGCGTGACCACTGGCCGCTTGTCGTGTACGCGGCGAGAGTGGAAAAAACCGGTTTACGTAGGCACAGTCAGTTGACAATCTTAGGGTTATTACGACGCATGTTGTTTGTTTTGTACGTTGCAAGTTTTATGTAAAAACGTGGTGTTTTATTATTAATAATGGTTGTTTATTGTACTGTGTGTATGAATAAAACTAGATGAAATAATTAAGTCATTATAAAGATTTTAACAATGGTAACGTACAATTGGGTTTTTTAATTAGGTATACCTCCTGATAATTTTGTCTCATTTGTTGAATTGCTCGAGTAAAAGTTTTACGAATATTTCGATCTTGAAATAAATATTGTCAATGTTGGCAACGAAATACTTAACATGTTTGCATGTTGTGCACCAGGATCTCCTAGCCCGATGCCCCAGTGACTCCTCATGAACTCATTAGTTGTGAAATTGTGTAAAAGCAATTAATGTTTACAAAACCAATGACTATCAGAAAGTGATCAGCCATCGATAGGGATTACAAAAAACAGGTGCATGCGATTTTCGACCTTATTGACGTAACTCAGAATTTATAATTTTATGAACGTATCAATGTCAGAAAGCAAGAAAATACCAAAAAAAAATCTGTCATGAATTATTAATAAGGTCGAAAATCGCATGCACCTGTTTTTTGTAAGCCCTATCGATGGTTGATCATTTTATAGTCATTTGTTTTGTAGACGTTCATTTGTCTTACACAATTTCTTTTTAAACTTATTTTAGATACCTATCCCCGTGGTAAAACTAGTGGCACATAATAACTAAAGGAGATTCCTATGTTTATTAGCAAAATAGATCATATTTCCAGAAAATAATCAACACTATTAGTGGTATCGTTGGGAATGTCAAATAAATCACGTCGTCACGTCGTGTCCTTGGTAACAAATGTATATTTTTATTCCGTGCTTTTAAAAGTTTCAGGTGCATGCCTTTTTTGGTTCCACTCGCTATTTTATTTACAACTGTACTTCTGCCGTATAGCGAATCCGTCGAGTCCAAGAATCTGCCCAATCCACGAATCTGTCGAGTTGGGCATCTGCCAAATCACGAATCTGTCCAATCCAGAATCTGTCGTATACCGAACAAGCGATTTGTCTTAACCTATTGTGACATAGACATACATAGACCCTACCAAAATCGGTAACAAATTTACAAGCTCTTAAGAAGCTGTCTCTCTGTTCAGTTTATTTACTCATGTGGTGTAACCGCGTTATGTTTGGCATCATCACTGACAACATGGGCTGCTTCGCTGCCCGCGTGTTCAGTATATAATGAAGGCGTCATTATAGGAGTCTGCTCCTTTGTGGGAGAACGTGTCAGTGTCACAAGCCCGGCACTTAATGTCTGAGTTTCTCGGTTTATTGACTGGATTCGGGACAACGCTTGATAGCATTTTAATAAATATACAGTTACTAGCTTTTGCCCGCTGCTTCGCACGCGTCAATTTTGTTTCAAATGTTTTGTACGAACTCCCCTAAACTCCTCAAGGCAGAAATATGCCAAATTTCACTTGCACCCAATTTCGGCTGTAGCGTGTCTGTCAGTCAGTCTGCAACGCAAGGATTTAATATAAACAGATTAAAGTGATTCCATTGAAAAATAAAGGGTTTTATACAAACTCTCAAGTCAAAGTCAAGTCAAAATCATTTATTCATCTAGGCCACAAAGTGACGCTTATGAACGTCAAAATTTAAGTTAATTACTTAATGATTCTACATTTACTGCCACGTTCGCAATGCAATAGGTAGAACCACGAGAAAGAACGGGCAATAAAACTCATGGCCAGTCTTTTCAATCAAATATAATGGTTGTACATTTTATTTTGTAAGGAGCTGCAACTGTTTCACATTGTAAGTTGTCTACTACCTACAAAATTTTTAGTAACTATTGATCATACTCAAGCAGTAAATGATGTTCATTTGGTAAGCCTCCCAAAGCAAATATGGTGAAACAGGAGCATCCACTTACGTCTTTTTAATGTACGCAACTCGCGAACATGGTCAGAACTATGGTGGAAGTGACGGTATATGAAACCAAAGGAATTGATAATCTATTAGTTAGCCCATGACCACGAGTTACCCACATATAACAAATCCGCAAAGTTATAATGAAATTGTGGATCATGACTCCCTTTTCTACTCTCTTACGGAAAGAATGCGCAAAATAAATGTCTTTGGGTTGTTTAACGTCATTTGAGGATCCAATATAGAAAGTATGAAGTTAATCCCTTATTCAAAAGGTTTCGTACAAACTTTGACTCCCCTTTTAATCCCGCTAGGGTAAGAATTTCCAAAAAAAAATTAATGTTCACTTACATCGTTTGAGGAACCAATACACAAAGTTTGAAGTAAATCCATTGAAGGAATAAAAAGTTTCATACAAACTCTGACAACCTGTTTTACTCCCTTAGGGGGTGAATTTCCAAAAATCCTCTCTTAGTGCGCCCTTAAAATCCTCAAGGAACATACATGTTTAATTTCACCTACTTGCGCCCAGTAGTTTCGGCTGTAGCGTGTCTGTCAGTCAGTCAGTAACGCAAGGATTTTATATATGTATATATATATACAGATTAAAGTGAAAGAGAAATTAATGTAAATTGAAAAATAAAGGGTTTTACACAAACTCTGACTCCCTTTTCTAGTCTCTTAGGGAAAAATGTCCATTTGAGGACCCAACATAGAAAGTATGAAATTAATCCCTTGAAGTATTCAAAAGGTTTGATACAAACTTTGACTCCCCTTTTAATCCCCTTTGGGTGAGAAATTCCAAAAAGATTTTCTAAGTGTTCACTTACATCATTTGAGGAACCAGAACACAAAGTTTGAAGTAAATCCATTGAAGGAATAAAAAGTTTCATATGAACTCTGACAACCTGTTTTACCCCCTTACGGGAAGAATTTCCAAAAATCAAGGAACATACATGTCTTATTTCACCTGCTTGCGCCCAGTAGTTTGGCTGTAGCGTGTCTGTCAGTCAGTCAGTAACGCAAGGATTTTATATATGCAGAAGAAGATAAATAGAGACCAACGGATTTACTGGTATTAAGAAATAGTCAGAAATAGTAGTAGTAGAGTCGAAAATAATTTTTAGTTAACTTTAAATTGCACTTATACACACAAACTTGACTGCCTCGTTGGTCCCGCGGCATAAATGTGCGCGTGGGATAGGGATGTCTCGGGTTCGATTCCCGGGTCGGGCAAAGTGTTATTGGGTTTTTCCGTTAGGAAATTCTCAGTAGCAGCACGGAGTCTGGTAATGTGCCCGGTACGACAATAGGCTCGCCCCCTATTGTGTGGGACCTAAAAAATTCATGGCGAAATGTGGGTGTAATATAACACCTCTGCCTACTCCTTCGGGGATACAGGCGTGAGTCTATAAAAAATAAATAAAAAAAAACATTAAATTGCAACCTGACCTGAGTGTATTCACACAACTATTTAATGATTTTGGAGTACCGACCGCGTACCAGACGACGCCGACGGGGTAGGCCTCCCGCAAGGAATTGGATTAATTGGATGATCGAGAACGGTCTGTGTCTGTAGGAGAACCTTGGGGGACGCCTATATCCAGCTGTGGACGTCTCTGGGCTGGCATGATATTGATTATGATGATTTAATGATCAAACATCTACAACCACGTTGGTAATGCAAGAATGTAGAACCACGACGAAGAACAGCCAATAAAGCATAGTAAGCGTGTAATATATGCAATTTACCTGGTTTGTACTAGCTCAAATTAAATATACCGATGATCATGCAGTCGATGAAGGCGCAGCGAATTACAGCAGGCGGCAGAATGACATCACTACATTTCTTTAAGAAGAAATAAACAAAATACGACAGAGGCTCCTAGGTAAAACATTTGTCATCTGTGGAACATGTCAGTTAGCTAGGTCAGTTAGCGTTAAACGTGATTTTACTTACCAGCGAGTTTCTTGCAGTATGTCAGTCTACATTACTCACTGAAAATCTTACACCTTGTGCGTGAAAAGACACCCGAGAGATACTTGAGCAAAGAAAGCAACTTCATTGTGCCACCCAATGAATGCAGCTGCTAAGCATGTACGCAAAGGTCATTACATTTTAGTGCCTTGCCAACAAAAGGGACAGGGCTGCTATATTCTACACTTGTTACCAGCGTCTTCCTCTTCTTCTGCCTGCCCTGTTCCCATATCATAATTTGGGTCGGCGCAGAATGTATTTTTCTTCCATTCTCTTCTATTAGACGTCATCTGAACATTCACTCCCTGTTCATTCATGTCATCTTTCACACAATCCATCCATCTTTCCCTTGCTACCAGCGTAAAGATAGTAAATAGCGAATTCACGGGAACAACGTAAGTATGACATGTCTGTGATCACGACTGGGTTGACCCCCCTCGCTTGGCAGACTAAATTACACCTACATCTAGAAGTTCTAGTAGAACTCCTGGCAGCCCCCAGGCCCACCGTCTGCAGGAGTCGGAGCTGCGATTGGAATGCAGCGGTGATAATGCTTCATTCACTGTCACTGCTTTAGACACCTAAAACCAGGCTCTTACAATATGTCGCTAGAATTCAACCGAACCAATAATAGCGACGTCGCGCTAACCTCAAATAATTTTGAAAGACCTATATAAGGAAACCTCACACAAAATAATAGGTGACAAATAAATGCATATTATTATATGCATATATGTAAAAAATCATTAGAAAACTACAAATATTAATAGACAGTTTCGTAGGTGAAATTGTGCTTTACGAACAAACTATATTAAATTACAGCGTCGTAAATACCACGGACGGACATGACAAACCTAAAAAGAACCTAATAAATATCGGTTGGATTTTCAGTGACCTGTATTTAATTGCACTGACGTTCGGCGTTACAATTTAATAACATGCTTATTTTTGCGGCAGTCAACGTTTTCCAACTATAATCTGGACTAACGTATCAGTTTTGGAAAACAAAATATACATAGGTACGTAGCGGATTTTCCCAAAGAAAAATAATTCCCAAGATGATCTCACAGTTTACTATCGATCTATCTATATAGATTATTATATTACGAATTATATACATTAATGTGATTAGCATGATGTTTCATGATATGTATCTGTAAAAACAGGATAACACTGTGCACTGGTGTGGCAACCAAGATTCGATGATTTGTGTATAACCCAAAATCCCGTAACGTGCAAGTACCTCGTGAGTTTTGTAAAAGAAATGTTGAGCTTTAACATTCTGTAATGTTGCTTAGCAACTGTAACATTACTTAGGTATATTATAAAGCTGATGAGTTTGTTTGTTTGGATGAATGCGTAAATCTCAGGAATTATATTTATAAAATGCTTTTTGTTGAATAGCTTATTTATAGTGTCCGACCGAAACTGGTTTTTCAAGCAGAACCGAAACCGAAACCGAAACTTACCTATTTCTATTGTTACTAAAATCTAGTTTAAAGTAGGTACACTAGATTTTAGTATCAATATTCTAAATATCCATTAAGCCTGCAAGACTCTTGCGTCTTGCAGCTAGGACTTAGCGCTATTTCACGGAGTAGTTAGGTGTAACAGTTCGGTATATAGGTACGCTTAGGAATTCTATGAGACGCAAAAAACTGTATCAAAGAATATGAAAAACTGGACCTATGCGCATTACGACTAATAGGTACCATAAACATACCTACATAGCGAATAAAAAAATATCCATTAAAATCAAACTGAGTGCATGCATAGTTATGTTTTAACCATCGGCACTTTGATAATGCGGCATCAAAGGTTTTGTACTTACTTCTCAAAGAAATTTGCCGCTTTTCGGAAGTACATGGTTATGATACACGCGCCGGCGGCTTCTTTTGAAATCATATACAACAATCGTTGCCGCCGCGCCGAAATCACAACATTTGACACTATTTGATTGCCGCCACAGGGCGTAGGTATACTCATGCAAAATAATTTCGAATTTTAAGAGTACCTACAGGTGTTCCAAAGAATAAATAAGTTTCAGAGTGCTTAGAATGAAAATGAATACATTATACTGATCACGCAAGCAGTATTATGATTAGGATAAAATGGTAAGGATAGGTAGTAGATGTCATAATAATTTATTCTAGTAAGTATACAGGGTGTCCGAATTAGGCCCAACAATATTTAAAGGTGTTTATCTATATCAAGTTTGGAATCGTATGCGTAAATGTTAATAATGAAAGCGAAACTTTTTTTTCCATACAAAACTAAAAAAAATATTTTTTTGTGTTTTTTTCGACAACCCTAACAACTCTATAGTCGTGGTTGTGGCACGCACACACGTATACTATTACCCGTCATCCCCGCTCCTCCACGCCACCCGCGCCACGTTCAGCGCACGTGCACCTACTTAAAAAAAACTTTCTGTAAGTTATGCAATTAATCGCATGATGTAATAACTTGCATAGGTACACATTTTAACTAGTTTAATTATTATCATCATCCTAACCTTATCTGTGGTCTAATTAGTATCTAACTAAACCTAACTGGATAACCTACCTGCCTATGATTAGGTACAATTATTGATGAATAGGAAAATAAATTGCGATTATTTTAAATCGAAATGTAACAGGTGCCTAGATGTGCCTATTATCGAAGATGGCCCGTGATTTTCTCTCAATACCTGCAACTTCAGTACCTGCTGAGAGATTATTTTCTAAAGCATCATTAGTAATTAGAAAACATAGAAATAGGTTAAGTGATGAGTCAGCCAGATGGTTACTTTGTATTAATTCTTGGTCAAAAGAATTGATATAAAGTAACATAACCTAATGATAAAGCTGTTGTGTACTGTTATGTTTGATTTGTGTTGTATTTTATTTTTTATTGAAATAAATGATAAATCGTAAAACTCTTTTATTAAATTTCATATAAGTTGAGGGTTCAATCTCTTTCTAGACAGATATTGTTCTTTAAAATACAGTCAAGTTATTGTAATTAATTTGTTTTTTTTACATGTTTTAGCAAATGTAAGCTTATAAATCATAAATGTTTATTAAGAAACAGTTACTTCCATGGAAAACGACATATAGGTCAGTTGATTTTTCGAATTTCTTATCAAATCTTCAGTTATTTATTAATCTGCTTGATCTTTACTATGGCTGTGTTAATTCAAGCTCACAATGTTCCAATTCTAATACGTTTTTCTAAGATTTAAAAACTTTAATAAATAGTAATAGACTGATAGGTAATTGCAAGACTTGCAAGACTCTTGCTGCAAGACCAAGACCAAGACCAAGACTTGGAGCGCAATACCAAGACCAAGACCAAGACCAGGTGTATTGGCGCAAGACCAAGACCAAGACTGGCTAAGTCTCGTCTTGTTCTTGCATTTGGGCAACACTAGTGGCTGTAGAAAGGGTCTACAAATTCATAGATCTTGGTAGCGTAGTGTGAGACACTAGAAGGACCGAAGAGGACATCCCCTCTAGAATCGCTAAAGCGACAGCACCTTCACAAGGGTCCGTACTTTGTGGCAATCGCGGAAATTGACTAGAAGAGTTAAGCTCAAGATATTCCGATCCAAAGTAAGAACGGTGTTGCTGTACGGATGTGAGACATGGAAGTTCACAAAAGACATGATCTTTAGGTCGTCGTCAACTGCTGCCATAGCCGTATTCTTGGTGTTTACTGGCTCCAGAAAATGTCAATAATAAAGCTGTGGGAACGCTGCTGTGAGTCTTCGATCGATTAAGGCAAATGGAAGTGAATCGACCACACGTTCCGAAGGGATCCTGAATATATACCAAAGCAAGCCTTAGACTGGAATCCCTAAAGAAAGCGCAAAGAAGAAAGTGGTCGCCTTAAACAGAACTGGCGGCGCACAATCGTTGCAGAGGCGAAAAACATAGGTAAGCCCTGGAGCAAAATGAAGAGAAAAGCTCAAGACCGAACGGGATGGCACTGGGGATGACCTCGCTCTATCTAGGAGACATAGGATCTTAAGTCAAGCTAAAATCAATCATAGTATCAACTGAATTGTTTAGGTAGTAAAAATATTTAAAATAAGATGAAAGAATTTAAACCAACGACAATTGCATATTAACACTTGACGCTTAAAAATAAAATTTCATAACAATTTATTTCAATCATATTATATAAACTATTGTCATTAAAATGAAATTATAAATAACATTAAAACAGAAGTACCTACAATTACTACTATTAAAAAAAATCCCCAACTTAATCCGTTAACGACTGACGGCGGAGCTGTCGGCGCGTGAGAGCGAGTACCAGTTAGCGGTGAAATTACCCGAACCACGCACACAATTCACGAACACAGGAGTTTTGCTGCGGCTGAAAGTCGGCCACTTATTGGCCGAAACCGGAACTAAAACCGAAACTAGATTTTTGGCCGAAACTGGCCGAAACCGAAACCAAAACCGAAACTTTCGGTCGGTCACTACTTATTTATCGAGGATGGCTCAACAACATTACGCTGTGAGGCCCAGGTGCCGAACAGTAGCTTAAATAATGCAGGGGTAACCGCGGGCGCAGCTAGTTAGATATAAATAAATGACGTCTGAACGGTTAGAAGCAGATTACAATCACGGCAATTGGATTATTGTGCCCTTTACCTGTAGAGTAAAAGAAAACCTAAGTCAGGTCACTTCGGCAAATTAATTCTGTTATTTATTTTTAATTGTTAATAATAATCCATATTTCAACCAGTGCCGTACAATTCACCTATAGATAAATAATTCAAGAGCTGATACCATTATTACATTGTTAAACGAATATATTTTATACGGATGGCGTTTATGGCAAAAAAAGAGAAATTACGTGCAAACGTCGATAAACAAACGCGATACAAAAAAGCAATATCAAGTACCTTGTAGGACATTCCAGTGGTCCGTATCGTATAACACGTTCAGTGGAATATATACGATATTTTTTTCGCCTCCAAATCTGAATTCATGTATAGGCAAACGGATACTTGGGAATGTTATAATTTTAAATTCTAGCGGTTTTTACCGCACTGCGCTATTAAAATTAAAAAAAGCTTTGGCACGCGTATGGGTGCTATAAATCAAAACTTTTTCTGAATTTTATTAGACAGGTTTGTTCGGGTAATCACAATGTATACCTCGGCTAAATTTATCTCTAGTCCTTATAGTTACCGCATTAAACCACGGATGGACAGACGGACGGACTGATATAGCGAAACTACATATAAGGGTACCTTGTAGTTTACTACGGTATTCTAAAAACGTACGATTAGTGAGTAGGTGAAGGCATAAATGAGCGAGGCGCTGCGTGACCGAGCTAGTGCTATCTTCTCACATATCAATGAAAAGTTCTAATACTCATACTGTCGTGTTTCATATAATAAATGACAACGCAGGACAATGAATTCGCCTTTATCTCCTAGGAGACGATTTTGGAAATTGGACTCAGGACTGCAACGCAAGGATTATCATCACTAAAGTGTGAGTGATAATGATAATGAAAATACTTTGTTGTATTTTAAACCAATTTGCTTACCTTGATTTTATATGAGTATCTACTTATTTCGAAGTTGGGGTTCAGAACAGTCTTGTTTTATGAGGCCATAATTATTGTCGCGATAAAGCTCAGCCAGTGAACAATATTTTATCATAAAATAAGACAACTATTACAACTTATGCCCGTGAACGTTGTATACATTAAAAATATGCACAAAGAGCACTTGGATTCGAGGAAAGCGATACAATTTAACTTATTGTTATAAAAATATTTGTCTTGCGTGTTTAAGAATCCGTAAAAAGCATAATGAGGCAAACTTGAACCCACTGCGTAATCTATGCAGTTAAATTGATGAATATAATTGAAATGCCATAATTTGTCCACAATATTGAGATAAATAACAATTTAAGATAAAAAGTTCTGAACAATCGTAAAAGTATTTAAAAGTTATAGCTAATTTCAATTGCTCTTTCCTGTAATCTTTCGTGGTCGTAACAATTTCAATTTATATTCTGAGAACGGCTGCCAATGTCGACGAAAGATTTTCACAGACTAATGTAGATTTCGTTTTATACTAGGAATTTCAATTTACAGAAGCTATACAGGATGTATATTGACTAGGATGGATATGAAGGATGTACTTGAGCTTAAGTATGGAGACGAGTTTTATTTTATTTTACGTTAAACGATGAACGTTGGCACTTAATTGTGAATTTGAATTTTAGATCACGTGCAAGGTGTGACTATTGTCTTTGAATGTGTAGATAGTAAGATGCGATGTATGTGTGTTGACTTTGGTGTTCGAGCTTGATATAGCGTAAACAGTATTCTGGTAATTAGAGAATTAAAATTACGTTACAATGCAAAGACGGAGTCTTGTGCTACCTGCAGTAAATAGTGGTCTATCATGTTCAGGTTAACTCATACTTCTTACTACCTCCTAATTCCGTAAAGAAAGTTGTGTACACGTTGCCAAGAAGATATGTGGACCTGAAACCAAACGAACCAGGATCCTCAACATTCGCATAACGGATTCATACCTAAATGAGAATAATGAATCTTGAAGAGTATTTAGATCAGCAGTATTATATATAAATTTGTATCAGTGGGTTATAAACACACAGATTTTACTTATTTTCAGAACCTAATAATAAATAAAACGTGCGGCAGTTTTTATGTCGTCGTGAGTAATTAGCGGTTAAAATATGACCGTTAACGTAATTATTATGCAGAAGTTAATTAATAATCCTTATAATCTCAGCAATTATTTATTCTGTGGTTTGTTCTCAAAACCAGATATATGCGACAGGAAATAATATGCTACATACTTTTATGTGCCGAGGGGAATAACATATATTAACGTTCAATGTAGCTTTCTAAATTAAACCTTGTTTAAACTAAATGTTACATGTTACCATTTACTGACAATTGGTAAAACCACATTAGTTACATTACTGTTGCTTGGACTTGAGAATACCACCTTTCCAAAAAAGGTCGGCTCAAACTAGGAAATTCTTACTTTTGAAGGTCGTTCGGTTAGTGAAAGAGAGTTTCGCTTTACTTCCTCTTTTATGTTTCCGTAAGAAGAGTTGAGAGAGCAAGAGGAAGCGAAGGTGGTTTGAAAGAAGAGGACGACTAACGATTTTCTTTCCTCTGCCTTATTTAAGTTTTATTGTGTGCGAGTGGACGGCCAACGAAGTCCTCTTAGTACTCTTTCAGAGTGGCGGCGGGCGCGGGTGCTAGCGCGGGCGCGTGTAATTCAAATGTATGCAGACGCCATTTGCGTTCACAGTGCGCCCGCGAGCCGCGCGTCTTCATGAGGCGGGCGCGGGCGCGAGTGGCGCGGGAGTTTCTAATGGGCCATTACGATACGGGCGGACTGAGCCATTAGTAATGGCTCAGTCCGCCCGTATCGTTCACAGTGATATAGCGTCTGTTAGGTGACTACGCGTGTGGTTCTAAGTACTCTTTCAGAGTGGAGGCGGGCGCGGGTGCTAGCGCGGGCGCGTGTAATTCAAATGTATGTAGACGCCATTTGCATTCACAGTGCGCGCGCGCGCCGTGCGTCTTCATGTGGCGGGCGCGTGCGCGGGTGGCGCGGGAGTTTCTAATGGCTCAGTCCGCCCGTATCGTTCACAGTGATATAGCGTCTGTTAGGTGACTACGCGTGTGGTTCTAAACGATTTTGATTCACCCGCCCAAGCGTCGTCGTTATCTGTGATTTAATTACGCAAAACGGCAGCCGCCATGACGAATCTCATTAACGTCTAATGACGTCATAAACTTAGTGGAATTTTAAACAACTAAACCACGTGACTGTCAAAAAAAGCAAGCATCAACAAGTAGCTACGTTGTTTACTAATATGTTTGCGTAAGCAAGATGGCTTCCAACGTTTTTGTGGGATAAACCGCGAACATTTAAAATGTAAATTTAAAAGTTGTTTAAAAAATACTTATCAGCTGAATACATTTTTTGTAATTTTTCTACTACTTTCTTATAGTCATAGGATCATCTTGAGACACTTTTCAAAAAATGGTGTAATACCCTAATGTCATGTCAAGTATGAATTTTCCATTAATAAAAGCAAATCTTCATCCATGTCTTCTAAATACGTAGCAGCTCAAAGTTTGAGAACGACCAAACACATGTGCAATAACACTCGAAGCTCGCTCGGCACTGTGAATACGCAGACGCCAAGACCCGAGCGCCCGCGCCCGCGCCCGCACCCGCTAGTGCAGTCTGATTGAGCACTATCGATACTCTTACCAAAGAGATCCATTTTACCTTTTTAGGTACGAAACCTACAAGAATAAACAGCAAACACATAAAAACAAATAGTTTTAATTTATGACATGGCAAACCAAGCATAGTTACACGCATGCTTGGAGTAAACTCATTAGCGCGTAGTCTAAACTTTTGAACTGAGTACTAAATAAAGTACCTACAAATTGACGCAACACCGCTACCAGACCTGACTTAAGTTAGGTACTTTAATTTATCTTCATACGTAGTTGAGGCATCTCTTAAAAGATTAAACCAATTTAGAAAGAAGTTCTAAAATTTATACACTTCAGCAATTTATTTTCTCTGAGTTTATTATACTATCTCAATAGAAGTTACGCGGCAAATATATCGACGCATGCGAGGATAGACTTATGTACTTGACTTATCAGGGTCATTGTGAGAATGCGTCTGGATCGAAAAGGTGATAGCCGGCGGGCATCAATAGATATAAGCTTCTTGTAGTAGCAGAAGTGAACCTTCGCACGAGAACCTGACGGACCGATAAAATGAACCTGCCCTAAAGAATAAAACAGTAAAATAAATTAATATTTTGAAAAACACTAGAAAACCACGCTTTTATAAATGCACATAAAAACAAAATATAAATTATGGATCTTTCACGTTGTCTCTATTTCTGGGCTGAAGTGTAAACTATGTGCTTTTAATTATAATACTTGATTGTAAAAGCGTGCGGCGCTGGAACAGTAAAGACGTTCTTGTTTAACTTGTTCAAAAATCAAGTGAACAGATGTTACGGGAAGCAGGTTACACAGATAGGCGCTCTAACTGGAGTTGCATTACGAGTTGTAAGTGGCTCTACATTAAACAGTCTGTTCAAAGTACCAGTTTGTCGAACTCAGACAAAACATACGCCATCGGCGGGGAAGACGACATTCACCGACATTTTTAACGCCTCTTCTTTCAGGAAATTAAGTACATAAGGGTAATGCGTCAACAGTAGCAAAATGTAGAGTTTTTGTTCGTGGACGAGATATCTTTGGTTCCCTTTTGTAACCCTTTGGCGGCATAAATGCTATGCTCTTGCTTGAATGTCCCAGAGAGGTTGGACGTTTAGACTAGAGAGAACATGCCCGCCATATTTCCTTATACCGAACGTGCAACATGTAATGTCAGTTGGTCTTACGGCCATTTTCAATATTCGATCCATACATGGATTTTGAGATTCGAGATTCGTGTTTGACATATTTTGTATGGAGCTTATGTCAAAAACGAATCTAAAATCTACAGATCTATCTATAGATCGAATTTTGAATTCCGTAGTTAGTTGGTTAATCATAACGTCAAATTACGCGTCTCATTTAAAGAGGCATAGACTCCTTACAGACTCATATCTTTGACTGCATTCTCTAAATAGCCGTGCTGTCAAATCCCATCATTAAGGAGTGATGGGATTTGACAGTGAAAGGAAATATCGATGTTTTTTGAATGAGGGATAAATACGGAAACAAACTATCGGACATGAATGTAAAACTGAATCGTACCCGCAAGCTTCGGAGTGGCAGTCGGTTGCACTCACGCCAACTGGGTTGTCAAAGTAGTTCACTGCTGTACTAATATTTAAATAAAGGCGAATCATTTGTGCTGGCGGATCACAAATCGGATTACCTACAACTCTAAAAAAATCAAGCAGTGTCCAACGTAAGCGATAGCAAGCAACGTGATATAATGCGACGCAAACAAATTGCCAAAGCCTGCCGCATTAGCCAATCTGGTATAATTCGTACAATACATAATCTAAGTGACAGTTTCTTAGCATCTCATCGCAACGCACCGCTCATTAGTTTATGAATACTTTTTGCCAATAGATTTTATGGCTGAAACGAACAATTAAACACGTGAAATTTTTTAGTACTGTCTGTCTGGCAAGTCTTTGCAAAGCACTGTCCGGCGTCGACAGCAAAACCTACATTTTCAATATTTTAGTTGTTTACTTCTACGGCTTAAATATATCGACACATACTAAAGTTAGACATTTGACCAAAAATATTTATCGATAAATCATCACTGTTACGAACAACACTCGGTTTCCTAACTCTATGTTTTGTCTACTGTTTGGCTACCACGACACTGCTATAAGAGCGTGCTGCTAAACCTATCGACAGCTCTGTCTATCATATTGCATGTGCCATTAAAAAGAAGATATCAAACATAGCAACCGCTGTTGTTATTTAGTGTTACTTCTATGACTTAAGGTTATATTTCTTTGCTACCACGAGGCTGCTATAAGAGCGTGCTGCTAAACCTATCGACAGCTCTTTCTATCATACTGCATGTGCCATTAGAAAGAAGATATCAATCATAGCAACCGCTGTTGTTATTTAGTGTTACTTCTATGCCTTAAGGTTATATTTCTTTGGTGCGACCTCATGCAGCTTCCGCCAGGAAGGTAGTATTAGTATTTGTTAACAATAAAGTATTTCCTGTTCCAGCGCCCCACGCTTTTACAATCAAATATTATAATTAAAAGCACATAGCTTACACTTCAGCCCAGAAATAGAGACAACTTGAACGATCCATAATTTACTTTTTGTTTTTATGTGCATTTATAAAAGCGTGTTTTTCTAGTGTTTTTTAAACTATTATATTAATTTATTTTATACTTTTTGGTCTTTGATAACGAAATATTTTTAACATTTATACCTACATTTACTTTAAGTAGGCGAATGAGCCCGCATCCTTTCCATCTCCGCCTGTGCGTCTGTATTACATGGTGTTTTATCTGTCAGCTTATAACAATCTAGCTCTTCAATCAGGAGACCACTAAGTGATTTTACTCGCCTGTCCAGCCGCAAAAGTACGGGTCCCTTACTACACCATTGCGTGGTCTACAATATATAATTGGTTTGTTATAACCTTGAAACCTGATCGTGTTCAAAGTCCATTACATGGCCTTTCTCACAAGTGCAAACACGACTATGATACGATATTCCATCATGGAATGCCAGTGCCTATCTTCCAGCTTCATCATCAGACGTTGAAACCTAATCGTGGCCAAAGTTCATTACAAGACTTTTCTAAGAAATCCAAAACAGCTATGAGATGATTTTCCATCATGAAGTTCCGGTTCATTTCTTCCAGCTCCATGATCAGATCAGTTTAACAGTACCATATCAGATCCATGATCAGATCAGTTTGACAGTACCATTGTCATCAGAACTACGACCCTTGGAAGATAGTTAAATTAGTTAGCTTAGATTCCATTACATAGTTAGTTACATACACGACGACCTAATTTATTTATTTATTTATTTATTTATTTATTTATTTATTTAGTTAAGGAAAACCAACAGCTACAGCAAATGAGTATGTGACTATAAATACGCAACATACAGCCAATTACAGGTTTCCACTAATAGTAGTACAATATTTAACAAAATCTTAAGCGAACACTATGTAACACAACATTGACAGTAAAAATAGATTTAAATAACAATAGGTATTTATATAGTACGTTATGAAGTGACTAAGATTGTGAACAAAAGAATTTAAGGTTTAGCTGCCTTCTTACCGAACTGCCTTTAGTACTAAATATATCCAACGAGAACTGCTTACAAACTTTATTAATATCATTGCTTGCTCGCACCATGAACGTGTTTTGCCTATAGTTGGAGGAGGAATGAGGAATAGAAATAGGAGGATTAAATCTTATTGATTTACTTGGAACATTGAAATGCAATTTACTTAATAACTCAGGACAGTCGATTTCATTATTAATTACTTTAAATAAAAATGATATATCAGCTAGACGACGTCGGTCACTAAGTGGTTGAATGTGAAATTGCTTACATAGACTCAAATAGTTCTCAGACTTATAAGGCACTCGTAAACGAAAACATAAAAATCTAACAAATCGTTTTTGGATATTTTCTATTTTATTTATGTATTTATCGTAGCAAGGGTTCCAAATTTGCGACGCATACTCCAGCTGACTTCTTACATATGTGCAATATAATATTTTAAATGTTTTAGCTTTCTTGAAAGATTTAGAGATTCTCATGATAAAACCGAGCGCCTTAGAGGCCCTAGCAACTATTTCATCTACGTGCACGTTAAAAAGAAGCTTTTGGTCGTGATGGATGCCCAAATCACGTACAACTTCACATCGCGGCAGTAACTGGTCTTTCAATTTGTAGGAGGTGATTAATTTAGATCGTTTACGACTAAACGAAATGAGGGAGCATTTAAGGGGATTAAGGTCTAATTTATTAGCTTGACAGTAGTCATCTAATCGACTCAGGTCTGATTGAAGGGCCTCCATATCTGTTGCCGATGATATCGAAGAGAATATCTTCATGTCATCGGCAAAACAGAGCAATTTAGAGGAGTGGAAGCAGGAGTCGATATCATTAACGTATATAATAAAGAGAAGAGGACCCATTAATGAGCCTTGGGGAACTCCACTAGGTATGGAAACCCAACTAGATATGTAGTTGCTGATAACGACAGCCTGTGACCTATTTGCCAAGTAAGACGAAAACCATCTAAGTAAGTCTCCACGAACACCTATGTTAGAAAGCTTAATCTTAAGGATATCATGGTCAATGCGATCGAAGGCCTTACTATAATCGGTATAGATGACATCAACTTGAACCCCATTATCCATCTTTTCTGTTAAAAAGTCGTTGAAAAGCGTAAGGTTAGTAACAGTTGAGCGGCCTTTGAGAAATCCGTGTTGAGCTGGACTAAATGAATTTCGTAGCGCAGCATATGTCTGATCATAAATAAGCCTCTCAAAGATTTTAGCTATCACACAGAGTTTGGAAATTGGCCGATAATTAACGATTTCCGTTTTAGGATTCTTTTTAAGGACTGGGGTTATAAGAGCAGTTTTCCAGACTTGGGGAACAGTGCAGGTAGAAAGCGACTTCTCAAATAGTAGTGCTATTGGATAAGCAATGGTTTCAACGCATCCTATAAGAAATTTAGGCGAAATGCGATCAGGGCCAGCTGACTTACACGGGTCAAGTTTAGTTAATAATTGTTGAACTGAATGCATGTTAATCTCAATAGTATGTATATCCGACAGTGAGGACGAGTTTAATGGAATAGATCTAACTGGAGTTATATTACCTGGTGTGAGGAAAATAGAATGAAAATGAGTGGAGAATGCGTTACAAATAGATTCAGGAGTTGAGACGATAACATTACCGTGCTTTAGCTGGCTGGGTATCGAATTAGCCTTAGACCGTTGTTTAACAAAGCTCCAAAAGTACCTTGGATTCTTTTCAATAGACGCCTCAGTGGTTGCCAGGTAGTTCGTGTAGCATTCAGTTTCTACTTTTTTAACCCTATCGCGTAAAAGTTTAAATGTCGCTTCGTCTGCAAGTCTCCCATACAGTTTGAACTTACGGTAATATTTAAATTTCTCTTTAATTAATCTTTTAAGCATTGGGGTGTACCAGATTGGAAAAGAAGTATGCTTCACCTGTTTAGATGGAATATATATATTTTGCAAATTTATGACGGTCGTATAAAAATAATCCACAGAGTCATCAAGAGATCTAATATTGAATTCCGTTTTCCAGTCAATTGACCGAATCTCATTATTAATAGAGGTGAAGTCGCCTTTATTGAAAATATATTGAATGTGCGGTGCCGGTGACACGTAAGTCATTTCTACAAATTCCGCAACAATAAATAGCGCTGGGTGATAATTATCTATTGGCACAAGAGGATCAAGGCACTCACAAACCGATACCGCCTCATTACACAACACTAGGTCCAAGATCTTGCCGTATTCAATCAATATCCCGTTATACTGATTCAATGCTAATAATAGCGTGTTAAAAATAATCAAGGTCACTCTCCACCCCTAACTATCTCCATATATAAAAAACATACCATAGTATCTGTACGTTGCGACGTGGAAGAGGGACAAACAAACACTTGTATTTATCATAGCATGGGTATGGATTACAACTTACGTGGTTCATTTTAAATTGCCTTTTAGGATATTATTATGTACCACTTACCTATGTTTCGGCCATTTTATTTGTTCATGCAAATCCGGATTTTCTGATTTTATTACCAATTAAGGTATTTATTTATTTTAACAAGTGGCTATATTTATATTATACACATAAATATGATACTTATATTACGTTTTGTTACATGACATTAATTGCGATTGACATTCAAATTTAAATTAAGTTGTAGGGCGTAATGCAGCTTGTTTACCCTACACTACTTCACTCAGCCGGTTTCGAACCCGGGACCTAATCTAGTAGCAATTAGGTATAGCAGAAGGCGATCACAAAGCGAGTGAATTTATGAGAATTTAAGAATGATAGTTATAGGATGATAGGCGAAGAATTGTACAGGCGAAGAACGAATGAAGATTATATTAATTTGTATGAGATGATTATTTATTATTACAATGTATTAAAATTATTTAACAAGCAACAACTTAGTAACGAGTAACTAGCAAAATGACAATAGATGTAAGTTATATCAGGCAAGCAAAGCGCGACAAATGAACCGATCTCAACCTAAGCTGTGAGCCGAATGTGTGTGGCGATGTCCGCGGTCGTCCTCTGCGGCACGTTGAAGGTCATGCGCCGGCTCGCGCACTAGGTAACAATTCGCCGCCGCGCGTTCCGAGTGCAAATGAGCTTCGGTCCAACAGCCATAAGCGGAGCGGGTTACTCCGAATGGTAAGGCAGGGGTCAAGAGCAGAATTTGAGGCGGATAGTTGCCTCAATACTCCCCCCGGGAGACCATGGCTATGGTCGATAAAAATCAGGTAATCGGACCCTCCTGCCGCTGTAGTTTGTTTGACGTCATCTTTAGCTGGTAAGTCCGGAACTTGAGCTTCTTTCGCCATGTAAGCTGGTTTCAGCCTGTCTATCGACACGTTGACAGTCTTAGCGTTGATGTCTAACGTGTAATATTTCGGGTGCCGGTTGACAACCTTGTAAGGGCCAGCGTAAGGTGGTTCCAGGGCGCGCCTCAGACGATCTTGACGAACGAAGACGTGCGAAGAAGATTGAAGATCGCGTGGGACGTAGAACGACGACGTGGAGTGCCAAGCAGTGGGACGAGGAGAGAGCTTCGCCATGTACGCGCGAAGACGGGTCGCGTACTGTGTGACGTCAGCAGTCAGATGGTCCTCGTTTGGACATAGGAACTGTCCGGGTAAGCGAAGGGGTTCGCCGTACACCAGTTCAGCGGGGGATGCTTGCAGGTCCTCCTTCCAAGCATTTCGCATGCCCAGAAGCACCAGTGGGAGGGCTTCGGTCCACTGTGAAGCAGGAGCGTGGCACATGATCGCCGCCTTGAGCTGGCGGTGCAGACGCTCGATGATGCCGTTGGCTGCTGGGTGGTAGGCTGTCGTGCGAAGGTGGCGCGCGCCGACCAAGGCAGTGAGAGCCTTGAATAGGTGGCACTCGAACTGGCGACCACGGTCTGTAGTCACCCGCTCAGGACAGCCGAATCTGGCAATCCAGCCAGATACGAGAGCAGCAGCGCAAGTCTCGGCGGTGATGTCACGAAGTGGATATGCATCTGGCCACCGAGTGAACCTGTCAATAACTGTAAGGCAGTACCTGAAATCAGAAGACTGAGGTAATGGCCCTACGATATCGAGGTGTATATGGGAGAACCTCGAGGAAGGTGGTAGGAAAGAGGATAGGGGGGAGAAGGTGTGACGGGAAATCTTACTCGTCTGGCATTTTAAACATTGCCTAGCCCACTCTCTACAGTCCTTGCGAATCCCTGGCCAAACAAATCTTTGTGTCACCAGTCGCACTGTAGCAGAACTTCCAGGGTGATGTAAATTGTGTAGCACCTCAAAGACTTGCTTGCGGAATTCGGGTGTGATGTACGGACGAGGTGTAGATAGCGAGGTGTCGCAGTACACTGGCATGTCGCTTGAGCCAGTACAGATCTTGCGTAGCCTCAAGGCTGTACCGCGATTTAGTAGCTCCTGTAGCTCCGGATCACTTTCCTGAGACCGTACAAGAGACTGATAATCTATGGCGCTGGTTACCTCTTCGACCCGTGATAACGCATTGGCGACAACGTTCTCACGTCCAGGCAGGAACTTGATGTCTGTCGTAAATTGGGCAATAAAATCAAGGTACCTGAATTGCCTTGGCGAGCACTTTTCTCTGTTGAGTGAGAATGCGAATATAAGAGGCTTGTGGTCCGTAAACACCGTGAATGTCCTAGCTTCCACCATATGCCGGAAGTACTTAACCGCCTCGTATACTGCCAGTAGCTCTCGATCGTACGGGCTGTACTTCCTCTGCGCCGGACTGAGCTTGTGAGAATAGAAAGCTAGGGGTTGCCAGTCTTTGTCCTTCCGTTGTTGCAGTACTCCTCCAATCGCGAGGTCCGAAGCATCCGTAACTATGGCGAGCTCAGCGGTAGGGTCAGGATGTGACAGCAGTGTAGCCTGTGATAAGGCAGCTTTGCACTCTTCGAAAGCCTTCATCAACTCTGGGGTAAGTGCGATGGGCTGTGAGCCTTTGACGTGTGGACCAGCGAGGACGTTAGTGAGCGGAGCCTGTATTCGTGCAGCATTCGGTATGAAGCGACGGTAAAAATTGAGCATACCTAGAAAACGCTGAAGTTCCTTAACTGTTTTCGGTGCTGCAAAGTTCTGGATAGCTTGAACCTTTGTCTCCAAAGGTCTAGTACCAGCCGCTGACACCTGATAGCCAAGGAACGTTACCTCCGATAAGCCAAGTTTACATTTGGAAGTGTTTATGAGGATCCCATATTCTTTCAGTCGCTGAAACAGCTGCCGCAGATGATCTTCATGAAGTCCTGGCTCAGAGAATACCAGTATGTCGTCGAGATAACAGTAGCAGAAATCGAGGCCCAGGAGGACTTCGTCAAGGAATCGTTGGAAAGTCTGTGCCACATTTCGTAGCCCGAACGTCATATAAGGAAATTCGTACAGACCGAAAGGTATAGTGATGGCAGTCTTCGGTATATCAGCTGGGTTGATTTTGACCTGATTATACGCCTTCACCAGATCTATGGTGGAGAAGATGGTCCACCCTGAGAGCTGATGTGAGAAATCGTGTATATGGCGGATGGGGTACCGATCTGGAATGGTCCTGGCGTTGAGTGCACGATAGTCGCCACATGGTCTCCATCCGTCGTCTTTCTTCTTCACCAGGTGCAGCGCAGAAGACCAAGGACTCTCCGAGCGTCGTGCTGTACCATAAGCGAGCATGTCTTCGAACTCCTTCTTGGCTATCTGCAACCTACCAGGGTCAAGTCGACGAGGCCTGCAGGAAAAGGGTGGACCAGGCGTAGTCCTAATAAAATGAAGGGTATTGTGCTTCGGAGGAGAGCGTACACCTGCAGGTCTAGTTATCTCTGGAAACTCGCGCAGTATGGAGTGGAACTTAGTCTCACCAGTGACAGCTTTGACCGAAGCGATATCATCTGGGGTCCTAGAGCAAATAGCTGCTACTGACAGGGATGTAGTGCCATCCACCAAGCGCTGATGTTTGCAGTCTACTAGTAGGTTGTAGTGAATCAGGAAGTCAACGCCAATGATCGGTTTAGACACGTCCGCTATGGTAAAGTTCCAAGTAAAATCTCGCCTAAGACCTAAATTAAGGTGTAAAAGTACAGGACCATACGTGTGAATAACGGTGTTGTTCGCTGCGATGAGGTCAAACTTGGACTTGAGGCAGGGCGTCTTGATCGCTGATCGCGGGAAAACATACAGGTCAGAGCCAGTGTCCACAAGGAACTGCATTTTTGATGCGCGATCGGTCACAAATAGACGGCCTGTTGGCGAGGGGCAGTCGTGGGCCGCTACTTCCGACTGCCCTTGGAGTTTTCCGAGTGGAAGGTGCACGGCTGCTTACACTTGTTTGCCTTCGTACCATAATTGAAATGGTAGAAACAGTGCGGATGATCTGCCGGTGGCTGTCTCGGTCTGGAGCGGCTGCGTGAGCGATTACGTCGCCTAGCGGGAGGTCGTGAGCGTGACTGTTCACAGCGGTCGAGCTTATTGGACAATAATGCCACTTGCCTGGTCAGTTTGGCTATCTGTTGAGCCATGTTGTTGAAGGAAGAAGGTTGATCAGCTGAGGTGCTTGCTACCTGAGGCGATGACGGTGCAATCTCGTAGACCTTGTCAGCCAACTCAGCCAGTTTGTCCTTGTCGAGGTCCATCTGGGTAGCGATCACTGTCTGGATGTTCTGCGGTAACCTGCTAGACCATAGCGTTAGTAAAAAGTCAGAGGGAACTGATGGACCGGCCAAACCCGATAAATATCGCAGAAACTGCGACGGCTTCTTATCGCCTAACTCCTCATGCATGAGAAGTTGCTTGACTCGCTTCTCCTGTGAAGCTGAAAGGCGTTTCATTAGTTCTGTCTTTAACTTTATATATTTATCGGTCACGGGTGGGTTGGTAATAATATCTTTCACCTCTATGGCATACTGATGATCTAGCTGTGAGACTAAATAACAAAATTTTGTTTCATCCGTGGTTATACGGGACAAGGCAAACTGAGATTCGACCTGGGCGAACCATAATGCAGGCTCTTCTGGCCAGAATGGTGGAACACGCACACCGACACGCAGTACTTCATCCTTGTTTTCCCCAAGGTCTCTGTTTTCTACACTCATTGTCACTAGGTAATTATAAAATCAAATCGCTCACCGCTATTACTCAGACCGCAACCGATCCGACTCCAAATTTTCTTCACTGGATTCCTCAAACTAACGTCGGGGTCACCAATATGTAGGGCGTAATGCAGCTTGTTTACCCTACACTACTTCACTCAGCCGGTTTCGAACCCGAGACCTAATCTAGTAGCAATAAGGTATAGCAGAAGGCGATCACAAAGCGAGTGAATTTATGAGAATTTAAGAATGATAGTTATAGGATGATAGGCGAAGAATTGTACAGGCGAAGAACGAATGAAGATTATATTAATTTGTATGAGATGATTATTTATTATTACAATGTATTAAAATTATTTAACAAGCAACAACTTAGTAACGAGTAACTAGCAAAATGACAATAGATGTAAGTTATATCAGGCAAGCAAAGCGCGACAAATGAACCGATCTCAACCTAAGCTGTGAGCCGAATGTGTGTGGCGATGTCCGCGGTCGTCCTCTGCGGCACGTTGAAGGTCATGCGCCGGCTCGCGCACTAGGTAACAATTCGCCGCCGCGCGTTCCGAGTGCAAATGAGCTTCGGTCCAACAGCCATAAGCGGAGCGGGTTACTCCGAATGGTAAGGCAGGGGTCAAGAGCAGAATTTGAGGCGGATAGTTGCCTCAAAGTTAGTAAAATTATGCAGTGTGATTGGCCGGTGAAAAAGATCTTAGATGAACAAAATAATAATCCTTCAGGAGGTTATAAAAAAACGCTATTGAAAACATCCAAAATTGATCAACAGCGCCGATTGTACGGGCGAAATTATATTCCTTAGTGCAAATATATTTTTTACAGGTAGTACGCAGGCGCTGAATTCAGAATGAACATTCCAGCTTGTCCGAAGACATACAACCCTCTCACAGAAAATCCATGTAAAGTAACAGTATCTAAATGCTGTTCCGATTTCTTCGGTGAGTGAGACCTCCGGAGGCCCCATTCCCCTTGCCTTCTTCCTCTCATCCCGCTTCGCTTCCTATTCCTTTCCCGGGCCGCGCCGGCGTCGCACTTGTGGTTGTGACTCCTCTAATGTTTCGGGTGTCAATGAGCGACAATATTAGGTTACCATCAGGCGATCTGTCTGCTACTTACTTATGTATTTATCATTTACACGTTCATAAAGGAATAATGCAGTGCCCCACAAAATTTCACTTTGTCTACTATACCATAAAAATGTACGCCTAATGTTTTCAATCTGTGTATCCCATACCATAAATCACATGGCGATAGCAGCTTTCGAAATAACGTATGAGAAAAATGGATCGCGATAGTACATGATCATACTTATGACGTTTTATCGAAGTTAAAGTCACGGAAACAAAGACTGTTCCGGATGCCAGAGTTGTTAATGAGATCTTTCCACATGACTTAGCACATTTAATGCAGCATATTCATCTCCGTCACACAAGCGCTGAATAAGATTAGCGGCCACGTAATTAAGGGCGAGCCATCGATATTTTACACATTCCTTCCAAAGGAACGTTTTTATAGCCTTTTAAATCATTAAGGCTTAGGGGCATCGCTACAGCACGGGACAAATTACACTGCCATATTTAAGCTTCGAAGCGTTGAAAAAAAAATTGGTTTATCCATCCTAATATCCCGATACTTCAAAAGGCTTAATGCACCAAAATCACAGCCATATTTCCTTGCTGTTAAGTCATAACAGAACACAATATAGGTACGAGTACATACCGTTATCATCACAGACAAAACACTGCGAACTCGTTTAACTTTTCACATTTATTTGAGCAAAAATTAATAACTGCAAATGCGTGGGCGGCTTAGAATTGTAGGTTATGTTCGTGTTTATTTGACCTAGTGGCACCTCAACAAGGAGATTCTCATCAAGATTAGACATTCTCCCGGAGGGATCACGAATAGTGTATCTATACTTCGGAAAATTCGCGGAAAATTCGAATTCGAAAATTCGCACTTCGTGGTGATTTTTCCCCAAGTAGCATTTCATTCTCTTTAAGAGTTCACTTTCGGTTCACTGGTGGACTTAGAGCGTTTATAAACTCTTATTTTGCTTCACGATTGATGTGTAAGCTGTTTAAATGCAAACACTACTCTTTAAGCTGTTTATGGGCTGTACAGGCATGTAAAACTAGCCTTTCTTACGGCTGTCAGCATTATTATACGACACTAATACCTTCCTAGTCAGCTTTCATTTCATAGGCTGATTAAGAACATTTTAAAAGACCACATATTATGGCATTTGCTGTCTAGCGGTCTACCTGTATTATATTATATTGCTGGCCTTTTAATAGACCACATGTGAACAATTATGAAGGTGGTGGTACACATGTGAACCTTTATGAAGTTAACAACATTTTTATACCACACACGTGAGCCTTAATGCAGAACTCTGCAGTAGTATTGGTATTATGGTACACAGGTGAACCACCATGTAGGTCACAATTGTAATTTGGTGTTACAATGGTTCACACAGATTCTCCACCATTTTCTTTTATTATAACCTAAATATTAACTAAAATATTTCATATAACGATAGTTTTATAAAATACTACAGTGTATTCCTGTTAAATTTTTTGTTTCATGTTACAAATGTAATGTAATAAAATTACTTCTAGTCTAACTTGATACCATAAAATAACAAACTAAGAAAACCGACATTTTTCCCCCTGCCAATTTTAAATGTTTTTAAAGTATTCCAAGCATTTCTCATGAGGCGCGTGAGTTTTTAACGGTCAATATGTATATATTTCACAGTAAAGTTACATTCCCATATGGATAACAGTGTTAGCATTTGTAAATACAGGTCTTTATTACCACCTTTTAATATAAAATACTCATTTATAAATAGAGATAGAGTTTCTGCGATGACTATTTAATAACTTTGTGATTTTATGATTATTTGCTTTGTTATAGCAATAGTTTAGGGTACGCGTGGTTCGAAAGCTGCTTCATTCTGTTTTTGTAAGCAATTATTATACTATCAAGCCTTTATAATTAGTCACTTGTTACTCATTATTACTCACTTGTTACTCATTATTACTCACTAGTAGTCTTCTATGGCGCTATTAATCAGCTTTGAGCTCACGGTTACCTCTTGTACAGCTGATGTAACGCTATTATACAGCTACTGTGCAGCCATTTAAACTTAAGGCTGTCTAATTTGTGCCCAAACTGGTCGTATATGAGCTGAATAGCATGCTATACAGCCCTTATACAGCTAACTTGTACAGCTTGTAGAGTAAATGTGAACCATTAGACAAACTCTATACAGCCCAAAAATACTACTTGGGTCTTGTGTATGCCACAAATACTCACTCCATTAGGCTCCAAACTCAACTTTCAGTTGAAGTCAAGGACTGGTGGAGGGAGACTCGCAACGAAGGTTTTAAGTGGATACCTCACTGTTTAACTTTGCGCGGAGTGTTGTGCTTTCGATCTCAATACAGGACAGCACGTTGTGAGTTCCACAAGTTGTGTTTTCGAGTCTTATGTTCTTTGTCTGTTGCTTGAATGTTTGTAATATCCCAAACGATACAGGCTTTATTTCTAGTGCAGCACTTGTCCTTCACAAAGCAGCAATTAATTGCTGAGGGCATACATTTACTAGCGTTGCAGCGAATTTGAAAGAAAAAACACCAATGTAATACCTATAACACCTTCTTACCTACTCTCATAGTTTAAAAATAACCATATAAATATAACCATTGTATTTGTAAGAAACACTACGACAAAGGAACAATAAAAACGTAACACTAACTTTCATGTTTATCGTAGTAGTTGTTATTTGATTTATTGGGATATAAATGTTGTATATTGCGACATCAATTGAGGATACAGTAGCCAAACTAAAGTAAACCTAACGTTAACTACTAATAAGCATTTGTTGATATTTTGATTCTGTAATTAACACCAAATGTCTTATTTAGTAGCTTTAACGCAGACTGATGAAGATTAAAAACTCATAACACACTTTTACTGAACTGCAGTAAAAAAATTTTTATTTTTTATTTATTTAATTTTTTGCACAACACAATGTGGTGCATAGGCGGACTTAATGCCTTAGGCCACCACTAGTCCACCTAAGTTTGTGCATAGATAATTGATGGTAGGTGCGTGATTTTTATAAATTAATTATTAAGATAATAATTGCTATATTAGATAATTGCTATATTAGATAATTACTACTTAATCTATATAATTATTGGATCTCTGCCTTTTCGCCGAAAATCGTTCAGCCGATTATCACTTGCCAACTAACGTTTCGCCTATTTTTCACTTTGACGACTAACGATTGTCAAATTTTTGTATGACTACGTTTAATTTGGTAGAATTATTGTTCAGCTGATTATTATAATGGCAAAAAACGTTTGGGGCATTTATCTTTTGTCAAATTATTAGGCTAGACAACTTTTAGACGAATAACGTTTCGTCTGTTCAGGTGATGTTTCAAGAAGTTCAGGTGGTCAACTTTCATGTTTATCGTAGTACCTAGTTGTTATTTGATTTAATGGGATATAACCATAACCGGCGAGCATGTATGATGAGGTTAATGAATGTCGAGGAACTGAAAGAGGTGTGTTTGAACCGGAGCATTTGGCGTTCTTCATAGTCTCTGCCTACCGCAAAGGGAGACAGGCGCGACGATAGATAGATAGATAGATGGGATATAAATGTATATTGCGACATCAATTGAGGATACAGTAGCCCAACTTAAGTAAACCTAACGTTAACTACTCATAAGAAATTGTTGATATTTTAATTTTGTAATCAACACCAAATGTCTTATTTAGTAGCTTTAATGCAGACTGAAGAAGATTGAAACATCATAACACGCTTTTACTGAACTGGAGTAATTATTTTTTTAACTTTTTGCATAACACAAACAATGTGGTGCATAGGCGGACTTAATGCCTTAGGCATTCCCCACTAGTCCACCTAAGTTAGTGCAAAGATAATTGATGGTAGGTGCGTGATTTTTATAAATTAATTATTTAGATAATAATTGCTATATAAGATAATTACTACTTAATCTATACATATAATTATTGGATCTCTGCCTTGTCGCCGAAAATTGTTCAGCCGATTATCACTTGCCAACTAACGTTTCGCAGAATTTTATTTCGCAGAATAATCATTTGCCAACTTGTGATATAATTTTGTTTTTATTTCCCAACCTCAAAGTTGCCAACTTTACGTTTGGTCTTCCTTTTATTGTCGCAGTTCTAACCTAACCGATGTAGCATATTTAAATGCCCTGTGTAGTGAAATAAAAGCGATTTGGTTCTGGCACTTCGCCGGCCGCTGCCGCGGCACGCTCGCTTCGCTCGCTCGGCTCGAGCGTTGTGGTCGCAGTTCTAACCTAACCTAACCAGCCATAGTTTCAGTTGGCGTGCATTGTTTATCAGCATACTAACTTAACCTAACCGATTCCTTTCGATTTCACCTGAACTTCTTGAAACTTCACCTGAACAGACGAAACGTTATTCGTCTAAAAGTTGTCTAGCCTAATAATTTGACAAAAAATAAATGCCCCAAACGTTTTTTGTCATTACATTAATCAGCTTAACAATAATTCCACCAAATGAAACGTTGTCATACAAAAATTTGACAATAGTTAGTCGTCAAAGTGGAAAATAGGCAAAACGTTGGTTGGCAAGTGAAAATCGGCCAAACAATATTCGCGGAAAAGGCAGGATCCCATAATAATTACATCATGAAATATTCCTGTCTCGGAGTGAGTGTAAGAATAAGTTACTTAGGCAGTCGACGAAAGAGGTGGGTATCGAAGGAGTTTTTAACTTCAGCAAACTGACTCATCTAAAGGAATGCAACAGTTGGTACTGTTCCCTCTGAACTGTACAGTAGTGTTTCGACAATATTCGCGAATTGACACTCTATTCGAACCAGTCTACTTCATCATATCAGCCGATAGATCAGACCCCAGGGCTCAGTCCACTTTCAACATATTCATTCTAAAACCAACGAAGTACTACCTACTACTCAATTTCGGTACTATGACGGAAACGTGATCTTAAAATATAGTTGTAACACGTTGGAATGTCCCATTTACTCAAAGCATATAGTGCAAATAAAGTTCATAGAACTAAGTAAGTGGGTCGTAAGTACGTAAATAGTTCTCAATTAGGGCAGATGAGCCTTCCACAGTAATAGCCCGATTTTATTTGTCGGCGATAAATCTCTAAGGGCTATCATGGAAGGCCTTATCTTTATTTAATTCGACGAGTATTAAACAAAAATACTGCGGTTGGATTGTATATCTATTCAAGGGCGTTGACAGCCTTAGTCAATGTTCTTTAGAATAGTAATAAAGAATCCTAAAGTTGGATCTTACACAAATTGGATGATCCATAAATTGTAATATCCTGTCAGGGGGAATTTTACGTTCAATGTTTAATCTAGGTACGTGTTACATACAACGCGCTAAGATTACGAATGGCTCATAAATTACTATGTTCATGTACCGTATTTAATAAATGACGTAACTATGATAGTCAACCATATATTCAGAATGATAGTGGTTCAAAGATACCGTATTTCAAGGCCATAACGCAAAATGATTTTTTTATAGAAGATAATTTTAGAGATTATCTTAGATAATTAATTTAATTTTCACACTTCTACAATATTTTTTCATCCTGATCAATGCCGATACGTACTTTTGGTTAGAATGAAATTTCAAGGTCTATCAATAAAATTGTCTTTTAACTTGCTGTATCATAATGATGCTGGTAATAGTTGACACAACAGACATTGTTGTCGTATCTTTGTCTGACCCGACAGCGGCTGCAATTTTGATGCGATATTCCGGTCGATTTAAACCATTTACTAATTAAAGTTGCACAGCGCTGACCTGGAGCAGAGCTTCACTTTACTTGGTGAAAAAAGAGTGATTAAGACCTAACTTTAATAGGAAACTGAGAATTTAATTTAATGGCTTTTTACAAAATTATTTGTATTCGTATGAACATCAACTTTTTTCAGTGACAGCAGTATTTGATATAAATTTAGCATATTCTAACCCTTACAATGTAACTCCGAAAGTAAATGCTACATATATTTTTTATGACATCGTTTAGAGGCTGTGGCAGTACCTCTATGCAATCATAAAAGTATTCTGAAGGCCTCATTATACTTTGAACTTCACTGTTTTGACGCGGTGTCTAAATCACTTTGAAGAGTTTGGTTTGCACCGATTTTTTTGTTTTTAGTTTCATAACTGGTTTCTTTTTAAGTAGAGCGTAAGTTTGTTATTGAGAAAAATAGAACATGCTTCACTGTTGACCAGACTACGTCTAGATAACTGCCGTGTAACGTAATATTCTTATTCGTGATGTTGTCTGGTGGGACCGAAGAAACGCACACTGGCTGTGATGTTGACGGAATATTACTTAGGTTTAAACGTGAATATAAACCTAAATGAGGCAACTTTTTTAAGGACATAAGCTTAGTTATTTTAAATGTATTTTGTCTGTGTTGCATGCAATGATTATTCAGAAATTCATGTTCAAAACAGTACACGCATATGTGTGATTGTCAAGACACTCAAAACGGTATGACCTTGCTTCTTCCTTTACGAATAGAAGTAGTTAGTTTAATTTGCAGCACGCTAGAGTCAGTTCATTTAAGCTATTACAAGAGGCTGACAAACATTAGGCAATATGCAAGCCTGCGGGCAAATTATTTCACATGAACGATGCTGTCTAGAGATCTCAACAATAGCCATAGCATCAGATATATGTTGCCTGGTTAAATAGATGCAGTATATTAGAATTTCATTAGAATCGAGGTGCAAAATACTGCACGAACCAACTTAAAATATAGGCTATACATTTTTGCGTTCTATATATAGGACTTGAAGTCGTTGGGTTGCCGTATGTATTTAGCAAAAATGCCTTAATTTTCTCCACACGGTTTTATGTCTCAGAGAAAATATGAAATACCAACCATAGAAATTATTACAATGATAATTTACCACAGCGATAACATTATTGATATACAAATCATACAATTTTCAGGCACCTTAATCATTTTTGTGTAAAAGAAAGTAAGTGAAATATTATTGTATATTTGATAAATGTGTACTTTTCGTAACAGTTAAATTGCAAACCCTGAAAAAGCACTTCTAAATAAAGTAACAACGTTCCGTTACAAATGTAATGTTCACAAACTTCGTTCCGATTGTTCATCAGATATATGGTTGCCTGGGTAAATAGATGCAGTATATTAGAATTTCATTAGAATCGAGGTGCAAAATACTGCACGAACCAACTTAAAATATAGGGTATACATTTTTGCGTTCTATATATAGGACTTGAAGTCGTTGGGTTGCCGTATGTATTTAGCAAAAATGCCTTAATTTTCTCCACACGGTTTTATGTCTCAGAGAAAATATGAAATACCAACCATAGAAATTATTACAATGATAATTTACCACAGCGATAACATTATTGATATACAAATCATACAATTTTCAGGCACCTAAATCATTTTTGTGTAAAAGAAAGTAAATGAAATATTATTGTATTTTTGATAAATGTATATTTTTGGTAACAGTTGAATTGCAAACCCCTGAAAAAGTACTTCTAAATAAAGTAACAATGTTCCGTTACAAATTCAATGTTCAGGAACTTTGTTCCGATTGAGCTTTCCGCACAACTCGGTTACATTTTTATTTTATAAGTTTTTTTTTCTTTCTCGTAGCATTTGATACCTCTGCAGGCTACAGTGAGGCTTATATTTTCAAATATAACATTACAGAGCGCTGGTGAGAGTGAAAAGTTGCCAATTAATGTGTCCTTTAGATGAATATCTTGAATGTAGGCCCGAGGATCATTGCTAAATATAGGCTTGGGATAGTTAAACGAATTCTTTTGAGTACGTACAAATGTAAGGCAAGGGTTTGCGTGACCGAGATGGTTAAACAGTGCTCTATCCCAGTTGGTATAATATTACTGGCAATATCTCCGTCAGGGTTGCGACGATATCCGGGCTTATTTGATAAAGTAAGGGTCGTTTTATTGGATACCGATCGATGCGCCACGCCGTACGATTTATTCTGAAATGTTATTGTTATGTGCTTTATTCGATCGTATTCGTATTGTTAACCTAGTGGATTAGCGTGATGATCATTAGCAATACATGCTTTTTATGGTTAATATTTCGACGGCCCCCGCGAATAATCCGGTAATCGTGTAAATGTTCAGGAAAAATAGAAAACCATTTTTCATTAATAACTCCATTAAACAACAAGTATCAGAGACTTTTTATATCGCATATGGAAGCTATTTTTTTCAGCTATCTGGTTATTTCAACAAAATTTAAGTAGTCCCAAGGGCTTCGTTATAATTTAGCTGGATGCATTTTACTATATTAGTGTAGGTCAAGCTCTGGTCAGTAATGTCACTTACGATATTGTTCGTGTAAATTTATATTTTCGACGACAACAGTAAACTCTTGTTGCGATATTATTCGTGTAAATTTATATTTTCGACGGCAACGGTTAAATCGTGTTACGCTATTATTCGTGTAATTTGGTGTATATACTGAACATTTGTAAAAAGCATTTATCAGGTTATTCGATTGTTTAACAGTAAAGTAACGTACATTTTATTGTTATGACTATTACTTATTATTCGAATAGTTTACTTAAGTATTATTTGATGATTATTATAGTATATTTTATGAAATAAAAGACATTCTGGTAAATTAAACAACTTTGGTTAGTTTGACAAAACACGATAGTTATTATTATCATAAAAAATAGACACTGCACTGAAGACACTACTATTACACATGATTACTTAATCATAAAAATTATAATAAGGTCCTATTACAGTTAAAAATCTTAATCAGAATCCTCATCGTGACATGATTCAGTATCACAAAAGCTTATGTTCCTATAAAATAGTTGATAATGGTGGGGAATTACATGGGAGTTACACAGACTTAGGAGATCATTATACAAAGTTTTTTTAATAGGGAGGGGCTTGTCGTATGCTGGCTTTAATTCAATACTTTAAATTGTTTTGGACACCTGTTTGTGCCAACGCTGTCTACTTCTGCCTGCATCGTAATCTAATTCAATATAATTCTGATCAAAATCATATTTGAAAAGATAACAGGTAGGTTTACTGTATGACACACTAACCTCCATCACATCGGACTATCGTACTTTTTCTCCTGTCTTATCTTGAAGCCATCTTTTGGGTTCAACAAGTTCTTTTATGTTGAGGATTTCAGATTGTTGCATTTCTTTTAGGATATATTTGTCTCCGGCGACTTTAGCGTTCATGATGATACTATATACTTCGTCCGGTGTGTAAAAAACTTTCGTTTTTCAGAGCTCTTTCAATACATGCGTGAATGGAGTTGCCTTCATTTTGGCTATGCCAACTAAAAACCGATGAGTAATGTCAATTTGAAGAGTCATTGCAATGTAAAGATACAATGCAAAAATGTATCTGTTTTTATTCTGGCCATAACAACCATCAGAGTAAAATATAATTTTGCGTATACCTTTTTTGTGTACGGTCTTGACAAATTGAAACAAGCAACTCCCTATTTCGATGCTCTCTTTTTTTCCGATTTGAGCTTGCCAAATGTAACAGAACCCTAGTTTATTTAGAGCGTCAAAAACGGTAAAATAATAAATCGGGTATTTACGTTTTTAGTGGAAAATTGACACTTCAGACTGTGGTACATTCAAAACTTTTTCTAATTCAAAAATGGACACAACGTTGTCATCTTTATTTAGTGTTTCTTTTTCTTCTTTTTTAATTTCACGAACTGTTTCTCTCACACTCAAATTTTTCCTGTAATTTTCTTCTAAAGACGCCTTTTCAACGTAGTCAGCTTGCTGATATTCTGAACATAAAGTACACTGCCCCTTTTTAGGCTTAACCGCTTGACCGCTAGCGCCAATTCGCCGAATTCACTTGACCGCTCACGTTCTAAACAAAATGTCGCGCCGCCGCTAGCCAGATGGGCGCGCTAACATAAACATTTATTGTTGATAAGTCGGTAACATGAGTAAGTTGAAGTGATGTTTTTCTTCAACCTTATAAATGACTCTTTCAAGTCGTATGAATTCTTTGTTGATATTTATTTTCTAATTTAATATACTTAGCAGCGAACATTGACTATCGTTGAAAAAAACTTTTTGTGTATTTTAAACAGGATTATCTTAAAAAGTAAATCGATGACATACATATTTTATGAGTTTTAACTGTAGAGGTATTCTATCTACACCAAATTAAATAAAAAAAACATGTATCATAGTATAAAAATATTTAATTACACGCATACGATAAGCACGTAATTACTTAGCAGCGAACATTGACTATCGTTGAAAAAAACAGTTTGTGTATTTTAAACAGGATTATTTTAAAAAGTAAATCGATGACATACATATTTTATGAGTTTTAACTATAGAGGGATTCTATCTACACCGAATTAAATAAAAAAAACATGTATCATAGTATAAAAATATTTAATTACACGCATACGATAAGCACGTAATCACGGAGCGCGCGAAACAAAGAGTAGCATTTGACATTATTTTTTCTTTCCGGGTTAATGATTTAAGACTCGCTACGTATTTTTAGCATCAAGAAATGTTCAATGATTTGAATAGAACAGAGAAAAATAATTTAAAACATTACGTAATAGAAAGAAACAGTCAATTCAGACCGAGTATAGCGCTGTAACCAAAAAGGGAAAATAGTCACTTGTGCGCGGTCTACGGCATTTCGAAAAAGGGAGAGTAGTCACTTGTGCGCGGTCAAGCGGTTAAAAAAGGAATAGTTGTAGTTAGTATTCAACACTCTTTCACACTGTCGTTTTGAAGCCATCTCAACAATATCTGGATAGTACTGATTTGCAAACCATGGCTTTAAAGTCGGTACATTTTTGAAATATTAAGAGATTCAGACAAATATTCTCGTTTAGACTCTTTTCTCGTGTAATGCGATTCTACTTTGGGAAAAAAAAACCGACTTCAAACAGGAATCTAAAAAGTACAAAATAAATTTACTTAGTACAAGGAATTCGTATTTTGATTTAGTTAATCAGAAATGATTAAATAAGTATTTTATAATTTTGAAGTCGGTGCCAAGTAAAACAATAACCAGGTATATAATAGGTATTATCAATCTTTCTCACAACTCAAGCTAATGTCTAAGTATTCGGATACATGGATAGAATACAACTACGACACAGTATACGGCGCGCAGTGCGCGGTGCGGGAGGGGAGACGTGCCAGAGTTCGCGACCCGAACGCGGGCAGACACGTGAGGGCAGATGTCGTTGATGCTTGTCTCTGTGTATGCAAATTTTTGATCTCGCTACACCGTTGTGGTCTCAGATTCTATAGGTTTTCGTATATTACTTCTTTCAATCGCATGGTTGGATTAGATTAAATACTCGTATTGTTTAGGTATAGGTGATTTTGTTTTCATTCTTCGTTATTATCCTTGTTTTGCTAACAGATTTTGTGATTTGTTTTAATTTAATGCGTTCGTGCTTTAACTAGGTATTTGTCGTACTCTCAAATTAAGTACCTACGTAAGTAATAGTGCATTAACTGATTATAACAATCATCCTATTATAGATAGATAGTTATTGATATTTAAATTACATAGGATAGTTATAATATGTCTAATTTGTGTTCTTTTATAATTTGTTTTCATTGACTAGTTTGTAAGCCAGTACATAATAATTGATAGTTAGTAGGTACAGTCAGTATTCCTATACTGTTATTAGTCTTTTGTTGTTGTTGTTTTGACATATCTAATAATATTGTGTGTACTTAGTAATTTGTTATTATAGTAAGGTTGTTGTAGCATTTACTTGGCACCAACTTCAAAATTATAAAATACTTATTTAATCATTTCTGATTAACTAAATCAAAATACGAATTCCTTGTACTAAGTAAATTTATTTTGTACTTTTTAGATTCCTGTTTGAAGTCGGTTTTTTTTTGTTAAAAATTATTTTATTTTACGCTTTTTAGTTATGGGTAGACCTAACAAAGGTGCTTCTCGGATGAGGAAACGACGGCTACTAGAGACAGAAAATGATAGACAGAAACGCTTGGAAAAAAATAAAATCGGAACTAATAAAAAAAGAAAAAATGAAACGCCGGATAAGCGCGAAAATAGACTGTCGAGTATGAGAGCATATATGTCAAATAGATTAAATAACGAAATTCAAGAAGATCGTGACCATAGATTGTATAGCAGCTCGACCTGAACCTACCATCGATGATTCGAACTCAGAATATTTAGCAGCTACAGAATTTTTGCCTTGTATTACATATAATAGACAACAGGTTAACATTAGCGGTAATGAGCAACCAATTTATAACGGTCATTTAGTACATGATGACAGCGAAAATTCTTTCCGTAATTTAAAGAATGCTCTCAATAGATTTTTATTGAATATTCATATGTAACCGCTAACATCACAACAGTAGCCGTACATTGCAAACGTCAATAAGAATCTGTAACATATTTTTTGTTTGATTCTCATGCACGTGGCGCAAAAGGTTAAGGCACCATTGCACGGAGCAGCTTGTTGTATGAGATTCAAAAATATTGAGGATTTATATAACGTTTTGCGAAGGAATTTAACAGTCAAAAGTTCTTCTAATCAATACACATTGAATATTTATTCATTGACGTCACTTATATTAACTTCAGTACCATTTAATGACAATCAACCAATGAAATGTACTAATACTGATAATAGCGTACCCATATCAAGCTCTACAATTGAGATCGATGAACATGCATTACAACGAGCAAAAAATGTTGAATCTACAATGATAATAGAGACTACCAGTATGCTTTGCAGTGTTGAGGAAACAGTGCCCGCGTTAGAAAGTGTTGTTGATTTTAATAACGCAGATTCAGTAACCGAGTTGAGATTAGCCGAAATTAAGAGGAAAACCGCTCCGCCGCTGAATTTGGAACGAGAGCGTCGACTCGAAGAGTTGGCCTGGTATTTTCTTTTCCCAGAGGGTAAAAATGGACTTCATGAGGAAAGAAATATACCAATTACCCCATTAGATTACTTTCAAAGCCGAATAATGTTTAATGACAGACGTTTCCATAGAAACGATTATTTATTTTATGCTATAACATGACCAGATCCTGGTTTCCTTACTATGGTACCACCCTTGGAATATCTTCTTTCCAACAAAAAAAGAATCATCAAAATCGGTTCATAAACGAAAAAGTTATAGGTGAACACACATAAAAAAAAAATATACGGTCGAATTGAGAAACCTCCTCCTTTTTTGAAGTCGGTTAATAAATCAATATGATTTCTGATACTGTCCTCTGTATCTAGCTTCATTTGATGTGGTCTATTCTGATGCCTGCCTCGTTTATCGATCAAACTTTCATCTCTTTTATTTTTCTAAGGCCGTGTAAATCATTTGCTCAGTAATAGTAAGAGTGTTTAAAAAAATACCTACTTACTTGATGGGAAAATAATATGTAAATGTTTAAGATCTTGAAAATAATATTAAAATTCTCGATTGGCAAATTTATAAAAATTTGTATGTAGGGCTAATCTGTCTTCTGTATTGAATTTTAACCTGCAACCTTTTTTACAGGCACAATTACTTAAATAAGGTAGAAAACTATTTACCCGAATAATATCGTAACAATGTATACTGTTAAATCATATTGAATTTTCTTTTCGTAAAAATATAAAACCATATTATTCGTTTAAAATATATTTTAATGAATTTTTATGGAATATACGCGTAGTTTTTCATATCTTCGTAAATAAAGATAGAAAAATTCTGAAAAAAATTACATGGTGTAATTTAACTTCTAGATGCCGAAAAACGCATAATATGAAAAACCTCGTAATAGGTCATTACCGGATTATTCGCGGGGGACGTCGATTTATAATATACAGAATTTTAATGTTATGTGCTTTATTCGATTTTTATTATCTTTATTCTTGTTAACCAAGTGGATTAGCGTGATGATCATTTGCAACACATGCTTTTTATGGTTAATAGTTATAATATACAGAATTTTATTGTTATGTGCTTTATTCAATTTTAATTATCTTTATTCTTGTTAACCTAGTGGATTAGCGTGATGATCATTTGCAACAAATGCTTTTTATGGTTAATAGTTATAATATACAGAATTTTATTGTTATGTGCTTTATTCGATTTTTATTATCTTTATTCTTGTTAACCAAGTGGAGTAGCGTGATGATCATTTGCAACACATGCTTTTTATGGTTAATAGTTATAATATACAGAATTTTATTGTTATGTGCTTTATTCAATTTTAATTATCTTTATTCTTGTTAACCTAGTGGATTAGCGTGATGATCATTTGCAACAAATGCTTTTTATGGTTAATAGTTATAATATACAGAATTTTATTGTTATGTGCTTTATTCGATTTTTATTATCTTTATTCTTGTTAACCACGTGGAGTAGCGTGATGATCATTTGCAACACATGCTTTTTATGGTTAATAGTTATAATATACAGAATTGTATTGTTATGAGCTTTATAAGATTTTTAGTATCTTTATTCTTGTTAACCTAGTGGATTAGCGTGATGATCATTTGCAACACATGCTTTTTATGGTTAATAGTTATAATATACAGAATTTTATTGTTATGTGCTTTATTCGATTTTTATTATCTTTATTCTTGTTAACCTAGTGGATTAGCGTGATGATCATTTGCAACACATGCTTTTTATAGTTAATAGTTATAATATACAGAATTTTATTGTTATGTACTTTATTCGATTTTAATAATCTTTATTCTTGTTAACCTAGTGGATTAGCGTGATGATCTTTTGCAACACAGGCTTTTTATAGTTTATAGTTATAATATACAGAATGTCATAAAGCCCATCACCAAGTCCAAGTCTACTCGTTTTGGACATCATAACAAGTCATACTAAGCAAAAATAATATCATACCAAGTCATACTTAGCAAAAAACTGAGAAACGATTCTTTTTTTGAAATTTAACACAGTTTTTAATCCGCAACCAAAGTGTGCGTGTGCAATGGCCGTAATACTAACTTATCCATGGGTGCATAGGACGTCTATAGAACATATTAGCGGAGTAAATACATCCATTTAGTACCTAATTAGAAAAAAAATCATTGTGACTTTGAGCCTTAATATCTACTGAACCAATAATTTCCCAGATATGATGCCGAAGTAAATAATGATCATAACGATTGGAACAATATGGGATTTCAGTTTTCGTTAAGTGTCTTTTTACACCCTGTATATAAATGTGGAAGTGATATTTATTCCTTTACTTGATGAGGCCGCGGTTACACCCGCGTTATTTATGCCTATTGCTCTGCGCCCGTAGCTCTTAGCGTGATGTTATGTAGCCTGTAGCCTTCCTCGATAAATGGCCTATCTAACATTGATTAGAGTTTTGAAATTGAACCAGTAGTTCCTGAGGTTAGCGCGTTCAAGCAATTAAACAAACTCTTCAGCTTTATATATTAGTACTAGATAAGCCCACGGTTACACCCGCGTTATTTAAGGCTACTGCTCCGCTCTCGTGGCTCATAGCGCGGTATTATATAGCCTTTAGCCTTTCTCAATAAATGGGCTATCTAACATTGTAACAATTTTTCAAATCGGACAAGTTGTTCCTGAGATTAGCGCGTTCAACCAAACAAACAAACACAACAGCTATATACATACATTCAGTCAAAAAAGCATCGGGAATGGATTATTTGTTTATAGTTCGAAATTCAAATTTTTGTTTTCTTTTTGTTGTTTTTAGATTGGCACAACTGTTTTTGCATTTGGGCGCAGAGTTTGAGTTGCATCTGTTTTTTATATTAAATACAGTGCTGTTCTTAGTTATATCATATCTAGTGTGTACCTTTTGCGAATTTCATAATGGACAAAAACATCGAACAAAGAGTTTGTCTTAAATTTTGCATCGCCAATGGAATTTCGTGTTTGGAGTCAATGAAAATGTTACAGAAGGCTTACGCTGAAATAACCTTATCAAAAACTCGTGCTTATGATTGGCACAAAGCGTTCAAAAGCGGTCGAGATGTGATGGAAGATTTGTCTCGCTCTGGTAGGCCATCAACGTCTGCAACTGAAGTTAACATCGCAAAAGTGAAGGAAATAGTGACTGGAAATTCTCATTTAACTTTCAGAGAGATAGCCGCCGAACTTTCTGTATCTCACGAGTCGATCCGTACCTTTTTAGCTAATCATTTGGGTATAAAACATGTTGCCGGTCAGCTAGTCCCAAAAGAATTTTGCACCACGATAATGCGCCTTCGCACAAGGCCATCATGGTGAACGAATTTTTGACCAAACGCTCAACAAATACTATCGAGCAACCATCATAATCACCAGATATGGCTCCAGCTATTTTCTTTCTTTTTCTTAAACTCAAATTACCACTTCGTGGCACCCGTATTCAATCGATAGAAGACATAAAGGATTATTCGCGGTGAGAACTGAACTCAATTCCGGCAACAGCGTTTAAAAAATGTTTTATGATTGGATTATTCGTTGGTATAAGTGTATCGTTTCTGAAAGAGCATACTTTGAATGTGATAAAATAAATTTGGATGAATAACAGATAGTTTGTGTATTATTGACCATTTCCCGGTACCTACTTTCTTCACAGAGTAGTATATAAAAAGTACGAGTATTAGATATTAGATTAGATTACGTTATGGAGCTATCGCTAGCTTAGATGCCTAGGTCTTGCTAAATCATAATTGTGATGATATGGTTTTTATAAGTCGGTGGTTGCTTTGTAACGCGAAGGAGTTTTCTTCTTCAATCCTATTTATTTCAATGTATTTATTACTCACATATTTGCTATAATTTAAGCTACGTCAGCTTTAAGTTACGATCGCAAATAATTAGGTTCATAGTGGTACTCATGCACTAGACTAGTGGTTCTCAAAATGGTCTGAGCTGCGATCCATCAAACAAAAATCCCAATCTTGAGACCTTCTCCTAAGCAAATTTTTGTCAAAAAGATCTGAAATACATGGAAGGATAAAGGCGTAAAGGGGAGGATAACTTCGGTCAGCCGGTGTCGCCTTACATTGCAGGACCTACTTAATATTCGTTCGCTACCCACCAGTGGGCCGCGACCCACAGTTTGGGAAATATTGCACAAGGCAAATGTGAATCGTCATCATCCTCAGCTTTCAACAGTCCACTGCTGGACCAGGCCTCGCCTTTGAAAGAAGGTATTGGCCTACTATACCACGCTGGCCAAACGGGTTGGTATAGGGTTTGCACCAAGTTTTCCTTCACTTACAGTGCATAATATGCTCTCTCTGTCGGCACTTACGATACCAATGGGATGATATGGGGTAGTGACATTCTGTATTCTTAATCCGTCACCACATGTGAATCTACTTAGTATAAAACTTTACTGATATCATCGTGAATAGACGACGACTTAAACATCAACCCTCTCACAGGAAATCGACGACAAACAATAAATATAACAGGATCATTTAGGTTTATAGATCACGGCCCTAGAGATTTGCAGCTGGCTCGCCTTTCAACGATAGCAGTTACTGTAGAAGAAAGAAAACACTGACGCACACGGCGAAAATCAAATTTTCTTAGATCTAAATATGCTGCTCTAGTGGGTCATCGTTTTCGGGTACCACAATAACTATCTTCTGGAGTCGCACCTGCGTCCCTTCATCCAACAAACCGTGTCACATATTTAGTTATAATCAATTGTATAAGCTTCCGGCAGCATGTGGCGGTTGTGGGCCGAATATTAAGATAGCAATTAAGCACGGACAGTGACGGAGTAGAGACACGATGTTCGGACCAGATCGATCTGTCCATCTCGTTAGGGAACGTTAGGCACAGAGACATTTTATTTTTAGTAAATAGATAATGCAATACTTAAAGAAATAGAACAAATCTAAAGATTAAATTTCTATTCGAAGTAACTGATCGCTTTGGCACTTAAAGGATTTTTTTTAATTACAAACTTTCTTTAACAAGGTGTGTCTATAGCCATACCATTCACCACAGCACCACATACACATTTAGTTGATTGAATCAGGCGTTACTTGGCGGAACTCCATTGTAACCTAATGGAAGGAAAGAGGAACCCACCACGCACCCTCGAATTGACCACCCCAACTATTGCAATAGAAAAAGGTTGACAATATCGAACTCCTCTAAAAGGATAAGGGATATAGGAATGGTATGGGTTCCAGGAAGATACCTGACTTGCAGTATCCCGCTGTATGCGCCGACTATTCTTCGACACGTGTTTCGCCTCTGCACGAGGCATCCTCAGGAACGATGGGCAACGACTGAGCGCTTTCCAACCGTGGGCATGTCTTATAAACGATTGTACTTTCTAATCCCCTCCCTCCGTTGCTCGACTGATGTGAGTCATTATGACGGTGTGCGAATATATTCAGCAATGGGGACCCGTTAAAGTTGGTTTGATCGTTCAGTAATGTATGCTTGTCCCGCTTTAAAATCTCTAATTGTTCCAATACGCACATTCTAATACCCTTTTGACAAGTGTGTATGACATCAAATGAATGTCCGCTATTTAAGGTATGACCCGATTCAAGTAAATGTTCGGCAAAATGAGACTTTTCCGGCTGGTTGTTTCTAAACGCCGCTAAATGTTCTTTATATCTCAGCTCAAAACTTCGACCCGTCTGTCCTATGTACTTATTTTGGCATTGGTCGCATGTTAAGCAGTAAATACCGGACTTTTTGTTCTTGCATACTTTATCTTTACCATTGCAAAGAAATTTTAACGTTTTGTATGGTTTATAGGCTGATCTGATACCGTTCCTCCTCAGTATACGCGCCATACGGTCAGTTATGCTTCCAAAATAGGTAAGAACAGCGGTATTATTTATAGGTTCTTTTATAGAGGGATATAAAAGTGACTTGGCCATTCTAAGTTGTTTTCCTCTAATCATCTTGTCAATTAGGCGTTTACTATACCCGTTGGATTGAGCTATATGATAAATAATATTTAATTCTCTGTTATATGATTCTATATTCAGTGGTACATTTAATAATCTATGAATCATACTGTGAAATGCTGCCATTTTGTGTTGCGATGGATGACAGGACGATGCTGGTATTGTACTATCTGTATACGTCGGTTTACGATAAATTTCAAATGAGTGTGAGGTACCCTCCCTTTTGATAGTCAAATCTAAGAAGTTTATTGAGCTGTTTTGTTCTATCTCCAATTCGAACTTAATTTTGGGGTGTATAATATTAATTCTTGTAAGAAAACAGTGAAGCTGACGTTCTGTGTCCTTCCAAGCCAGCAAAATATCGTCCACGAATCTATAATAATATAAGATGTTCGGTTCTTTTACCAAACGCTCGTGTTCGTAGTTATTCATAAAGATATCTGCTAACAACGGACTAAGCGGTGAACCCATGGCCAAACCCTCCTTCTGTAAGTAGTACTCGTTGTTGAATTGAAAATAATTTTGTTTACTGCATAACTCGGTTAATTTCAAAATATTCTGAATCTGTTCTGGGTGTATTCTATTTCTTCCCAGCAGATTTTTAATTATAACTAAACATTCTTTATACGTGACATTTGTAAATAAGCTTTTTACATCCAAAGACACGAGTTTTGTGTTTCTAGGTAGACAGATGTGTTTTATTTTGCTAATCAAATCATAACTATTTTTCAGGCTGTATTTTGCGGTGAATGACGTCTTCTCTTTAATCAATCCGTTTAAATATTTCGCTAATTTATAAGCTGGAGCGTTGACATATGAGACGACTGGACGGATGGGCACCTGATCTTTATGTATTTTTGGTAAACCATACATACAACAGCGGACACTGAGGGTTCATCGGTATAAGACTTTTCGCTAAATAGCAGTTTTGTGGAAAAAGGTAAGTAAGACTTGACACTGAGTTTTAATTCTGCATGAAATCGTTTGGTAGGATCGTAGGGCAGACGCTGGAAATCTTCGGTGTGTATTACATCTTGTACTTTGCTATTATACTGCGATCTAGACATAATTACTACGGTGTTGCCTTTATCCGCCTTATTTACCATATGTAGGTAAGAACGTGGGACACTCAGAAAGTTCTGCGCCACTAAAAAAATATTCTATAAGTAAATATATCTTTATTTCGTCTTTCAAAATACTCTCCATCAGCCTCTTTACAAAGTTTCATGCGTCTGAACCAGTTTTCAAAACACTTTTTCTAGTCCGTCGCAGACACCTCGTTTACAGCCTGCTCGAACGCTGAGAACGCATCATCCGCCGACGAAAATTTTATCCCGTTGAGCAGATTTTTTAGTTCTGGGAATAAGAAGAAGTCACACGGTGCTAGGTCAGGGCTGTAAGGAGGGTGACCCAGGAGTTTGACCGGTGTGCTGACTAGGAAGTCCCTCGTTTTGATTGCGGTGTGGGCAAGTGCATTATCGTGGTGGAGCAGAAGCGTATAGTAGTGTACCTATAGGCGTTGATTCGTTTTGAAACACCCAAACCATTGACTGGTGCTTTGCTTCTGGATTGTATTGATAAATCAAGGATTCGTCACCTGTAATGATGTCGTAAACACGCCGAGACGAGTCTGCTTTAAATTTGTCTAGCATACCATGGCACCATTCCACCCTTGCCTGCTTCTGAACATCAATGAGGTTGTGCGGCACCCAGCGTGAAACTATCCTCCGCACCCGTAGATGCACGTGTCATTCTCGTGAAGGCTTCCTGATCCAATCTGCAGTATAATTATGCTGGATCTCTTGGTATGTAACTCGTCTATTGTCTTGGATCAAATTTTTCACTGCTAGCACGTTTTCTTCCGTAACAGCCGTCAAAGGGCGACCACTTCCTTCTTCGTCCCCCAAAGTTAGTCGACCGCGCTTAAATTAATTATACCAACGATACACGGTTGCCTTAAAAGGGCCTTCATCCATAAATGCCATTTGAAGTCTATCGCATGATTCGTCCGGTTTCAGGCGACACTTAAAATCGTAAAAAAGACGTGTGGCACTCGGAGACTGCCGCGGTAAAGCTATTGCATAGCATTTTTATCAACTTATGCAATTATAACTATTTATTTATGCAGTATTTTTTCTTTGATATTAATTCAAGTTACACTTTGAGCGTGGTGACCGATAAGAAAACAAATTTTTAGCTCTTTATGCTTTTCTTCTCTATAAAAAGAAAATATCTAGGTATAAATAACAGGAATAAATAATTAGGTATTAATAGTGTAATTACATACCAAAATAATTATTTATTCAAAAAATTTGAAAAAAATAACGATATTAAGAGTTTGATCATCGAATTTCGCGCAATGTACATTTATATAGATATAATATCATATATACTTTCTCTGCGCGGCATTAATGTGTATTACCTATACCTACATAATAAAATAAAATTTATATATATAGACATAATATCATATATACTTTCTCTGCGCGACATTAATGTGTATTACCTATACATAATAAAAAAAATAGATATAATATCATATATACTTTCTCTGCGCGGCATTAATGTGTATTAGCTATAAATACGGGCGCGCGCGGCACAGCGACAGCGCGCAGCCCACGCCGCACACGCACGCCACCGCCGCGCACACCACGCCCGGGGTGTGTGTGGTGAGTGTGTGGTGTGTAGTGTGTAGTGTGCCTTTGTACAAGTAAAACATTAATGTGTATTAGCTATACATACGGGCGCGCGCGGCACAGCGACAGCGCGCAGCCCACGCCGCACACGCACGCCACCGCCGCGCACACCACGCCCGGGGTGTGTGTGGTGAGTGTGTGGTGTGTAGTGTGCCTTTGTACAAGTAAAACATTAATGTGTATTAGCTATACATACGGGCGCGCGCGGCACAGCGACAGCGCGCAGCCCACGCCGCACACGCACGCCACCGCCGCGCACACCACGCCCGGGGTGTGTGTGGTGAGTGTGTGGTGTGTAGTGTGCCTTTGTACAAGTAAAACATTAATGTGTATTAGCTATACATACGGGCGCGCGCGGCACAGCGACAGCGCGCAGCCCACGCCGCACACGCACGCCACCGCCGCGCACACCACGCCCGGGGTGTGTGTGGTGAGTGTGTGGTGTGTAGTGTGCCTTTGTACAAGTAAAACATTAATGTGTATTAGCTATACATACGGGCGCGCGCGGCACAGCGACAGCGCGCAGCCCACGCCGCACACGCACGCCACCGCCGCGCACACCACGCCCGGGGTGTGTGTGGTGAGTGTGTGGTGTGTAGTGTGCCTCTGTACAAGTAAAACATTAATGTGTATTAGCTATACATACGGGCGCGCGCGGCACAGCGACAGCGCGCAGCCCACGCCGCACATGCACGCCACCGCCGCGCACACCACGCCCGGGGTGTGTGTGGTGAGTGTGTGGTGTGTAGTGTGCCTTTGTACAAGTAAAACATTAATGTGTATTAGCTATACATACGGGCGCGCGCGGCACAGCGACAGCGCGCAGCCCACGCCGCACACGCACGCCACCGCCGCGCACACCACGCCCGGGGTGTGTGTGGTGAGTGTGTGGTGTGTAGTGTGCCTTTGTACAAGTAAAACATTAATGTGTATTAGCTATACATACGGGCGCGCGCGGCACAGCGACAGCGCGCAGCCCACGCCGCACACGCACGCCACCGCCGCGCACACCACGCCCGGGGTGTGTGTGGTGAGTGTGTGGTGTGTAGTGTGCCTTTGTACAAGTAAAACATTAATGTGTATTAGCTATACATACGGGCGCGCGCGGCACAGCGACAGCGCGCAGCCCACGCCGCACACGCACGCCATCGCCGCGCACACCACGCCCGGGGTGTGTGTGGTGAGTGTGTGGTGAGTGTGTGGTGTGTAGTGTGCCTTTGTACAAGTAAAACATTTTATTCTAAACTAAACCTTAATTAGTAAGCAGTAAAGTTCATAATACATATTATCAACTTGGCGCTTACATAAGGGTGTTAGGTTTTTTCGTTACGGAATTTCTGGATTCGGTCGCCGCGCTCAAGCCCGCGATAAAAGCTATGCAATAGCTTAAAACTATAGCGCGAAAATGTTCTCGACGCAAATCCATTTTTCAATGAGACACGATAATTTTAATTAGCTCGCAAAAAATGTGGAGGGAGATTTTGAATTATGAACGTACCTATTTTTACTTATAAGTAATCATGTTTTTATAAAGTAAGGAAGTAATAATATCAAAGAAATATAACCTAAGGCATAGAAGTAACACTAAATAACAACAGCGGTTGCTATGATTGATATCTTCTTTCTAATGGCACATGCAGTATGATAGAAAGAGCTGTCGATAGGTTTAGCAGCACGCTCTTATAGCAGAATCGTGGTAGGCAAACAGTAGACAAAACATAGAGTTAGGAAACCGAGTGTTGTTCGTAACAGTGATGATTTATCGATAAATATTTTTGGTCAAATGTCTAACTTTAGTATGTGTCGATATATTTAAGCCGTATAAATAAACAACTAAAATATTGAAATTGTAGTTTTTGCTGTTGACGCCGGACAGTGCTTTGCAAAGACTTGCCAGACAGACAGTACTAAAAAAATCACGTGTTTAAAGGCCCGCACAAACTATCTGTCGAGACTTACTGTCGCGACAGTAAGTCGCGACAGAAGGGTAAGGCCTTGCCACACGATACAATTTTACCACTGATCAAATTTTCAATCGAATTGGCTTTGCCCGTCTACACGACACAATCAAATCACTGATTTGCATTCCGCCCACCCGATTGGTTAAAATCTGGTGGTACCGCCCACCCGATGAACTTGAGTTGGACGACTGGCGTCTACACGTCACGATTTCATCAAGTGATTTAGTCAAGTTGGACGTAAAATTGTGCCGTGTGGCAAGGCCTGTATCTGGACAAGGAAAATCCATTCAAGTGTGCACAATATCGGACGTCTGTCGCGGACGTGACCTTGAGCGTATCAGTCAGGATAGCACTAATATGATAAATAATATAGAAGTAGGTAGATTAATTAAAATCGTTGTAATTATTATATTTTATTAATATGTTCAAACTAAAATTACACACTTTTTGTTTAGCTTTGGATAAATAATTCTACCGGGTGTACAATGTCCGGGCTTAAATGTAATGTAAGCACAGCTTTCGGTTTTAAACGACGCCAGGTGCTTTCTGTCTTTAAAAAACAGTCTTTCTCAAAATGACGTGAACAAATATGATGGTACTTCTGCTAAATCAAACTAGGCCGTCCAACGGCATTTATCCAAAGTTTTCTTGTGACGTCATTAATAGGCAACCTGTAATAAAAAACACCTTCTTAATAATGAAAAAATGCTACTCGCATCCCTAATCCATCTACTATTTTATAGATGCAGAAATGTAAGCCTACACACACGCGCTTACACTGGAACACTTGGCTTTAGGTTAATAGACGCTACTTTTAAGGTAGGTATCTAAGTAAATTATGTACATTAAACTGCGCTTACTATCAAACGTGCGATAGAAAATTAGACCGCTGGATGTCTTTGTTTATTGTCAACTTAGCAACCGCGGCTACCCGCTGTCGCTTCCAGCTACAGTTTTACATTCATGTCCGATAGTTAGTTTCCGTATTTATCCCTCATTCAAAAAACATCGATATGTCCTTTCACTGTCAAATCCCATCACTAAGGCTATTAAATCAATAAATGTACAAAATAACAATTTGTGAGTAAAATTCATAACACATACGTATGCAAGCTGTTCCTTTGATTTGCAATACAATGATATTGTGTAAACTTAACACTCATTATAGCATTAATACGAGAAAAGTAAATACATTTGTAGGAAAATTCCGACTCACTGCTAGAAGATAAAGTTTCTCCTGTTATTTCCGTTCCGAGAATAGCGGAATCCACATTCCGATATCACATACACCATGTGTATTAATTAATGAGTACACTATTTAATTTTTATAAGCTTACTTACTATTTAAATGCAAAAAAGTTATTAAAAATGTAAACACAAACATCTAACAAATTTTACACTGTTGACAGATCACAGCACGGCTATTTAGAGAATGTAGTCAAAGATATGAGTATGTAAAGAGTATATGCCTTTTTAAATGAGACGCGTAATTTGACGTTATGATTAACCAACTAAGACCAACTGACATTACATGTTGCACGTTCGGTATAAGGAAATTTATAGGGCATGTTCTCTCTAGTCTAAACGTCCAAACTCTTTGAATAATATATATGTATAGTCTAAGATGTTTTTAAATAAATTATAACTGGCCAGTCCCACATACATAAAAACTTTTTCTCGCAATACTTTCTGAGTGATCTGGTATAAAAAGAAGGCACGTCCTTATAGAGTAGACCAGACTTATTATAAAGGTTGGCTCTCTCTCTTTCTCTCTACAGCGTATTTCAGTCTATTGCTGGCCTTTAAGTCTATTGTTATTTACTTTGCTTGGTATATTTTCCTTAGTAGGCTCTTACGATACCAAACCGGAATGAAAGGGGCTAGTGAAATTTTACCATATTAATCTGTCACCACACGTATATTATACATGCCTTTGCTTTACCTAGGGCTAGTAGTGAAAACAGCTTTTTAAAATTGTACTTGCCAACGTCGTGGTCGTAATGTACAGTTATGCAAAATGCTATGCTTAGGTATATAAAAAATTGGCCAAGTGCGAATCCGACTCGCGCACGAAGGGTTCCGTACCACCACCTTTAAAAGAAAATCACGTATGTTGTATGTATACTTAAATATTTTTTTAAGTTTCTACCTGTTTACATATAACAGATATTGTGTCACTTTTTAGGTTACTGTAAACCGTTATAAATTGGTAAATGATACAAAACATACAACCTTCGAAAAGGTACTTAAATATTCATAGCAGTAAAGAATGGCCTGTCGGAGTCGGTTCTGATAAAATGTTTTGTTTCCATTTCTGTCATGGCATAATATGTATTTTCGACTAAGATTTATGTGAGGATGGCTCGATTGCGACCGGTATGTTTCCCGCCCGATATAATCGTACGGACCTATCTAACAATACCCCACTTAACGTCATAGAAAATAAAAATCAATTGCTCCAGGACTTCTCCAGGACATGGAGAAACTATAAGCGTACGCACAAAAATAGTGTTACGTTTTCAAAATGATTTAATTTATTGATGGACGAAGAAGATTTTTGCCGACGTTTAGCGCTCATATGCTCTTTTGTCAGGTCAGTATTTTTAAATTGCCAATACGCTCGATCACTGTGCTTCATTGACCAGTGTACAAAACCAGGCAGAAGTTAAGTTCTACAAAGTTATAAAGAAGCTAGTTAGTTCAAATCATATTAACAGCTTTCTCGCCCTCAGCACCAGCGATTAATGTTTATAATTTGATAAACAAAATGGGAATGGCATATAACCGGCAACAGCTCGCGAAAGGCCAACCAATTTTGTGTTAAAATGCAAAGACCAGCCAACAAACATTCAACAAAATTAACCATCCTTACAAATATATTTAAACATTCAAGAGGTACTCGGAAAATCACGTCTTCCTATCTTTTATGGATATAAAAGCTTCCATAAAGAACACTGTTAGAGCAAAGCTTATTTTGTTTAAATGTAGTATTTCCGCGAAATGGCCAACATTATTACGTTAGTACAATAAATAAAATTAAACAGACAAAGCTTCTGTGAATATATTTCCAGTAAACTATATATCTAATGTGTGTTTTATAATTAAAGCCGTAGATTCTCTTTAACATTTGGAAAGTCATATTGACTTCGGTAGCGCATTCGCGCTTCGGCATTCTACTTCAGGTTTCAATTATATTAGTTGACATTGGCATTCTATTCATATTCGATAATATTAAAATTCTTACTGCACTGTAGTAATATAATTATGATGATACAAAGAATCATTCAAAGATTTTGGGTTACATAATTATGATATCCGAATTCAAACTGATCGTGGCGGTAGTAAAACATGACTAAAATTTAATGTTTGGTCCAAATGTTCACAAATGTAATGTTTTGCTAGTATTTTTATTTTGTAGGTAATCAACGACCACCCCTATGGCCTGTTGATAAGCTATTACCGCCGCCACCCCAGAGGAGTCACGAGTGCGTTGTCGATCAGCCTGGGAAAAGGAGTAGAAGGAGGAGTGGAATGAGGGAGAAGCAAAACGGGTTGAGGCATCCGGTAAGTGGGAGCACTTACCTCGACCGGCCGAAACGCGACAGTATAGATGTGACCTTACGTCGATATTCTATGAGTGGGTACTTCTTCTCTGGTTGCGTCGACCCATTCATGCCGAAATCCGCAGGGCTCCACCACCTTAAAAAAATAATATCTTTAACTAGAGCACAACCTATCTCATGGTAAGCGCTGTAAATTTGTTTTACTCGCTGGTTTTCAAACAAAATAAGTAGAGAAATTAAAAACTGCTAAGTTTGTCACCTGGTATAATATTGTGGCACATTTAGGCTGTCAAAATGTCATAGAATAACCATATTTTTATTTTGAGTAAATGGAAACATTCTGCGTTAGAAACCTAGCATGATGAGGGTTATGCTTTTAGGTTTTCCATTACTGCTCAGTGGCACGAACACAATTCCTTACTCTAACTTATAGAAAGGATGTTGAATATAAACTAAAAATGTTTAAAGATATTTCATTCATACCGTTTATTATTTTTAGAGGCTAAGGGAAATGCAAATTATTCACAAATATTTAGAGGGCTTCTCACGGTTACCATAAAGCATGGTCGTAACTATTGGACAATGTACACTGTTTTTATATTTGATGCACATCTGGATCAATAAGCGCAATCGCAATATTTGTAGAAATGATTGTATCCCAAAGGAATATTTAAACTTGAATTTTACTTTGAACGTAATTGAAAAATTAAAAAAAAACTGTGATAGCGCCGTGATATACGTAACGGACTGCCGAGACGATAGTCTTCGGTTCAATCCCCAGGTACACCGGGCCACGGTATAGATTATATTACCGTGACCGGGCACACACCTCTGACTCTGCGAAGTGCAAGCATTGCATTAAAAACGCTAATTATTGCTCGCATTATAATGTGCCCCGTAGATGGCAATAGGCGCGCCCCCTATTACATTGACCGAAGCATAACCGGCAAAGTGTGGGTGCGTAATACACCTTTGCCTACCCTTCGGGGACAAAGGCGTGAAGTTATGTTATGTGTTATGTAATTGAAAACCTTGAATCTTCACTAGATTAAGTCTAATTTTATATAAAACTTGCGTAAACAACGGAGGCTTTGTGGTTTAAAAATAAACCCTTAATAGTAGGAGTGAACTTCATATCTATGGAATAATGATACGAACTGTCAAATACTGTTTGTCACCGAAGGGTTCAAAGTCCTCATAACAAGATGAAGTTGGAGGATTAGGTTTAAATGTGAAATATACACGAGGTAGTTTTTTTTAAGGACATAAGCTTAGTTATTTTAAATTTATTTTGCCTGAGTTGCATGTGTCAGAATCAGGGCAGCTTCCTATAGTGTAGAAACAGTTTTGATAAATAAAAGAGACAACTATCAAATCATACTTTCATTTATTCAGTTTGTCACAAGGATATATCTTTAGATTACGTCGTGATTCTACATTTACATTTACAGCCCATAGAACCAAGACCAAGACATAGAACCAAGAGAAAGAACGGGCAATAAAACTCTTGATCATTCTTTTCAATAACTATATATATAACAATAATTAACAAACAGTGGTACAGCCAATTTATATCAAATATCAATGTTGTGGGTAGTTTTATATTACTAGAAAGGTCTGTCTTACAACAGAACATTATAAGCATTATTTAGTATCAATACAATTTACTAAATGTTTACCACAGGTATATACCTAATGAATCTCATTGATACGACTTGATCCACAGTATATTATTCTATCCTATATTACAATCTATAATATCTCACAAACGATCAAACTACCCACAACACAATATCAATAAGATAATGATTACACTATCTTACATTGTTGCCTAGATGATGAAACAAAAGAACAAGCAACACAATATTGGAACACAGTGGCAATTAAATAGTCAGAACCATATCGTACCTGAGCCGTCGTCGAAGGAGAATAGGACGAGCTAGCCGAGCCTGTCGACTTATATATGTATGTAGGTACACCTTATTTACACGTTTGACAGTTTAACTGTCAAACGTCATGTCAGTGTCATTTAGTTGCCACTATCCTCTTACATATTATGTATAAATACTTGGATATCAGTAATTTCAGCCCAAAGCCTAGATATTATTACATATCTCTCACGGCCAGACTGACAGTTACTTCGTCCTCGAAGTACAATAAATTAAATAACACTTTACTAAACAATCGCCCGACGGGCGCCCTGTAGTATGTAACAATGAATTCTTACCATATTGATTAAAGCCATCTAAAAACTATAGTATCGTTACGTCCGCTACGGCTGTACTGACTTACGTCGCCATCTAAGTAAGTTCAATTATAAGAATAGTATCACAACAACAATCCACTTGTACGAAACAATTACACAAAAATAAACTGGACTCATTTACAGTAATTACGGTTTCATTTTGCGAGTCTAGAAATAAGTTCTGTGTCAGCTGCTTTGATACCATTGTTACAAATTGTATTTACTATTCTATGAAGGGATCATTAACATTCACAATACACATGTTACATAGAAGTACAGTTTAATTTTACAATATTACACCACTGCATTATCCATCCACAAATTGACAAAAATAATATAGTACAAAAGGAGCCACTACGAAGCATAAAAATTTAAGTAAAGGTTTTAAGAATAAAAAATTAAAATAGGTAATTCTGCTTATGGTTGATAAATAAATGAAATAAAATAAATAATTTAAATTCACAACCGAGTTAAATAATTAAATTCGATTTCACTAATTTACAAGTATACAGGTACCAACTTGTATGATAACAGTAGTGTAATACTAGGACAATACTTTCATTCTAATACACTCATTGCCATTGCCTTTCCTTTCCCATTAAATAGACAAGTAACAACGGTCAATCTCCTTGATACTATCTAGCCCCACACCTGCTGCACATGAGTCCAGGCTAGAACAAGGCGAAAGACTTCAGCAGTTCGTAGGCAATATGATCAATATCATCAACATCTAAATGATTATCATTATCATCAACATCAAAATGATTCAAAATCATTATCAAAATAATTATCAAAATAATTATCAAAATCATCATCAAAATCATCATCAAAATCATCATCAAAATCATCATCACAATCATCATCACAATCATCATCACAATCATCATCACAATCATCATCACAATCATCATCACAATCATCATCACAATCATCATCACAATCATCATCACAATCATTATCACAATCATTATCAAAATCACATCAACATGGTCATCATTGCCAGCATTATCATCAACTTAACCATCGGTAAGTTAATCATCAATAATAATTCAATCATCGTCAACTATTTAATCATCAATGAATAAATCGAAGTTATCACATTATTATAGATATTTACAGATACCTTTATTTATATCATCACTGCTACCTACATTATCGATCCTTGTTTAGAAGAAGTTTATATGTAATGCTGTGTATGGTTATCAGAACCTCTAACCTATAGTAAGACCGCCCTTTTATTTTATTTGTATATGTATTTTAAAATTCAACTTAAATACTTTAGTAAGAAAACAAAAAAAATGTTATCTGTAAAAGCTACTATGTCATCAAAGAATATCTAAACGTTATTAATCTTTAAATCGTAGCTATCTAAAAGTACAAAGTTCTTTATTATATTCCACAAAAATTACCTGTAGGAAAATCTATAAATGTAACTTATCATAATCAAAATTTATATCTATATTAATAATACACTAAAATGTTATCAATTTAGAATAATAAATGCAGCAGACCCTATTAAAGTATGTTACTATAAAACTTCTTTTAACTATAATATATCAAATGCACCTAGGTATAATATATAGACTATTATAGTATATTACTAAACTGCTCCTCTCTCCTAAAAGTGTTCCATAATAATTGTTTCCTAATTGTAAGTCTACCACCCGTAAATGTACAGTATGGAATGCTATAAACTGAATTGACCTGAATGTATTGCAGGTACAAACAGTACAAAAGTATGAATAAATAACTAGTAAGAATGAACCAATTTAGTTAATAATTTATTTATGTTACCAATAGTCAGTGAACTGCCTAAAGTTAAACAAGACGCCAATGCCAGTAAAAGTAGCCTTGGTAAGAAACGGTATTATAAATAGTCGTGTAGAAAGTCAAACCAGACACTAGTTAGAATTCGGACCAGTCGGTTAATATTTCAAAGTCAAATATACATACCCAGATTTATTAATTTAGGTCGCAACACTTAAAAACATCAATGTACTTATACAAATACTTATTATATTAAGCAGAACATCTTATTTAATTTCATCAATTTCAGTTTAATTTATCAATTGTATCATGTGATTGTGGCTATTTTCATTCCGTTTACACAATCAGAACACTGACATCGTTTTTAATTAGTTTTTTTTACGTATTTTACGTTAGGTATCTGGTTCATTCAGTTTCATTATAATTAAGATTTGACGATTCGCAAGAGGTTTGGTATAAAAATAGTAAGCTTACATGTAAGTAGGTATTGTTTAAAATAAATAAACAAAACCTTTCAAGCACCTAGAATGATTAAATACCATTTTAATCATTATTGCCATGGTCTCCTACAATTGAACCACACAAAGTACATGTACACATATCTTTGCATAAAAAATATCTCTAAATAGCTTATCTATCGCAGTGTTTATACCAGAGATACTAAATTGATAAGATAGTTCATTACCGAGAGCTAATCCTAAGATTGATTATTACTATAATTATGGTCTAAATAGGTTTACAGTTTAACACATGGCACTTCATAATAAAAATACATAATTTCAATGAATAAAAGCAGATAAAAATAAATACCGTCTCATATTTTATTAATTTATTGAATTTATTTGTATTATTTCCGAGAATGGATAAATAAACTATGAGAATGTTTTCGAAAAAAAATCAGTGATGTAATTTGGAACTATTTTCAAATTGAATCAATTTAGTTGAATAGCTTATTTCAGATCCATTTAATTAGACAGATGTCTGCATTTATTACACATTTCATTTTAACTATTTTATCTGCTATTATCGTTATAAATAACAGGAAATTATCAACCAAAATAACACTACTTGAAAATATTGGATACACTACCATCTAATAGTGCCAGACATAAGCAAAATGATGTCACTTTCTTTAACAAGTCAATTTAATCCTATGTAATATAAAACATTCTTCAATAACTACTTTTAAAAAAAAATTGGTTGCCTGTAAAGTCGGTATACGGGCGAAAGTTTTACGTGACAACGACTTTGAGTGGTAAAATAATTTTAATGTGAATATTCATTCGTATAGTAGGAAGAGGGATGAAAGACGCGTGCCTTTCACTTTTTATGTCTGTCTCTCTCGCTCTTAGGCGGGACGCGTGCCTCTCACTCGCTCTCATTGTGAGCGCATAACGTGAGCGGAGCGTAACGCAGTTTCTTGAAGTGTCACCCGGCAAACCAATTTATAAGACGTTGTCACGTCAAAATATCTTGAGCTATATATTTAGACGTAGCATATATGACCCCTTAGGCCTCAGGAGGATGAGGTATGTTTAAAAAATAAAAGGAAATAGTTACTAAACGAAACTATCATTTTATCGATATGATCTAGCTAGATACAGACCCGCTTGATATAATATAGAATATTTCTGTACCTACACACAAAAGTTCGCTTGTAGTAATAGTTATACAAAACTCATAGGTTATCTTTACAACATGTCATTCAAATGTGGTGCCTCTGAGACAAATGGAAGCTTTTTGGTTTTGTTCTTCCAATAGAAATCAAAGTGACAAAATCATAAGTATGTCTATTGCAAGTATACTGGTAGAAATTATCTGGGTACATGACAATTACTCACTACACAATTATAGAAAGTGCAATATACAGTTTCGTATTCTTATCTCCAGGGCAACACATTCAAGAGCTTAACATTAGAATATTCTTATTTTTTTTTCTTTCGTTATAGTTTGGATCCGATTTAATAAAACTATATAGCATGAACTGATTAATTTGGTAATTGTGGCGAAAATTTAACAACAGCTACACTACACTACACCGCAATATTGGTCTGTATGTAATGAATACACAGCCAACAAAATTAATGAAGAAATCTCTGAAATGTATTCTACCTACCATCATTTCATATTCGACTTGTAATGAAAAGATTCTTCAGAGCACTTAATTCTTGGAATTCAAATATGCAGAACGATTACGCTAATCAGTACTTACACTAGAAAGAGTTATCAACAAAGCACATCACAGCCAATGCTCATACCGAGTCTCTGTCAATCACTACAAATGTTGCCTATTTAAATTCCAACAGATTAGAACAATATCGGCTACTTTAAAAATCTATTATACATTTTCTGTAACTTTTTCGCTATTACCTACAAAGTTTTATACTCAGATACATTTTTGATGAACATGTTAAAATAACCTGGTACAACAGTCATATTTTTCGACTATTCATGGCTATATTCTTGGTGGAAGTACATTACCAGCGTTTGCAGTTGGTTGTTGCTGTTGGCTTCAGCATACTGTTGCAGATCGTTAATATGTAGTCGGTACTCATCCACCGGCTTGCTCTCGGCAACGTTGCTACTGGATCGTAGGGCAATCGTTCTCCGTCGTCAGCTGAACTGTGCAGTGACGGGCTTAGGCAGAATCATGGCATCACGATGAGGAGACTCTGGAACTTGCAATTGGATGTATTAGTATTGTGGGTGCAAATTTATCACACTTCTGATGTCAGAATCAGGGAAGCTTCCTATAGTGTAGAAACAGTTTTGATAAATAAAAGAGAACTATCAAATCATACTTTCATTTATTCAGTTTGGCACAAGGATATATCTTTAGATTACGTCGTGATTCTACATCTACATTTACAGCACATAGAACCAAGACCAAGACATAGAACCAAGAGAAAGAACGGGCAATAAAACTCTTGATCATTCTTTTCAATAACTATATATATAACAATAATTAACAAACAGTGGTACAGCCAATTCATATCAAATATCAATGTTGTGGGTAGTTTTATATTACTAGAAAGGTCTGTCTTACAACAGAACATAATAAGCATTATTTAGCATCAATACAATTTACTAAATGTTTACCACAGGTATATACCTAATGAATCTCATTGATACGACTTGATCCACAGTATATTATTCTATCCTATATTACAATCTATAATATCTCACAAACGATCAAACTACCCACAACACAATATCAATAAGATAATGATTACACTATCTTACATTGTTTCCTAGATGATGAAACAAAAGAACAAGCAACACAGAATATTGGAACACAGTGGCAATTAAATAGTCAGAACCATATCGTACCTGAGCCGTCGTCGAAGGAGAATAGGACGAGCTAGCCGAGCCTGTCGACTTATATATGTATGTAGGTACACCTTATTTACACGTTTGACAGTTTAACTGTCAAACGTCATGTCAGTGTCATTTAGCCCAAAGCCTAGATATTATTACATATCTCTCACATGCAATGATTATTCAGAAATTCATGTTTAAAACATTCATTATTCATTATCAGCCTTTAACAGTCCACTGCTGGACTAGGCCTCTCCTTTGAAAGGAGGAATTGACCTACTATACCACGCTGGCTAAACGGGTTTGTATAGGGTTTGTTTCAAGTTTTCCTTCTCTTACAGTGCTGTTCTCTGCATAATATGCTCCCTCTGTCGGCTCTTACGACACCCATGGGATGATATGGGGTGGTGACATTCCGTATTCTTAATCCGTCACCACACGGACAAAACACTATACGCATATAATATGTGTGATTGTCAAGACACTCAAAACGGTATGACACTGATTCTTCTTTTACGAATAGAAGTAGTTAGTTTAATTTGCAGCACGTTAAACTCAGTTCATGTAAGCGAATGCATTAGTCTTGGTGAAGCATCATTCCGATTTGGGCATTTGTACAACGTTAAGCAGTATGCAAAACTACGGGGAATTATTTCACATGAACTATCTGCTATCCAGAGATCTCAATTATATCCATAACATCTGATATATAGCTGCCTGGGTAAATATATGCAGTACATTGGCATTTTATTAGAATCGAGATGCAAAATACTGCATGAACCAACTTAAAATATAGGCTATACATTTTTGCTTATATATGAGAGTACTTAAAATCGTTGGGTTGCGGTATGTATTTAGCAGAAATGCCAATATTCACTCCACACGATGTTATATCTTGGAGAAAATATGAAATACCCACCATAGAAATTATTACAATAATAATTTACACAGCGATAATATTATTGATAAACAAATCATACAATTTTGACGAGGTCGCAGCAACCTGCTTTGAACAACAATTCAACAAAACGGTGATAAGGTATTAAAAACCTCAGGCACATATTTAGTACTTTTATTATTATAACAGCACCAGTATTTTTACTCAAATAATCCCAAGAAGTTAATATAGGCAGATTGAACCTTAATGATAAAAGTTTCAAGGTAAGAAAGCTAATTACTTAAAACATATTCAAGAAACAGGAGTGCGGTGCGCTGCGAAGGAAGGTCATTACACCAAATTCTTTGGATACAACAGTAACCCTAGTAAAAAAATAGTCATATCTAGACTATTTAATAGTTATTTCCAAATGTTTAAAAGTATTCAATTATAAGAAAAGCGCATCAAATTGAAAGCTTTAGATCTATAGTAATTTACGTTATTTTTAAGCTCTTGCCTTGAAATTCTTGTTTCCACTGAGCCATTGCATGAACCAGGTGCTCTGTTGCGTCTATTGTCTGGAAAGGTAAGCGATAAACGTCGATAGCATATTATAAGTTTAGCACGACTTCACTCCGATATAGCTTTAGTTCAAAATACACCGACAAGACGTGTCTGCGACAGAATTTAACTACGAAACGATGCAATTTCAACGTCATATTTATTTGACAGCTACACTAGTCCGACATGACTCAATTCGAACTGCTTTATTTTAACGTATTGTGATACTGACTTATATCAACATAACAGAACAATACGTTCCACGAAATTACATTAGCTACGTCAAGGTAAATATATTCTTATATGCTTCATAGATGCGGTGGATACCTTAAAAAGGATCCTTCTCATTAAATCACGTGATAATAGAAAAATTAAGATTAATTCTTAGAATATCAACGGTTAAAAATTCATTTGCTAGCTAACAGAATTTCTCAAAATTTTTTGTTCTATACCTAAAATCGAGAGACCTTTAGTATCTACGCTACTATTCTAGTGACAAATAAAATCATGATGATCACTAAATCTCTTTATCAGGCACCTATATCATTTTTGTGTAAAAGTAAGTAAATTAAATATTATTGTATTTTTGTATTTTTGATAAATGCATACTTTTGGTAACAGTTTAATTGCAATCCCCAAAAAAGCACTTCTAAATAAAGTAACAACGTTCCGTTACAAATTCAATGTTCTGTCCGATTGTACTTTCCGCACGACGAGGTTCCATTTTTATTTTATAAGTTTTCTACAATTTTCTCGTATAATTTGTTACCTCTGCAGTTCACAGTGAGGTTTCTATTTTAAAATATAATATTGTAGAGCGCTGGGGAGGTTGAAAAGATGTCAATTAAAGTGTCCTTTAGATGAATGTCTTGAATATAGGCCCAATGATCATTGCTAAATATACTCTTGCCTTACATTTGTACGTACTCAAACGAATTCTCTTGAGTACGTACAAATGTAAGGCAAGGGTTTGCGTGACCGAGATGGTTGAACAGTGCTCTGTCGGTATAACATTACTGGCAATATCTCCGTCAGGGTTGCGACCGATATCCGAGCTTATTTGATAAAGTAAGGGTCGTTTTATTGGATACCAATCGATGTGCCACGCCGTACGATTTATTCTGAAATTTTATTGTTGTGTGCTTTAGTCCATTTTTATTATCTTTATTCTTGTTAACCTAGTGGATTAGCGTGATGATCTTTTGTAACAGAGGCTTTTTATGATTAATAGTTATAATATACAGAATGTCACAAAACCCATAACCAAATCTACTGTTTTGGACATCATACCAAGTCATACTAAGCAAAAATAATACCTGGGAAACGATTATTTTATTGAAATTTTCCACATTTTTTAATCCGCAATCAAAAGTGCGCGCGTGCAATGCTCGAAATACTAACTTATACATGGGTGCATAAGACATCTATAGAACATAATTATTGGCGGAGTAAATACATCCATTTTGTACCTAATTAGAAAAAAATCATAGTGACTTTGAGCCTTAATATCTCCTGAACTAGTAATATCCCAGAAATGGTGCCGAAGTAAAAGAAATTTGTAATGATTGGTACAATCTGGGATTTCAGTTTTCATCAAGTCATAATCAATCACAATAAATGGGCTATCTGACATTGAAACAATTTTTCGGGTCTCCCTTGTTTAACCGAAAGGAGTTTGACAAAGGAGAATGACCAAATTTGTATGGAAGATGGGCTAAGTTTGCTTCTCGATGATTTGACCAGTAAAATATAGTAAATATTATCCTAATTAAATTAGGAAAAAATTAATACGATATTCGGCGGCAGTTCTTAGCTATCGGCAAATAAAGATTTCAAATATTTTGAGGTTAAGTATTGTGATAGTTACATGAATTACATCATATCTTTAGTAGTCAATTAGTTAATTATCGCCCGTACTTCGAAGAGTACTTACGTTAAGCCGTCGGTCCCAGTTGTCATGAAGATCTTTCACCATCGCACGTCGTTACGGGGAGTCAGTACCCTCCAATAAACCGATACTTACTGGTCTAAACCATACAATATCGCTTTCCCTTTGGCTTATGGTGGTCAGACTATGGAAAACCTAATATTCTGTCATATCTGGTTAGACTAGTATACGGACTCAGAGCTCCTAGGCGTTGAAGTCTTGGATGCAACCGACATAACTCTAGGACGGTGATGATATGACTTAATCATATTACCGGAATTTATTATAAGCCTCTATGTATATTATACAATATAGAAAATAGTTGTAAAAAGAAGTGGAGCTACGAAACAAACGCTTGTACATTATATTAGTTTACGGTTTTTTCAGTCTGATATTTTCTTACGGAGAATTCTCAATACCATGTGGTTCAATTAATGAGAATTGCAGTGAGGCTAGTTCGCAAAAGATAAGCTCATTCCATTGGACCTTATTACAAAGTTGGCATTAAAACAACACTGTTTTATGCTTAATAGGTAAATGAAACACAGTTTTTATGTTATTCTTCATTTTATTTGTTATTATACCTAAATCTTTTTCAAATAAATCACCTCAAAATGAAGCAGGAGCTTGTATATCGTATTCCATAATGTGGTGCAGGTATGACCTCATAAGTTACAAGTGTAGCATTCTAAACATAAGACTCCGTTCAATTCCTGAAACAAACAATTAAAGTAGTTTGAATATTCGGCGAGGAGAGCATGAGAGAATTGTAGGAATTGAGAAGAGAAGTAACCAACACTTACACAGATTGGCGCTATCCATGATGTCAAAATATTGAGCTCCGAATCAGATAGCTTGTCCAAAGAACGGACACGTCTTGCTGCCGAGGTACCGCAAAGGAAGAGTTAACATAACTGCAATCCTCACCACGGCTAGTTGTTCTAAGTCCAGACATACTTATGTTACCAATAAAGACTGTCTCATACTTTAGTCAACCTACGAGTCTTGATAACACGAAATAAACTTGTTTGGTCCACAAAGGATTGTTCAAGTCAATATAAACGACAGTAAATTACATATTTATTTTTCCATTATAGAGATATGAGCATAGGTGAAAAAGCAATTTGACTGTTTTCATGTCAAAATAACTGACTACGTGACTACTCTGTATAACTGACGTAAGACTAGAGAGGTTGGACTAGTAATAGGGTTATATTTCTTTGCGTAAGACATTACAGATGCCAGTATAATAAAAATATGTTCCCATATTTTCGATAAGTACAAAACATTATTTCTTGGGTAATATGTTGCAAAAAGGATAAACATTAGGTATTATTTATAGAAAATATTTCACCACAATACATTTTTCAAAATATCATAAGATTTTCTGTGTTATTTTGCTTATTAGAACTGTTGTTATGTCACCCGGTTTTCACTATGAATGTAATTTTTCCCTATTAAAAGGGGTTTGCAAGAAACTGTAAACATTTGCCTAAATATGCAAAATGAGTTTTGAATACGAAATGGCGATATCACGACCGGAACAACGCAGATACTATTAATTTTCAACGAAAAATCCCCGTTTTGCTTTAAATTAAAATTTATGTATATACAATTATAAAAGATAAGAAGATTTTCTAGATATGAATGGTTTAGATGCAAACGTGCCACAAAATAGCCCAGTTTTGGTCATTCTCCTTTTCACTTACCAAAAAATGTTTTGCATAATTATGCAAAACATTTTTTGCAAATGAAATTTCATTTACAAAATTATTACTCAGCAAAAAATCTATTCACAAAAAATTGAAACGCAAACCTAATGTTTGGGAAATGAACGTTTAAACTATAACTTTTTTACTAACTAGTACTTTTAATTTTTTTTATTCAGTTATACACGCTGATTTTTTATTGGTTTAGGAAAAAAACCTCACGTTGGAAAAAATATCTGCTATTCATATTCAAGATCAAAATTTACCTACCACGTAAAATAAAAAAGTTATAAACGTCAATAAATCTAGGAAATACGTAGTAACGTGCGACTCGATCGTCGATCCACTCGTCGGCGCGCTGTAGGTACCTAAAACAGCTGCAGACGTCGCGCGGCGCGGCGGCGAGAACAACAGCTGTTTTAGGCTCAGTTCACACCGAAATGGCAGCGGCCGGAAGGGCAGCGGAGAGCAGTTTCAGTGTCATATAATTTTAGTCTTTATCACCATGACTATAACACATAGAGTCACTTGACAAACTTGAAAACATCGTGCGCACGACCGCTCTGGCGGGCGCGAGCGGCCGCGAGCATGCGCTGGAAGGCGCGGGCAGCCGCGAGCATGCGCGGGCAGCCGCGAGCATACGCGGGAAGGCGCGGGCAGCCGGGAGCATGCGCGGGAAGGCGCGGGCGGGCGCGAGCGGCCGCTGGAAGTATCCGCCCCACCCGCTCACGCCGCGCCGCGCACTCACTACTTTATTTTTATTAGCTAATTACACACGTGTTTCCTCGTTATATGTAGAATATAAACTGCGCATAGGAATAGCGTGAACCTGAGCCGTGACGTGATTTGCGCGCGGCCGCGAGCAGTCGCGGGCAGGCACGAGCAGTCGCGCGCGGCCGCGAGGAGTCGCGGGCAGGCGCGAGCAGTCGCGGGCAGGCGCGAGCAGTCGCGGGCAGCCGCAAGCCTTCTCTTCGATGCCGGCCGCTGCGCGTCGCTTCCAGCCGCTGCCATTTCGGTGTGAACTGAGCCTTAGGTACAGTACAGCGCGTGTAACAGTAGGTAACTACCTACACATAAAACACGTACCTATCAGTCAGCAAAGCATTTCTGCTGGGGCCATACTCACGAGAAATGCCATTAATTATTGCGGTAATGTACGTTAACCGTGTAGCCACGACTTAACGCGATAATTTGACAATGGCATTAACATTGGCGTTTGGCGTTTTTATCGCCAATGATGGGCATTCACGTTGACGTTTCAAGTGTAGCCAACTACTTTAGCGCGTTAAAAATTATCGCAATAATTTTCGCGCTAGCAGACATTCACGTTAGCCGGTAGTGAGGCCCCAGCATAAGAAGTACGGATGGATAGTGATACCTAATTTACGTACTTACAAAACGCAAATTAATTACGATGACAACTTCAATAATTTTATGCACATAATAATGATTAAAATAATAAACACATGTAACTAAATAGCAGTACCTACCTATTCCTTCGTAAGTCAACAGAAATAAGCTGTGGGTTCACGCAATCATAATAGACTAGTAGACGAAAAGAAGAACTTATTATTATTTACGTATGAATCGTCGGTACATAATTATTTTCAATAACTAGTAAAAGCCGAATTTAGGTATTTACTTATTTCTGGCGTGTTTAAAACATGTTATCAACGTAGGTATACACAAAAGCATATCACTTACCTTTACAGTCTTCTGCTTATATCACAATCAATTTACACATTTACACACACGTTTCTCGCGTTCTCGCGACTCCGTTTCTTCTTTGTACACAAATCTTATAACCTCGATCCGGTGTCCGATCATTTGACAAAAAACAAATGAAAAATTTTCATTTGACAAATAACATTTGACAAAATTATACTTGATAAATTTATTATTTTACAAACTATTGTTTAATAAACTACTCATTGGACAATATATTTACTATAAAAAAGTTATTATGCTAAAAAATTAATTTACAAATTGATTATTTTTTTAAACATGTTATTTGGCAAAACAATGTAAAGCATAAATAACATTTGTCAAAATGCCTTGCTTGGTAAATATTTTATTAAATATTTACCAATATTTTATTAAAAATCTACGATAATACAACAATTTTTGTGTAGGGTCAACTGAAACAATGGCTGGTTAGGTTAGGTTAGAGCTGCGACCACTAGAACCAAATTCTACTTATTTCGCTTAATTTAGGCAGTGTGTATTTTTTTTAAAAGACTTAATTTCTATGGAATTAGTATTAATACAACATTATTACTTGCCTATAAATAATCTGTCCAAGATGAAAATTGCAACCAAGCAAATAAATATTTTCAAAATTTCGCGTCAGTATTGGTTAGAAATTAGTTATTTTTAAAAAAATATCTTCTAACTTTTTGTACTATCACCAATTTGGCAAACGAATTATTTAGTCAAATGATTATTTTTAAAATAATTATTTAACATTTAAATTATTTTCTAAGTAACACATTTGCGAAACCTTTATTATGTCAAATGATTGTTTTTAAAGTAATATGTTTGCGAAATGAAAGTTTGTCAAATGATTAGTTTTTCAAACGTTGTTTGTAAAATGATCTTTTGTCATACGTTTTTTGTCAAACAATAGTAAACCCCTCGATCCACTAATAAAACCCTAAGGAGTCAGGTCAGGTTGCGGCCTATCAATCCACTAGCGAACACATCAGTATTGTAAGGATGCACGATTGTAGTTTTATTAAGTACGTAACACGGACACAGAGTGACGGGAGCGTGATATAAGACTGTCCCATTGACCTAATTTCTTAAGACTGAAGGTCAACTTGCGCCCGCGCCGCACGGCTGCACCCCGCCGCGCCCCCGCGCTCTGCTGGCGCCCTGCAGCGGAGGGTGGCGCGCGCGCATGGTGGGGAGCGGGAGGCCGGGAATAACAGTTCAATGACTATTGACTAATGCCAGTGTGTGTGTGACACGATCGCTCGTAGTTCGCCAGTGTGCGGCGAAGTGATACTTCGTGTCCTCGTACTATTAAATTAATTCATTTCGAGTTAGTCGACCGCGCTTAAATTCATTATATCAACGATACACGGTTGCCTTAGAAGGGCCTTCATCCATGAATGCCATTTGAAGTCTATCGTAGAATTCGTCCGGTTTCAGGCGACACTTAAAATCGTAAAAAATCATAGCGTGAAAATGTTCTCGACTCAAATCCATTGTTCATTGAGACACGATAATTTTAATTAGCTCGCAAAAAATGTGGAGGGAAGTTTTCAATAGGACCTATTTTACTTATAAGTATTCATATATTTAAATAAATTATAACTGGCCAGTCTCACATACATAAAAACTTTTATCGCAATACTTTCTGAGTGACATGATATAAAAAGAAGGCACGTCTTTATACAGTAGACCAGACATATTATAAAGATTGCCTCTCTCTTTCTCTCTACAGCATATTTTAATCCATTGCTGGCCTTTAAGTCTATTATAATTTACTTTGCTTAGTATATTTTCCTTAATAGGTACTTACGATACCAAACCGAAATGAAAGAGGCTAGTGAAATTTTGCATCATTAATCTGTCACCACACGTATATTATACATGCATTAGCACCTTAGTGCTAGTAGTGAAAACAGCCTTTTAAAATTGTACTTGACAACGTCGTGGTCGTACTCTGGTTATAGTATATCATCTATGGTCGTAATATACATTTATGCAAAATGTTATGCTTAGGTATATAAAAAATTGGCCAAGTGCGAATCCGACTCACTCACGACCGGTTCCGTACCACCACCTATAAAAGAAAATCACGTTTGTTGTATGTATACCTACTTAAATATTTTTTTAAGTTTCTACCTGTTTATTAAGATCAAGTTAAAAATTGCTTAAAAATTTCGATTGTTGTATGTTTGTATTATGTTGTTGTATTTAATAAAAATAAATAAATATTAAAGGGGGCTCAATCCTTTTATATTTATTTATTTTTATTAAATTATTTAGGTAATATGCAACTACGTATTCTGTGAAAATTTTGCATCTACCAGTTACCGTTAGTGATATTGAGCAAAAAATACGAAAAAGTACACGTTTATGGGTCAATTTCAGCTTTCTAGCCATCACGGTTTATGAGATACACGCTGGTGACAGACAGACAGACAGAAAGACAGACAGAAAGACAGACAGACAGCGGAGGCTTAGTAATAGGGTTCCGTTTTTACCTTTTGGGTACGGAACCCTAAAAAGATATCAGTTATATTGTAGATTTCGTGGATAGATATTTTTAATTTAGAACTTTAATATCAGTAGGTACTAGAGGATGTCCCCAGCTACGCCCTCATATTTTATTTTAATTTACATACATACATACATACATACATACATATCGTCACGCCTTTTATCCCCGAAGGGGTAGGCAGAGGTGTATTTCTACACCCACTTTTCGCCAGATATACTTTAGTCCCACGTAATAAGGGGCGAGCCTATTGCCGTACCGGGCACATTTCATTTCCAGACTCCGTGCTGCTACTGAGAATTTCGTGACAGAAAAACCCAATAACACTGCCCGACCCAGGAATCGAACCCGGGACCTCCCGATCCCACGCGCACATTTATGCCGCGAGACCAATGAGGCAGTCAGACCAATGCATGAGGCAGTCAGACCAATGAGGCAGTTAATTTAACCGTTTAAATCCCTTCTTAGTGCACCTCTAGGCTTCTCAGGGAACCCTTATGCCAAATTTCATCTTCTTACGCACAATAATTTTGGCTGTGTGTTGTCTGTCAGTCAGTCAGTAAAGCCAGTCTCATACATACAGATATTGTGTCACTTTTTAGGTTACTGTAAACCGTTATAGATTGGTAACTGATTCAAAATATACAACCTTCGAAAAGGTACTTATATATTCATAGCAGTAAAGAATGGCCTGTCGGAGTCGGTTCTGATAAAATGTATTGTTTCCATTTATGTCACGGCATAATATAGGTATTATGTATTTTCGACTAAGATTTATGTGAGGATGGCTCGATTGCGACCGGTATGTTTTCCGCCTGATATAATCGTACGGACCTATCTAACAATACCCCACTTAACGTCATAGAAAATAAAAATGCCTTGCTCCAGGACTTCTCCAGGACATGGAGAAACTATAAGCAGAATATTTTTTTTATATGTTTACATATACGCACAAAAATAGTTGTCGTTGGTCTCGCGGCATAAATGTGCGCATGGGATTGGGGGGTCTCGGGTTTGATTCCCGGGTCTGGCAAAGTGTTACCTATTGGGTTTTCCGTTAGGTAATTCTCAGTAGCAGCACGGAGTCTGGTAATGTGCCCGATACGGCAATAGGCTCGGTAATGTGCCCGATACGGCAATAGGCTCGCCCCCTATTACGTGGGACCTAAAAATTAGAGGTGAAATGTGGGTGTAATATTACACCTCTGCCTACCCCTTCGGGTAACAGGCGTGAGCCTATAAAAAAACGTGTTACATTTTCAAAATGATTTTATTTATTGATGCACGAAGGAGATTTTTTGCCGGCGTTTAGCGCTCATATGCCCTTTTGTCAGGCCGGTATTTTTTAAATTGCTAATATGCTCGATCACTGTGCTTAATTGACTGTTTTCATTTCGTTTTCATCCAACAGTTGTAATGTGGGCGAACGTTTTAATTAAAATTACTTGACGAAAAAGATAACAGCTAAAGAATAAGGTTACTTCTAGCTAGTGTTCAAAACCAGGCAGAAGGTAAGTAGTACAAAGTAATAAAGAAGCTAGTTAGTTCAAATCATATTAACAGTTTTCCCGCCCTCAGCACCAGCGATAATGTTTATAATTTGATAAACAAAATGTGAATGGCTCATAACCAGCAACAGCTCGCAAAAGGCCAACCAATTTTGTGTTAAAATGCAAAGACCAGCCAACAAACATTCAACAAAATAAACCTTCCTTACAAATATATTTTAACATTCAAGAGGTACTGTGAAAATCACGTCTTCCTATCTTTTATGGTTATAGAAGCTGCCATAAAGAACAATGTTAGAGCAAAGCTTATTTTGTTTAAATGTAGTATTTCCGCGAAATGGCCAACATTATTATGTTAGTACAATAAATAAAATTAAACAGACAAAGCTTCTGCGAATATATTTCCAGTAAACTATATATCTAATGTGTGTTTTATAATTAAAGCCGTAGATTCTGTTTAACATTTGGAAAGCCATATTGACTTCGGTAGCGATTGTTGAGAATATTGCACTAGCAATAATGTTCATTCTACTTCAGGTTTCGATTATATTAGTTGACATTGGCATTCTATTCTAATTCTTACTGCAATGTAGTAATATAATTATGATGATGCAAAGAATCAATCAAAGATTTTGGGTTTCATAATTATGATATCCGAATTCAAACTGATCGTGGCAGTAGTAATGTACCTATGGCCTGTTGATAAGCTATTACCGCCGCCAGAAGAGTCACAAGTGCGTTGTCGATCAGGATGGGAAAAGGAGTAGAAGGAGGAGTGGGATGTGGGAGAAGTTTGATTCGTTTCATTTGCCGATTGCCATATGGTAACGTGGTGGTCGTAGAGAATTGAACGTAGGACTCACCATGGTAAAAGGTAACTATTGGACACCATACAATAAGTGGCAGGAGTTTTCATATTTGATGCACATCTGGGATCACTAAGTGCAATCAGAGTGTTAATAGAAATTATTGTATCCCGACCATAGAAATATATGATCTCAACGGAACAGTGAAAACGGAATAGTTAAACTATTTACTTTGAATATAACTGAAAACCTAAAAGAAGAATACTAATACTAATGAGTTTTCTCCACTACTAAGTACATAATCGAAGTTGATTTCAGAACGATGGCTCAGTCGTTGCCCATCGATCCTGAGGATGCCTCGTGCAGAGGCGAAACACGTGTCGAAGAATAGTCGACGCATACAGCGGGATACTGCAAGTCAGGTATCTTTCTGGAACCCATACCATTCCTATATCCCTTATCCTTTTAGAGGAGTTCGGTATTGTCAACCTTTTTCTATTGCAATAGTTGGGGTGGTCAATCCGAGGGTGCGTGGTGGGTTCTTCTTTCTTTCCATTAGGTTAAAATGGAGTTCTGCCAAGTAACGCCTGATGCAATCAACGAGAACGACGTGCAATGTAACAAAAAGGTAACTGGTAAATAATGGAACTAGGCTTCCAGATTTTACACCTATTTATTTACTCAAGAACTAAATTGACATTAGATTTGCTTATAATCTGTTTTGCGTCTTTCTTGTTCAAACCGAATATCGATGTTAAGTAATAGTGTTGTAATTATGTGAGTGCGTTCTATGAGTGAGAGGGCTTTGCTGCGTAATCTCTAATCAGCTTCCTTCCTCATGTTAATGTTTCAGTTTGTGTAACATCATAATATATTGCTTGCTACAATAGAATAATAATTATGTCTGTCAACCAAGTTTGAAGGTATGGCCACAGATATGTTTAGCCTATGTCAATAAAATAATTGTATCATTTTAAACCGGTGTTAAATATTCACTAGATTTAATCTTAATTGATATAAAACTTGCGGCAACAACGGAGGCCTTGTGGTTTAAAAATAAACCCCTAATAGTAGGAGTGACCTTCATAATTACGGTTTAATGATACGAACAGTCGACTTCTGTTTGTCGCCGAAGGGTTCAAAGTCCTCATAACGAGATAAGATGATGTATGTATAATTCAATGTTGCACGCCATGACGAACACATTAATTTGTTACTCAATGATATTGCTCAACCAATCATAGGCCATTCAATGCCAACATACATCGTCTTCGTTTTGGACATATTTAATTATGTTTTCTGTAATATTCGTGTCTTCATTCCATTAGATAATACTTAGAGAATAGAAGAATCTAGGTTGATAAAATTTCATTATGATGAATAAAATTATTAAAAACTGAGGCCTGATTTTTTGTCAAAGCATGCAAACGAGCAGACGGAACATTTAACTGCAATTACCGCTGAGTCACAAACTCCTTTGCCAGCCTGGATGGGAAATGAAGTAGGAGAGATGAGCAGGCTAAGGAAGGAAAAAAGAAGATAGAGCCTCCAACACCCTATCTCACCAAAGAAATGCACCAATACAGATAGTGTTACTCTATTTAATATTCTGTGAGAACATAAGATACCCAGCAAGGCTCTACTACGCAACAAAATACGTTTAGTAGGAAACGAACCTTTTTTTCGAGTAACTGATATTTCTTCACTGTTGCAAGAAACTTCGTTTTATGAAAGATGACTTTATGCCAAGCTCAGTGGACGGTGGTTGTCATGGTAATGCATGTTAACTGCGTAGTAAGTTCAAAGGTAAACGGCCGGTTTCTGAATTTCAGTTGAATATTTCTGCACTAGTTGAAGTCAACTTAAGTTTTTTCTGTTTCACACATCAGAATGGGATTTTTTTAAAGCACTTTCAACTGAGAATTTCACAAACATTGGTTATCTAATTACGTTCCGATACAAGAAAAAAACCGGTACTAACCATAAATTCGTATTACTTGATACTTTACAAAGAAACACACTTTTGAGTTAATAATTTTGTCATTTTTTATGTTTTGTAGGGATCCCCAATATTTTCTAGAAATAAGTATACTAGACGATGTTACTCAGGGACAGTCAGGGATAACGTAGCATTATAATGATGAAAGAATTTTTAAAATCGGTAAAGGACTTTTTTGTTTATTCGTTACAAACATCTCTCCTCAGCCGTTCACTCTTGGCAGAGTGGTCGTGGTTTCATGATGCATTTTCTCCAGATGATGCAATCCTCGCGATCTGTCTCCACTTGTTGCGGTTCTCAGCGTTTCGGTAACATTGGACTATGGACGTTTGTGTCGCAGTTTTTATTAGAACTGTCCAACGCGTAGGTGAGCGACCACGCGACCGCTTACTCTCTACTTGCCCTTGAACAACTAGTCGTTCCATGGAGTGCTTGTTTCCGAACAGTGTGTCCAAAGTATTTGAGAATTCGTATCTACACAGTTAACGATAATCTTTCCTTAATTTTTAGTTCTTCCATGATAGAGTTATTTGTTCGAAACGCTGTGAATGATGACGCAGTAGTCACAGCCAACACCACATTTCCAGTGCTTCAATTTTGCGTCGATCTTTCAGGCGAATTGTCTACGTTTCTGCGCCATATAGAAATATAGGAAAGACTAAGCTTTTCATTAGGCGGACGTTCGTGGCTTTGGTGATATTGCGGTTGCACCAGACCCTTTTCAGCTTATCAACGGCTGATTTTATGATGGCACATCTCCTTCAAATCTCGTCCTCACACCCACCAGTGTTCGTGATTGTGGAGCCGCGGTAAACGTAGCTTTGGACAACCTCACAGTTGCCAATCATGAGGATATCAGGATGATTTAGTTCATCTCGGTCCACAATCATCATCTTGGTTTTGTCTCTGTTAATTGCGAGTCCGTAGAAGGGGCTCGTTACAAGCATTCAATAATACAAATCTTGCATCTTTATTATATCATTATATTATATAATATAAATAATATAATTTTAATATAATATATTATATACTTAATATATATTTATTAGTATAGATTTCTTAGTTTGAAAGCTGAATGAATAATCATTGCGTACATTGAGTACAAAATTATTGTTCAATCTAAAAGGAAATAAGACAAAGTAGAGTTGCTCTGAGACCTCTCTACATTACAAATTGAATTGTGATCTGTTTGATGTGTTTCATAAAGTTTATTACTGTTAAAACTTGAGTTTATGAATACTTTTAAGATTAAGATAATAACTAGATGAAAATGAAACTAATTCATCACAATATGTATTATTTATTATTCCTCTCATATCACTTTTCCTGTCCACCAATAACAGGAAATGCATGTTAACTCGAAAAATTTAAAAAACAAAATTTTTGATAACATAAATTTATTAAAAACTGAATTGAAAAGACAAATTTATTAAAAATAGTTTTGTACAATTGCTGCTCTAATGGCAAAATTTTGATTGCCACTTGTTTGTGGCAATGGTTCACAGTCATTTTCTGTAAGAATGTCATCTTACACAAATAATATAATTGGTCACACTCAAGAGCCATGTTATGGAGCACTGCACAAGCCACAATAACTTTTAAAACTTTAAAAAGTTTTAGCTGCATGCCAAAATGGAGGCATGGCAGCCTCCTCTTTAGTACTCCAAAACATCTTTCTACCGTTTAGTTTGGTGTTACGTTTTCATCGCATTCGAACATTTTTCGTCATCATGGAAACGTTAAAAATTCGAATAATTATGGAGTATGAGTAACAAAGTGAAAATATTAAAAATTGTAGAAAAAAAAAAACAAATTGTTTTGTTTATATGAAGTTTAAGGTCGCCATAACCAACCCAGACCAAATTCTGCCATTGTTCTTTAATTAAGTATGAGATAATTAATGTTTAAATTGTTCTTAATGCGAAATTCTCAATTCAGAAACCGGCCGCAATATTTCTCAATTTATCAGTGCTAAGTAAGGCTTGACAAATGTCCAATGTTTTCAGAAACGCGAATATTTTGTAAACACGAGTTGAGATGAAGTTGATCATATGTTATGTCAAATTTGATATTTTTCAAGCACAAATACTCAAAATGTGGTCAAAAATTTTTTTGTGAAACAGGAAATTGATCAAGTATGAGAAAATTTGTGTTTAAATTGTTCTCAACGCGAAATTATTCAGAAACCGGCCGAAGGTGTAGGACTTGAGGCTTGTAATAGGTCTGTTAGGTCCAGCCTAATATTAGGTATTTACCTATGAAATTGCCGTTCTGCCGTACTGCCCATTTCAAATTAAAATATATTTTTTGGCTGATATTTCTAATTTCAAATTAATTTTATTTTAAATCATGGAATTCCTTTTTCTAAAGTCGTTGTTTGTTTAATAGTAAGTGTTACGTTTTCATCGCATTCGAACATTTTTCGTCATCATGGAAACGTTAAAAATTCGAATAATTATGGAGTATGAGTACCGTCGTGGCAGCAAAGCGGCATAAGCGGCACGCAACATCAACGACGTTTATGGAGTGAACACCACAAACGAACGCACCACCCGTTATTGGTTTGCCCGCTTCCGTTCTGGCAATTTTGACTTGAAAAAAGAACCCCTTAATAAAACCCCTAAATTTTGACTTGAAGAAGTGGTCGTCTAAAAACTTTGGTCGACAATGACGAATTAAAAGCGATGGTGAAAGCTGATACTCAATCTACCGCTGAATTAGCAGCAGCTTTTGACGTTAGTATCAAAACAATATTGGTCCATTTGCGTCAAATTGGCAAGTTAAAAAAAGCTTGATAAATGGGTACCCCACGAACTCAATGATCGCCGGCGCGAAGTACGCGTCGAGCCGTGCCTTGCATTGCTCAACAGCAACAGGCATACAAATGAAGGAAGTTTGAACCGCATTGTTACTTTTGACGAGAAATAGATCCTTTTCGGCAATCGTAAGTGCTTAGCAAGTTGTTTGGACCCTGGTTCAGCACCCAAACAATGCCCTAAACGAAAACTTACCCCTAGAAAAGTGATGGTCACTGTTTGGTGGTCTAACGCCGGTATAATTCATCACAGCTTCTTACCAAATGGGACGAGCATTACTGCACTACTGTGAAGAACTGAATACAAAGATGGAGAAGCTCGCATGTCTCCAACCAGCTTTGGTCAATCGTTCGGCTCCACTGCTCCTACACGACAACGCGCAACCTCATACTGCACAGCAGACGGTCTCCAAGCTACAAGAGCTGGGGTTGGAAGTTCTCCGTCGTCCGCCGAACTCACCAGACCTTGCGCCTACAGACTTCAACTTTTTCCTGAATTCGGATAACTTCTTGGCGGGAAAAAAATTCAATACCCGAGAGACAGTAAAAAATGCCTTTGAAGAATTGGTTGCCTTCCGTCCAGCTGATTTCTTCAAGAAGGGCATCAATAAGATACCATTGCGTTGGCAAAGATGCATTGATCGCATGGGTGATTACTTTGATTAATATAAGTAAAAAACATAGCAAAAAATATGCTTAATTTATTTCATGAAAACTGTAATTTCATAGGTAACGACCTAATATAACCAGCCGTACAAAAACACTCCATTCCATAAAATTTATTTAACTTGTTGCCAAAACCGTACTTACCACGTACGTACCTTTCATGTGAGTAAGTTTTTAACAAATAAACGTAAAAGTAAATATTTCCACTAAATTTCGGCGGTCGGTTATGAACACACTATTAATGTTTCTCTTTTGTAGCTTTCGTTCAATCGTGTTGAGGCAATGTCCTTCGGGAATCCAATATGATTATGGAACAAATATTTAAATAGTATCCGTTTACATTCTGGCACATTTATTGGCGGAACTGTATATGTATGTAGATTGCACAAAAAACCTCTTTCCAATTCTTAACTAAATGTAGATTGAGCAAATAGTGAAGCCAGAGAATTACAAAAATATGAACAATATTTGTGTTCAGTTATTATAGCAATAAAAAGTGTTTGTAGATTGTCCTCAAGTAGGTTTATTACAAATTAATCCCATTTATTCCTTGAAGGGAACTCCTATTTCAGTAGCTTTTACAAACATTTAAAGCGGGACAAAGAAGTCGAAGACATGGAACATATTACAGACTTAATAACAGTTAATATGGGCGTTTAATATGCCTCTGCCTACCCCTTCGGGGAAACAGGCGTGAGTCTATGTATGTTAATAACAGTTCATACTGTGGGTGTCGCAATAGGCGAATAAAGAAAATATAAAGCAAATAGTATACTTGCAAGGATGTGGAAAACTCGATATCAAACCGTGTACCAACCCGTCAGGCCAGCGTGTCACAGAAGGCAACAAATTTTCCTATTGGCTCCCAAGACCTAATGTGACTCAAATTAGAAGAGCAAGCAAGTTTCGACGTAAAGTAACAGTACCTAAACTTTTGCGTTTCGTTCACCCTCATCCCACTCCTTATCCTATCCTTTATCCCAACCCCAAGGGGCCGCAACGCACGACTCCTGTGGTGTTTTACCATCTGGCAATCCCTCTACTCGTTTGCCGCCTATTACTATCAAAAAAGCCAGTGGAATGCAAAAAGGCTGTTATGATGATCTCACAAAACTGACTAAAGTCATGACACTTGACAGGCTTTGGCGTATCAAGGGTTATTTTTTAGGGGGGCCTGGGTCTTCATAAAATAAAAGTATGAAGTTTCTTAAGACCAGGCATCCCGAAATATGTTTTGCGTAAGCTCCGCCTTTTCTCCCCGCTAGCAGCCCCGGGCCGCCACCTCACCCCGCAGCTCGCCGCTGCGCGAGGTGAATGAATGTCTCGCTACGCGGGCTTCGATTGGAGTAGAGACGACTTTATGTATTTAATATTTTTTTGTATTATGAATAGTTATTTATGATATGATAATAAATTGACTAAAATATGGCATAAAAGGTAGAAATATGAATAATTCAATTGATTTATGCGACATGTTGTAGTTGTAGTCAAAGCCATAGGCTGTGAAATCTTGTTTCAGAATGTCTTATGACTAATTTATTTTATTTATATTAATAATATGTTTCTTTTTATACTACTTTCATACATCAACGGACACGAAATAACAAATATGTGGATCACACAGTGTTGTCTCAGGTGGGAATCGAACCTACGACCACGGCGTAATGCCAAGTGCCAAGACGACCTCTGAAATCACTATGCCATGCGTGCATATTATGACATAAAAAAGAGAAGTTCTTATTTATAATTTACTAATATCTAATTACAACGGCTACGTTACATTGATATTACAATGTAACTCACTTATTATATTACAATAATCAACGATTATAAAACGGATTGCATTTTTTCTTGGGGTGCGGCTTTGACGTCGTTCCGAAGGTGTCATAGGCGGCGGCTATGAAAATCACGCCTTTTTAAGATTAATTAGGGTGTTTATTTTAAATTGTCTTTCAGGATATATACCACGTACCTTTATATGAAGTAACCAGTATGTCGGCACTGTTACAAGCGCCATGTTCACGGATGTACATGATGTACGGATGATGTACGGATGTACACGCTTATACATCTACATTTGATTCCTACCAAACGGAGACGAATGTTTTCAAACAGTTTTAAGTTCAACCTAATTACAACCATGATATACTCGTATAATAAAGTCACAAATCGTAAAACTGGTATCTAATACTTACGACCAATCGTCGAAAATTTGCGAAAATTTGCGGCATAAACGGCTGTATCTTTTTAATGCATAGACTTAGAACAGATTTTTAGTCTATTGTCCAAGGGACAGAAGAACTGAGTATTTGGTATACATTTCAGTTTATTACCTCTACGCGTTCCTGAGGAAAAAGTAAAAAAAGCACGGTGATGTAGATATTTCGAGCTCGCTCTTCCAAATAAAAAAAATAAAAAAAATGTTCGTAATGATTGAGCAATATAATTATGATTTTCATTTTCGTAAGACAAAGAGACATACATGTAAACATCTTTATATGTATATTTCTTGAGTGCGTGTGTACGTCACTGAACTCCTCCTAAACGACTGGACCGATTTTGATGAAATTTTTTGTATGTGTTCAAGGGGAGTTGAGAATGGTTTACCATGCCCTACCATCGCAGTGTTAAATCTATATTAATAAACTCGTACGAGTGTCTATTTTTTTAAGCCAAAAAAAAAATTTCGTTTCCAGGGTATTATTTTCGCGTAGTATGACTTGGCATGATGTGCAAAACGAATAGACCTCGGCTTGGTATCATATAACATACATATAACATATAGCATATAGCATATAGCATATAGCATATAGCATATAACATATAACATACAACATATAACATATAGCATATAATATAAACATATAACATAACATATAAAATGTAACATATATATGTTATAATAACATATAACTTATAACATATATAACGTATGGCATACGTCATATGACATATAATATAACATAATTATATGATATATTACATACGACATATGACATATAAACGTAGGTATTATAAAGATAAAAACATATAAACCTACATACCTACTGGCCTTCAAATTACATCTAATATGTTGCCCTACAAAGTTCTATATCTTTCACTGAAAGTTCCATTCAAATCTGTTTAGCCATTTCAAGGATTAAAAAAAACAGCAAGACAGACAACTTTAAAAAGAAAAACGTTGGATTGTGTAATATGGTCTTATATGTATAATTAAAAAAATGGGCAAGTGCGAGTCGGACTCGCGCACGAAGGGTTCCGTACCATCATCTATGAAAGGAAATCACGTATGTTGTATGCATACTTAAATATATTTTAGGTTTCTACCTGTTTATTAAGATCAAGTAACAAATTGCTTAAAATTACGTTTGGTGTATGGGCGCCCTCTTTAATATTTCTTTTTTTATTTACATACATACATATCGTCACGCCTTTTATCCTCGAAGGGGTAGGCAGAGGTGTATTTCTACACCCACTTTTCGCCAGAAATACTTTAGTCCCACGTAATAAGGGGCGAGCCTATTGCCGTACCGGGCACATTTCCAGACTCCGTGCTGCCACTGAGAATTTCGTGACAGAAAAACCAGTAACACTGCCCGACACAGGAATCGAAACCGGGACCTCCCGATCCCACGCGCACATTTATGCCGCGAGACCAACGAGGCAGTCGTATAGGGTTTGATATCGAGTTTTCCGTCTCTACGCAAAGATGGTATTTGCATCGTGTTATCCCTTAGTCGGCTCTTACGACACCCACGGGAAGATAAGGGGTGGTGACACTTGTATTCTATGCCGTCAACCACACGGCTTTTTTTATTTAATAATTTATTTTGAAAGGTAATATTCAACTACATATTCTGTGAAAATTTTAAGCGTCTACCTGTTACCGTAAGTAATATTGAGCAAAAAAAACACGTTTAATGTATGGGACCCCCCTTAATATTTTCTTTTTTTTTATTAATAGAATTTGTTGTTATAGCGCCAACGGAAATACATAATTTGTGAAAATTTCAGCTTTCTAGCTATCACGGTTTATGAGATACAGCCTGGTGACAGACTGATAGACAGCGGAGGCTTAGTAATAGGGTCCCGTTTTTACCTTTTAGGTACGGAACCCTAAAAAGACTTAGTTATTTTGAAATCACAGAGATACACTTGAATTTTGTTTATATGTTTAGTTTACTATAGATTCATATTCCACACGAATGAAGTCGCGAGTATCGGATTATACTAATATATAAAGCTGAAGAGTTTGTTTGTTTGCTTGAACGCGCTAATCTCAGGAACTACTAGTCTGATAAGAAAAGCGTGTGCTTTTCAGTGTTAGATAGCCCATTTATCGAGGAACGCTAAAGGCTATGCCACATCACGCTATGAGCCACGGGAGCGGAACAGTAGCCTTAAATAACGCGGGTGTAACCGCGGGCTCAACTAGTGTTTAAATAAAGAAAATTGGCGATCACGGCGAGCAAGTGTGCCGGTAACCGTGGAAACCGGGCTTGTATCTAAATTTCGTAGAAAAAAATATTTTTAAAATATCTACATGATAGGAAGCATATATTTGTGAAAATCTAATACTAAAATAAAAATCTGTAAATCTATTAGGAATTAATAAAACGAACATGACACGAAAATATAATCATGTTGATAGTAACATAATAATATAAAGCATATTTTATAATTTTGCATAGATGAAATCGACTCCATAGTTCCCAGTTCTAATACTTTATCAAAATATTAGGTAAATTAAATTCGATAACAAACCTTTGCATATCTCATGATTCTAGCATTATTCTTCAATAAGTCCACTTTCTTTTTATTTTTTAACATAAGATCTCTTATTTACCTTGTTACCCATTTTATTTCTTATTTCACGAAACAAATCGTAGTAAATAAACCTATAGTTGCGCGCGAACGCGATACACGTCCACGTCGGACGGAGCGCGTAGCTCGAATGACAAACTAGCGCGCCCGGCTGAAGTAAACGCTATGACATCAGGAATAACGTTAAATATCGGGTGCGGGCGTAAAGTGGGTCAAACCACTTCAAGCATGAAAAAAGTTGAAAATCTTGTGTTATTTATTAATATAGTAATATTTGTCCTACAGAAAAAATGTCTCGAACTACACTACAACGTAGGTTTCTTTTATGTTTATTGTTTACTTCAGAAAGAACAGTGAATATTTTATTCAAAAATTTGAATATGCTTTGCAAGTAGTGTGATTTTCAAATGAAAATGTTATCGAGCGAATATCGTCCAATCATGTATCTGTTCTTGAACAAAGACAGACAAGGGCCTAAATAATCGTTTGCTGAAGTTTCACTTTACTAGTATCTATGGCTGTTTCAGAACATCGCTTCAAAATAGCATAAAATTCGGAATGCCTGCTCTTAAGTGTCCTTCCTAAAATTTAAAATCGATACCTAACCAAATTTATAGGGTGGGCACAGCATTTTAATTTGCGCTATTAATTTTTTCAGTCAATATAAATATCAGAAACTTTTCGAACATTTTCGTTGCGTATTTCATTAAATAAATACTGAGTATTAATAAGAACTTGTAAATTAGTTCTAACTTTATAATGACTTTAGTTATTAACTAAGTCACTAATTGTGTATTTTTCTTAGAAGTTTTTTTATTTATTTACTTATGGAAATAAAGCCTTATCTTTACTACATAATCTTATGAATATAAACTATTGGCAAGTGCGACTCGGGCTCATCCATGAAGGGATCCTTAGCTGAAAGCTTATATTAGGCATAATTATATTAAGAACAGAAAGTAATATTTGAAAACACTTAGCAATGTTAGTAACATTTGTACTTTTTGAAAATGTGCTATTAAAAACTACTTACTGTATGTCGTTCAAATCAATATACGTCGAAAGTGTTTGAAATCGACAGCAAATATGTTGTTAAAATTTTCTTATTTTTATATTTTAATACCTTGATTCATAGTTTTCCATTTCTATAGCGAAATCTTATTATCAAGTAAACAGCATTTGGTTGTGGCATACGGACGGACGGACAGCCATTAAGAGCCATTAGGCTACGGATCCCTAAAAAGTGTGTGTAAGTAGGTATCTGTTATATGTGTATCAAAACTGATTAATTTCATGATGATTTAGAATACAAATAGACCTTGGAGACGAACATAGTGTAAAATTTAAAAGCAAAATATCTTGTAGGGTTTAAAATAGGGGGCCAATGTTGGTATGAACCTATTTGAATAATCGAATTGTTAAGTAAGGGTACAAATGTGCGTATTCTATATTTGAGCCTTTGATATATTTTAACTATTCATCCGTATACAAAATCGCCGGTAGGTAACAGTTAGTAAGCACAAATCATTTGAGATTCAATTCATTTGAGATTCAATTCATTGACCCAAGATATTTGAGCCTTTTGTTGAATTAGGTACACAAATGTGTGCTTCGTTATATTCCCTGACAGATCAAAGTCGGTGCTTCTCCTCTGGCAAGGTGCCCGATAAAGACTGCCTTTTCCGTACAATAGACACGAGTCAGCTGTAGTATTGGCTCCACTTCAAACACGTGTTCATATAGATTGTTCAGCAAGTTATACTCTTAGAATACGTTACGGTTTAAAAAAAACCAGTAAAACAGTAAATTCGAATTGCTTTTGCTTTTGCAATATATGTGTGATATGTGTGCCAAAGACATCGACATATTGTTTTTCTTTTACTTTATTAGGGACTAGATGAGCTCATGGTTACACCCGCGTTATTTAAGGCTACTGTTCCGCTCCCGTGACTCATAGCGTGATGTTATAAAGCCTATAGCCTTCCTCGATAAATAGGCTATCTAACACTGAATTTTTTTTTCAAATCGGCCCGTTCAAGACAATAAACAAACAGACTCTTCAGCTTTATATAGTAGTATCAGATTAGATAGCAAGCATCAGTATATTAAAACATTATAGTAAAGACAGACCAATTCACAAAAGACCAATCACTAAGCCAAAGTCTAAGCAAAAATAATAAATGGGAACAAAAATTTTTTTTACTTCAAAACGATAATAAACCGCAATACACGCGGGTGCCATGTACGAGATACCTACCTATACATGGCTGCATAAGACATATACCTATAACAGGACAAATTGGCAACAGAAATGCATCATGCGTAATAATTCGAAAAAGAAATATGGTGACTTTGAGCCTTAATATCCCTGAAGCAGTAATTGCCCAGGTATGGTGCCGAGGTAGAAAATGGTCGTAATAAACTAATAATTATGACAATATAGGATTAATTTTAATTTTCTACACCGTGTATAATGAAATAAAATTTGGTGGTGTGGCGTCAAAATCTCTTTCTTAAATGCACGCACACGGCGACAGCCACATTATAAGTAAGGCAGCTGTCAGAGACTTAAAAGCCCAGTGTTAACTTTCGCCATAGAACACGGATTTATCTGAGGGTGACAGGCCGTAGGTGAAATGATTTTATTAATTTGGCGCGCGTTTTGACATAACTTGATGTCATATTGTCAATTGTTACACGAAAGATATTTTATGGGAACTGCTACTTTTATGGGAATTAGATATTATGCTGTCTAAGGGAATTATGGAGGAAATATATTCATGAATACTCTGACAATATTGAAAACCCAACTGATTCCTTTTAAGGCTGATGGTTCACTGTAGCAGAGAGGTGCAGAGCGGAGTTCTTACAACCAATGGAAATGCATAAAATCTCCGTAGCGGAGTTTCTACGCAATTCTATTGCAGTAAGCCTAAGATTGGAAAATAATAAAAAAACAAAGAAGTAATTATACAAGTTGAGTCCAAAATCATAAAGTTATTAAGTAAGTAGGTATCTGAATTATTTCAAGACAATGTCCAATAGACAAACGGAAAGATATTCTACGATGGAACTCATTCACCGACTTCTACACGATAAAATAGACTGACCACAGACACTTGAGACATTCAGAATTTAGTGTTTCTCGTAAATGTCCTTGCAAACCGGTCTCTACCGCTATTTCACCACACCGCAAGAGGACCTGAATTTAGAATAAGCTCTCTGTTTCTTTGTAAAGCATATTCATGGTAATAGCTTCATAGATCGCTTTTACAATTTTTTTAAGACAGACAAAATAATTATACGAAGTCAAATACACTCCATATTCTTTACGTTTTAAAATTAAAAAATCATTGCCTATCTTAATAAAGATTCGACTATGTCTACGTCATTGAATCTTTAATAGAAATCTTGTGTACTTTTTATTACTTGCTTCAAATACTTTGGTCAATATTCTGTAGCAGTTTAACAATTCTATATTATGGTTTGTTTCACAGAGCTTTATTTGGATTTCATTTAATATCATAGTAATTACTTGTCGCGTTTTCTGATTCTTAAAGTGCAATACCGTTAGAAAAGCGTAGGCGTTGTTAGTATTAATTGATGTCAATAGAAAGGCTATTTTAATTTAAGTTTTGAGGTAAAATAAAGTCGATTCTCGATACAAATTATACTATTCTATTTTTATAATAACTATTACGAAATTAACGTAGTGATTAAGTAATTATTGTAGAGTATATTATTATTAATTTTAATATTTCGTAGGTAGTAATATCGAGTGATGTCTAACTTGTTTTATTAGATTAGTTAATTGTATCCAAGATATATATAGAAAATTACACGTCTGCATTGTATTAAAACATATAAACACAAAGGGAAAACTGTATGGTTACTTGTTTTGTCATAAGTTTTATCTTTCAGACGGCACCATCAACATTTTCAAGGTCAATTTAAAGCATTTTGAAGCTGTAAGTTATCTTTAAACATGCTTTAAACATTCACACGTTGACGTAGAGTTACAAAAGAAGAAATTTAAAAAAAGAACGTCCAGAACGAAATTTCGTTTTCGTTTTTGACAATTCTTGCTTGCTGCCAGTAATTACAAGTTTAAATTAGAATAGCTACCGTGACCTTATTTTTAAAAGTTTTAAAACTTTTTATCAGATACCTATTTGGTAAAGGATTCCTTCCTTACATAACGAACGATGTTACCAGTGTTTAACAACTTTGTTAGTTAGTGGGAACACTTGAGCGAGACAATCTTAATAAAACTTGACGAAGTTTTATAAGTTTTAAAAAGCTTCCCGAAAATCACAGATTGCGTTCCCACAGAGTTGTTTGTTTTGCACGCACTAAATTGAAGTGGTGACCTTGAGTTGAATTTAATCTTTACTCACGAACTCACGATTTTGTGGCGCAGTTGCACCGAAAAATTGTGCTGCAGGTAGTTTGTTGCGCTAATCAAGAGTTATTCTGGATTACTTATGAGTATGATTGTTAATTCTTATAATTACAATTTATTTTAACTGGAAATGTTTTATGAGAAATGGATTGGAGCTTTGTTTACTTAAAAATGTGCATAGTAGTTCTTTAGTTTCCTCGGTAGCGAATATCTTCTTACTGCTTAGTAAATAGTGCTTTTTGCTTGGAAAATTATTAAACTGGTATTCGAAGAAATGTGATTTTATTATTATCGCTAATAGCTATCGGTTGGACGGTGTGGTGCATAATGGTCGCAAATTTATGCCTTATTTACTTTCAACATGAAAGCATAATACACAGACTTAAAACCATAATGCCTTTAACCTATAAAGTGAAACCGTTGTTATAAATCTCAATCGCGGAAAAAACATTTATAATATCTGGGGTTTTACCACGCATTATTTGGATCCAATCACTTTAATTTTAAATTATATATTTAATTTGAAAGAAATATTTTGATTGGTGGTAACTATTATGAAGGAAGTTTTGTGTCCTGCAGACTCAGATATTATTGCTTCCTGAGACAGTTTGGTATTGTGTCAATGTGGGCTAATAATTGTTCGTAAGAAATTCCAGGATATTCCCTTTTTTCTAGACACACCTATCAGCACCGGAATAACATCGTAATGAGGAAGTGATGGTGACCCATCCTTAAAGCGACATTCTGGGCTTTCTTTTTCTTTTGTTTTCATACTAGAAATCGGTCCTATATCAATGTAGATTTAAGAAACATTTAAGCAGTTGACACAAAGAACACCCCCATTTTTGTGGTGGAATAGTGTGTGGAGATAGTTTAACTAAACATTACTGGCTGAAACTACTGAGCAAGAAGCTAGAAGGCATGTATGTTTCATGTGGAGAGTACAGAAGCAGTGAGAGAGGTTTTTCCGCAGTCCTCCCTCCTAAAAGGTTTCTTCGTAAAATGTCCCACGCTGGCGAAGTCTAGTGCGAGCTAAAATCATAATGCTACATCTATACGCTAAGTCAGAGAACTTCAATATCAGGTCAGCCACTAGTTCGTGGTGTCAACTAGCTCACCCCTAATGAATCAATGCATCATTTCTGCGCGAAGGTTGCGTCAGTACAGACGTCAGTCGTTCAACTTGCGCATATTTTGCCACGGTCGTTCCCATGATGCACCGATAATCCAATATGCGCAAACACCTGACCTTGTTAAAATAAGATTAAGAATCAATTATAATAGTTAATCTAATGGATATTTTTAAACAAACGTTAAGGACTGCGTGTCAGCAAACTTCGGTAAACTGATAAAAAATTATTTATCTTATAGAGACCGAGATTTTTAAGTGTGGATTAAACGCATAATATTTGCTTATCAATTTGATAAGTAGCAAGCCAAAGCACCTGGCATTAAGGAGGATTTCTAGGAATACAAAAACGGTTATCATAGGCACCACTATAAATACACCCAATATAAATCATGATCCACATTATTATTATTTAATCTTCAACTGGTAGTACTAATGTGAAAGTCTGTTTGTGTGTTGTTTCGCAGCGGGGAACCTCGTTTCATAATAAGTAGTGATACCAATAACATAAATTCCTAGAAGTCGTTTGTATTTGGATTGATTTTTTGCTAAGGCTAAATAATCTTAAAAGTTTTGAAACTAAATACACTGTTGATGGTAACAGAATTCTTATGTAATACTAGAGGACGCCAGCAGCTACGCCTGCATTTTTTTAAATTAACCCGTTTTGGCCGATCCCGTGGAAATTTCGGGAAATCCCTTCTTAGTGCATCCCTACGGTCATCAAGGAACATGCATGCCAAATTTCAGCTTCCTGCACCCAATAGTTTCGGCTGTAGCGTGTCTGTCAGTCAGTAAGTAACGCAAGGATTTTATATATTAAGATAATATGCAGAGAAAATAGAGATACCTCAGCTCGTAAATCTATCTATTCAAATAAAATATACTCTTAAAATATTAATTAGATATTTTTATTTCACTTCAACTATTTCTACTGGTTTGGGGGTTGTGGAAAGTGGGCATAAATTTAACTTTTCATTTGATAGCGTCACAGTCAACATTCTTCATATATTGTTAGTGTAAAATGCAGAAAGATTGATATAAAAATATAGAGATAGCTTTATTTTTAAAATTACATAGCCACTGACAATTTGTTGTATTTATGTTATTCAAGTCATGATATCATAAATATTCAACACTTTCTCTAGGAACAGACGATTTCCCCCCCGTGGGATCTCCACCTTGTCGTGGTGGGGCTCAGTAACCGTGTTTAGGCCACCCACGGCCATGGTGAAGCTAAGCGAGATCCCGGGAGTGGACGCTCAGCGTGGGCTTGACGGAGGCCTGCGCAGGATGCGTCCAAAGGGGCGGGTGCGAGGGACAGTTCTTCTGTTCCTCGCAGTCGGGTGCGGTCGCGGGAGGAGAGGCGTGTCGGTGTTTTGCGTTGCCGCGCGCCCTATCTCCCGCGACCAAATGGGGGCACACCATCGTTGCGTCGCGGTGGGGCCGCAGAGGAAGAGGAGATGCGGTGTTGCGTTGCCGTCCTCCCTATCCTCTGCGGCCGCTGAGTGTTTTGGCGGCGGAGCCCAACACTTTCATCCGCCGCCAAGGGGGTTTTGTTCGGGGCCCGCCTGACCATCTGGCGGGCCAATACCCGTCGGGGGGTAGCGAGGAATGCTTCAGCAATACCCGACCCTCCGACACACGGGTACATGAGGAACACGGGTTAAAAAAAAAAGGAACATACGAATTGTTTAAGAGCTTCGTTACGTACCAGCAATGAATTTGATGTAAGTAGCTTTTCATCGCGAACTCCTGCGTGTGGTTCGCCCATAGAAAATAAAGGCAGGCACTATTTTTCACATTCCCATATTTTGTTAATTTATGTTTATTTCCTAATAACATAATTTGACGACTGGTTGGTCAGGCGGGAGTGTAAGCGACTGCTACGCCTAAGGTCGCAGGTTCGGTTCCCGCTCAAGTCGAACATTTGTGTGCGTGAACATGGATGTTTGTCTTGGTCTGGTTGTTTCTAGTTATAATATGTATGTATTATGTTTATCCATTGTCTAGTACCCCTATGGGTCCATCTAGTCCCAAACTAAGCAGAGCTTGTCCTATTACAAGCTCTACTTAGTTTGGGACTAGATGGTGTTGTGTGAATGTGGTAGAATATTATTATTAAAATGGGAAATGAAACATATTCAACCCCTATTTCAGCCCCTAATTGCGTGTTGTTTAAAGAAATATATAGACTATGTTTCCTAGGATTTGACATCGGATGTTCTACTATGTCCATAGATTTCAATTCAGTTCAACGATTTAACCGAGATAGTGACAGGGAGACAGACATTTGGATTTTTAATATTAGCATAGATGATAAAAAATATATATCCATTTCTAATTAATAAATAAACAAAGACAAAGTTCATAATAATCGGTTGCATTGGAAAGGTCACTTGACCCATTAATAATAATGCATTATCTTAGCATCTTATCAAGAATTGATTCAAAATGAAGATTATATCTATCCTTGAGGGTAATTTTTTACTTCCTGTATCTAAATATTTATTTGATTACTCAAAGAATATATTTAACTAGCTGTGAATTTTCATAGAGGTAGCTTGCAACACTTTTTAACCCCTCCTTCATCCCCTTAGGAGAGGAATATTGCAAAGCCTTCCTAATTATTTGACGACCCGGTGGCGTAGGTTTGATTCCCACTGAAATAAACATTTATGTGCGTGAACATTGATGTTTGTCTTGTTTCTATGTATAATATGTATGTATGTATGAACAAAACGTATACATATATATAGCATAGTTTGGACTAGACTAGATCGTGTTGTGTGTATTTGGTAGATTAGTATTATCATTTACATCATAAAAAGAAACTGCACGGTGGTTGGCGTAGTGGTTTGAACGGCTGCTTCGCGCCGAGTGTTGTGGGTTCAATTTATGAATCAGACAAAGTTTTGGGAATGCATCCTACGATGTTCACCGCAGTGTCAACGCGTCTTCCTTGTTGTTTAGCGTTTTATGTAATGTTATCCACCATACGTTGTATCCACTTAAATGACGTCTACTACAATTTTATTTTGCATGCCTCCAAGGCAACTTGCTTTTCGATTGGTTATTTTACCAATCTAGTTTTGATTTAGTCACAAATAACTTGACGATATGTATTGCCTAATACAACGATTCCCATTAATATCAATGGCATTATTGTCGTAGATATTTTTTATTTTCGGCTGCCACAAAATATGACGCAAATTATCGTTTGCCTCACATTTTGTTTCCGAAATTTCAATCTGAATAATATTTTTAAATTATTTATGCAAATACATAACAGTCAAAAGGACTGCATGTATCGAAGTAATTAAAAAAACAATCTTCATGCAAAGTAATAGTCTTGTAAAAGGAATGTTATGACATTGTTTTTGTAAGAATACAACAATTGCTTAAAACGCAGGGAAGTTTGACGTCTATAGTTTTAATGAATTAATAATCAAAATCATAACTATCATACATGTAAATATTAGAATTCTGGTCTCTAATAAAAATGTTATGCGTTTATTTGAGTTTTCCTTGCGTCAAAGTGAAGACCAAATGGCGTATACATATAAATACGGAAGAACAATGAGAGAGGTAATTTAATATCATTTATCAAAGAGAAGAAAAGCAAACGTTAAAAAGAAAATTATACCACCACATTTATAATTACTTTTTGAATTTCACAATTTACAATACTTTTCACAATATTAAACTTAAGTTTCCTTACGACGACGCCCCGCCTGATGTCTCCGTAGGGATCTAAAGTTTTATCATTTGATACGATTAATGACGATTATAATTTAAGACTTCAGAATACGTAAGTAGGTAATGTAACAAATGGGTGCGATATTTTTAATTAGATTTTTAAGCCTTGAACCTAAATGTTTTATTCCGATAGTAATGACCAAGCTCTGATAGCCTAAGGCTAAACGAAAAGTGCTTTCAAGTAATTAATTAGAACGGCATGTGTCGACGGAATCCTTTCTACCTTTATGGGTATGTTAGAATGAACTTATTAATGGAGTAGGTACTTAATGTAAAAAAAAAACTAAAAGTGAAACGGATGCCTGTTTGATGGAATACCGTATTATCCGCATCACTAAAACACAAGATAAGCCTTTGAGCCTGCTAAATATTATAAAAGAACAACAGACGTGTATTATCACGAATAGGTATTGATTTTTGCCTGAAGTGAGTGCGATTGATCGCCACTTGGTGCACAATAACAAAGTCATCAAAGTTTCCTAAATGGTACCTTTTTTTAGTGCCATACAATTTACATAGCAAAAGAGTTCATACTCCGCTGGGTTTGTCTATAAAGTCAGGGAAAACCATTTGTTGCCTCTCAAGCTTTCACACTGCACGGCTTTCCATCGTATATTTAGAATATACGATGGAAAGCCGTGCAGTGTGTGTCAGGCCGTATAGTGAAATCGCCGGATTTGCTGTATACCGAAAAGTTACCACATATAGTTTACAACTCCAATATAAAACGTATTTATGATCTTTTTACACACGAAACAGATAACTCATTAATATGAAATAAGCTTTCTGTTTCGTGAAAAAGCTGTTAATGAGATATAAAACCCCTGTATTGAACCTACTTAGGGTGAAGGCACTGTCTCCTGTAACACAGTTTACAAACTAGCACAGGAGACAGGGTTTACATAAGGTTTGTTGCAAATTATTTTATGTCAATAAATAATTTTAATTTTATCAAATATTTATCATTCTTGTTTTATCAGAGGTTTTTATTTTACATCTGACCGTGTAACAGTGCTGACCTTGGTGCTGGCTACAGATCCTTTGTCATCTGACCATTTTTATGAAAATAAATGCAATAAGTTACACCCTACGTGCCAGGACCACGATATAACGCCATCGGTGTCCCTGCCAGTCACATAATTTATAAAGGTCATATTTCATGTTCGAGCGAAGACTGCGCAAATTTCTAGACCCCATGCATCCAAGAATTTAAGAAATACGAAGCTGTCTCATACTTTAAGAAAAAAAAATCTGATTAAATTTCGTTAGATATGCCCCGCGCAGTAGTGCAGTTCACCCTCCGGCTAGATATACGTAAAGTGGTTGACGCCTGGACACGCAAAACCGAAAATCGGGCACAGTGCCGTGCTATAATAGAGGCCTATATCCAGCAGTGGACTATGGCAGGGTGATGATGATGATGTCCTGTGATTTCAAAAACTGTCCACGTTTTAAGTGAAGCTGACTATGAGCGCGCGGTACCTACTCGGTCACTCTTCCCTGCTCTTCCTGCCGTTTGCGCGACATGAAAATATATTCAGAAACTGACACAATGCGATTGAGTCATGCAGATATGACTTACGGTGTCACTTAAACCAGAAGTCACAGACCCGGCCGTACCCGGCACGGTGTAAGGTGTCATCACCATTTAGTGTATGGATAGAAATTGCCAGCGTCTTACGTCATATTTACTCGCGTGAAACTTGTAAGCTAGGCTATACGTTATAGGCTGTAAGGCTATACCTATATCAGACCAATCGAAACGTTTAATAAAGTATCACTTCATTCAAAGAGTCAAATAAAATGCTGTTAACTTTAAAGTCCACGTACATTTGCAGTATTAAATCAATAGTATAATATATAAATTTTCATTATATTAATTCGTTTTGGGACGTTTTTCATTTAATTATCTGCTTGACCGCGCACAAGTGACTATGTATTGTCCCTTTTTGGAAAAACAGATGAGCGCGTAAACTGTCATTTTTCCCACGCTTTTCCGCTGCGCACTTATCTGTTTGTGGAACTCGAATAACTTAACCGATTGCGGTATGTTGCATATCAATAGACGCGTAATTAAATGAGCTTTCTAATGATATAAATTAAACCATATAATATGGTTGAAGCCCACGCAAGGGCAGTATAAAGTGAGGATTAGAAATATTTGCCCGCCATTTCTGTGCGCGATTTTAAATTTCTGACATATTCCTTTTTCTCATCTCGTTTTAGTATGGGAGGTATATAAGTATTATACACGGTTATTTAATTAACAGCCTAATATTATTTTAAATCATCTGGGACAGCTTGGGCACAGAATAGATAGGCTTGGGTATGTTATCCGGGTAGACATGATTAAATTACCCACTAAGATAATTAGAAAGAAAACAAACTAAGATATTTTTATTTTATATCGTCATATCAAACGGACTCATCCTCCAAATTTTACTTCAGGCAGACTAGGACTAGACTCAGGCACTACTTAAGTGTGTTACTTTCACATGCGGTTGATTCCCACCTACTAAAACTATTGCAGCGTCCGTCGAAACCCCACAGTGGTAGGGCAGCGCGCATCACGGTCAGTTTACTTTGCTGTGACCCGCCGGGGCAAGAGATATGATGACCTATGATTATTGCCACTTTGCAACGAGCTTTTGTGAGAGGAGTATCCGTCTGAAAGTGCTTTTCTACAAAAAAGACATATTTTTTTGGAAAATCAAATTATTTTAAATAAGACCTGACTATTATATTAGTTACTAGATCTAATAAATTTTCTGCAGCAATAGCTGAAATTGATTCGAGCGTTCCACTAAATATAATTTAAATTTTCGCGAAAAATGCATTTAACCCCTCTTTCGTGTCGCAAAATTACGCTAAACTTCTTACGTCACTTTTTAATGAGTTTATGTTTACTACCGGGTGGTCGTAAACATGGCGCGTGTCATCGCGCACTCATGACTCACTTCAGATAAACATCCATAAAAAAACAAACGAAACCACTTATCGTTGTTCTGTAAGCTGTGTTGTTGACGTGACAACGTCTTATAAATTGGTTTGCCGGGTGACACTTCAAGAAACTGCGTTACGCTCCGCTCACGTTATGCGCTCACAATGAGAGCGAGTGAGAGGCACGCGTCCCGCCTAAGAGCGAGAGAGACAGACATAAAAAAGTGAAAGGCACGCGTCTTTCATCCTTCTTCCTACTATACGAATGAATATTCACATTAAAATTATTTTACCACTCAAAGTCGTTGTCACGTAAAACTTTCGCCCGTATACCGACTTTACAGGCAACCAATTTTTTTTTATGAATAGTTTTTCTAATTGCAAATATTAATAAGATGACAAGTGGATCGGCATAAATTTCTAATAAGATCTTATAAGATTTCGTAAATGTGTTTTCAGGTCTCTAAACGGTTAGGACGATATAAATGAATGTTTTATCCATAAATGTCGTAACTACTTATTATAACACCATGAACAAGAACTATTCTTCAATTAACAATAACAATAAAGTACTTACAGTCTCATAGTTTCTATAAACAGACCCTGAAATTCGATACCGAGATAAACTGACGCGACGGCTGTGTACACGTCGCAAGTTAAAAGCCATGAAAATAATTTTTACATGGCTTACGACATACAGAATTGCCATGAAAGACTAGGTAAAATATTACTTTTTTCATTTCAAATACCTTCTTTGATAATAAATGAACGGAACTAGTGTAATAAATAAATAAACTAAGCAATGGATCAAATTACAAAGCTCTTCTACGTTCACCCTATTATGACCCATATTGCTATAGCGGTAACGATCATAACTGCATCACTGCACTAGACGCAGACACGCCTCGTACGAGAATAAAATGTGACATTTCAACTTTTTTTTTGGCGCGTAGAAAGGTGCCAAGACTTATATTCGTTTTAAAACACAAGCAATATTCATCTATGGTCTCAATAAAAAAAAATCGTTGAACAAAAATCAACTCAATGTATTAAAAAAAGGGTTTTAAATACATCGCACCAGCGGGAACGCCGGCGTTCCCGAGAGCGCATCGGTCAGCATGTTGAGAATAATAATAGCGGGAAGTCTGGAACGCCGGCGTTCCCGATGCCGTTGAAAGGTTCCGGGGCAAGAGATATGATGACCTATGATTATTGCCACTTTGCAACGAGCTTTTGTGAGAGGAGTGTGGAAGGAGGAAAGTGCGTTTCTACAAAAAAGATATATGTTTTTGGAAAATCAAATTATTTTAAATAAGACCTGACTATTATATTAGTTACTAGATCTAATAAATTTTCTGCCGCAATAGCTGAAATTGATTCGAGCGTTCCACTAAATATAATTTAAATTTTCGCGAAAAATTCATTTAAGCTTTGGTAGCGCCATCTACCTTTCCATTGAGAACTAATCCCATCAACTTCAATGGTTCGTCGCTGCTTGGCCAATGCGAGCGATGCCTTTTGTTCCCGTCCCTGTCTGTCCCATTCCCTGGAAGGGGCACGCCTTTCGCGGATTGGTCGCCGCGATCATCGAGGTGAGAGACAGCCAGAACTTTCGAGAAGCTCTAAAACGTGTCCGCCATACCGCACCGCACCGCTATAATTTTACCGCTCCCGCTTTATACTAAAACCGCCCGCGAGTGAAAGTGATTTGTGTAGTGGAGTGATTCAAACAGCTTCAGAATTCTCGAAGACACCAGGAGGCTGCCATTTGCAAGGAAAAAGGACTGACGTATAAGGTAGGTGCCCCTCATCCTTCAGTATACTTTAGAATATCCTATACCTACTCACAATACTCTTCCCTTATCCCTTCTAGGCGAGCAGAACTCGCCGTCCTTTAGATACAGTCCATTAATCCTTCTCCAAATCGCCTAGAACCTACGGTTTCGGTGTAACGCCGAACCATTTTTTTTATCCATACGAGTCGGATTCATTTACGTTTTTATACGTTATATCGCTATACCTAGGCAGTGTTATAGCACCTAGCTATACTCCTAGTCTATTCACATATCCGTCACATGGTTGTTTCCGCCCGCTTCAGTAGGTAATATACTTTTATGTAGCTACCTACTTACTCAATTATTATTTCTGGAACTATCATAGTTGTCTTGTAAATCTTATATTTCAAGCAACTTTTAATTCCACAGCTCTAAAGTGTTGCCTAGGATCATTTCGCCTGTTCGCGTCCATTTAGTGCAGTTGGCAAGTTTGAAGGAGAAAATAAAAATGTTCCAGCAAATTGATTAAATGAAAAATTTATGTAATGCGTTCATTATATAGTCTATTTTAATAATAACTTTCAGTTTTGTTCGAAACTTGTTGTGTTTTTTTTTAAATAGACAAACTTTGAAGTTTGTCTATTTAAAAAAAAACACAACAAGTTTTATTGCATTTTACCCAGTTTGCGTCCAAAAAATCCAAATTACGTCAGCCTGTGGACCAGTTTGCGTCCACCAGCTTAGTCTTAACAATATCAGCCTTATAATCCTTCATATAAAGGTTATATTGTTAAGACAATCTAAAGAAAGATTGGCTTTTAACCATTTCTACATTTAAGATTAAAGTTATAAAAAATCTACATTATTATCATTATTAAATCACTTTATAGAAACTATAAAATACTATTTATTGTTCTCAACATCGATGGAACTTAAAATCAAAGATAAAAAATAACGATACATGTTGTCCAATGTTGTGGTCTTCGGAATAGCATAATTGTTACATAATTATATACATATTTGTCTTATCGATTTCTTCATCTCACGAATATCACAAAACGCTTTCTTTATTTAATCATCTTTTGTATTATTTTCCTTCTTCTTTCTTGTCTCCTAAGAACTCATCTTGAATAGAAAAAATATGGAATAAAAGAAATTAAATGTAATAACTGAATTTTAAACTCAGTCTTAACCAAAAATGCATTTTATATTATAAAAATATATATACATATATATCTATAGAATGTATTTATGCGATCATTTCTATTTCATGAAAATATGGACGCAATTTGCTATAATATTATCTCATGCAGGTATAGTTTGCGTCCACTTGTGTTCGATTATTATATCGATTGTATCTTTTATTGCAATCATGATAATGTGGACGCAAATTGGTCATTACAATTGCATACTATTAATGTTAAAATAAACAAAATCCCAATTTCTTTCTCATATCTTAATCACATAAAAATAAACAACTAAAGAAATCATAAATAGACCGAGTTCGCGTCCATTGTGGACGCAAAGTGGAAGTTTTATAAATTCGGTGTTGTAATTCGCGTCCACCTTATTTTAATTGTTAACTTTAAAAATACAAGCTAATTCATAATTCATACTATTCGTCTTTACATTATTAATGTCTAGAAACAGCTATGTATCCTAAAATTCACATAAAACAATTAAATACTTACCGTCAAACACGCCGCTGCACACTATTTTTTTATTTATATCCCGCGCATCTGCACTCTTTTGTTGAACAACCGAGATTAACTAATTTTTTTAAGCAGGATAAGCTGTGCGCACGGAACTTTTGTCTCTTTGTGCGAGTCTCTTATACGTAGAGATATTGGCGATACTGACTTTTCATTTTATTAGTGTGTTAGTATACTTATTTCCGAGCATTTTTAAAGGGAGGTCCGCAAAATGGACGCGAATAGGGGGATGGACGCGAACAGGCGCAACTTAGCCTACTTAGGTAAAATAATAGGTACATTAGATATTCTTATTTTGTTTCGGTCCCATTAGCTTATACTTACGTAAGCATGTCACAACAAAAGAAGTCACGCGTGTTGGAAGACAAAGAGATGACAATCTTAGAAGCAAAACGCAATATTTTATTTGAGCACATTCAAAACATTTACGAGCGGTCAAAGACCGCAGCCGCGTCTGACAGTAATAGAGAATCATTCCTTAGTTATTGTATGACAGTAGATAATATTCGAACAGATTTTCTTAAGTTGTTAGACGATTATAACACAAGATTACTTTCTATCAATCCTGATGAAAAACCGAATTATCAGGCGTACACCTCATTCGAAGATCTTTATTGTATTATTAAGCGTATACAATCGCAATTGCAGGGTAAATGTTCGGCAGAGCCCGTTGCCGCGGCCCGCAAGCCGAAATTACCGCCAATCGAGATTATGTCGTTTGACGGAGATATACGAAATTGGCCGTTATTCTATGCGAGCTTTAAGTCTACAGTGCACGATGATGGTTCTCTGACAGATGCTGACAGGTTGTACTATTTAATAGGTAAACTGTCACCGAAGGCCCAGTCCGTATTTGCAGGTGTCACACCCAGTGCTGAGAATTATCAGGTCATATTTCAGTCACTACTTGACAGATATCAAGACACGCGCGTCCTAGCGTCTACCTACTTTGACCAAGCTTTAAATCTTAAACTGTCCGGTGCCGCATCTGTCTCGAATTTCCAGCTGTTTATAGATAACTTCGTAACCGTGGTTAATTCTCTTAGGAACTTAAAATTAGAAGATTTTTCCGACTTTATGTTGCTTCAACTCGCTTTAAAAAAGTTTGACACTGACACAATTCGTGCTTTCGAGATGACGGAACGCAATAATAAAATACCTACACTACATAGTTTTATTTTGTTCATCAAAGATCAGTGTCGAATATTTCATAATACGCAGTCTGGTTCACCTGGCCCGTCTAACACTAACAGCAACAAACAAAGGTCGAATAAAGCACGAAATAGTAATAATAACTCGGTCCCTAATCCACAATCTTACGTAACATGCTCGGAATCTAATAGTAATAATTCACAGAAGTGTCTGTGCAGTAATATAGTGCACGACCATTTCTATAAGTGTCCCGCCTTCAATAGTCTAAATCCGACTGCTCGTTTCAAGTGCGTAAAAGATAACAAAGCTTGCATTAATTGCTTAAGCATAAAACATAAAACAAGTAATTGTTCTAGTAAGACAAAGTGTCGCTCATGTAATCAAAAACATCATTCATTGCTACATTTCGATAAAGGTAACCCGTTGTCAAGCCAAGCCGCTAACCTTGACACACTTACGTCGCAGGTGCAGGCTACGATAACTGCGCCTGCCACGATTCAGAATGAAATATCGTTGTGTACGACATCCATTGCGCGGGCGGCAGGCACGCGCGGACGGCCTTCGCACGCTTGTAGTGATCAGAGCAGTGCTAAGCCGCGATGTATGGCGTCTAAGACTGTTCTGTTAGCGACAGCGCAAGTTATCGTTTATGATGTTAATGGGTCGCCGCACATGGTGCGTTGTCTACTAGATAGCGCGTCTCAGACCAATTTAATAACGTTTGAGTTGTTCAAAGGCCTCGGATTGTGGAATAACTTTAAAAATACGAACTCAATAGTCAGAGGGATCGGCGGTTCAGAAAACCATTGCAAGGGTTCCGTAGATATTAAAATACATTTTGATAGACGTTTTGATAGAGACATTAATTTTAACATTTCTTCGCTTGTCGTGGAGCGTATTACGGACACATTGCCAAACGCTAATATGGACGTATCGCTTCTCACACACCTCGAGTCGTTGCCGCTGGCAGACTCGGAGTTTGCGAATCCGGCAGACATTGATGTTTTGATCGGAGCCACAATATTCCCGCACTTGCTACTAACTAAAGTGGTACGTAGTGAGCAAAATAACTTACCGCCCGCTATTGAGACGGTATATGGGTATGTGATTATGGGTATCGTACCTACATTACATACTTCTCAATACGTTACGTCTTGCTGTTGTTCTGTTCTTCAAGAAAATAATATTGATTCTCTTCTCAAGCGATTTTGGGAGCTTGAAGACGTTACCGCACCGCCCTCGATGAGCCGTAAAGATCTCGAGTGTGAAGAACATTTCCGCGCTACCACTGTTCGTGACGACAGTGGCAGATACGTTGTGGCGTTGCCATTCTGTGGTGACCCTTATTCGTTAGGCGACTCGTACGCTGCTGCGCTCAGACGTTTCCATTGTTTGGAACGTAAACTTGATGCATCACTTAAGTTACGCAGCGCCTATAATGACATCATTCGTGACTACATAGATAAAGGTTTTTTGAGTGTAGTTGTAAACAACGAGGGCAACTCTCTACCCTCATATTATATCCCGCATCACGGCGTAGTTCGCGAAGATAAAACCTCTACTAAACTTGGTGTGGTTTTAGATGCTAGTTGTAAGACTACATCGGGTCAGTCGATTAATGACATTTGGCATGCCGGCCCCAATCTACAGGTTGATTTATTTAACATCATAATAAAGTTTCATCTTTTCCAAATCGCTCTGTCAGCTGATTGCCGCCAAATGTTTCTCAATATCGGCGTTCGCGAATCTGACCGTAGATTTCAACGGATCTTTTATCGTTTTGACAAGAAAGAACCTTTATCTGTGTATCAGTTCAATCGTGTTTGTTTTGGACTCAAGTCTAGCCCATATCACGCGTTACTAGTTGATCGCCAGTTGATCGCTGATGAAGGCGATCACTTTCCCGCCTCAGCGGCTGTTGCCACTTCCGCTTTGTACATGGATGACATTGCCTGTAGTGTCATATCCGCTCCGCTAGCAAATTCGCTTTGTGAAGAGCTTATTCTTAAACTCTCACAAACTAAATACTTAAACTCTCTTAGTTTAAGTATTTAGTTTGTAGTTTTCGCTATTATTGCGTTTGTAGTTTTCGCTAAAGTTAATTTAGATTAATTTTATTATATATCGCTGTCTTAGCCTATTGATGGGTTATGCGGTAGTACACCCAACATAGCTAAGTTCAATTCTATTTCTTTTAAAGGCAACCCTTTAGGGCCGGGGGGATATGGTAGCGCCATCTACCTTTCCATTGAGAACCAATCACATCAACGTCAATGGTTCGTCACTGCTTGGCCAATGCGAGCGATGCCTATTGGTCCCGTCCCTGTCTGTCCCATTCCCTGGAAGGCCTTTCGCGGATTGGTCGCCGCGATCATCGAGGCGAGAGACAGCCAGAACTTTCGAGAAGCTCAAAAACGTGTCCGCCATACCGCACCGCACCGCTATAATTTTACGGCTCCCGCTTTATACTAAAACCGCCCGCGAGTGAAAGTGATTTGTGTAGTGGAGTGATTCAAACAGCTTCAGGATTCTCGAAGACACCAGGAGGCTGCCATTTGCAAGGAAAGAGGACTGACGTATAAGGTAGGTGCCCCTCATCCTTCAGCATCCTTTAGAATATCCTATACCCACTCACAATCCTCTTCCCTTATCCTTTCTAGGCAAGCAGAACTCGCCATCCTCTAGATACAGTCCATTTTCCTTCTCCAAGTTGCCTAGAACCTACGGTTTCGGTGTAACGCCGAATCAACCATAATATCGATAGCACTATGCAATTTTACTAAACTAAATTGCATTTTTAATAGAAGTACCTGGATAACCTTCGCTCGATATTTATTTTTAGTAAATCGTGTTTCCTAAAAATGAATCCTACCTAATTATCGCCCCCAGAAGCCCCTTGGATATAAAATTACCTGAAAATCGTTAGAGCAGCTTTTGAGATTCAGAATTACAGCAGCCTTTAAATCCAATTTCGAATGGTTGAGTGACACCCGCTACAGGAGTTTAACACAGGAAAAATATGATTACCAAAATTAAAGCAAGTTTGGCGAATAAATTTGTTACTTTTGGATTGTTAACAGAATGTCTTAATGTAAACTATTGCTCTATAACTGCAGGATGCACAAGAAGTCTTGCATAAATTTCTCGTGCAGCGACAGGCATTTTAAACCACAGAAATGAAAGAAGTTCTCGTGATGGCGCCATTCAAGCAATCTTTATAATCCAACTGTGCTATTATTAATACAGTTTTAACGACTTGGCAGTAATGTGGTCGTTTTAACTTTATGTTTTCGTTTCCTTGCTCCTTGTGGTGCCATTATGCATTGTATCTACATAAAAGCTATTTATAATGCAGTTAGTGAGTCATGAATCTCATACACTTGAAAGGTTTAACTCTTTTTCAATATAGAATAAGACATTTGTGCCTAGAGTTTGATTTAGGTAGATAACGAAATGACACATATTTCTCGCTCAGAAAGACATGACTTAACAATTTGGTTCACGCATTTATCTTTTTTTTCAATGATTAAGCTGCCACACTTAGAAAAATATAGTGGTATGAAAACCAGTTTTATGCCTACTTATCGGTCGTCAGGTAAAACTTCTAACAGTAAAATACTAATTTACAGTTGGCAGAAGGGTTGAGGTGTATAATTCACGCGGATGGAGCAGACCAGCGAAGTCAAGTATTGAATAAATACAGACAATATACTACTCTATCAAGAAAGTACCGGGCAAAGATCAATAATACACAGACTGTTTGGGATTCATTCAAATTTATTTTATCACCTTCAAAGTATGCTCCTTCAGACACGACACACTTTCGCCAACGAATAATCCAATCATCAACACATTTTCTTAAAACTGACCGCTAATTCTCCTTAATGTCTTCTACCGATTGAAAACGGGTGCCACGAAGTGGTAATTTGAGTTTAAGAAAAAGAAAGAAGTCGGCTGGAGCCATATCTGGTGAATATGGTGGTTGTTCGATAGTATTTGTTGAATGTTTGGTTAAAAATTCGTTCACAATGATGGCCTTGTGCAAAGGTGCATTATAGTGCTGCAAAATTATTTTGGGACTAGCCGAGTGGCAACATTTTTCATACCGAAACGATTAGTTAAAATGGTACGGATCGACTCGTGAGATACAGAAAGTTTGGCGGCTATCTCTCTCAAAGTTGAATGAGGATTTTCAGTCACTGTTTCCTTCACTTTTGCAATGTTAAACTTCAGTTGCAGATGTTGATGGCCTACCAGAGCGAGGCAAATCTTCCATCACTTATCGCTTTTGAACGCTTTGTACCACTCATAAGCACGAGTTTTTGATAAAGTCGACCGTAAGTCTTCTGTAATATTTTCATTGACTCCAAACACGAAATTCCATTGGCGATGCAAGATTTAAGACAATCTCTTTGTTTGATGTTTTTGTCCATTATGAAATTCGCAATACACATTAGTTATGACATAGCTAAAACAGCACTGTATTTTATATAAATAATAGATGCAACTCAAACTCAAACAGATAGTTTTGATTTTCGGATGCCACAAAACATGACGCTAATTATCGTTTGCCTCACATTTTTGTTACCGAAATTTCAATCTGAATAATATTGGGAGGTATATAAGTATTATACACGGTTATTTAATTAACAGTCTAATATTATTTTATATCATCTGGGGCAGCTTGGATATGTTATCCGGGTAGACATGATTAAATTACCCACTAAGATAATTAGAAAGAAAACAAACTAAGATATTTTAATTTTATATCGTCACATCATACGGACTCATCCTCCAAATTTTACTTTTGGCAGAAGTAAGTGTGTTACTTTCACATGCGGTTGATTCCCACCTACTAAAACTATTGCAGCGTCCGTCAAAGCCCCACAGTGGTAGAGCAACGCGCATCACGGTTAGTTTACATTGCTGTGACCCCGCCGGGGCAAGAGATATGATGACATATGATTATTGCCACTTTGCAACGAGCTTCTATGAGAGGAGTATCCGTCCAAAAATGCTTTTCTAAAAAACACTTTTTTGGAAATCCAAATTATTTAAATAAGACCTGACATTAGTTACTCGAACTAATCAATTTTCGGCCGCAATAGCAGAAATCGATTCAAGCGTTCCACTAAACATAATTTAAATTTTCGCAAAAAAAAATATTTAACCATAATATCGATAGCACTATGCAATGTTAAACTAAATTGCATTTTAATAGAAGTACCTGGATAACCTTCGCTCGTTATTTATTTTTGGTAAATCGTGTTTCCTAAAACTGAATCCTACCTAGATCGGTTTATCGCCCCCAGAAGCCCCTTGGATATAAAATTACCTGAAAATCGTAAGCTTTTGAGATTCAGAATTACTCCAGCCTTTAAATCCAATTTCGAATGGTTGAGTGACACCCGCTACAGGAGTTTAACATCGGAAAAATATGATTACCAAAAATAAAGCAAGTTTGGTGAATAAATTGGTTATTTTTGGGTTGTTAACAGAATGTCTTAATTTAAATTATTGCTCTATAACTGCAGGATGTACAAGAAGTCTTGCATACATTTCTCGTGGATCGACAGGCATTTTAAACCAAAGAAATGAAGGAACTTCTCGTAATGGCGCCATTCAAGCAATCTTTATAATCCAACTGTGCTATTATTAAAGGCTAGCGTCCACTAGGCTCGCCGAGCCGAGCCGAATCGAAACGCAGAAAGTCGCCTATTATATATTTCTATGAACCTGCGTTCATTAGCGACGAGCCGCGGCGCGCCGAATCGAATCTACCGCGCGCATCGCTCTTCAGGCGAATTTCTGCGGCGACGCGTTTCGGCTCGACTCGGCGCGCCTTAGTAGACGCGGGTCAGCGGATGAGTGTAGACGGGTACTACATGGCATAAATACCTACATAAAAAGTTATCGAAATGAATGAAGAGCTGTTAATTTCGCTAGTTCAGAAATATACTGAACTTGATGATCATGACTGCCTCATTAGTCTCGCGGCATAAATGTGTGCGTGGGATTGGGAGGTCTCGGGTTCGATTCCCGGGTCGGGCATAGTGCTATTGGGTTTTTCCGTTAGGAAATTCTCAGTAGCAGCACGGAGTCTAGTAATGTACCCGGTACGGCAATAGGCTCGCCCCTTATTACGTGGGACTTGAAAATTCATGGCGAAATGTGGGTGTAATACCTTTGCCTACCCCTTCGGGGATACAGGCGTAAGTCTAACAAAAAAAATATGATCATGAAGATACTCATTATCATGACGAGCAGCGTAGACAAAATATATGGGAAGAAATAGCGGGAATAATGAATGAATTTGAAACAAGAACATTTCTTCGTCCGAACTATTCATCATTGACAACACAAGCATAAGCTACAGCAGCCAGTCGCCGACTGCTGACTTCGATTCGATTCGTCTGTAATGAACGCACACGGATAAAATGCGACTCGGCGCGATTCAACGCGGTTCGAATGTAGTCGACGCCAGGCTTAATACAGTTTTAACGACTTGGCAGTAATGTGGTCGTTTTAACTTTATGTTTTCATTTCCTTGCTCCTTGTGGTGCCATAATGCATTGTATCTACATAAAAGCTATTTATATTGCAGTTAGTGAGTCATCAATGTCATGCACTTGAAAGGTTTAACTTTTTTCAGTATAGAATAAGACGTTTGTGCCTAGAGTTTGATTAAGGTAGATAACGAAATGACACATATTTCTCGCTCAGACAGACATGACTTAACAATTTGGTTCACGCATTTATCTATTTTTCAATGATTAAGTTGCCACACTTAAAAATACAGTGGTATGAAAACCAGTTTAATGTATACTTATCGGTTGTCAGGTAAAACTTCTAAGAGTAAAATACTAATTTACAGTTGGCAGAAGGGTTGAGGTGTATAATTCTCGCGGATGGAGCAGACCAGCGAAGTCAAGTATTAAATAAATAAAGACAATATACTACTCTGTCAAGAAAATACCGCGAAAAGTACAATAATACACAAACAGTTTTGGATTCATCCAAATTTATTTTATCACCTTCAAAGTATGCTCCTTCAGACACGATACATTTTCGCCAACGAATAATCCAATCATCAAAACATGTTTTAAACGCTGTGTCCGGAATTGAGTTCAATTCTCACCGCAAATTCTACTTTATGTCTTCTACCGATTGAAAACGGGTGCCACGAAGTGATAATTTGAGTTTGGGAAAAAGATAGAAGTCGGCTGGAGCCATATCTGATGAATATGGTGGTTGTTCGATAGTATTTGTTGAGTGTTTGGTTAAAAATTCGTTCACAATGATGGCCTTGTGTAAAGGTGCATTATAGTGCTGCAAAATTCTTTTGGGACTAGCCGAGTGGCAATTTTTCATACCGAAACGATTAGTTCAAATAGTACGGATCGACTCGTGAGATACAGAAAGTTCGGCGGCTATCCCTCTCAAAGTTGAATGAGGATTTTCAGTCACTGTTTCCTTCACTTTTGCAATGTTAACTTCAGTTGCAGATGTTGATGGCCTACCAGAGCGAGGCAAATCTTCCATCACATATTGATCGCTTTTGAACGCTTTGTACCACTCATAAGCACGAGTTTTTGATAAAGTTGACCGTAAGTCTTCTTCTTCTTCTTCTACCTCTTCGGGGATATAGGCGTGAGACTATGTATGTATGTATGTAACATTTTCATTGACTCCACATTCCATTGGCGATGCAAGATTTAGGACAAACTCTTTTTTGATGTTGTAGTCCATTATGAAATTCGCAATACACACTAGGTATGACATAACTAAAAACAGCACTGTATTTTATATCAATAACAGATGCAACTCAAACTCCGCGCCAAAATGGAAAACAGTTGTACCAATCTCACAAAAAATAAAATAAACATGAAGTTGGAACCATAAACAAATAATCCATTCCCGATACTTTTTTGACCGAATGTATTCTAGTTGAGTACCAACACATTAGATACTGACTTTATTTAGACTGTCATGGCTATTTAACATGGCAGAAAATCTCGTTAAGCGATGGGGAAAGATAAAATTAAGTCATATTTACGAATAACTTAATTTTATCTTTCCTTATTTTCTTTATTTCCTTCCCAACAATGTTCGCCTTTAACGTTGGTAGTAGCTTTATTCAGTAGAGCTTTTCTTCTAACATACATACATACATAGACTCACGCCTGTTTCCCGAAGGCCCCGGCTGAGACTACTGAACGCCATTGCATCGATCCTGACATATCTCTCTTGTTGTGTCTTCTTTCACTACCACAAAATTTCTCATGCATGCTGTTTAGGGTCCTTCTAACCTGTCCTTTTTTTCAGGTAGTCTCCAATCTGGTCAGAGAACGTCTGCCCAGGTCCCCTTCGTCTTGTCCCATTCACACTTGCCTTGCTTGTAACACCAGAATTATTAATTGAAAGACACTTATTTCAACTGTTAACTAACATGTTGCTTATGAAATTAAATTAATTTTAAATTATATGTTTAAAATATTCCGCCACATAATGAATGTTTTGAAGAGATTACAATAATAATTGATATAGAACTTGGAATTTAGATAAGATTCTGTTGAAGAGTACCAGAGAAACAAAATGGTTGGATATAAGTAAAAAAACATACTTTTGTATTTAAGCATGAATGGGCCGGCTCGACCGGGAAAGTACTACACTCTCACAGAAAATCGACGTAAAGTAACTTACTACAAGTACTTAAACTGTTGCCTTTCGTTTGGTGAGTGAGAGTGCCGGAGGCCCTATCCCCTATTCCTTCTCCCCCATCCCAATCCTCACCCTATCCCTTTTCCCAACCCCAAGGGGCGGCAACGCACTAGTGACTCCTGTGGTGTTGCTGTGTCCATGGCCGGCGGTAATTGCTTACCATCAGGCGATCTGTCTGCTCGTTTGCCGCCTATTATTATAAAAAAGGGTAAACTAATGATTCATTCAAACAAATCATTGAGCTGTTAAGTGATTATATTGTTATCATGCATTTGGTATTGTTGCTTTAATTTTATTATTTTTTTATTACGTCAATTTAAAGTATCTTCCTATTTTGATAATAAAGAGTTCTCGTGAAGTTAATCTTGTAGACTGTAACAGTAATAACCAGAAAATTTGATTGTGACCCACAAACAATTTTTCTGGCTTTAAAAATGTATAAATCTTTTGATTTGGTGGACTCTAATTTCGTGAACATGAATTCAATCAGCATGTATTTTTATCTAAAATTGCGCAATCTAAGATAGATTCCCCTTATCTGCTAGATAAGTTGCAATTAAGGTTTCCTACCAGGTCAGTTAGATTACCCCACCCACTGCACGTTAATCGTAGCACTTCCAATTACAGAAATGGTTCATACTTTATAAGATCCGCAATGTATGTAAACGGGCTAGTAGACTTTCCAGATTTAGACCTATTGAATACAAGTCCTTCTAAATATAAGAGTGTTATCGCCAATAATTGGTTTGAATCGGTCCTCTAACTGTACATCCATTCTTTTTCGATACTGGAAATAAGTTTGATATTATTTCAAGCCTAGCTATTAAAAATGATCAAGCATTATATATTCAACTGTGAAAACGATTCAATAGTTTGTAGTTGTATTAATAGCCAATAATTTAGTTATAGCAAACTATTTGTTTTGCTATTAAAATAAAATAAAATAAAATAATTGTAAAATTATAATCAGTGGCTATGGTCTTACAGGTTTTGAAGCTAATTTGAGTCAATAGATTAAACTTGCTTTTTATGCTGGACTTCATTTATCCTTAAGCAGTACATTACTGAAGGATTGATGTGTATCAAAATATTGTTAGGTATTTTTTACGGCCGTATATATTTTTTGGCATGTATTTAATGCACCATCTAAGTAAAACGAATACAGGTTTTAAAAATATTAAGAGTGGGTTCCATATATAATGGGTTGGCAGCTAATAAGGAGTATCGTAATAAGTAAAAGTTAGCATATTAATATGTCAGTTAAAAGCTTCGTTTTAATTTAAACAAGCCGTATTTTTTTTTGGGAGCTGAATTAGTATCTAAGCGGAAACTTGATGATGAATAAAAAATAGAAAATGGGCATTCATAAATAAAACAAATTTTAAAAATGATTTATTAATACTGAGCGGCATTTTTATCTCAAATTAAGTGTTTCGTATATGTAAATAAGACGCTTCAGTCTTTTAAGCCAAGTTGACCGAGCCCTGCTTCGCAGGGCTCCTATTTTTGGGTACAGGGTCACAAGAAAACCTAAGATAACCTACTACTAACATTATTGGTCGCCAAGTCATTATTTATAGCTCCTCGGCTAATATTTCAATTGACTTGTATAGTTTATTTGCTACCTAAACGCAGCTGCTAGTTTTTAATTTTTATAACACCCTTAGTTTTGAATCTTATTTAATATAATAGTCGCGAAAATATTTAATCACTAGCAAGTTATTTTTTTAGTTGCAAACATTTAGTCATCTGTTAAGTTATTAGTCACTTGGAAAATAAGCTTTTTTTATATCTATGACGACGGGTAGCTTGATTTTTGGCCCGTATCAACGCTTCACAGTTCTATGTGGGCACAGCTAGGTCTCTTTGCAATGAATACACACTAAGTACAAGACACCGAGTTTATTTCAGGACACAAAGTACATTATCTTCACACTTACAGTCTTACATGGTAACACTTTCACTTAAAGTATACGTTCTTAAAGTAACGGACCGAGAACAGATTCACGAGGTACTTATGGCTCGCCGCTTCGAGCCAGAATGCCGTTTTCTAGTCAGACGAGTTCTGAGGAACACTTGTCAAGCGCCGCCCCTCCAACGTACCGCAATACGTCACTCAGCGGTCACCAGATGGCAGCACTTCGAGTCGTTTAGCGACTATTATACTAATGATCGCATTCGACATGTATAATAACATGCTGTGCTGTTTCACATGTACACATATAGAGGTTCACTGGTATAAAGTTTTCAACATTTTTAACTGAATTGATTTGGTTTTTATCGTTCCCATTAATTTTAATTACAGTTCAGTGAATGCGTGCACTGTTAATTAATTTGAGCATCGGGCTTTGTTCAACGGGCTGTTGCAACATCAGATACCACAATATAGGGTAGAATCACACAATGTTGATAACATTTTAACAATATTTAAAGAGAAGGTCGTGAAATCCTGCACATGCATTACATCATCATCATCAGCCTTTAACAGTCCACTGCTGGACTAGGCCTCTCCTTTGAAAGGAGGCATTGGCCTACTATACCACGCTGGCCAAACGGGTTGGTATAGGGTTTGTATCAAGTTTTCCATCTCTTACAGTGCTGTTCTCGGCATAATATGCTCCTTCGTCGGCTCTTACGACACCCATGGGATGATATGGGACATTCCGTATTGTTAATCTGTCACCACTCGGAGTATGCATTTTGCAAAACCAGATAATTAAATAATAATAATAGTCCATAGCTGTAATCAGTAGTGCAGTCGTGGGGGCTCCGTGTCATGTGTACCATCCCAGTTTAGATTAAAGCTCTCTTCGGGCCTCTGCACGTTGGATCCATATACCTACCCGTGTAAGCCTCCCAAAGGTACGGTTATTCTTTTAACAGCAAATGTTAGAAGAATGTAACAGAGAACACCAAGTGTAACAGAGACACATAATAATACATACATACATACATACATACATAGACTCACGCCTGTTTCCCGGAGGGGTAGGCAGAGACTACGGAACGCCATTTGCAACGATCCTGACATACCTCACTTGCTTCACTCACTCCCATCAAGTTTCTCATGCATGCTCTTCTGTTAAGGGTACTTCTGACTTGTCCTTTTTTCAGGATGTCTCCAATCTGGTCAGAGAACGTTCTCCTAGGTCTTCCCCTTTGTCCTGTCCCATTCACACTAGCCTGATATATCTTCTTTGTCAGTCTATCGTCATCCATCCTCTCCATGTGCCCAAACCATCTTAACATGCCTTTCTCAATGCTTGTCACTACATCTTCTTTTACCCCACACCACTCTCGTATCACACAATTTTTTACTCTGTCGGTCAAAGACACACCACACATACTTCTCAGTGCTCTCATTTCTACAGCATTTATTCTAATAATAATAATATATAATATAATATTTTACCACATTCACACAACACCATTTAGTCCCAAACTAAGCAGAGCTTGTACTATAAGTACTAGACAATGGATTAACATACATACATACTTTATTTTTTGTAAATACATACACATATTATTCATAGAAACACTCAGACCAAGGATTACAATACAAGTACCTACGTGTTTTATTGAATAATCATAATAGCCGGTTTTATTAAGACTAATAAAATTACGAATAGATTGACAAAGTTCGAAGCTCTAGTATTTTATTTATGAAGACTTCCGTTCCAACTGTTATAAAGTTTAAATTCTTTAATTCTTTAATTCTTTATTGTACACAAAAAATAAAACAAAAAATACATGAAACGAGTAAAAAATAATAACTAATTAATTTTGTATACAAAGGCGAGCTTAACTCAACACTGAGTTTTCTACCAGCAAACCTTTGAGACTGGAGATTTGATTTTAGAGCTAAGGGTAATCTTAGTGTACAAAAAATAATAATACTAATAAAAAAAAAAATATATAGGATACCAATAAATATATATATATAAGTTAATAAATAAACTACATACAATATTATATATATGTAATATATATAATCTAAATATATATATATTATTCATATAATACTTCTAATACATATGTGTTATATTTATATCGATAGATAGTGCCTCCTAACATTCACCTTAAACACTGCCAAGGACGGGCTAGCGCGAATGTGATGCGGCAAAGCATTCCACAGGCGGACAGCATAGACGGAGAAAGAATGGTCGTACACAGTGGAGCTATGAGGAGGGGTGCGTAAGAGAAGAGAGGTGGCTAAACGACAGGGCTTCTCCCGCGGAATAAGAAATTCAAACCGGTCACGAAGGTATGAAGGTGAAGTAGTAGGATTGTGAAGAATAGTGTAAAGAAGAGAAAGAATGTGAGAATCCCGGCGCCGGCGAATGGGCAACCACTTCAACCTAGCTCGAAATTCCGACACATGATCATACTTTCGAAGGCCAAATATGAAGCGGATACACAGATTCTGCAGGCGCTCGAGTTTGTTTAAAAGTTCCTCCTTTATATCAAGAAAGGCGACATCTGCATAGTCTAGAGTTGGAAGTAGGAGAGATTGCGCAAGTGTTACCTTAGTATTGAAAGGCAGGAATTTTTCGAGACGCTTGAGAGAATGGAATGTGCAAAACACTTTTCTGCTTACTTCTGCAATATGTGCTTCCCAGGACAGATTCGAGTCAAGAAGCACACCGAGATTTTTAGCACATTTCGAGTAAACTATGGGTATTGAATTATATAGAACTACTGGGAGCAATTGGTAATCCAATAGGTTATGCATATATCGGCCACCAATAATGAGAGCTTGAGACTTTGTAGGATTAACAAGGAGTCCAAATGACTCAGCCCACATACGAATACGTTCTAAATCATTATTGATAGCATCGATGGCTTCAGAAATATCCTGAACATTAAAATGTCGATATAGCTGCAGATCGTCTGCGTAAAGATGATAATGTGAAGATATAACTTTAGTGATAGCGTTTATAAAAACGGAGAAGAGTAAAGGAGATAACACGCCGCCTTGAGGAACACCCGCAGCCAGATCACACCACTCAGAGTATAACTCTTCGGAGCGCACAGACTGTGAGCGTCCCTGAAGATAAGATTTAAACCAACCAATTGCAGAAGCTGAGACATTAAGTGAGGATAGGATACCAAGGAGTACGTCAGAATCAACGGAATTAAAGGCACTGCTAAAATCCAAGAGTACCAGTACTGTCAGTTGCTTATTTTCCATGGCCAGTCTTATGTCATCAGTAATTTTAACAAGTGCTGTTACTGTACTATGGCCTGGCCGGAAGCCGGACTGATATGGACTTAATAGGCTATTAGAGTACAAATAATTAGCCAGTTGTTTTTGAACATTAGTCTCAAGAATTTTGGACAGGACTAGGAGTATTGAAATTGGACGGAAATGGGATAAGGAAGTAGGATTTGGAATTTTGGCTAAAGGTAATATGTGTGCCTTTTTCCACAGTGCGGGAAAGGTGTTAGAGAATAGGGAGAAATTTATTATGTGAGTGACCACGGGCACTATTTGGCTGAGAATGGGCAGAAACATATGAATTTGAAGACCATCTTCACCAGCTGCTTTAGTGGTTATGGATAGGAAGGATTTTTTAACGTCCGCTTCAACAATTGGCTGAAAACAGAATGCAGTATTTAATGGCAGAGAAAGATTGGAGAGAAAATTTAATGTTGTAGTCTTGGTGCTACTATGAAGAGTAATCGGTGGTCTGGAAAAATGAGCATTGAGTAAGTTCAAGTCCATACTCGTGCAGCTGCTCTGCGATGTTTTTCCAATGCCTAGCGACTTGAGAAATTGCCATACTTGTGAGGTGTGAAGATCTTGTATTGAATTGTGTATGTGGCGTCTTTTAGCATCCCTACACAAACGACTGCAACGATTTCGGAGTTTTTTATATGCATTCCAGTGCTCCTCAGTGGGCAACTTCTTATATTGCCGTTTAGTTTTGTCCCGTTTCGCCATTAGTTTTTTAATATCAGAAGATAGCCATGGTGCCGGCAAGTGTTTGACCCTTACCTTCTTGAGCGGAGCGTGTGTATTATATAAGTCTAAAATGATTGCATTAAAAGCAGATACCATATCATCTATATTATTACACTTATAAATGTAGGTCCAGTCTATAGTGTTTGCATCCATCTCCAAACGCTTCAAATCAATGTTCTTATAAGAACGAAGTGTGAGATATTTGGCCTTGCGTTTTGGAGGACGAACTTTATAAGAAAGGTATATGAGATCGTGATAAGAAAAAGACGCGGGAAGTTGTCCATGCGTTGCTACTTTGTTACGGCCAGAAACAAGAATTAAATCTAGAAGAGAAGGATTGCAATGAGGAGCCTTATGTGTAGCATTAAGAGGAAGAATCTGCAAATTAACAGAGGAGACAAGGGACTGAAGCTTTCGGCTGCGTATATCATCCTTGAGTAGACATATATTGAAGTCTCCAAGAATAATTGTGTGTTCATACAAAGAAGAATAGTTTTCTAACTTTGATTCTAATGACGAAAAATAGTCAATAGTACAAGATGGGCTGTAGAAGACACCTAATAGTATGTTGGAATATTTAAAATTAATTTCAAGAAATATATGTTCCGCAGAATTTGAGTATTCACTTGGAGACTTGTCGACAATTTTATGTTTTATATCTTCCCGGAGATATATAGCAACCCCTCCATATCCCTTGCCTACTCTATCATTACGCACCAACTTATAACCTGGCAGCGAATATTGTTTGGAAGGAAGAGTAGGCTTGAGAAAGGTTTCTGAAATAAGAACAGCATGAACAACATCAGCATCAAATGACGATAAGAGGTCTGGATAGTGAGCGTGAATGCTTTGCGCATTAATGTGGACAACATTTAAGTAATTACGGTAGCAAGAGAAGGAAGAAAAAAGTTGATCACAAAGATGTGTCGAATCGTCATTTGTAAACGCACTAGCAAAGCTTAGATCAGTTGTAGATGAAGATGAACAAGAGGCAAAACTATCATCAATATCATCATACATATTAGTAATGATAAACAATAAACGAATTATAAATACAATATATAAATATAATATAGAAAAATATATATATAATAATTTAACGTTAAAAAAACAAAACAAAGATATATATTCTTTGTCACCTCTATGCACTGGCTGGTTACAATGGGTTACTAAAAATAACATCAACTTAAAAGACTCGTACCCAAACATATGAAAAATAAGTTTGTAGAAGTATCCGAACGGAATATGGTATGACATCTGTCAAACAATTGTCAAGTTATAATTTAATCTCTTTAGTGACCGTCATTAGCAAAATAATTATGTAAACAAAACTCATTGACAAAACCAAACACGAGTTACACAAAAACCAAAGCAAGAAACAACAGAATTGATAAAAAGTGACTATTTCACCGTTTTGCGTGGTCTCTTATCAACAGTCTGGGATGTCGGTTTATGAGCAGGCTGCGAGGTTTTGGTCCCAGCCACCGCGGGCTCCGGTCCTGAAGAATCTGTTACCGGGAATTGTGTCATCACGGAACGAAGCTCAGCCATTGATTCTATCTTCTTCCGGGATTTGTCCGTGACTTGCACCACAATATTGCCTTCTGAAGTCCAGCAACGCTTCACCCCGTAATATCTCCGTGCGTTAATGAAAACCTCATGTCTTGGTTTTGTGAGGAATTCTGAAAGTGTTAAACCTGAGCCCTTCAATTTGGTTTTGCTCTGCCATACTTTACTTCGGAGTAGTCGACTTTCAAACCGCACCATCAATGGACGAGACTTATTTACGTTATTGCCCAAATAATGACACCCTGACACTTGCGTTGTAGATATATTCGGCATGTCCATTTTATCCGCCAAGATGCTCAGAAATTGTTCCAGTGGTTGCGTATCTTTATCTGGCGAGAGACCATGTAGCAATAATATTTTGGAGCGTGATGCCATTTCATGACGATCAAGACCTATGACTAGCAACTCCATTTGGGATTTAAGAGCACTCATAGTCTTCCAAATAAGGCCCTTAAAATCAGTGAACTCCCGGGATAGGCTAGCAATAGTCTTGTGGGATGATGTTTCATTCCCTGCATTCTTCAGGTCTTCTTCGTATTGTGCCATTCGTGAAGAAAAAGTGGATGATAGTTCTTCCATTGTTGTAGACAACTTTGTGTAAAGGTCCATATTATTGAGTGTTGTGTTTGAAATGCAGTTGATCAAAAGGAGAATAATTGAGGTAACCTAGTGCACTTGAGGTTAATGTACTATAATATGTATGTTAACATTAATAATTTGTCCGAATATAATTAAAATCAATTTAAAAGCTCGGAGCACGAAAATTTTTGTCCAGTCACTTCAAGCTACCCTCACGAAAACGAAAACGAAAGTTTAAATTCTTCCCAAACTTTAATAACATAGCAAAACTATTTGGTATTCTCGAGAGATTGTATAGAAATCGTTATATCTACACTGGTATAGTAAAATAAAATGAAGTTTGCTAGTCAAGGCTATAGCCTCGGATGAAAGTAAATCATACTTTAATTTGGTCAATGAAGTGGCTGTTAAAAGCAGTAGTAATTTCATTTAGGTCAGCAATTAACCTATTTCTGATGTTGATCTAACAATCTCACGTATTCGATTTAAGAACATACGAAATCTGTACCATGTATGTGCACTTGTACAGTAAGGTATTTAAATCAGTTTTAAGCGAGTGAACTGATAATTTGCAAACGAAATACTACCCATTTACTAAATGTATTACCAAATTGTAATATCAAAAACTGGCAAATTAAGGGAATTGATGTAAATTCTGGTACCAATAGTAAGAAATCCGTAGAAGAGTGACTTTCACCGATCTATAATTGGATGAAGACTATTATAAATCAAATTTTGTTAAACATAATTATATATTGCGAATGGCTTGGTAAAAAAAATCCGGTCCATACTAGGAAAGTAGAAAAAATTATATTTGGCTTTTCATTTAACGTTGCATTTACGCGTAGAATGAATTTTTGTACTAACCGAAAGTATCAACCTTAAAGGGTACGTTAACATAATTATGATTGTCCATTTTTCCTGGCATATTTGATAGGGTTGCCAGGTATCCCTCCCGTGGGATCTCCACCTTGTCGTGGAGTGAGATCTCGGTAGTGGATGCTCCGCGTGGGCTTGACGGAGGCCTGCGCAGGATGCGTCCAAAGGTGCGGGTGCGAGAGACAGATATTCTGTCTCTCGCAGTCAGGTGCGGTTGCGGGCGGAGAGGCGTGTCGGTGTTGCGTTGCCGCGCGCCCTGTCTCCCGCGTCCAAATGGGGGCGCACCATTGTTGCGTCGCGGTGGAGCTGCAGAGGAAGAGGAGATGCAGTGTTGCGTTGCCGTCCTCCATATCCTCTGCGGCCGCTAGGTGTTTTGGCGGTGGAGCCCAACAACTTCATCCGCCCCCAAGGGGGTTTTGTTCGGGGCCCGCCTGACCATCTGGCGGGCCAATACCCGTCGGGGGGTAGAGAGGAATGCTTCGGTGATATCTGACCCTGCGACACACAGATACATGAGGAACAGGGGTGATTTTTAGTCAGTAAGAGTCTGACAGACCCCTTCGCTCTTTCCTCCAGGGCGGAGGGACTCCCTGAGGATTCTCCAACCCGACACCAAAAAAATAAAAAAGATTTACCAGATATCGCCCCGTGGGATCTTCACCTTGTCATTGTGGGGGGGCTCAGTAACCGTGGCTTGGACACCCGCGGTGAAGCTAAGCGGGATCCCGGGAGTGGACGCTCCACTTGGGCTTGGGTGAGGCCTGCGTAGGATGCGTCCAAGCGTGCGGGTGCGGGGGACAGTTTTGCCTATCCCTCGCAGTCGGGCGCGTGAGAGAGGCGTGTCAGTGTTGCGTTGCCACGCGCCCTATCTCCCGCGACCAAATAGGGGCGCACCATTTGATGCGTTGCGGTGGGGCCGCAGAGGAAGAGGAGATGCGGTGTTGTCAGGTTGCCGTCCTCCCTATCCTCCTGTGCCTGTGGACAACGAGCGCAGGGGCTGCTCCCCGTCCGCCATATGGCAAGGAGGCGGCTTAGTGTCCGCGTCGCCTCCCAAGTCATAACGAGACGGGGCCCACCAACACCAACGGCGGGCCAATCCCGGGCGGGGTCACGGAAAAGTATGCTATCCGCAAATCGCGTGACGCCGCCGCCACTACACGGGACCCGTAAGGACACCGCGGTGGTTTTAGTGGGTGTGCCCCGCCTCTCCCCCATTAATATCTCCAATAATTTGCCTGCAGGTGTCCCCAACAGTAAGGCGCTGCAGAACAGATTCCAATATCCTCGGCAGACTTCAGATGCCCAGGGATAGAGTTTGTCTTTTTTTCAACCTCAATTTGTAGGGTCGTTGTAATGAGCGAAAATTGGACCTTATGGTACCGAAAGATTTCGAGTTGGAAGATTGGGTCTTGTTTTGAAGTGATTTTTAGGGTTCCGTACCTCGAAAGGAAAAAACGGAACCCTTATAGGATCACTTTGTTGTCCGTCCGTCTGTCAAGACCCTTTTTCTCAGGAATGCGTGGAGGTATCAAACTGAAATTTATACTAAATACTCCAATCTACGGTTCAATAGAGCTGTAAAAAAATCAAACTTCTAATCCAACGCAATCAAAAGATACAGCTGTATATGCTGCAAATTGCAGCATATTTTCAAACTCGCACTGGAATCAAAACCTACAGGGTACTTCCCGTGAACTCAGAATCTTGATATTTGGTACGAAGCAACGTCATATATCACTTATAGAGGGAAATTGCGAAAACCGTAAATTTTTAGTTACAGCATAAATAAAATATATTTTTAATAAATTTAAAATTACTACCCCTTTCTCTTGAACGCGTGGAGGTATTAAATTGAAATTCATATCAAATACTCAGGTATATAACACCGTAAGGCTGCAACAAAATCAAGCTTCTATGTCAACGCAATCAAAAGAAAGAGCAATATAAGCATATTTTCAAACTCGCGCCTACTCGCAAGTGAATCAAAACCTACAGGGTACTTCCGGTGAACTCAGAATCTTGAAATTTGGTACGAAGTAACGTCTTATATCACATATGAAGGAAAAATTGCGAAAACCGTAAATTTTTAGTTACAGCACATAAAAAAAATAGTTTTAATAAATTTAAAGTTACTACCCCTTTCTCTTGAACGCGTGGAGGTATTAAATTGAAATTCATATCAAATACTCAGGTATATAACACCGTAAGGCTGCAACAAAATCAAGCTTCTATGTCAATGCAATCAAAATTAACAACTTAAGAGAATTGGACAACTTTGAAACGGCGACCTCGGCTATAATCAATATCGAACAATTACCCAATTATTTGTCACGACACTCCAACTTTACGGTTTTGACTCAAAATATCAGGAGTATTTATAGTAATTTTGATGACTTACAAGTAAACTTGTGTCAAATGAAACATGAACCAGATGTTTTAATTCTAACGGAATGTAGACTCAACTACAAAAGGCAACTACCCTTACTTAATAATTATACTTCCTATTACACAAACAGCCAGTTAAATCAAAATGATGGAGTGGTCATTTATATTAAAAGTAACTACTCTGCCAGCGTAAAAAAAATTAAATTGATACATGCTTCTGCCATTCAGATATGTGTCTCTGACTACACCATAATAGGCATATATCGTTCCCCATCAAATACCTGTGCTGACAATTTTATAAACTCTCTAAACTTACATCTGGAGACCATTACAACTCATAAAAATATTCTATTACTAGGTGACATAAACATTAATTTAATACATAAAGAATCTGAAACAGCACAGCAACGCAGTAATAGACTGAATTACTTAAACATACTGGCGGGCCATGGCATTTTGCCGGGACATTGTCTGCCTACAAGAGAACAAAACTGCCTCGATCATGTGCTGTTAAGGATTGACACAACTAATAAGTTAGCGTTTGTCGCTATTTTAAACACCTCTATCACTGATCACGCTATGGTTATATTAAATATAACTAATAAAATGAACAGTAACATTATGAATAGTACGAGTAGAAAATATAAGTCTGTCACAGACTTTGAGAATGCATATAAACACCTCATAAACACGGATATAACATTCTTTAATAGTAATAACAATCCTGACATCCTAGCTGAAAGACTGATAGACATGATTAAGACGTCATTAATCAGCAACACAAAAGTCAGACTAGTTTCTGGAGGTAAGAGAACTTTGAAGCCTTGGGTGTCCTTGGGGGCTTTGCGTTGTATTAAACTTCGAAATAGGTTGCAACTCCAATCAAGACAAGAGCCTTACAACATTATACTCAAAATCACCTACAGACGTTACCGTAACTTTTGCACGAATTTACTTAAAAAATTAAAAAGGCAATATCAGCGGACCCAATTAGCTGACTCTATCAAAGATCCTAAGCAACTCTGGCAAAAAATAAATGAAATCACTCAATTCAAAAAGCCCAAATCCTCAAACATTTGTCTCTTACACATTACGCCTAACCCTCTAGACGCATTAAATCGTGTGAATCAGTTTTTTGTTAATATTGGCAAAGTTTTGGCTGAGGACATTAAAGTTTGTGGCTCTGATGTACCCCTAAATAACGTCGTTACACAATCTAGTGTCTCTTCATTCGTGTTACTTCAGACTGACCCACAGGAAGTGGACGGCATACTCATGAATCTTGACTCTTTGAGCTCACCCGGTTGGGATGGTATACCCACCAGGTTTTTGAAAATGGCTAGGGATTTCCTTGTCCCACTAATAAGCCAACTAGCTAATCTATGTTTCGAAACAGGTAAATTTCCTGCTGTGTTTAAGCGATCAATAGTGACCCCTGTTCATAAGGGTGGGGATGTGAACGAAGTCAATAACTACAGACCAATTTCCGTCTTACCTAGTATTGCCAAAATTTTAGAAAAATTGATAAACAATAGGCTCATAGGATATTTAAACAAATTCGAAATACTATCAAAGTCCCAATACGGATTCAGAAGGGGTATGTCCACGCAAGATGCTGTTACAGCGCTGACTACTGAGATAACGAACAAGGTAGACAAGGGTGACAAGTGCATAACAGTCTTTTTAGATCTAAAAAAGGCCTTTGACACCGTATCCGTCCCTATCCTTCTAAACAGACTTGAACAAATTGGCATTAGAGGTAAACCACTTTCTATCTTTAAAAGCTATTTACAAAACAGGACCCAGCAAGTTAAAATTGATAACCTCACAAGCCAAGGAGAGAATGTGGTCTACGGAGTCCCACAGGGAAGTGTGCTTGGCCCGACACTGTTCCTGATATATATAAATGACCTTTGTAATATCAGGTGCAGTGGCGGACGGATCTTTTCCTACGCAGATGACACCGCAGTAGTTTTTTCAGGAGGATCATGGCCTGCTGTACAGGAGGCCGCTGAACAAGGTTTGGCTGTAATAGCTGGCTGGCTCAATACAAATTTATTAACCCTAAATGTTTGTAAAACTAATTTTATTTGTTTCTCTCTAACTTCAAGGTTACAGCCGGATGCTAGTTTCGGAGTCGTGATTCATGGGTGTGACGGTTCACTTCGTCGTGACTGTGGATGTCGAAGTATCCAACGTGTTGGTTTTGTCAGGTATTTGGGTGTTATAGTAGACCAAAGATTATCTTGGCATCCTCATATTGAACTTCTCATGTCAAGAGTCAGAAAATTAATTTGGATTTTTAAAAGCCTACGTCACGTAACATCAGCGCAGCTACTAAATAAAATTTACATTGCCCTGGCACAGTCGGTCATAACATATTGTATACCAGTATGGGGTGGGGCCACGAAAACAAAATTTTTAGAACTTGAAAGAGCTCAGAGACTTATTATTAAAATAATGTATTTTAAATCATTTAGGTACTCTACCGATAACCTTTATAAGATAAGCAATCTACTTTCTGTAAGAAAACTGTATGTTTTACATATCAGTCTATGCCTGCATAAGACTCTGTCTTACATTCCACAGAATCAGGTTACACGTCGTAAACATAATGTGGCTTTTTCTCCGAAAATTCATACTGTCTTTGCCAGTCGCCAATATACCACACAATCAACGTATATTTATAATAAAATAAATTTAAAGTTAAATATATATCCTATGCAGCACCATGACTGCAAAAGAATCATCACAGAGTGGTTAAAAACTCTGACTTATGAGGAAACAGAAAAAATCCTAGCTAGAACATACTAAATTTAAAATATGTGCAATATATTGTATTGTAAATAAGTATACACAGACACACGCGCACACACACCCACGCATTACTCACATTAAACACACATAAGGCACACACACACACACATGCACAGACATACACAATAATACGTAAAACACACACAACATAATCATAAACTACTCTACAATCTGTAATAATTCTTAGAGCTGTCAGACACTACTTTTGTTATTATGTTCCTTTCTGATTTCATAATATGTTCACTTATTATTTTAATGTTATTTTTTACTCATATATTGTAACCTGGGAAGAAGCGAGGTAGCCTCAACACAAGTATTTTTATAACTTACTGGGGCAGCCTCATAACACTGTAACTAAAACTATGAGATTCAATAAAAACATTTTTATTTATTTTATTTTATTTAAAAGAAACAGCAATATAAGCATATTTTCAAACTTCCGCCTACTCGCAAGTGAATCAAAACCTACAGGGTACTTCCGGTGAACTCAGAATCTTGAAATTTGGTACGAAGTAACGTCTTATATCACATATGAAGGAAAAATTGCGAAAACCGTAAATTTTTAGTAACAGCATATAAAAAATTATTTTTAATAAATTTAAAATTACTACCCCTTTCTCTTGAACGCGTAAAGACATTAAATTGAAATTCATATCAAATACTCAATATATAACACCGTTAAGCTGCAACAAAATCAAGTTTCTATGTCAACGCAATCAAAAGAAAGAGCAATATAAGCAAATTTTCAAACTTGCGCCTACTCGCAAGTGAATCAAAACCTACAGGGTACTTTCCGTGAGCTCAGAATCTTGAAATTTGGTACAAAGCAACGCCTTATAGCACATATAAAGGCAACATTGCGAAAACCATTAATTTTTAGTTAAATCACATAAGAAAAATATTTTTAATAAATTTAAAGTTACTACACCTTTCTCTTGAACGCGTGGAGGTATTAAATTGAAATTCATATCAAATACTCAAGTATATAACACCGTAAGGCTGCAACAAAATCAAGCTTCTATGTCAACGCAATCAAAAGAAAGAGCAATATAAGCATATTTTCAAACTCGCGACTACTCGCAAGGGAATCAAATCCTACGGGGTAGGATCATTTCGCCTGTTCGCGTCCATTTAGTGCAGTTGGCAAGTTTGAAGGAGAAAATAAAAATGTTCCAGCAAATTGATTCAATGAAAAATTTATGTAACGCGTTCATTATATAGTCTATTTTAATAATAACTTTCAGTTTTGTTCGAAACTTGTTATGTTTTTTTTTTAAATAGACAAACTTCAAAATATGGCATTTTACCCAGTTTGCGCCCAAAAAATCCTAATTGCGTCCACCTGTGGACCAGTTCGCGTCCACCAGCTTAGTCTTAACAATATCAGCCTTATAATCCTTCATATAAGGGTGATATTGTTAAGACAATCTAAAGAAAGATTGGCTTTTAACAATTTCTACATTTAAGATTAAAGTTATAAAAAGTCTACATTATTATCATTATTAAATCACTTTATAGAAACTATAAATAACTATTTATTGTTCTCAACATCGATGGAACTTAAAATCAAAGATAAAAAGTAACGATAGGTACATGTTGTCCAATATTGTGGTCTTCGGAATAGCATAATTTTTACATAATTATGCACATATTTGTCTTATCGATTTCTTCTTCTCACTAATATCACAAAACGCTTTCTTTATTTAAACATCTTTTGTATTTTTTTTCCTTCTTCTTTCTTGTCTCCTAAGAACTCATCTTGAATAGAAAAAATATGGAATAAAAGAAATTAAATGTAATAATTAAATTTTAAACTCAGTCTTAATCAAAAATGCATTTTAAATTATAAAATATATATATATAGAATGTATTTATGCGATCATTTCTATTTCATAAAAATATGGACGCAATTTGCTATAATATTATCCCTTGCAGGTACAGTTTGCGTCCACTTGTGGTCGATTATTATATCAATTGTATCTTTTATTACAATCATAATAATGTGGACGCAAATTGGTAATTACAATTGCATACTATTAATGTTAAAATAAACAAAATCCTAATTTCTCTCTCATATTTTAATCACATAAAAATAAACAACTAAAGAAATCATAAATAGACGAGTTCGCGTCCATTGTGGACGCAAAGTGGAAGTTTTATAAATTCGGTGTTGTAATTCGCGTCCACCTTATTTTAATTGTTAACTATAAAAAACAAGCTAATTCATAATTCATACTATTCGTCTTTTCATTATTAATGTCTAGAAAAAGCTATGTATCCTAAAATTCACATAAAACAATAAAAAAATTACCGTCAAACACGCCGCTGCACACTATTTTTTTATTTATATCCCGCGCATCTGTACTCTTTTGTTGAACAACCGAGATTAACTATTTTTTTTAAACAGGATAGGCTGGGCGCACGGAACTTTTGTCTATTTGTGCGTGTCTCTTATACGTCGAGGTATTGGCGATACTGACTTTTCATTTTATTAGTGTGTTAGTATACTTATTTCCGAGCATTTTTAAAGGGAGGTCCGCAAAATGGACGCGAATAGGGGGGTGGACGCGAACAGGCGAAATGACCCTACTTCCCGTGAACTCAAAATCTTGAAATTTGGTACGAAGCAACTTCTTATATCACTTATAAAAGAAAAATTGCGAAAACTGTTAATTTTTAGTTACATCATATAATAAAAATATTTTTAATAAATTTAAAGTTAGTACCCCTTACTCTTGAACGCGTAGAGGTATTAAATTGAAATTCATAGCAAATACTCAAGTATATAACACCGTCAGGCTGTAACAAAATCAAACTTCTATATCTACGCAATCAAAAGAAAGAGCAATTTAATCATATTTTCAAACTCGCGACTACTCGCAAGGAAATCAAAACCTACAGGGTTCTTTCCGTGAACTCAAAATCTTGAAATTTGGTACGAAGTAACGTCTTATATCACTTATAAAGGAAAAATTGCGAAAACCGTATTTTTTTAGTTACAGCATATAAAAAAATATTTTTAATAAATTTAAAGTTACTACCCCTTTCTCTTGAACGCGTAGAGGTATTCAAATGAAATTCATATCAAATACTCAGGTATATAACATCGTTAGGCTGTAACAAAATCAAACTTCTACGTCTACGCAATCAAAAGAAAGAGCAATATAATCATATTTTAAACTCGCGACTACTCGCAAGGGAATCAAAACCTACAGGGTATTTCCTATGAACTCAAAATCTAGTGCTGTGGTGCGTGTTGGGAGAGGCCTATGTCCAGCAGTGGACTGCGATAGGCTGATTGAGATTGAGATTTCAAATAATTACATAGTCTTCAAACCTTTTTGCTAATTATTCTGTACTTTATAAGTATTTTTGTAACAGATTTCTAATAGTCACTAAAAACTTTGTAAATCAATAACTTTGATAAAAAATCTTACCATCATTCATCAGCAGACTTTTGCAAGACTGCTGCAAGGCTGGTATAGGTGTTTAAGTTATATTATAAAATAAACGATAATTATGTTAATATAAAATTAAGGATGACTGATTACAAACGACAGAGACCCCTTTTTATTTAATTTATGCTCCTCCAGCTTTCCATACTGTACTGTTATGGATTTCATTTGGCAATAAAAATACCATAACAATGACTGGTGAACCTTTACTTATATACCTACAGGTTGGTACGGAACCCTCAGTGCGCGAGTCCGACTCGCACTTGACCGGTTTTTTCAAAGAAAATTTGTTGCTAAATTCATTCGATTTTCTTTTCTAACTTTGTTATTTTTCATTTAACGACTAAATGCTACGGGGCGGAATTTGTAGAGAAAATAATTTGCAACCTATGTTTTTATTTTTTCTACAAAATAAATTTGCGTCCTCTGACAAATGAATGCAAACCCCAAAAATACGTGACATTTCAATGAACTGATAAAATACAGCTTTATATAAGTTTTGGAATAATTATTCTGAATAACTTAACTATTACACATATATATCGGAATGGTCATGAGTACGGGACGTCAGCTGACTACGAAATGGAAGTGTGAAGATGGCGCGCTTCGACAGAGTCTAGTGTGACGTTCACTACAATTGAAGAGGGGGTTGACGTTTGACGGAGCAACAAAACTATCACTTCTCTTGGAAACTCCGGGCGGACAATAAGTACCTAGAAACAGTCACTCGTTTCGTGTTCAGTAATCCAAAATAATTATAGTCAGTTTTGTTAATTTGATTTGGTGTAAACTTATAACAAACTGCGAAGTGTTGATACCGGCCAAAAATCAAGCAACTCGCCGACATCAGAAGTGGCATAATGGACCAGCGAAACCACAAGGCGCGAGCGAAGGCGACTGCTAACGCTGCTATGTTGGTGAATCAGCTGAGCTTTCAACTGCAACCATGGTGAGCGTATTTTGTCTTTCTTTTTATTGGTACTGCCAATTTTATTAGTATCGGTAGTTGTAAAACATTACGCGTTTAACCTTGGAAATGTCATAATCGTTGTGGTGATATCGCCATCACATCGTACCGAGTGTTGTAGGTTCGATCCCTACACGAGACACTGAGTTGTGGAACCGTTTGACTTTTACGGTGTCGTGGTTCCCATGGCATGATCTCATGAATAATCTTCATTTTTAATAGCCTAAAGAAGAAAAAGACAAAACAAAATGTGGGTAGTACTGAACGATATAATTGCGACCTTTGCCGTTTTTTATGTTAGCGTATGGTTATCTGACTACCACAGTGACCTAGCTATAGCGTAGATATCGAACGGAGGTTTTGAGTTTGATACGCCAGTTAAAAAGAAAGCAATTATTTTTATTTCTTCATGCGAGGGTGGCTCGCATTCACGAAACTTGTGATCATATTATGCTTGCTTGCAAATAGATTAACTTGTCTCGGTCTTACTTTATGGACTGTAATAGTAACGAGAGTGAGCGTACAGGCCAAATTGTATTATTCCAAGCAAGTTCGTTTGAGTGAAACGTGCTAGTTATTGTTCCAGTGCAGTTGTAAGATTGGTTTTAGAACCAAGACCCAGCTTCGGTTGAGTTTCTGCTAAATCTAGAACAATAACTCCGGTCTAGATTGTCCTTCGCAGGGCAGCGGCGCTAAAGTTGGTAAACTAATCGTTATGCTTAGGACGTTTAGGAGTGAGAGCGTTTATTTAATAGAAGCTATTAAACTCGGTTATCAGACGTAGAAGAAAATGATTGAGTTATCATCGTAGTGCGTTACGATAATCGGTTTCGGAGATTTTGATTTTCATTGTAGGTAGAACTAGGTTAGTAATCGTTAGTGATGATTGTATGCTTAACCTTATTCTCATTAAATGGTTACTTTGTTAGTCGTTGTTGTGATAATTTTTGTGGTACCCACGTTACCGTTGGTGCAGATTTGCGTAAACTGGATAAGCCGTTTGTGCGGCTGCATGATAAGCCATGCGTTGCCGTTGGTTGGACCGGCAAAGTGCCTTTCTGGTTAGCCTAGTTTACCCTGAAGCTTTTGTGTTAGTCATAGTCTCCGTCGGTGCGCAAACAAGACAGCCATTAGTGCATTTATCATAGTATCACGAACGTCGTCCATCGTCTTGAACGCGAAAAACCCGTTGCTGTATCGCTAATGATTAGGTTAGGATAAGCTACGTATTTAGACTAGCCGTGACAAAATTATAACGCTGAATAGACTGGTTGGATACTTAGTAATAAACTTAACATCTAGAGTATCAACCTAGTAAGATTTTCTTATAGTCTGCTATGTGATAAAGAAAACCAAAGCAACATGTTGAACAAACCTAGTTTAAGATTACTTTGCTAAACGCTTGAAATGATTATCCGGGTGGTGTTGTGTAACCGGGTGGAGGTTGCAAAGCGTGATGTTGAAGATCCGATGGATGTCAGAGTATGAGCAATGCAATATTTTAATGAGTATCCTATTATTTTAACGAGTATGCGTGTTGTTCAACATGTCAGCTTCGAGAGAAATAGTTAGTTGTGATTTTTATTAAAACCTGTAATGATTTTGATCAGAGTACCTTTTATTGCCCACCGACTTGTGCCAGGAATGGCCGAACGACTATGATTGCTGTTCGAGAATTTTCTCTTAATCCTAGAGCGAAGTACATTAAAGTGTGGTTATTGATCGCAATCACGGATACCCTGCTACTCAAGTAGCTCTCATTTGATTTTTGATTGCAAAAATTATCTACCTCTGGTTTCTGTGTCGTATGACAAGAGCGTGTTGCGAGAATCTGAAAGTACTCATAGACTGTCGATTTTATATTCTCAGAACTGTAGTCGTTGCCTCTATGTAGCCAAAGGAAATCAGTTTGTCTGAAAGTAGCTTATCAGTTCTCGCCATGTTCGCATTTGGTTTTAGTTTTTGTCAGTGGTCATTCCAGTATTGATATAGCTCATTGAGTATGGACGGGAGTAACGTTCTGTGCATATGTGAAGTTGTAAATGAATTTGATAATCGCTTAAAATTGACGAAGTGCGGACGTTGAATTAGTCTGAAAGAACGGATACTCTATTCAGTGGGTATACAATGAGACGAATCTTTGGGATACTATTGGTAGAATTATTTCCTTTTTGGGTAATCCTGGTGGCTAGCGTGGTCTGATGGCTGGTGCGGCCTGGTAGCCAGCGCAGCCTGGTGGCCGGCGCGGCCTGGTGGCTGGCGTGGCCAAGTGGCCGGCGCGGCCTGCAGGCCGGTGCAGCCTAGTGGCTGGCGCGGCCTGGAGGCCGGCGCGGCCTGGAGGCCTGGTAGCTGGTGCGGTCTAGTAGCCGGCGCGGCCTGGTGGTGACTGTGGCTTGGTGGCCAGCATAGCCTGTGTGGCGCGCGGCCCGTATGTGGCGCGCGGCCCGTGTGAGGCGCGCGGCCCCTGTGTGGCGCGCGGCCCGTGTGTGGCACGCGGGCCGTGTGTGGTGTGCGGCCCGTGTGTGGTGCGTGGCCCGTGTGTGGCGCGTGGCCCATGTGTGGCACGGGGCCCGTGTGTGGCGCGGGGCCTGTGTGAGGCCTGTATCTGGCTTTGAAGAGCTTGGTAACTGGTATAGCTAAAGCCTATCTGGCTGAAACTGGCAATGAAAGTGAAGGTAGTTTATTAAAGGAATTTGGTTAGAAGATGTAGAGTCCAAAGACCATGGCTTAAATGTTTTGGTTTACTTGTTTTAAAGCAAAATAATATCTTGAGTAATACCGCGATAGTGAAATGTCAGTTTGACTTCGAGTTTCCTGATTATTGATTTTGATACTGAAACTTTGTGCCAGAGGATCAGAGCATAACTGACGATCTTTAAGAGAGCAAAGTGTGAGCCTTAATACTGACGAGACAGTAAAAAACTAAACTTACATGTTGATTGGTTGTGTGATTCAATGTCAGAGGTTGATTTTTTTGCCGTAAATCAGTACAAATTGGATTCAATACAACTGTGAAGGCAGTTGTCCGTGAGTACACGGTAGGCAAACAACTCTGGTGTTTGATTGGTTGTGTGATTCAATGTCAGAGGTTGGTTTGTAGTACAAATCGGATTCAATACAACTGTGAAGGCAGTTTTCCGTGAGTACATGGTAGGCATAAGCAGCGATAGCCTAGTGGAGAGACCGACAGACTGCTACGCAGAGGGTCCGGGTTCGAATCCACGGCGCGCACCGATGACTTTTCGGAGTTATGTGCGTATTAAATTGTTAATTATCGCTTGCTAAACGGTGAAGGAAAACATCGTGAGGAAACCTGCATGTCTGAGAGTTCTCCATAATGTTCTCGAAAGACATGTGAAGTCTGCCAACCCGCAATTGGCCAGCGTGGTGGACTATGGCCTTACCCTAATGGGAAGAGGCCCGTGCCCAGCAGTGGGACAGTATAAAAGGGCTGATGATGATGACATGGTAGGCAGACAACTCTGGTGTTTGAATGGTTGTGTGGTTCGATGTCAGAGGTTGACTTGTAGCCGCAAATCAGTACAAATCAGATTCAATACAGCTGTGAAGGCTGTTGTCCGTGAGTACGCGGTAGGCAGACAACTCTGGTGTTGGGGTTTCATAGGAAACCATAAAGTCCAGGAGGGACTTGGCGATCCTTGTGAGGATTCGCAGATTAATGGGTTTCGTAGGAAACCATAAAGTCCAGGAGGGACTTGGCGATCCTTGTAAGGATGCACAGATAAAAAGGGGACAACCGAGTGGCTGGTTGAGCACCTGGTTTAGTAACTGGAGGTTACCGAATGGTGGCAGCCGAGTGGCTGGTGGAGTGCCTGGTTTAGTAACTAGAGGTTACTGAATGGTTATGAATCACATGTAGAGCTTTAGTTATTTGATTCGATTATAACGTGAGTCTATGGTAATTGACTGTATTGTCAGTGATGCTTTGAATCCAGCTCCTATAATAGTTAGGAATGTAATATAGGAGGCAATTTTGTAAATTATACACAGTTTTGTTAATTTGACTTATAACAAACTGTGAAGTGTTGATACCGGCCAAAAATCAAGCAACCCGCCGACATACATATATAATATTGCATGTATATTTTCATAGGTAAAACCGGCGATATAAATCTTTAAGTAAAGCCTTCAGAATCAAAACAACAACTGAATCGTACGGCAGCTGAACCCACAACACCTAGCCCACTGCGGGCATGGCGACTGCTCAACCCACTATGCCACCCGTGCTTACAAAACCATTAATACATACTATTCTATATGCTGTATAATATTATAAAGCTGCAGAGAAAGCTTTGTTTGTCTGGTTGAATGCGCTAATCGCAGGAAGTACTGCTTCTGAAGATATAGTCTTTATAACATCACACTATGGACCACGGGTGCGCAGCAGTTACCCTTTTTTTTTTACTCGTGGTGTAAACCAAACAATTCACGGACTGACCCTCCCAGGCTGGGCACCTAAATGGGCTCAGTCTAGGGAGAGTGTGGTGACTCCCCGACGAGAAGCGCCTGGAATACCCACTAAAACCACCATGGTGTTCCTCTATCCGATCCCATTGAATGGCGTGGTCACGGGATCTACGTTAGCATTACTGGCGCGACCCCGCCTGGGCTGCCACGCCGAAGCGGGCCCCTTCCCTCGCATGCATCTATCTGCATCCATTATACTTGTCCTCATACATCCTCATTCATACTACGAGCGGAAAAGAACGACGTAATCTACTAACGCTACGAGAGGCGCACGCGGAACACGTGCGCCGCCTCTCGGGCAGCAGTTACCCTAAATAACGCAAGTGTAACTGCGGGTTGTAGTATTGTATAAAAAGCCCGTTTAAACCATATTTATATATTTGCTCAAATTAATTGTATTTTATATTCACTTTGTCTTTGAACATCTGCTCTATTAGCGGTCTGTTTATAAGTACTTAGTTAATTATTCAGCGTTGGAGCTTCGTTAATACAAGGCGTTTCCCGACAATTGCATTATGACGGCCATTTAAGCACAAAATAGATATAATTCAAACTAACTTTGGCTACTGACAGCTGTATTAATGTTATTAATGTTTACGCAATTGTTATGACCTAGCTTTGCTCGACGATTTCACACGCGTTTTATGTAATTTTGTGGTTGATTATTGGTCTCTTGGGTCGTAGCATTATATTTAATAGGGTACTTCAAACATGATGACGGGTCTGACTGTACTGTATAGGTAGATATAGATCTTTGTTTTATTGTTGGATGACATGGGCTAGTTTAAAACCTTTCATCTTGGACCGAGTATAAAGTTTGAAGCGGTGTTTTCTAAATGTGTTCACAACTTTGTCTTAGTGTTTAATGGCTGTTCCCTGCACGGTGCGGTGAAGTTATAGAACAATATTTATTTTTCATTCTTATTATACGACTAGCTACAAAAAAAACCGGCCAAGTGCATGTCGAGCCACGCACAATGTACGGTTCCGTAGTAGTCCTTACCTAGTGCCCTAAGTATAAAAGTATATGTTAATCGACTATGTATGTATATAAAGTGGTGTATGTTAATCGACTATCACTCGTTAATTAGTAAAGCCTAATGAGCCGTTATATTTTTTTTGAAAGTCACATAAAACATAATTTATTCACCCAAAGACTACGGTTTGAAGATAGAGAGGAAAGGGAACACTTTGCAATTTATGGTTTAAGCCAAATATTTCGAACGAATGCCTGCTCATAATGTTTTTGGTAGATCTATCTAATGATCCACACAATGTCATAGAAGAATAAAAAAGTATCATTTCTATTTAGATGTATTGGAGCCATCCTATTTATTGCACAGTTTTGTCCACGTGTTCACCATGTGTAAGTATGCCAAATTTCAGCTTGCTAGTATTATAAATTCTAAAACTATAAGTAGGTTCCGCAAAAAACACGAATGGACAGACATGGCGAAATTATAAGAGTTCCTTGTAAGTAGGTACCCTTAAAAGAGAATAGGATGTTTCAAATACATATGTAATGTACCATGAGAGTTATGAATGAGTTATTTATAATGCGCTGGCAATATGACAAATGCATAATAATTAATATTTTATTTATCAATTTGTCAGATCATTAAGCATAGGCACAGCATTAAAATGCCGGTGGCCCATCCCCTTTTATATCTCTCTCATCTCCTTCCTCCTCCTATTCCTTTTCCAATCCCAACTCCATCGACCAACAGGGCGAATGCCCCCTGCAATATAAATAAAATAAAGAAATATGCAAATAGATTCTTCAAAATTGGATTTGAAGTTGCAGAGATTACCTCCAATATACAAGCATAAAATGAGTATAGACTCAAGAATGAATTTTATTTAAAGTTCTTTGATGTGTATAAGCCTTTCAAAGGTAATAAACTTTCGCAAGAACCGTGTACTTTGGGCATAGACAAGGGCAGACATCACCATTCACCTGTCATTGAAGTCGTTAACCTGCCCTAATCTCTAATTAATCCATCAACTACATCTATAGTTGGGTAATACCATACCAATTACACATAATATAGTATGTTTTAAGTATAAGTGATGTTTGTTACACATTGATTCATTAGAAAGTCTCTGTTTGTTTAATTTGAATAGCTTTGAATATATAGACACATCCATACTTCCATACAAATATTATAAATACAAAAGTGTTTGCTTATTTTTTGTCTCGTCGCTACGAAGTAATGTTATGGTAAGATTTTTGTATGTGGAGATATTATAGTCAAAGGTCAAAATTATTTATTCATTTAGGTCATAATGTGATGGTTATGTCCGTAATTTTTTAAAGTTAATTCCCTAATGAATCTACATTTACATTTAGTGCCTCGTTCGCAAAGAAAAGGCGTAGAACCACGAGAAAGAATGGCGAAGTCTAGAGTGTTTATATATTTGAAGCGTGTAGCATTGATTGTATGTGCATGTATTCACGCACGGATATGAACACTTAGGGCGTTATCATACTAGCGGTTTGGGAGCGGTTACGGGGCGGGGCAGACGCGCAGCGAATGCGTCGCGAACACGCCGCGGCTGCGCAGCGAGGACGTCGCGGACGCGTGGCAAATACGTTACGTTTTTGTCGCATGTTTGTAGCATATTATCGACGTACAATACATTCAGTAACAAAATGGTATCCGACGAGGAAACACTGCTGTTGACTTTATTACTTTTACTCGTTGCGCGTCGCTTTTTACTATGCGCGTCCACAACGAATTCGTTGCGCATACGCGGCGTGTTCGTTGTGACTGTTGTGAGCCCGTAACGAATTCGTTGCGCGCCCGCTCCGCTTTGAGAACGTTCGCAATCCGCTAGTATGATAAGGCCCTTACACGGATGTGTGCATGTGCATGCATTAATACTCCAGTGTCAAGGTAGGTGCAATGGTAGTCAAAAAAGTCCCTTGTAAAGTCGTTGCATACTTCTTCCCTCTTGCTTTGTCGTGAAAGTGCGTGACCTGCTCTGGTGTTGGAGTTCTACTCGAAGGCCTACGACATGGCCTAACGATTCTTCTCATTAGCCAAGAACCGGGACCGGCAGTCACACTCAGATTTAAATGTCACACGCGGTCACCCATCCAAGTTGCGACCTGTGCAAGCGATGCTCAACTTGGCGACCTATTACGAACGACAAGCCAAGTCATGCTATGAGCGCTACATACTGCTGCCCATTTATATCTTTAGATAGGTTTGTTATGAATTAAAACACACAACACACTCTAAAATGTTCCAATTAACATTTCGTAGTTATTACTTACTTACGATCAAATTCAGCTTAATTTATTCAGAAATAGATAGAAGATATTGAGAAAACTTATTATAGACTTTAAAACATAACTTCCGTTCTAAGAATTAATCACATAGAACTAAGGGTCAAAGATACACTGAGACTCGAAACAATAACAGATTGATCATAGAAATTATTCACCCAGATACTATGTCACTGATTGTAACGCTACGTCTGTTATAAGTTATAAGTTCTAAACATTTGTAATCGTTATTTCAAATTTTATGAAGACCCGTTAGATAATAAAGAAATCCAATTGCCTTCATTACCACATAAATGAAATAACTACACAAGACTGACATAATTATCAATGCAGAGCCTCAACTACAGAATCTAGAGACATGTTAGTGCAGTGGGTTAATTTATAACTTAGGTAAGTAACCATTATGGAAATATTATTGTATACATATTTAAACCTACGGGGGTTATAAGGGATTAAAATTTGAATCTAGAACTTTGAAAATGATATAGTACAAATGGCATCCTCCTTTTTTTGATAAGTTTGGTATAGGAGACCGGGTATGGTTGTCACATGGGTTGGTTGTCACAGAGGCCATAACAGACAATTAACGGCGTGGTAGGAGCGAGGGAGTAGCACATCCATTTGTACCTCATGTCAGCGTACTCCGACATGCCGTTTAATGGATTTATTCGACCATTCGATATTCTATTATGACCTCTGTGACAACCAACCCGTGTGACAATCATACCCGGTCTCCCCTACTGCGTACAATCTGAATTATCAGCCTATTGGCTACTAAGCGGAAAGCGGGAAGCGTTAAATAACTATTTATTACGCAAATGCTTTCGAAAAGACAGTGGTGCGCGCCGTGGGTTCGAACCTGAGATTTTCCGCGTAGCAAACATTTCTTTTCATGGTTAAGTAATTATCCTCACTCTGAGGACAAAGGATGCTTTGTGACTCAACGGATTTTAACGGTCAAGAATTTTTCGTTGTCTGATTAAAGGGTTTATATTAAATTAATTTGGAAGATAATATGAGCCGTGCTCAAGATATATGGTTGCGTCTAGCAGTAATTGTTTAAAATAGGCTTATTTGCAAATAGTTACGTCAATCGCTTTAAAAGAAAAGTAGGTACATAACATGAATGTTATCATGATTATGATTGCTGTAAGTTTTAATAGGTTTCTCTTTTGATTTGTCATTATATTGACGTTTTAAGATACTGTAATTTTTATAGGATCTTTAATATTTGCCTGAAAAAGAACCGGCAAAACAGAACAGAACGGTGGTTTACAGATTCTTAAAATGTTTCCTTTCAGTATGATTTATAAAATATAACCAACGGTTTGTTGTAGCATGCGCCGGCAATAACCCTAGTGCAGCGGTAACTTATTATAACTGTAATTAAATTTAATAAGAAAAATTCGCCCTAATATTGCGCCGCCCGAAAAGAGTTCAGCAATGACCTCATTATGAAAAATTTATAGAACAATACTTTACAATCACCCATTTTTCTTTTTATTATTTCTGTGACTCTTTATTAGATGAAGGAAATACATTGAAAATATACTTAATACAATAAATTTATTTTCAAAGGGGCAATAAGTAATATTTTCCACGAAGGGATCAATGAATTCATATTTGACTAAAAACTTTAGAAAATGTTTAACATACTTAGTTATAATCAATTCAAATGATAATATTATTTATACGACCAAAGGTTTATCAATATTGAGATAATTAATTAATACACGGTTTTTAAACATGGTATACTTATGAATTGTTCATTATCATTAACCAAATTCGTATTCTTCGATCGATGTGATGTTTTTAGATCTGGCTGATATCTTAAGTTAATTCATTCAGACAAACGAACAATTCACAATAACACGTGCAAATAAATGCCGTAAGAACAAAGACTTGCATGCCTAGCGGCCACGGGCTGCATGAAAACCACACCTACAGCGGCACTCGAAGTGTTGCTGAACCTGCCTCCATTGCACCTGTTCATACAACAGGAAGCAACAATATCAGCGGTTCGGCTGAGAGCTCTGAGGCTCTGGAAAGACACCAATACACCGCACAGCAGCAACTTAGACACACTCTCCAAAGAAGTTCCTCTAACACAAACCATCGGCGACCGAACAACAAAACACTTCGTGTTTGACAATAAATACAAAATCCAACTGTACGAGGATCTACACGGAGGAGCGGTTAACCACAACGAGCTCACGATCTTTACAGATGGGTCTAAGACGGATACAGGAACGGGTTCAGGAGTATTCTCCGAGGACCTAAACATCAACATCGCAGCACCGCTGGGAGCCTATAACACCAGGTCTACCAGGCCGAATGTTACAGCATAATCTTAGCTGCTACAGCAATCATGGCACGTGAGGTAAGGGAACGATCCTAGGATCCTACGATTCATAGGATCCTCTCGGATAGTATGGCTGTCCTTTCAGCCCTCAAAAGCCATATTATCACCTCGGCACTCACACTTGAATGCCACCAGAAACTATCAGAGGTAGATAAACTAAACAAACTAACACTGAAATGGATCAAGGGCCACAGTGGCTCAAGAGGGAATGATGCAGCCGACGTACTTGCCAGTTTAGAGGTGATGGGACCCGAGCCCATTATTCCCCTCCCTTCTGGTTTTTATAGTAACCTGGTAAGAAATAGAATCAGGACCCAGCACAACCAGTCCTGGATAGGTATTGAAATGTGTAGGCAGGCCAAGGAAGCTCTTCCCGCAGCAGACGGTAATCTTACCGTACGGCTATCTAGCCAAACAAGTCTTCCGGCTGTCCAAACAACAACTGCGGACAGTCATGGCCTACACAGGACACCGATCCTTTAATAAGCACCTATTTACTATAGGTATCACTGACAGCCCGATGTGCAGAGCATGTATGGCAGCAGACGAGACGGCAGCCCATCTGCTCCTCGACTGCTTGAGGTCTCACAGTAGCCTATACTGCAGTACCTGACCAGACACAGCACCCTGAGGGAAGCAGTGGACCACACCAAGAGTCTGCTGGCCTTGCTCAAAGAGCTGTGGTGGCTCGAGTGCCAGCACCATTCCTACCCGCACGCAAAATACACGCCAGGACGTGGAGTTGCGGAAACAGCCCGTACTACCAAGTAATTCCGTAAGAAGTTATTAATTTAGTTCAAAACATACTTTATTTTATAATGTAATATTATATGTTTCGACGCAAGGTGAATTCAGAAAACAAAATTAAATTTTACGATAGCGTTTACGCTGAAACGTGTCCCAAAAGTGATGCTCGTTATGCATACAGGAGCACTGATGTCTACACTCATGTAAGGTAGCAACACTAGGATAGCTACAGGAGTAAGCAAAATAAAATTAATGCAATATAATAACAACAGCAATAAGAAGCACAATGGGTGTAAAAATTGAAAATCTCTTTTCAATTTTTGTTGCCTTACGTGCTCACTTTGTTCAGCAGTAAGGCTTGTAGATACGGGCTATTTCTCTCAGCCTTATAAATATAATTAAAAAATTGGGCAAGTGCGAGTCGGACTCGCGCACGAAGGGTTCCATACCATCATCTATAAAAGAAAATCACGTTTGTTGTATGTACACTTAAATATTTTTTAAGTTTCTACCTGTTTATTAAGATCGAGTAACAAATTGCTTAAAAATTACGTTTGTTGTATGGGAGCCCCCCTTTAGTATTTTCTTTATTTTAATTTAATTATTTATTAATAAGGGGCGAGCCTATTGCCGTACCGGGCACATTTCCAGACTCCGTGCGGCTACTGAGAATTTCGTGACAGAAAAACCCAATAACACTGCCCGACCCAGGAATCGAACCCGGGACCTCCCGATCCCATGCGCACATTTATGCCGCGAGACCAACGAGGCAGTCGTATAGGGTTTGATGTCGAGTTTTCCACAATTGACCGTGTGGTTGACGGCATAGAATACAAGTGTCACCACCACCCTACCTTCCCGTGGGTGTCGTAAGAGGCGACTAAGGGATATCACGATGCAAATACCATCTTTGCGTAGAGACGGAAAACTTCATTTTTCAAATTTTTTGTATTTGGTGTTATAGCGGCAACCGAAATACATAATTTGTGAAAATTTCAACTTTCCAGCTATCACGGTTTATGAGATATACAGCCTGGTGACAAACAGACAGACAGACAGCGGAGGCTGAGTAATAGGGTCCCGTTTTTTACCTTTTAGATACGGAACCCTAAAAAAGATACTTAAGCCAATGACTCCCATAATAAGGAAGAAAGCGGACTGCGGAAAGAAATAAATTCTAAAGTTATATTCTCGGGCACGAACAAAATGGAATACGGCCATACTCTACCGCTCTAGGACTCCATCGCGTCAGGATGCTAAGATTATGAAAAATTGAATGAAAGAAAGAAACATAAAACCAATAACAGAGGCAAACAATCTTAGGACGGACCACATGTGAAAAGTCTTCAGGCACCCTATAACATTTTTTATATAATATAACAAGCTAAAGTGACGAAGGAGATTTAATATAAGTACTCGAGATCTTTGTGGTAGTGAAGTTACGTTGTGTGCTTGTACTAGACTTTTGTCTTCCCGTGTGTTCAAAGCCGCCAGAGAAAAGCATTTAATAATTGCACTAAAAGGTGTCAAAAGGCGGTGATTTTATTGCACGTAAATATGAAAGGAAAGGATTTTAATTACATCGCAAAATAAGCACATTTTATTGCACCAGTAATATGTACAATAGTATAATTTGCAGGGCACTATTAAAGAGCGGCTATTTGAATTACACACCACGGGCAGTAAAATCCATCAACATTATGACACCTTCACGTTTATAGTCGGCACGAATTTATATTACCCACATGTCTTAGTTTAGTTGATGAGGCTTTAAATCTATTTCTTTGGGTCAGGGTCGAGGTGGCTCTATTTATAACTCGTAGGAAAACTTGGTAAGTAGAATATTCCTATAACATTTTGAAGGATCATATAATTTTAAGTTGTACTTTGGAATACGCATAACGTACCTGGATTACGTAAGCTTAAAATGACGAGGTTTAGTAATACTTCGAGTACAGCTTCATGTTGAAAGTAGTTCATCATAATGTAGTCTTCTTGTTTTGGGATTATCATATTTTGCTTGAAATAAAAATAAAATTGCTCAGAGACTAGAGCAAATCCATTTAACTCCCCATGCAATCGAGCTAGAGTTTATTTTAGGACTATTTTCACAATCACCCTTATTGTAGACTATTTTACGGTATTTACATACATATGTAGGATTTAGGAACGTGTTTGTAGAGTTGAAGTATTTGAAGTTTTTTTGTAACTTTTGCCAAGCTTTACAAGTTTTGCAACATTTAAAAATCAGTCTTTCGATCTGAATTTCTGAGAGTAGTAGGTTTCAGCTGATTTGAATACAAAGTAGTTATTACAAGTTTCTTCACAAAAGCGTATTAATTTATGCACCGCAAGTTGAAACATTTTGTAATAAATTATTTATTAATGACTTCTTATACAAGCACTTGATATATAATCGTTTAATTGATTGGTTGTATTTCATAAAATTAAATAAAGTTGCTAATAATTACCTATATGTCATCTATCATCGAATATATTCCTTTAAGTTCGCTTGTGTCGCAAATACTGGGAATGCACAAACCAATATTAGCTGTCGTAGAATACACCTACATAGACTAAAATTCAACAATACTGCTTAGTTATACCAAAAATTCTTTGGCTTTTAAAAGTTTTTAAAAAGTCTGATGTAGTAAATGCTCGCAGCCCTTTGAGTTTATGATAATTTTATCGGTCATTAGATACCATAAAAAAATGATAAAAGAAATTTCACGCATAGTTCAAGTGAAGGTTGTAGCATTGTTACTAATATTAAAGAAATCATGTTATGTGTTTTGCGATTGCATTTGCTGAAAGATTTTATTGCTTAGATTTTCTAATGTTTTCATTTCACTCTGATAAAAGTAACAGTGGAAAATGCATCAATTTTGAGCGGTTTAGAGAAAACGCTATATTGCGAGTATGCATATTACAATGTTATGCGTAGTTGATTTTCACGGAAATCGTACAAAACCGATTTAGGCGAGATGGTCACGGTGTGGCGTGGTCTGACATTGACCTCCTGGTCTGATGTGTGAGGTGAGGTCGGAGCGGTGGTCGGACGCCGGTCGTCGGTCGTCGGTCGCCGGTCGCCGCTGCACACGCGGTGCCGCGCGGATGTTTTCAGTCGCGACTTGCCCGCGCCGCCACTTTGTCGTACTAACACGACGCACGCTCCGCTAATTCCGCGTCTACGTTCAACTAGTGCGTGTTTCGTAAAACTTATATAAGTGATAGTGATACTAATATTTCACAGTTCTGTACACAATGCCAACTTCGGATTGCCAATAAACTGCAGCTCAAAGTGGACTCTGAGTTTTCAAAGTATGTATAAATATTTTAAAGCGTTTTTATCGTTTTTCTGATATCGCTTTGTTATTATCGGTGCTGTTTTATTATTATTAGTTTTGCTTCATACCTGAATTAATGTCAACGAGATTTATAGTATGTGGCGGTATAATGCGATAGTAAATATTATTTATGTGGCACTTGCCGTTATAATAATAAATATATTAAATAGCATAGGATTTATTTATATCATAAGAAGCTATAGGATTGAATTTAATTATAGAAGTTGAATGAAAAATTAATTCGAGGCTTAATATTAATAAAATATTAACATGTTGTCTTTAGTAAAACTTATTTATATGAACTTCGAATTAATTACTTATTCGATGCACAAAACTCACGGATATATAAGAAATAAAATTGTAATTAATTACAGTCCAATTCTACGATCAGGAAATTACTAAAAATAAATATAAAATATTTGCCATTTTTAATTCTGACTGCAATAGTAATTATGTATGTATATGAATGTAGAAGGCAACACATTTTACTTGTGCAAGATTACTTTCATAGATAAAAATAGTCGTCATGCTCTTATAAATAAGTTATTCTGATTATATTTACTAGATACCCAATTTTAATTAAAACATACATCTTTGATTTATAAATCAACGATTAATCTCCAAAGTTCTAAGAAAATGAAATCATTTAAGCAACCGGATCTCATAATTTTAGGAGAAGCGCTTTATGTTAGAGGGAAGTGAACAGTCAAGTGAATTGTAGACGATTTTATTATACGATACTGTTTCAAAGATTTATTACAAGTACTCGAACATTTTATTCGGCAAAGGCGTCAATATCCCTCCCATAACCATTCTATGGGCTTTTAATATTTCCACTCTCATATAAATTCACAAGTTATTTGGATATCGGATGTTTTTCCCAAGATAATAACGATCGTAGAACAAAAGCAATGAAAAGGGACGCGACTGAAATTAAATTGAAGTCTTGATTACAAATTCATCTCTAAACACCGTGAAATGGGATGAAACGACATTGTACAGTCAGCATCAAAAGTTGATGACCACATTTAGATTTTCAATATCGCTGTACACAATAATACACCTAAATTGCTCAACATGACAAGCGCCAGAAATGAATGATTATCTTAAAAGGGCATAAGTAGGTGACCATGACTTTTCAAAAGTAGCTAAACAAAGTTATGGTATAAAAAGCATAACACCACGTCACCAGTCATTCGGCCAGTACGGCCAGTGACGTCCGAGAACTAAATAAAGGAGGTCGTTACATATGATAAACTAATGTGATTAAATAAATTATTATTAAAGTTTTATGAAGTAAATAATTTTATATAATATTATAGTCTTTTAAGCTAATACAATATTTTATAGATGATAAATAATTGCAACCGCAATGGTCTACATTCGATACATAGTGATAATTAAGTAGAAATATTATTTTACATTCAAGGGTAAACAGTTTTACAAAGAATTGAATTAAAACAGAATTTGTGTGAATTTTGAAAATGAGTCTTATATGTAGGTATATAGGGGGTCTACCAAGAGTTTGTTTGGCAAACAAACCACGAGTTTTGCACGAGATCGTCACGGAAGTTTCCTGCATGTGAAATAAATTATACAAGTATTTTTATCTAGTGAAACATGTCAAAATAATAGTAGTTTCATACATCAATTACTGTTAAAACTTAATTGAACATTTTTTTATCGTCAATTTATTGATAATAAGTATTCTACTTGACAGCAAAACACTATGACGTCACTATATCATATTTCATACAAAACCCTTGACAAAGGTCGTTTTTGACATTTAATTAAAAGTGCTTGATTTGACTAGTTGGAAACAACCCTATTTCCATAGATTTTCTAAAAGCGCCCTTATCGGATAGTAGCGATCGATAGAGGGCGCATTAAGGAAATGTATGAAAATTGTTCCCGTCAAAAGGCAGCGATAGCCGAGTGGAGATACCATTAGACTGCCATGCAGAGGGTTTCGGGTTCGAATCCACGGCGCGCACCAATGACTTTTCAGAGTTATGTGCGTATTGAATTGTTAATTATCGCTTGTCCCGTGCCTCGGAGAGCACGTTAAGCCGTTGGTCCCGGTTGTCATGAAGATCTTTGACAGCCGTTACAGGGCGTCAGTACCTTCTAAATAAACTGACACTGGTCTAAACCATGGAATATCGCTATCCCTTCGGATTGCGGAGGTCAGACAGGCAGTCGCTCTGTGGAAAATCCAATATTCAGCCAAATCCGGTTAGACTAGTAAGCGGACCCCAGATTGAAACTGGGATAACGCTAAGAGAATGATGATGAAAATTGTTCCTGTCGACTAGCCTATCATCACCGTGTAAATTTCGTACTAGACCCTCGGATTGGGTTCTAATTCAATCGTAACTATAAAATTCATAAACTAAGTCGACGGTATGAATTTGAACGGAATCTGCGTGATTTTTGAAAATAAGTCTTGTTGCTTTACGAATAAGGTTACAATTCAATCGAACAAAAAAATCTATAATTACGTCGATGGTATAAATTCAAACTGATGATTCTAAATGTTTTCGGATATTATAACGATCAGCAATTTTTGACAAAATGGTGTTCAGTGACCTTTGACAAGTAGTGTTCAGTTAGTTTTGAACTTTAATGATGTTCATTCAATACTGGCGCCCTTCTTGTTGAGCGATTTATGGGTGATATTATGTTCATTGATTTTGAAAATCTGAATGTGGTCATCGACTTTTGATGCTGACTGTACTATTAGATTCAGTATTCAATTTAAGAAATTCGCATCGTGGTTCATTAGAACGAAAGACTTGAGGAGTAGAAACTGAGACGATTTACTCACGGCTCGTGTTGAGTTTTATTGTGGGTGTTGGCCCAATTGCTGAGTATTTTCAAGTCAAAATTGTCATATAAATTACCTTCCGTAGGGCTCAACATTCATCTGAAGTACGTGACTTGAGTATCTGTGCATATTGCGGAGTGTTGGGTAATTTTCAACCACGCGTTGTCGGAAATGGCATTTTCTTTATTAATATGGTCCTTTTCTTTCCAACCGTTGTATTATTGATATCAAAGAAAATTATTTTTGAACGCGCTGTTTGAACGAGTCCATATTATTTTGTAGACTTTTTGGCTTCTTCTGAATAGACTGCGTAAAAAGACTTCTGTTTGTTCTGTTGTTAGGCGAGCATTCAATGAATTGTTGCTTGTTGTATTATTATTAGATGTTGACCGAGGTTTCGCTGCGTGATTGATTATAATTTAAATTCAAAATTTTATGCAGCACTGTCTGCGACTTTTATAAAGAATTTAATGTTATTTTTGAGACTAAAGCAAGTTACTAGTAATTATCATTAATATAAAAAAATTGCTTATGATAATAGCAAATCTATTTCAGCTTCTAATTATTCGGTCCTATGCAAAGGTGACGCAGAATGGTCTGTGTTTTACAACTTATCTAATTTTTATTTCTGAGGCTAGACCGATATACTTATTACTTCACACAAACTCACTCATTAGTATACACTAATGAGTGAGTTTTAGATTTTAACCTGATTTATTTTAACATTGAATTAAATGGCGCAGTTTTGCTAGTGCTTTGCTAGTACTTTTAAGTGCAGGGAGGTTGGTTTTTGGAACAAGTGGGGATACGCTAGCTCGGCAAATATTCTCATTATATCTATAGGTTATGTGTGTATTGTAATGATCGTTAAATTGTCCGAAGCACAAAGATTTAGCTTAGCGCGATAAGTCCGTAGAAAATAAAATCTAAGTTATGAAAATAACTTTATAATCTATAATACTATTCACTCTTGCATCTTGATTAGCAAAGATAAAACATTAACGGTAATCTAGGTAATAAATTATAATATCGATAATAAAACTCTTCCTGTATACAAACATGTTGGCATATAAGTAAACGTCAAATCGTAACGTCTACATAGTAATATTTAAATAAACCAATTTGAATTTACACTCAATATTTTGTAATTAACTCTGTTCAACTATATATCACTGTGCTCTAAAGTTTTTTTTTTGTATAGCGTTACGCCTGTATCCCCGAAGGGGTAGGCAGAGGTGTAATATTACAGCCATATTTCGCTTTATGATTTTTTTATCAATAGGGCGCGAGCCTATTCCCGTTACCGGGCACACTTCCAGACTCCGTGCTGTTGCTGAGAATTCGGAAAAACTCAGTAATACTTTTGCCCGACCCGGGAATCGAATCGGGACCGGCAATCGACCATGGAGGCAGGAAAGGAATCAAATTGTTATTAATGTTTTGCGGCTTGAACGACGAGATACCGTTGATACGCGCCTTAAACCGTGTTTTTCAGCCACTTTAATTCTCATTATGTTTTTCTTCGCTCGTGTCGATCCATCTTTGTTATAAGTTTTCTAACATCTGTTTTGATTTCAGGCATAAGTTTTGTTTCAAGTTATGCCAATCGATAATACTTATATTCTTTATTATATGTTAAGATTGTCGAACTTGTGGTTTTGCTGGCTGGTATTCGTAATCAAGAGGTGAATAACCCATGCCCATTTCTAGGGTAAAGCCCAGCCTCTGATTATTCAGTGTGTTTTTTTTATTTATGCCTGATTCGTGAGAGCGTATTGACATACAAAGCTACAGTAGGCCGATTATAAATTATTATAGGTTATAAAAATAAAATTAATATTGGAATAATTATTTCATATACGTTTATTTAAATGTTAAGTATATTCTTTTATGTTTTCATTCTACCTTATTTGAAGTAACTATTTCCTTATTGGCGTTTCATATGCAATATAATATATAGTCAGAACATGAAAAAACTCACAGATGTGTAATTTTCGGAAACCGGATAAAATTGATTCAGAACCCGCTTATCAATCTGTGAAGTTGAAATACCAGTTACAGAATCCGATAAAGAATCTATGAACTGAGATAATAGGTAACTCCACTTAGGAGGAATTACATAATTTCATTCAGTATTTGAGGCTCGTGCCTCGTAGACTGCAGAAGGCTAACTTCCTGTTACGTAATATCTAAACTTAGCCAGTGGTATAATGAATTTTATATAACATAATACGCGTTGGAACGATGCTCTCTATATCTTTTTATTGTGTTGATTTATCAACATACAATAGTATTGATAAATTAAAAAAGCTTTGGAAAATCAGCATACAGAACGCAGTGGCATTATAAAGCGTTTCCTCAATTGCCTTTGATCGTGAGGAATCACTTTTCAATCAGACGTTAGTTTGGAAATTTTTATTTATTTATTTATAGTCTCACGCCTGTATCCCCGAAGGGGTAGGCAGATGTGTAAATATTACACCCACATTTCGCCATGATTTTTATTTTAGGTCCCACATATTTTATATAGTTAGACAAAATGTTACTAAGTGCTTGTCTTTCAAGCAATTCTAAACAACATGGTAGGTGACAATTATTTTACCCCTGTAGAGTTGTATGTAGTAGTATGTAGAGCTTTACAGCAAAGGTAATGCTCAAAGAACTTGTACTTTGAGCAATACCTCTGTAGTAGTGGCGTGCTTTGAACCTTGAGAACATAGAAACCTTTTTAATATGAGGTATAGTATACTTAGCACGAATACATTTCTGACAATTTTTCTGGAAATATAACTATGTGATCATATAGAAATATCTTGCTATAAACGCACTTCGTAGTTTCGCGCAGGCAATAGCTCTTATAAATGGTCTGTAGCTCACAACGAATGTGGATAATGAGCTGGGATGTATCTGTGTGGTTGGACGATTTAAACTGAAGCCTGCGCGCCATTTCCCTCGCTTCATATGAATTACTTGTTTGAATATGTATATATACTGGGTCTTACCATGGGTGACGACGGGTGACGATGGGTGGCTCACCACTACCTATCGACTCATCTCTTAAATCTGACTTGATTGTCTGATTGAATCGTGATTTGCCGGATTCAATACGTGTTATTTACTGATTTGGACACGTGTATGCCACTCATTACGAAGAATTTCGATCGAATTGAGGTGAGTTGTGAGATACTAAACCCGTGGTAAACTCCCTGGTTTACATATGCGATGTGGGGAATGTTGCTCGTTCCAAGAGGCAGAAAACGTTTAGCGAACGCATTGTGCCTTGTGTACATAATCATATGTCTTTTGAATCGTCCATTTTTGAAGCGTAATAGCAGTAATATCATCAGTGGAGTGCTTCAAACAAATTGAATCTGTCAACGATTCGAACCTTTAAGTGCAACTGGGATTGATAATAGAGTAGGCATAACTACCTATAACTGCTGGCTTGCGATGGTTTTAGGTACATTATGTATATAGACTATAGAAAATATTGAACATTTTCGTAACAATCTATTTTAAAGGCTCACTAGCTGACCCGGCAAACGTTGTTTTGCAAATTTTTTTTTTTTTGTTGAAAAATAGATGTTGGCCTATTCTCATAGATACCGGATAAGCACAAAAAATTTCATCAAAATCGGTCAAGCCGTTTCGGAGGAGTATGGGAACGAAAACTGTGACACGAGAATTTTATATATTAGATTAAAGTCGGAACGTATTTTAAATACTTACAGACTTACGCGATTTGTAACAATGCAACGGATAACAATCGCTTAATTACTTGAAAGTGATGATGAACCGATAAACTTTGTAACACGATTAGCTCTAGAGTGGAAATTGCGTGTTGGCAAACGTAGTATATAACGCCCTCCGGCTGAGTGAAGTGACGATAATGCATAGTGTAGCTACTATGCATTTGAAGCAGCGGCTGGACACGAAGAGCCAGAATCGTGTTCAGTGGCGAGCCATTGGAGAAGCGTACGTTCAACAGTGGATTAAGATAGACTAATGATGATGAACGAAGAAATATTTTCTATTTTTCCCTATGTTTTGTCATGGGTTATACTGGTCGTAGTCATGGTATGGCGGTATTCGGTACCTACATAATTTTATTATAATAAAATTTAAAGTGTCCTTTATTAACATTTTTAATTTTTATAGATTTGAACTGTTGCTATGACAGTGATCTTAATCGGTTTTATATAAACAGGTTTAATAAATTGTAAAACTGATGATTCAATTACGAGCAGTATTCATAATTAAATGTGGTAAATTAAATCAGGTTGATTGAATATTTTATAAACATAATTTGACAGTACTGATAGAGCTGTAGTCTGAGTTGTTATCGTTCCATAGCTGGTAAAGGTTAGGCAAGTCCACAGAGAATACAATAGTAATATTAGTAGTTAGCCTATTAACTATGATAATTGTGTGAGAGGTAAGCAGTTGTATTATAGTATACGCTCAAGTCAAACATTTCTGTGCATGAACATGGATGTTTGTCTTGGCCTGGATGTTTCTATGTATAATATGTATGTATTTACAAAACAAAGTATATAATATGTATGTTTATCCATTATCTAGTACCCATAGTACAAGCTCTGCTTAGTTTGGGACTAGATGGTGTTGTGTGAATGTGGTAGAATATTATTATTATTATATTAAATTCTAAGTTTCACCACTTCTGGATAGACCTTATCTTTCAGATAAATTCAATATTGAAACTAAGGTGGGGGGACCACCTTAGTTCCAATATTGAATTTAACATTAAATATTTGAAACATGGCGAAATTTGGGTGTAATATTACACCTCTGCCTACCCCTTCGGGTATACAGGCGGTAGTCTATAAAAATAAGTGGGTGGACCATGAAAAGCCACTGTAACGAAAAACTGTTTTTCTTATTTCGTTTACTGCATAAATGAAAGAAACAAATTAGTTATTAACACTTTGTTTTACTGTGAAACATATTATTTACTTTTTTTATTCTAGAGGTAATCACTATTTAATAACCTTTATAAAGCTCTTCCAAAACTTTTATAAAGCTCTTCCAAATGGCCTTGCAAGAAACAGGGCTCCATACAAGACCAATATTATATATCAGTCGTTCAACTTAAAACTAGAGTAGTACATACATACATACATAGACTCACGCCTGTTTCCCCGAAGGGGTAGGCAGAGGCATATTAAACGCCCACTTTTCGCCAGTGTTTTGATCCCACGTAATAGGTGGCGAGCCTATTGCCGCTTATTGGGACATTTTGTTTGCCAGAGCTACTAGAGTAGTTATTATCAAACTATCTGCTTTTACTAGAACTGCATAAAATGCTCTTTCATTTAAACGAAATATTAAATGCTTAACCTGGAATACCATCGTATAACTAAGAATATATTAATATAAATTATATGAAATTGTAGTATAATGAGTATTATATTGACAGGGCCGTGCCAACCCAATCCAGCGCCTGTGTGCGAAATCTATGAAGCGCCTCAGTGGCGTAGGGCTTGGGTGGCACCCGGAAGTTGGCGGATGACCATATATTTTTTTGTCGATACCAAACAATTCCGGGCTAACTCTCGATGTCGTGTAAAATTTTTTTGGATGGGTGGCACTCTCGGGGCGGACCGCCAACGCCCCTTCCTACGCCACTGCGCCTGGGTGCGAAATCTGTGAAGCGCCTTTTTTGGCATCCTTTTTCGAAAATAACTGTTAGAATTAACGCATATCTCGGCGCGCGGCGCCCCTGTCACCCTGGCGCCTGTGTGCGCCGCGCACATTGCACATAGGGACGGTTAGGCCCTATATTGATAACAAATAAGTTGCCAATGCGTATTGGCGTGAAATCATAAAAAAAATCAATTATGGCCTTCATAAAGGTTCTTTGTTGGTTCTTTGTAAAGCCAAAATTTAAAAATAATATATGTATGTATGTATGTAAAATAATATTATAATCATCTAACATTGTTTTATCTTTCCCGGTAGCTTATCATAACTAAAATTAAGTGTTCATATGTCCATGATTTGTAAACATTCCAGTAAGGCCCATGTACCCTAGCAAGGCCAACTGTCACCAACTGGCCAAGGAACCTCCGGCTTTCATAAGAAAACTGCCGATAATATTTGAACTAAATTCGAAACAAAATTATTATATTGGTTCTTAGTACCATAACAAATCTATAAATTACAATTTACTGTAAAAAAGAGTAAGATAATAATAGGCAATTAACATAAAAATACCTTTTGGTGTGTGTGCGACTTACTATTTTAACGTCGACGAAGCAAGCGGCCGTACTAAGAAACAGCGATGAGAGCGACACGCCGCCGCTTCTGTGTCCATAAGTTTGATAGGGCTTAGTGTGAGTGGAAGGAATTTGTCATCACATGTCAATAACTATCGCTTTTTTATAGTTGGCCTTCCAAGGAGCATGGTTCACCCACCTTACATTTGTACTAGCTATCCGACTAACTGATTTAAAATAAACTTATCAGAGAGCGGTGCAACCGGCTCTAAGTGTGCTGTGTATAGTTATAGCCCAAAAGAAAGCTAAAAGGAAATAAGTGGGTAGCCTATTAGAACCAGATCACTACCTACTCCCTATTATGCTGGGAATAACATCAGGTTGTTAGGACCATCTTGCTATTCTTATATGTATGTATTAAATTGAGAAAAGTAGATCATGCAAGGGCGTAGATATAAACATTTGCGTAACGACCTATTAATATCTGGTTCAGTACGTCATACAAACAACGTATTATATAAAATATCTACAGAAGACTTAAAGAAAGCTTTTGTGCCTCGCAGTATCGATGCAATGCATCTTTGTTTGTTGTTTTGAATATGAGACGTGCTATTTTATATTATGTTTTTCTATCGATTGCTTCTATTATGATAAAAGTGAATGCAGATTGCGATAGTTTTCCCGAGGGGAAAATGTTCACCCATATTTGTAGTGCACTTGAAACTGTCGGAGTGATGTACGAATCTGTCTCGTGAGAATGTATAATGTAAGTGCATTTACAGGATGTAAGGGCTCTATGAATATGGTAATCTCTTTGTATCACATAAAAGTTCAAAGGATTTCGTATATATAATTTTATTATACTAGACTTTACCCACGACACCGTACGCGTGGGGCTATTTTACTACAGAGTACTTTACTTACATTACTATATACAGGTATTTTACCCACTTGGCGTGGAAAATTCCTAAAATCTTGTCTTAGTAGGTATTCCCCTACACTCTCCTACATCGGCCTTGTTCATTATAATTACGAAAACAATGCGATTGCCTCTTTTGAATATGAAAGCCTTAGTTTTAGTATTATCTTATCATAGAAAAGCGTCCATTAAAAACTATTAACTTTGTTGCATTAATGATATTTATCACGTGTAGAACAGCCTAAAAATAATGTTTATGGTGCACCTGGATATGAGCGTTCTATGACTTTGAAACAAATTGAGGTGAGAGAATATGTATAGATATTCCTCCGACGATCAATCAATTCTAACAGGTTAATGTAATGGAAATGTCGGCAAAAACATCTTTATTTTTCGTATATTTTTGGTACACATTCCTTGTTTATAAATTTTGTGTCGCAAGATGCATTTTTCGAGACACAAATGGTCGTTGCTTGTTACGTAAATTTAAGTGGTTCACTCATCTTCATGGGACTGCAGAACTACATATGGTGAACTATATATGGTTTTAATGTCAAATCGATGTCTCTGCCCGTTATCGTAATAAAGCGTTTTGACAGACGGTCAACAAAGTGATCCTATAAGAGTTCCGTTCTTTTCCTTCTCAGGTACAGAACCCTAAAAACGAAGTTCATCAGTACATTCGACCGTAATATATATTATGACACTCCACCATTTTACTCTATGACACCTCCTGCATACGGAAGAAAGGTTCAAGTTGTAGCCTCATGAATGTTTTCTCCTTGGCTTTAAAGTAGAATATTATGCACACCGGTGTGTAGTCTTCATATCACGTGTGAAAAACCAAGAACAGTGATTATGGTTTTATATTGGAGTGCCAAAGACAGCGCTGTGTTTGTTTTTTTGGATAATACAACCAGTTGTGTTAAAATATACGGAACCATATTATACCGGTTTCAACGAACTGCGATTCAGGTTCTACTACTGTTTATGGTTTAAATTAATGTTTAACGTTGTTGTCGTGTATGTCAGTCTTCATTAGTCGAGTTTAAACGGTATGCTCATAATGAAGTCAATTAGCATTAAATAGGCTCTGTTTCTGGTTTATTTCGGTTTGGTAAAACGGGGCTTTATGCCATATAAAGGACTGACATTCCTTTCCGAAGGGGTAAAATAAAAACACACTAGCTGTCTTTCAGCCTCCTTTGTATAATCTTTTACTTATTTACTATGTCATTGCTTTCTGTTTTACAATAATATTCCAGCTGTTAGACAGTTTAAAATTACAACAACACTACATTCATAAAACGAAAAAAATATATACATCACAAAGAGCTTTGCAGCCGCTTTGACTTTCACAAGCATAACAATAAAAAATAATAAATATATTAACTCGTTAAATAAAATCGAGGGTAAGAAATATCAGAGTTGAAAACACAAAACATACAGGGAGCCGATACGAAAAAAATCCAATCAGCTTTTTATTAAAACAGTTTTGTCAGGGTAGACCTCCAATTTTCAAACAGCTTTACAAGCTTTGAACGTTTTCAGAGCCTTTGTTCGCAAAGCATGTATTTTATTCTCCTACAACGATCGCTTTTAGAACAAATATTTTAGGCCTTACAATACTTATTTTTGCTGTTCACTTTTTTGGCTTCTGCGATCGAGTAGCAACGACAAAGGTGGTAGTAGTGTTACCACGCCTTTATTGCAAAATATTGGACAAGGAAGTAGTAAAATAAAGATGTATATTAATAATTTAAATTCTCTTGTATCTGAAATTACAGCATTCTTGCAAGCGTGTTTATGGATATGAAAACAAAATTGTCGATACCCGAATTAAAAATAAATAGTTTGTAGGTTTGTAGCCCCATTAGTCTTTGTATAAAATCTTGGCACATTTTAATGACGACTGGTAGGCGCAGCGGGAGTGTAAGTGACTGCTATGCCGAAGGTCGCGGGTTCGATTGCCGCCCAAGTCAAACATTTGCGTGCATGAACATGGATCTTTGTCTTGGTCTGGGTGTTTCTAGAACTATGTATAATAAATATTATGTAAGTATTTACAAAAAAATAAATATTTATGTATGTTTATCCATTATCTAGTACCCATAATACAAGCTCTGCTTAGTTTGGGACTAGATGGTGTTGTGTGAATGTGGTAGAATATATTATTATTATAATATGTCTTTTGAGAACATAATGGAGAACTCTCACCGTGTACCGAAAGGTTACAAACCAATGGTTACAAAAACTAACCAGATGGTCTGATGCTATAGTAAGTATTGACTTATTTACGTGCATGTTATACTTTGAAATTAAACTCCTGTCCACGATAGACACTTTTAATCATAACATAGTCACACAGTTCGAATTATTTTTGCTGTATACTTCTTCAAGATAATACATACATACATACATACATAGACACACGCCTGCTTCCCCGAAGGGGTAGGCAGAGGCATATTAAACGCCCACTTTTCGCCATTGTTTTGATCCCACGTAATAGGTGGCGAGCCTATTGCCGCTTGTCGGGATATTTTGTTTGCCAGAGCCTCGTCCGTTGATCGGCAGGTGCACCACTTGCAGGTGAGATTGGCTTGGGACCCTATGTTCTTGGTTGGAACTCCCTATGCACCTTCAAGATAATATTACCCAAATGAATGTTTTATTTAGTACATCACCTATTAGAACTTTTATCCTACACAAACACACAGTTTTGTTGAGTTTAGTATGGTACATAGTACCTGCACTTCAAAACCCAATCAGAGACTCAAAGTCACTGAAGTGGACGATTTGAATATCGCCACGATATGTAATATTTCGTAAATACAAAGCAGTATTCTGCCTACGTATGCTGCTAATAGCATTTTTGTTTCATTCCATAACCGAGCACGATTATAAACGTGATTGTTTGTGATGATAGATTGATTTTTGTAACCTTTTCACGTAAAATACTACTCAATAACTTATTGGATTTCTTTTACTGAATTTTCACGAAAGTTTACAGTAAAAAGACATATACAACACACATCAACATCACACACGAGCTGTCCATTGTTACGATAACACTTTTGCGTGCGGAGTCGTGTGCAGAATTTTGTATTAAAATAAATGGCTTACACGCCTAATATTTCAAGATGTAATAGTTTCAAGTGCCAATTACATTTGCGATAATTAACGCAATATACTCCGAACAAGATTGTATCACAATTACAAATTGATTTCACTTACTTCCCTCGTAAAATATATATTGTCGTTTGTTTAAGATTATTAGCATTGTTTCTATAGGGCTATTATTTGAACAATGTATTGCAACGACTGTGTTTTATAGTTATTTTGAATAACTATGTAATGAGTGTAATTAAAGTGCAACTGATGTAAACAAAGAATATGTTGTTCATTCTATCGGTTTAATTTATGGTATAATAACTCGTAGTAAGTTTCATATTAGGTATACCCACTAGATTTTATGACGTTTCTAATGTATTGGGTAACGAACAATACAATTAGTAATACCTACTTCTATATGCGTTGTATACGTACGTTAGTATTCACACCTAACATATGAATGAAAGAATATAATAATGCAACTTACACTATCCTAAGACAACTCACACATGACCATCTGATTCTGGCCATCTCTCAACCTAAATAGACGCTATACTATGGTAAATGATAGCGCAAGCTATGTTAGATACGATATTGTAATAGATGTGAGGCGATCAGACAAACCAAAAGTTCAAACTTAGCTCTCTAGATATTCAAACCAAACTAACAGTTGCTATTTGCGCTGGAAACACGCAGAACCGATAGCCGTTTATGCAGAAACGCCAGCCAACCACACACCAGAATATGCGGCTAAGTTAGGCCTTTAATAAGGCTGACCTACGATCTTGTAAGGATTGCGGTTACATGATTAGTGCGTCTTAAAATCGGCATGGAAAATTTGGCGAACGTATAAACGAATATTTTGAAATCTTAATGACAAATACAGTATTAAACGAGCTTACAAACTTAATGTTTATTGCATTTTTGTTTCTTTTTGTGTTTACAGAACCACGATTTTAATCCCAGAGTGAGTACTCGCATGATTCTGAGCATTCAAAAGCAGCTGTGCCCATAAGGTTGAAGTGTACATAGAATAGTGTTCCGATATGTATATCTGGATAGTAAGGGACTAAAGTACAATAAAAGAAAACATATTGACTCTACGTAACGGACATTAAATACATCCTTTTTGTGCTGCTTAGTTCTAGTTATTGTTGTTCCATATTAATCATTTACATGTTCCCGGAATAGGTTAACCCATTAGCCTTAAGAGTCTCATTATAAAGGTCTACTTACGCATAATTTTAATTAACTACGCATTAATCTGTGCTGTAGTTTCACAACAGATTTAGTTTTAGTAATTTACCTAGCTTAACCCGTCTTTACGTCAGTGACTGGGATCTCACTGATTTTAATAATCATACTTGAACTAAATAATGTATTTTCTAGATCATTCGGTTTAAATGTAGGTAATGTTTTTAAAACCAATACAACGCGTAAAATCTATAAAACGTAGTTTGATTTCAAACATACTTTAGTTTACTGAGAGTAGAGTCATACTAATTTACATCCTACGGGGTGATGGAAACCGATGCGACTCGACACAACAAACCGTCAAACTGATTTAAGGTCAGCACATTTGATGCGATTACTAATTGGTCCCACTGAGCCCAGTTGCTGATTCGTTATGCCGTTTTCAGAGTTTGTTTATTGTTTGTATCCGTTTTTCGAATGTAACAAATACTAAACAACGCAATAGTTATCAAAATCGTGACTGTTGATTCTCATTAAAAGTTGGGTATTATTCACATATTTGGCCCGAAATTAATTAAATTCCCATTTTATTTTCTTAACAGCACAGGCTATTTTGTGTCCCGGGACTTACAAAATGTCGAGACTTTGAAAACCCTAGTTTTATCACAGCGCAAGCGACATCTTTTGTAAATAAAAATAATGAACATAATACTTGAAATAGTCGAGAAATTATTATAAGATTATGTTTTTCACCTGTACTACATCACAAAATGTTGATACAGAATTAATGCTCTGGGATGAGAAGCAGAATAAAAAATGGGTAGGACGAGCCACTGAAGGACACCTGTAAAATCGTTTCAATCGCTGTTCGCCTCACTGGTTTGCTTGTTTCACAGTTGTAGACCGCGTTGTATAGCGGATATGACATTGCTATAGCTGAAGCACTAGTAAACATAGCAAAAGTGTAGGAATTCTTACTATTTTAATTATTTCACACAGTCGTAACGTCGCAAAACGCATTGCGTTAAGTCGTATTGCTACGTTTGTCACTCACGTAGGTAATACCACTGAATACATTTAGTAATACTATTAATATTATTATACTCGTATATACCTAATTTTTAGTGTATGTAAGTATTCCAGTACGTAGTAGCGCGATAATAAACGTCTTATAAGATAATACGTGTCGTGTACCTACATACATTGTTTTGCTAAAAAAACGTTCATTATGCTTAACATTTCGTGTTCTGACTTTAAACTCGGCAGGGACACGATCATTAAGAAATACATATGGCCAGTGTTTTTCAACGTAAAAAGTTTATTGTTCTTCCCAACAATAACAATTAGATTTTTTTTTATAGACTCATGCCTCTATCCCCGAAGGGTTAGGCAGAGGTGTAATAATATTACACCCATATTTCGCCATGAATTTTTAGGTTCCACGTAAGCGAGCCTATTACCGATACCGGGCGCATCACAAGACTCCGTGCTGCTACTGAGAATTCGGAAAAACCCAGTAACACTTGTCCCCGACCAGGGCATCGAATCCGGGTCCTCCGATCTGCAGTCGCATACGCTATCCACTTGACCACGGAGGCAGTCGAGTCGGCACAGATAACAAAATATCCGAATATTGTTACTCTAGTAACTGCGTGTTTTGTACTACTAGTACTATGCTATGATGAGAAACGACTTAGGAGGTGAGAGTAATACCTAAATATTTTTTTTATAGATATGATATTGATGATATATATTGTCTGTGTGGTGACGGATTAAGAAAACGCAATGTCACCACCCATATCATCCCATGGGTGTCGTAAGGGCCGACATAGGGACCAGTATGGTCCCTATGTCGGCCCTTAACTAACAGCACTGTAAGAGAAGGAAAACTTGATACAAACCCTATACCAACCCGTTTGGCCAGCGTGGTATAGTCGGCCAATTCCTCCTTTCAAAGGAGAGGCCTAGTCCAGCAGTGGACTGTAAGGGACTGATGATGATGATATTGATGATATATGTATATCGCACCACAATTTGTGAGCGCTGTTTATGTTTACGCAGAAGTAGAATAAAAGCTGGATTAGGTGCCACTCTGCTAAGTTAGCCTTTAATGCGGGGACCGTGAAAATAATACCTATTATGCTGCTATGTTATGCGTCTTGTATTTTGTAGTACTCATTAGTATAATATTTTCCTATTTCAAATAGGTATGACTTTTACACGTTTACGAAGAATATTCAACTTTTTTTGAAGTTTGAGGCCGCTCACAAGATTAAAAAAAACAAAATATCTCACAATTTAGTTACATTTATGTAGCTAGAGTGAGATATATATATTTTTGGGTTCTTATTTCATAAAAAAACTAAATTATAGTTTTTTATGAACAAAACATGTTTAAAATTTCAAGAACACAGGATATAAAGTCAGGAAAGTTCATTCGAGTCGAATTAAAGTTAAAATTGAAGTTAATGATTAGCTGTAGTTGTAATAAAAACATAATGATGGATGTCATAACACGAATTCTATCAACCAAGTCTCGTATGTTTTACGTACTCTATTGTTCTTTGAAATAATAGTATATTAATAAAAAATGCATTACATATTTGTTTTGGCATCAAAATGTTATGGAACCAGTAGGAATATTCTCGCCATAATCCGTAGTTTAAAAAAAGGTTTAATTTTATTAATTCAGTTACTAAATATTATGAGACGAAAGGTGCGCATTGGGATGTAATGGATTAGAAACTGAACCCTTTGACTACACGGTTGGCGTATTGATTTAAGCGGTCGCCTCGCTGCTTGACACTACGTGCAGTGTTGTGGGTTCGATCCCCACACGAGACAACACTTTCTGTGATCCATAAATTGTTGTTTCGAGTCTGGGTGTTCATTGTGTCCGTTAATTGTTATGTTTGTAAATTATAATGTTTGTAAAGTCCCCCACGACACAGGATTTAGTCCTAATGCGGGAGTTGTCTTTATATAAATAAATAAAATAAATAGAACCCTTTAGTAACGTAAACTTTTATTTTAAATCTATGCCTCACACTTTTTACTTTATAACTTTAGGCGTCCTGAGACATTTCGTCTATTCTATTTAAGTACATCTTAATGAATTAAGAGCAAAGTTCATTATACTTTTAAAATCACTCACAAAAGAAAAATACATCGTTTTCACTTTACTACTACACAGTAGACATTTACATTCATTATTTTAAATGCTTGGTAGTTGAAAGTATTAAACTGCGAAGAATTTGAAATTAACTGTAAACTTATAATTTGGAGCTACTTCGTTTTTAACCACTGTACCTACAGTAGATGCAATGATAAACCCAAACAAAATACAAGATACGTGCTTTTAAGAGCCGTCATAAGTATAGAGAATATGTAAACCTCTTAGCATCTATTTTTGTAAAGAGGTAAAATGGTTAGTGTGCCTTGTCTGTGGTATACTTGAGGTTTATAGCTTGTCTTTATGTTGCGAACAATATTCGTAATTCATGGTATAACACCGGCTGGGTGCCTAATTGGGGCTTGTTCGGAGTTAGGGCCCAACGCAACGGTGCGAACACATTGTGCCATGTAGCCTTTATTACAACGCTTAGACCTCTCTCTCCTAGCTAGATAAAATATTGTCATATTGACATTTATATATACAAGACAAAACAAAATTTACTTCTTAAAAGCTTTTACAATATAAATGTAAATAAGAAAGGTCGGAGAAATGTTTGTTATATGCAGAAACGACTTTAAGGATTGCATGAAACTTTGCAGTTATTTAGCTTACACTTCAGAATGATAATACATCGCGATACTCGACATTCACGTAGAGCCACCGCCAGAATTATGTAGTAAACATAGGTACATAGACTCACGCCTGGTTTCCGGAAGGGTAGGCAGAGACTACGGAACGCCATTTGCAACGATCCTGACATATCTCTCTCGCTTCATTCACTGCCAGCAGATTCCTCTGCATGCTCTTCTGTTCAAGGTACTTCTAACCTGTCCTGTTTTAAGGATGTCTCCAATCTGGTTAGAGAACATCCGCCTAGGTCTTCCCCTTCGTCCTGTCCCATTCACACTTGCCTGGTATATCTGCTTGGTCAATCTTCCGTCATCCATCCTCTCTAAAGCCGGTTAATTTTAAAACTTCAACATAAAAAGTGCGCATGCCGGATATTTTCCCCCCTTTTTTATCTATCAATGCGATAACATCGAAACCGGCATAAAGTTGACCTTAATGACTATTTAAACTTCATGCAAGTTAAAATTCCCCCTTAAATTTTCTTTTAATATGTCTCCAGATATAAACCTTGAAGGCTAAGTGGCTTCTAAAAGTTGTGACCTTACATGTATTAGGTTATAAATCTAGATAAGGTCTCATCCTTATAAGAGTACCTTTGAGGACCTTACAGTTGAATTTACGTTAACACAATATTGTGCTAGTTTTACCAGACATTTATTTATAGTTTGGGTTAAAGAAATTTAATGTTTTTAGAGACGAGCCTTTTGTAGTCTACTTTTTGCGTAAAAAAGTTTAGATATTTATTTATATGCCTACATGCCTAGTAGTAGGTACTTTACGTCTGCTAGGGCTTAATATAATAAGAAGCATATTATGTAAAATATTTATTTACAAAGTATTCATTTATTTTAAAGTATATTTTATTACTAGACGTCGTCAATTATACATATAAACCTTCCTCTTGAATCATTATATCTATTAGAAAAAAACGCATTAAAATCCGTTGCGTAGTTTTTAAAATTTAAGCATACATAGGTACAGACAGACAGAAGACAGACTTTGTTTTATACCATGTAACTTATCTCCTGATTTTTATATGATACTTATATATTACAGTAATATTAATTTATAATAATAACATGTAAGTTTATAAATATAAATTATAAACTAAAAAGTGAAAATACATAAATATATTTATATGATTTAGGTGTCGCAGAATACCTCCGCATCAATGTCATCAGCTAATGTGCTTCTCTCCTTGGTTCAAATTTTATATTGGAGAGCAACAAAGTGCAGAAAATCTCGAAACCACCATTGATTACAGTAGTTAAGGATACAAACTTGTAATATTATAGCTTTCGAATGCTGGCGGAGCGTCAACAATTATATTGTTTTTATAAAACATAATACAATACTAAATACATGCATGTTGTATGCGTAATCCACCTAATTGCGTATCTGAGAAACAACTCGTGCCACTGCAAGGCTAATAGGTCGGCACTGTGGCTTATGAACCGGTATTCAGGTATATTAGGTAGAATTTTGCACCTGCATACAGTAGGTAGATATTAATAAACCGATATACCTACTGCCACTGATGTCGGCGATAGTTTTCAATATCACAGTTCAACGGTCTGACACGTTCTCCTTGGCCAGTTATTAATGTTCGGTCGAAACTTTGGATGATATAACTCGACATATAAAGATCTTAATGGATTATAGCAATGTTCAGCACCATAGCCGACTAGTTTTGCGACTCGAAAACCATCAGAAGAGTACCCAATACTCTTGAATTAATCAGAAGAGTTTCCAATACTCTTCTGATTAATACAATGATGAAATCTTCTCCTTAGACTCTTAATGTAAATGAAAATTTAAAATATGTACTAGTACACTCTATTTGTTTGTTTTCTCTAACACATGAACACGTTTAGGAAGAAAAATATCTAAGAACCTGGCGATCGTACTAAGCTTCATTAACTTTTCTGTTCGTACGTGTTTTATATTACTATTCGAGTCACGAAACTTTGAGAATACTTATTTAAAGTCGAACCTGGAACGAAATAATTTATAGTGAGCAATTTCCGCCGTCGAGAGCGGGGCTAACACAACTTACTTGCAACTGACTGAATTTTGATTGAGAAAACAAATGCCTTATTTACAAAAATAACAGTTTCGAGTACGATAAACAATAACAAATACATGTTTTAATGGTGGTACAAATCTAACGTATTGAAAACGTTAAACAACAGTTGGTAATTAACGCTTGTCAGATGCTTCAGAGAGTCTTTAACTTTGGATCCTGCCCGTTATGAATATAATTACATTGGTCTAAAACATGCACTATCGCCATCCCTTTGGGTTACAGAGGTCAGGTAACGGCAGTCGCTCTGAGGATAATCTAATATTCTGTCAAATCTGGTTAGATTAGTCTAGTCTTAAAATCAACTGGGTTATAATTACAATGGGACGTCCTAGATGAACGTTCTCTGACCAGATTAGAGACATCCTTAGAACAGGAAAGGTTAGAAGTACCCTAAACAGAAGAACATGCATGAGGAGTTTGATGCGAGTGGATGAAGCAAGAGAGATATGTCAGGATCGTTGCAAATGGCGTTCTGTAGTCTCTGCCTATCCCTCCGGGAAACAGGCATGAGTCTGTGTATGTATGTATGATGTAATTACAATGTTAGACAATGTCTAAAATTTAATCGCTTAAAAATCTAAGTGATCGCAAATCACAATATCATCAACGCAAACCGACAAACAAGCTCCTATCAAAAGAATTTCGAAAACCTCTTTGATAAGAACCAATGGAACGCAAGATTTTAATTACATAAAGCTCGGGGAAGACCCCTGGCTATAAATATCTAATTTAATACAGTGGTCTCGCATATTAATGTGGCAAAAACCCTGTTATTTAAAGCCGGTCTACGTTACAACTATTTAATCACTGCTAATTATTTTACTTCTTTTATTCCTGAAATATTTGACATGCTCATAATGTTTTACCATATAATAAGAAATACTAAACCTATGGATGCGGAATTTTCAATAAACTGAACGTCCTATCTAAGATTGCAAATACACTAGAACGAGTTCCTTGAATCACGTCATACAAGAACATTGTTGGAAAAATAATATCTTAATTGTTCGGAATACAAGAATCTTTCAGAAGAGAAAATTACAAAAGGCATTAATTAAATCCGATGTACAAAGTTGTTTGAAGTCGCTTTGTGATTTTATTACTGCAGTAATAGTTGTATTTTTTATATACTAAATAATTAAAAGAAGGTTTTACACAATGGTAAGGTATAGCCACCCGAGCATTTTCACTAATATTATTATATTGTAGTGATGGTTATAGTTGCTTTGCCTGATAGGGTCATAGTTGTGGATTCGATCCCTACATGAAGATATCGCATTCTGTGATAAGACCGCCCGCGTATCACTAGTATTTAAGAATTTTGTAATCCTGTATTGCTGGTGCTTTAATAAGGTATTTTCTATACATCTATATCAACTCATATCTATCCATAAGATAATGTTTACGTTATTTTTCTTGTTGCTATTGAGTTAGATGATAAATAAATGCACAAATAGTGCGAAGCTACAAAAGAGGACCGGAAGACTTTACCTTTATACGGAGGATCTTTACTGAACCATTAAATATAAATGAGACATAAAAACGAGTTTTAATATCGCGGGCGTCATCTGAGAGCTAGTTCAAAACAATTATAATAAAAATTAATTCAGTACCGATTGATATTTAAATAGCTAAAGTTATCCAATATTGAAGTTAAGAATGTTAACCGTGACTGTTTTGTGGATTTCTAATATCTACAATAGTTCTATATTGTATTACTATGTAACTTACTACATGTAATATAGTAAATATAATAAAAATCAGGTAATAAATTTACAGTCAAACTAGAGGATGCCCGCAGCTACGCCCGATTATTTTTAAATTTACCTGCTTCTGCCTATTTCCAGATTAGTAGCAGAATACCGGTTCCCAAGCAACATACATACAAACAAATTTCAGGTTTTGCGCCCAATGGTTTTGGCTTTGCGTTGTCTGTCAGTCAGTAAATAAAGCTGCAGTTGGCCAGCTTGTTGGGATATGACCATACCCTTCTTATAGTGAGAAGACAGTTCATAATTTATAGAGCTGCTGATGTGAAAGAAATTATAGAGAGAAAAAAAATATAGAACACTGCTACGGTTTTAAAGCTGACAAATAATTCATGCCATCACCTTACAAATAGAGCATTAGAAGGAACTAAACTTAGTTCAACTTGCTACAAGTTGCAGTAACCTTAGTTATGGGTGATAATGTTGGAATAAAGGATACTACAAGGTAAGCGGTACAGTGAATAACAGCTAGATACATCCTCATTCATAATTCATTGACCGAAAAAGATACAGTGACGTCAAAATGACGTATAAAACGCGGCCAATGTAACAGGTTTTTTTATTTAAGCCGGACTTTGCACAGTATGAATAATTATGCCATTTAGTACAAATAAATATGTTAATTCATATGGCTCATCAGTCTGCTTGCCAAAATATGTATGAGTAATAAGGAAGATAGATTACACAGGTTCATTAATATCGTTTTTTGGATAAGGTTATAATGTATACGTTATAATCCCATCCAAAATTACGCCGTTATTAGAAAGTGGTAACGGACTGGTAGATTATGACTTTCTTATTACGTCACATAAGGGTAGGTCTGTCCTTATCTAACAATTATTTTTGTAAATGCAGCTTATGCTGCTCCAACATTTTGTCCCTTTAGTAAACTTCGTCAAATCTAACCTTGGTCTAAAAATGAAAGTCCTAAACTTCTGAATGGCCTAGACCCTTATCGAAAATAATCGAATCGGTATATAATAGTGTTATCTTTATAAGGGCGTTCTTATTTTGGGGACCGACCTAATCGGTGCGGTATCGATGTTGAGAGGGATAGTGGAACGACTATACGCGGGATAGTCTTTAAGTGCGCCCAAATGCCACCGGTTTCAGCAGCGTGCTCATAATATTTTCTTTATGTTTATAACTTGTGGTTGTGGACCACAACACGTTAGGGACGGGTTAAAAGTAACATAAATTTAAGGACTCGATGAACGGTAACACTGGAATGAAGGAGATTATATCTATGTTAGGATTGTAATTTTTATGTAGCGGCTAAAAGGTCGTATTTGTAAACGATAAGTACGTTCCAGTTTAACATAAAAAGAAGTTACAACTATTGGACACGAGTATGTACTGAGGATAGATTGCTGGATGTTTGTTACTTTTTTGCACAATAAATACTGTTTGGATTTTGATGAACCTTTGAGTAATATAGCTAACCTTTACTTAGATCAATGAATGTAGATTTGTAAGGATAGAAGCAAGTGGCGTTCTGTTGTCTCTGCTTACCCAGACGGAAAAATGGCGTGAGCATACGTATGTAACTATGTTTGTATGTATCTTATACATCAGAAGGTCATATAGGCTAATTTTTATCGCGATAACCAACAGCTACGCGAGTGAAGCCGCGGATGTAAGCTAGTACCTAACATGCCTTGTAAAAAACTTATAATAGCTGGAAAACTTAGTAAGTTGTGACGCAGAAGTGCTGCAATATAATAGGTCACGTCAAGATAATATTATGAACTTATAGAAGCTCTCTTTGCCGCCTTGATTTTTGGTAATTACTTTTTCATTCCCTTCGTGTTTTCCGTTTTAATTTTATTGCTTCTGTATAATTACTTTCAGATTCTTTTTGAGCATTTTTATTAAAGCTTACAACATGATTGCTTACAAAGTATCGGCAAGGTAAATAAATAGAAAATCGTTCAAAATATATGGTTGATGCCAGACTTATCATATTATTGGCAAATAAATCTGTTTTTGCCAGCTACAATTGGTCATATTCTTGGAAAATCGTCGTCAACAATCGTCAACTCGTATTATTGAGACAGAAAACTAGAGGAGGTATGTAATGACATTACTAAATAATACCTATTACACGAATGATGTTAGAGTTGATGATATTATCTAGTATGTAAGTTTTTGGACGAAACGAGCGATTACTTTTCTTATAAAATGTTATTAGTTTGAAAGATGCACGTGTGTATCAGATATATAAATTTGTTTTCTATTTTAATGTAGAATTTAAGGAATTAAACTCAGTTTTATCTATTTATTTCCTTGCTGACATTATACTAGTGGTTGTGGGCAAGTGAAGTATGGCATAACAAGTTGTAACTTTGCCTATAAGTACCTTTAATAATGAATAAAATGTATGCTTTTTCAACAGCCGTAGGTATAATAACATAATCGCTTATAAGGACGATATACATATTACTAATCACCATGCTTTTTGTCAATTGCAAAAACAGTTGACTTGTTTGTATCATCGTAATTAAACGATCAGTAGTAAGTGAGCATAAATTATTCAGCCATAAAAACGTTGGTATCGATATTGTATTATTGTATGCATCTAGTATAATGTCAGCAAGGAAATAAATTAAATTGTCAATTATCGCTTGCTGAACGGTGAAGGAAAACATCGTGAGGAAACCTGCATGTCTGAGAGTTCTACATAATGTTCTCGGAAGACATGTGAAGTCTGCCAACCCGCACTTGGCCAGCGTAGTGGACTATGGCCTTACCCTTCTCATAATGAGAAGAGGCCCATGCCCAGCAGTGGGACAGTATAAAGTTCTGATGATGATGATCGATATTGTATAATTAAATGGAATGTAGGAGTTAAACTGACTAACGTACAATGAACTTTAGTCAGATTGGAATCGTCAGGGATAACAGATATTAATATTAAGCCTCTATCTATAAAACTTTTGCATTTACCTCTTACCTACTAGTAGGTAACCCGTGAAGTAAGTAAGTGAGATAGAGAAGCTATAGATTGCATAGGTTGTACGGTGGTTCAAATGGCCGACTTGTTTCTCTACAATGTCTAATACTACTAAAACTGAAAAAGTCAGTAACAATCTAAGTAACCAGCAAAACCTACAGTTGGTAACGCATTCATGAGCTCGGCTATCAATGACATTTTCACGCCGCAACCGGACCCAATTGTCAACATCTGCCATTCAAAATCAACGCTCAATGCGCGTGATGAGAATCATAAGTTGCATGTGTTGTCAAAGCAGCGGAGCCAACGTCATGTTGTGTTGCCTACATGTCAATATTTCATCAACAAAACCGTGCGATGTATCATTCTGTCGACACAAGCAAACGGTTATTAGAATTGTTTTGACGCGCCAGATATTCATGTAGATACGAAGAGTGACGACTGCTAACAGCAATTTCTATGCTAATGTTGAAATATGCAACTTTCATTACAACTTTTCTGTTCACCCTGTCTGTGAACAGATGTAGTATCCGATTGTCCATTAGATTATCATTTTAACTTATTAAATGCGTGCTGAAGAGATATAAGCAGTGATAGCTGAGTGGAGAGACCGACAGACTGCTACGCAGACAGTCTCGGGTTCGAATCCACGGCACGCACCAATGACTTTTCGGAGATAAGTGCGTATTGAATTGTTAATTATCACTTGCTAATTGGTGAAGGAAAACATCGTGAGGAAACCTGCATGTCTGAGAGTTCTCCATAATGTTCTCGAAAGACATGTGAAGTCTGTCCACGCTGGCCAAGTAACCCGCACTTGGCCAGCGTGGTGGACTATAGCCTTACCCTTCTCATAGTGAGAAGAGGCCCGTGCACAGCAGTGGGACAGTATAAAGGGCTGATGATGATGAAGAGATGGAACGAGTATTTTGAAGGATTATTTGAAAGATCGACGACAGAGACATCTACAGGTGAAATTAATAGTAATGATAGCAATGATGAAAGCGATATTGGCGTGGATGAGATTTTGAAGGCACTGGCCAGTATAAAATTAGGTAAGGCTGCAGGATATGATAGGATTACAGTCGAAATGCTGAGGGCTGGACAGGGCATTATAGTTAGTCAGCTGCAGCGTTTATTTAACTTGTGCTGGAGAACCGGCCGAGTACCTGATGACTGGGCCACAGCATTAGTTGTGCCTCTTTATAAAGGAAAAGGCTTGCAACAAGACTGCAAAAACTATAGAGGCATTAGCCTTCTCAGGATTGTTAGCAAATTGCATGCAAAGGTATTAATTGAAGGAGTTATGTAAGTAACCGACAAGAAAATATGATAGATGTACAAGCGGGTTTCTGAAAGGGTATGGAGTGTATGAACTAAGTCTTTTCCTTGCGATGCATGGCCGAGAAATTCTTGTCCAAAGGTCAAAGGGTCTATTGCGCATTCGTGGATTTGGAAAAGGCTTACGATAAAGTGGTGAAGAATGAAATATTGTCGGTACTGTCGATGTATGGGGTGAACAGCAGCCTCATTGAGCTCTGAAATCCCTTTATGAGGATTCTAGAGCTTGTGTGAGGATAAACGGGGCATACATTGACTGGTTTAGCATCGACACAGGTGTTAGACAAGAATGTGTAGCGTCGCTGGGGCTGTTTAACCCCTTCATGGACAGGTGTTTGCAAGATTTGAAACATAGTGATTGTGGATTAAGGATGAATGAGTTACTTGTCAAATGCCTCATTTATGCTGATGATCAGGTTATACTTGCGTCTTCAGCGGAGGAGTTGCAGGAGATGGTAACACTTATGCATGGTGCGTTAGAGAGGAAAGGAATGAAAGTGAATGTAAGTAAAACGAAACTTATGGTTTTTGAAAAGGAGGAATGCGTTACGGCTTGTACTATTATGATCGATGGACAACGAGCGGAGCAAGAGAATATGTTTGTGTATTTAGGTACGCTGTTTACAAGAGATGGTAAGAATGAAGAAGATATTGAAAGAAGAGTTAATGCAGGTAATAGAGTGAATGGGGCTCTGAAGGCGTTTATATGCATAGAGAGATGTTAGTACCTACACTTATGTATGGTAGTGAAAGTTGGGTATGGCAGAAGATTCATGAAAGTAGAATAAATGCTGTTGAAATGAGAGCACTGAGAAGTGTGTGTGGTGTGTCTTTGACTGACAGAATTGTGTGATAAGAGAGTGTTGTGGGGTGAAAGAAGATGTAGTGACAAGCATCAAGAAGGGTATGCTGAGGTGGTTTGGGTACGTGGAGAAGATGGATGACCAAACAGATATATAAGGCATGCGTGAATGGGACAGGACGAAGGGCGGACCTAGGCGGACGTTCTCTGACCAGAGCGGAGACATCCTAAAAACAGGACAGGTTAGAAGTACTCTGAACAGAAGAGCATGCATGAGGAATCTGATGGGAGTGAATAAAGCAAGAACGATGGCGTTCCGTAGTCTCTGCCTACCCCTCCGGGAAATAGGCGTGTGTCAATGCCTGTACTTATTTAATGGAATAAATCATTGTCAAAAGGATTTCTTTGAATGTTAATTTTCTACACATATTTTCTTAAAAAGACTACGAGGAATTAATTCAAATAAAGAATACAAAGGATACAGACACGAAATAATAGTTTATGGATTAGATAAAGTGTTGTTCCGTGTGAAGATCGAATCGACAACAACCTAACGCAGTGTTAAAGGCGATCCATCAGCGTGGTAAAATTAGTTTTTGAACTAGCAAGACCACAAAACCAATATTAATAATACATGGTTGTACAACAGATGTAGTTCAGGGATCTTATCTCCAGCGTAAGATATTTGCATGGATCATCAACCTTAGCGTTAAACTAACTCAAGATTTCGGTTGCGGTTTTCAGCTGACTGCCACTTTGACTAAGTTATCTGTTTGCTTAGTCGAATGCCTTATCTGAAGTAGTTAATTGATAAATTTACCCATCTGTTATCCAGACATTGTGGCATGTCTATTGCTTCTTATAACGGGTATAATGATTTGACGTGTTTCCACTTTGTTTTATAACTGGACTGTAGTCTTACTTTGAAAAGGTTCTATTTAGTCGATTGAATCAGGCATTACTTAGCGGAGCTCCATTGTACGTGTACTAATGGAAAGAAAGAGGAACCCACCACATGCCCTCGGATTGAATACCCCAACTGCTGCGATAGAAAAAGATTAACAATACTGAACTCTTCTTCACCCCCGCCCCTTAATATTTTTTTTTTTTTTAGTTTGTTCTTATAGCGGCAACCGAAATACATAATTTGTGAAAATTTCAGCTTTCTAGCTATCACGGTTTATGAGATACAGCCTGGTGACAGACAGACAGACGGACAGACAGACAGCGAAGGCTTAGTAATAGGGTCCCGTTTTTACCTTTTAGGTACGGAACCCTAAAAAGTGCCTCTAAAAGCACGCTTTTGATTTAACCTCAGATACGTGGAACTTAACAAGTAGTGGCCTGCCATAAGGAAGACTACTACTTGATGAAGTTGCAATCTTGTATATGTATCAATCCCATCTTAGCTTTGATGATGATCTTTTCTTCTTCATCAGCCTTAAACAGTCCACTGCTGGACTAGGCCTCTCCTTTGAAAAAAGGAATTGGCCTACTATACCACGCTGGCCAAACGGGTTGGTATAGGGTTTGTATCAAGTTTTCCTTCTCTTACAGTACTGTTCTCTGCATAATATGCTCCCTCTGTCGGCTCTTACGACACCCATGGGATGATATGGGGTGGTGACATTCCGTATTCTTAATCCGTCACCACACGGACAAAAATGATCTTTTATCACTGTTGAATTCCAATCGATCGCAATAAGATGTTTCACGGAATGTAGTCCGCCTCATTTATTACTCTCAAGAAAGTATGTTTTGTACAATGAGTATTAGTCTATTATAAAGAAGTGACTTTCTTTGGCGTCTCCAATAGTTAATAAAGCTTTTACTTTCAATGGCATTATTGTACGATAAATTTAACTTATTAAAGAAACTTGTACTAACAGTGACGACAATACAAAACTATAATAGTAAGTAATCATTGTTTGGTCGCATATCAAAGGTATTCATACTCATAGGGACTCCTTTCCTTCCATTGTTGTGAATGATTTCATTTATAGCTGTAATATCCGTTTCAAATTTTGACATCCGCGTTCGCCGGACTGTAGACCTTAACTAGTAATTTAGAGGTCATTGAACTTCAAGCTTACGTATATACAGTTATGAGCTTAAATATTAAATGATAGAGTACCACTAATATTGATTGCTTTAATGACTTTACCGCAAAAGCTGTGCGCTGCGGTATTTCACGAGAACTGATTTTGCTAGGAAAATTTCAGAGACATTTTACCAGATAAATGGATGTCGTTAGCCAAGATTTAAAGTCTTTATTGTATAAAATACGGTAAGAATATCAAAGAGAGATGATGGAGGCAGGCCTGTGGAACACTGGCGACTGCACAAAACTATCGTTTTATCAGGATGAGTTATATATTTATACTGTTATGTATATTATATATACTGTTTGGTTAAAGATAGGTATCGATAACTACTTTTTATTACCGATACGCACTTTTCCCCCTAAAAGCACGCTCTTGTTACTTTGTTTTGCAGACGTCAGGCGCAAATCGATCCGCTTCAAAGCTGTCGAATCTGGTTAAACTCCCAGGCAAAACGTTTTCATTCACCCCGAATAACGCGGAATAATAAAAGCCGTGGTATGATTGTTATATGAGGAACACGAAACGTCTTCAATTAAGTATTAGTAATAGCACATAAAGTATCTCAATCACAAAACCTTAACAAGAAACTTGCACGTGCCATAGTTATTATTGAAACGAGTACACAATGCTAATAAAAACCTTAACTTACGAGACCATTACTTGAAAGAAGAAATTAAAAACAACTTTGTTTAATATAAGTCCAATACAGCTAGAATAGTCTTCTAAAACAGAACACTTCAAATAAAATATTTAACAAAAATGTTCATGTTTGTATAAAAACAAGCGATAAATAAAAGTAGAGACATTTTGCATTAAGTTTTGCTCAATTACTTTGTCTGCATAGAATTTACATAATCTGTCTTGATCTCACAGTGACTGCACTTGTGAAACTAGCCTTTGTTTGACGCGACTGATAGGTTTTCCATAGGTATACTCGTACCTACTTTTACTAGAAACTTTTTATAGTAATAGTACTATACAGGGTTATTTTTAAAACACCGATATCTTTGTTAACCAACTATATGCATACCTCTACTATGAAATCATAACAAACAGATGAATATTTTGCCTTCATGAAGATTTGTACATTTTTTTGCTTTAAAGTGCATTAAAATCAAACCGATTGATAATTTATTCCACTAATCATATTTACATTGACATTCTCTAGCATTCTGAATACGAATAACCTAATTAATGACTTCATCTCTATAAGCTACAAATAGAACAACAAAATTGTACTACTGCTCATCCAAGCATAGTATCATTGATATTACATAACATGTTCTTTGACGATCATAATAATTGATTCTTATACGTTCGTCAAAGGAACGGTAGCATGACAGCCACTAATGCTGGTCATAAATCATTCATTTTATTTCCCCATTGTGAGCTCAACTCTCGGTTGATATTGTTGCATGTTGACAATCTAGCGAAGGATATTCGATATCACTCTGTTAGTTTTCCATTTTGTTATTTTCTGTATGGATTCATTCGACCGTACCCCGCCATTATTCCTCCAGAGACATTTGTAATTGCTTTTTTCAGTAAACACGCGTGTTCTAGCTTACGTTGATTAAAGTTTGGTGATAGGGGCTGTACGTAAAATGTTTCAGATTATATGTTCATGCGTAGGGTATGAAGGTACGCTATGTATCTTTTATTGATGTTACAATACTCTTGGCTGATTTATTGTAGTAAATAATTTAGTTCTGTCGTAATTTTGAAGTGATTTACGCATTATTGTTTACTCTATGTACACTACAAGTAGTTACAACGTGGGACTTCATCTTAAAAGTATTGCCGATATTCAACGATAAGGTATCGCAGACATTGTATTTTGAAAACTAGAAGTCGTCTCAAAATCTAGAATCATTTAAGAACACTTTGTCTCTATTCCTAAATAAAAACCGACGTATGGCTCCTTTGAAATGTGTATACCACAGTGTAGCACATTCCCACACGACACTGAACTAAAGCACAAACTGAGGCATTGCTGAATTTCCATTTTGCAAGTGAGAACAATTCGAATGTGCGGTCTAATAGATTCTTCGACTGTAGAAAACCAAACAATAATTACTCCATTTAACTATTGTGTTGTTCTGTGATAGCTTCGGTGACGTTAGGTTATGATGATGTATGGCGGAGTTACATCAACCATGCGTGATCGCTTAATCTTTTTTAATATAATCCACTTTCATTCGGTATTAACTGAGGATTTATAGAAGGTCACAAAAGTTATGGAGTTCAAGCAGTTTAAGTACTCGCATGTCTTTCTGCAATTTACAATATACATACATACATACATAGACTCACGCCTGCTTCCAATATAAGTGATTTACAATATAAGTATATTTTTACATTATATCCAATTATCTTCATCATCATCTCAGTCGAAAGACGTCCACTGCTGGCCATAGCCAAGTTTGGTCCCTAAGAAGTCACAGTTTTAGCGAGAAAGCTCCGAGCATAGCTTCTTCCAATTCTCCATCGCCGTCTGAGATGAATATGACCTTGACTGCATATTATATCCAGGATATTTTACCCGCAGACATCTAGTATCTACAAATTGTCAAAAAAAAAACATTATCAACATCGTCCTAACGTTATCTTTTGCATCGAAGGCTTTTGTCTTGGAACCCGGGTCCGCTTTCTCATTTAACCAGATTTGGCAGAATACCTTTACCTCAGAGAAACTTACCTCTGAAACCCAAAGGATAGCGATATTCCATGGTATAGACCTGTTGCTACCCGAGTTAACAAAATTAAATATGTAAATAAAAAACGAAAAAATCGAACATAAATTTTCACATGGTATGTGAGAAAAATGTTTTATTACCCTGTTTCCATGGTATAGACCTGTTGCTACCCGAGTTAACAAAATTAAATATGTAAATAAAAAACGAAAAAATCGAACATAAATTTTCACATGGTATGTGAGAAAAATGTTTTATTACCCTGTTTCCATGGTATAGACCTGTTGCTACCCGAGTTAACAAAATTAAATATGTAAATAAAAAACGAAAAAATCGAACATAAATTTTCACATGGTATGTGAGAAAAATGTTTTATTACCCTGTTTCCATGGTATAGACCTGTTGCTACCCGAGTTAACAAAATTAAATATGTAAATAAAAAACAAAAAAAATCGAACATAAATTTTCACATGGTATGTGAGAAAAATGTTTTATTACCCTGTTTCCATGGTATAGACCTGTTGCTACCCGAGTTAACAAAATTAAATATATAAATAAAAAACGAAAAAATCGAACAAAAATTTTCACATGGTATGTGAGAAAAATGTTTTATTACCCTGTTTTATCTGGGTCAACGATGTATTACTTTTATAGAGATGTTAAAATATGCGTTGTATTGTTCATTACACAGAATTCCAGCGGCAGATAGTAACGGGCCTGTATTAATTAAATTAACTGAATATTTGTATGTGAAACCTGTTTTGCTGAATATAATTTTATTTGTTAATTAAAACTTCCTGCAAAATACATTGAGCAAAGCAGATTTAATGCTAAGTCATTTTTACAACCTAGCTTTGGGTGAGGCAGAGTTGATCGAGCCATGTGTGTTATTGGCACGGAAACGATATCTAAATAAATACTTATAACAAGCGAAAGTGCAAAACGATACATACTTACAAATATGTTTTTCTTTAGATACACACATATAATATGCATTCCATATATACCTACGTATAGGTATATAAATAGTACAAACTCTGCTTAGTTTGGGACAAGCTGATGGTGTTGTATGTGGTAGAATATAGAATAAGAATTTTGAATTGGTTGCCATAGGGAATAGTTTTAAAAATTATTACCGCGTTTTAGGGGCTTTTTTTAAGTAATAGGCGGCAAACTAGCAGATGGATCGCCTGATGGTAAGCAATTACCATCGCCCATGGACACAAGCAACAACACAGGAGACACAAGTGCGCTACCGCACCTTAGGGTTCGGAAAAGGGATAGGATGAGGAGTGGGATGAGGGAGAAGGAATAGGGGATAGGGCCTCCGGCACCCTCACTCACTGAACGAAACGCGACAGTTTAGGAGCTGTTACTTTACGTAAATTTTATGTGAAAGGATAGTACTTCCCTGGTCGAGCCGGCCCATTCGTGCTGACATCAGCAAGGCTTTACTACCGTGAAATGATTTTTTCGTCTCCTTTTTTGATGATGAGTTTTTCGTCTCCTCAGAAAGATATTATAGTTTCGTGTATTTTCCTAAGTTGTCTAGCATGACACCGGCGTCATGAAATGGGATTGTGACACTTTGTATTCTTTATCCCTTACCACCCTAAAAAGAACTTCCATAAAATAAATTCGTTCTTAGTGCTATCGGTACAGTGGGTAATAAATTGAATAGCCACCCCAATCTAAGAGTCTCCGCTTGTATATCCCATGCTATGCTAACAAAGAGCTTCTTGATGACGTTCCTACTCGGATAATAACTTCAATAGCGCAAGTTTTCTAGAAATGCTTAAGACAAGAACTTAGCATCTTAGTTTGCTACCCGTTCCTCTTTTCTCATTACATAAAGGTTGTAGCGCTCATAGCGAGACTTGACTTGCTGTTCGTAACAGATCGGCAAAGTTAAGCATGGCTTGCACAGGTCGCCACTTGGATGGGTGACCACGTGAGGCATTTACATCTGAGCGCTACCCTGCTTTGGAGGGCACGTAAAGCTGTCGGTCACGGTTCTTGTCTCAGGATAAGAATCGTTAGGCCATGTCGGAGGCCTACGGGCGGTCTAAAAACTTTGACACTAGAGTTGGCCACATACTCACACGAAAAACAAACAAACATTACATAAAGTTTATCTCTCATAAAAAACCCACTCGTGCATGCTAATAAAAAGCGTTTGGCCGTAAAGGACTGGACCAATTTCTGTGCTAAGTGAATTAGAAAGCGATCACTGCACGTCTTTTAGTTTAACAGTGCCCGCTCTGCCCCGAGTGCTGTGGATTCGATCCTAACACGAGCCTACACGTTGCGTGATGTTCAAATTGCTGTTTCGAGTCTGGGTGTACATTGTGTCTATTGGTCGAGTCCCCCGCGATACAGGATTTATTCCCAATGCAAAAGATGTCTTAGATCAGGACAACATTTAAAAAGTTGGCCGTGTGAAGCGGCGACAATTCGCTACTTACATAATTATAATATGTATATGTACGACGCATATTTACAATTTAAAACTTTGTAGCCATCTTTCATCCACATCGATCTAGACTTCTCGTAATACCAATTAAACGAGCCTCAGTCTTATCCGTCAAGATACGCGCTTTCGACAATATGTAAATTGTGGCCTTATAATTATTTGGGCATGATCCAATGTCGTACGATGTTGCTCAACAGAACTCGGGTCTTTAACATTACATACTGACCGAAACAAGAATCACTGAGTTGTTTCTTCGATGAAATGAAGGTCATACTACTCGTCTTTTTACTGTTTATGTGGGTATTTAACTTTATATAACATTGTTTTGCATTAAATTAAGGCATTGGTAGGTAACCGGTTTGAAAAATGTGAATCTTATTTAATAGGTTATGAAATAAGGTTAATTTATTTTTAGTTCTAATTAATACAAATAAGTTATCGAAGCTGCTAGGCCTATTAGCTATCGAGAACTATAAAAAGTTGGAAGTTCGTAAAATATAATAGCCAATGACATTGGTGTCTTTTAAAACAGGTTGTCTGTCTGCCATCTAATACAATACATGTTCTATTTAGATGACTGGAAATTCAAGCAGTTCTGCAAATCTGCATATTTCAATTCGATGAATGCAGCGACGAAAAAATACAGGTTTAACAAAACCTGCTGAGTTGAATTCAAGTTTTATGAACCTAACATTAAGCTTATAATCTAAGACTATTTATGTACTTACACACATATAGTGCTTGCAATTAAATTACATTTCCTGCAACATATACGTGTGTACATTATATGTATATGTATACAAAAAACGAAGTATCAATATTTCGCACTGTTTTTATATCTATAGACTATATATATAAATTATACAATAATACCAGTCTGCGAAAGTAGAAGCTTGTATTTAGAGAGAATTCGTTTGTATATTTGAAGCTTCTTTCGTTTGAAGGTAACTCTAATCTTATTTTTTGAAGCTTTGAGACACATGCGAGCAAAAAACGTAATATCATCATTGTGTAGTACATAGTGATCATGCCAACAAATTCAATTCAATTCTTTATTCATAAACAATTTATACATTCTGTTTGAAAGAATATGTATAAATATTTTATGGACATGCATAAAGTATAATAATTTATATTAGTGAATAACTTAGAGTGTTTAGACGATGTGTTGTCAATGATGTTATAGTTTAGAGTTTTTTGTGTACGATGGTTAAATTCTTTACTTAAACCATACTAGTTAAATTTTGTAAGTATATACTTTGTATGAACACACATTTTTGTGGGTTGCAACCCAGATTGATAATTGTAAAGTTTTCTGTATAATTTTGTAATGGTTGTAATCTGTTTTGTGTGAGATGTACCATTTGGCCATACATTATGGGCCTGGCACGGCCAAACACAACACCATGTGTGTTTTGAAGATAAATGACTACTCTATTAACCTGTATAATTTATTTTTAAATAACTTTTGGTGGAAATAAGATACGAGATATTTGAAATGGACATTATTCTGCAACTAAATATACCTCAAAATTGAATTTTAACATAAATATAATACCTAGATGTAAATAAAAGTATATCTTTGCGTCTTAAAGAACAAAAACTACATAAAGAGTGGCCAATAATAATGAATAATCACCTGTGTACTAGGGAACCTCGTACTATGTATACTCGTCCAAAAAAGCTAACCACAATCACAAACACCGCTGCATATTCTTAGCATGGGTAGAAGGTACTGATCATTATTATTGAATTTATATTCAATTACATTACATTAAAACCGTACGAAAACACCAATAAATTAGAGCAAAATATTTACGATACACAGTAGCAACACGAATGACATAACAGATAAAAAAAGTGTTGCAAATGGTTTGAAAAAATATTTCTACTATCGATTAAAAAACAAAACGATTTTAACCGATTAATAATTATGGAATGTATAATAAATTATATATTTCTTGATTCTTTTTACAAATATACTTATAAAGTAAATAAAATATATTGTTTTCTAATATAGTAATAAAAATATTATTTCCTTAAAACAATTTCTGCCTACCATACTTCATTTTATTTTTAATGCTGGCAACATAAGACATTCATCCGCTATTACCATAGCTTATTCAAAATAATTAATCTTTAAAAACTAAATTCTTTCACCGATACTCTATCAAGAAACGAAAACAATGTAAATTTTTTAAAAATTATATGTTTAATTTCAACGATTCACAACTTTCTGGCCGCTACAGGCCGAATTTGGTCTTTCTCCTTTGCAGGGCGATTTAATTTTAGGCTAACTTTTACCCACTGCTTCGCCCGCGTGAATGTCACTTAGATAAAAAGTTTCGTACAGTTTCCTACTCTCTTAGGATGGTAATTGCCAAATATCATACATCTCAAATTTCATCTTCTTACGCCCAGTAGTTTCAGCTGTGCGTTGCTTGTCGTCAGTAACGGAACAGTTTATGATGATGATTATTTCGGTAGTAGAGTTGTAACTGAGTTATAGGTTTTATAGTTTCTGCCCCCGGTTCCGCTCGCGTGAGTATCAGCTATCGCGATAAAAGGTAGCTTATGTTGTCATTGTGTAGTTAGGTGTATAAGCTACGTACCTCGAATTTTCATAGTTTGGTAGTTTCTACGTGAAAGAGTAACAAATGTCCATCCGTATAAGGTTTTACGTTTGTAAGAATATAGGCAGTAAAATTAAAGGAAAATGCGAAAAAGAAATGTATCCATTCCGTGGCAATTTCGGGAAATCCCTTCTTAGTGCACCCCTACGGACCTCGATGAACATACATGCAACATTTCAGCTTCTTGTTGCCATACTTTGGGCTGTGCGTTGTCTGTCAGTGAGTCAATAACACAAGAATTTTATTAATACAGAAAATGTAGCAAGTTCGTGAAGGTCACCTCGTGACCGTTAGGGGAGATACCCGCACCACATCCTGTTTAAAACGATAATAATATTATGTTACGTAGTATATTTATTTTTAGCTACAAATTCACCAATTTGCGGTTTACCTATGTAGCGCTTCTTTGGTACCTATACAGTGCGTATGAAATAGTACCTTCATAATGTGTGTCGGTATATGTAGCAACGACCGTTTGCGGTGAAAACTAACTTATGCCGCCATCGCTGTTCAGAACAATTAGGTACACTTTATTAGTTAAGTTGAGAAACGATGTGTTGTCTGTGCATATTACTATCACGACATGTTATTTGTTATCATCCACATATATGCAATGCGTAATAGATATTTTCAGCATAATAATCTTTAAATAATTCTGAGATATGGCCATTTAGTGTCAATCAAACTAATCTTAATATATAAAATCCTTGCGTTACTGACTGACTGACAGACACGCTACAGCCGAAACTATTGCGCGCAGGAAGCTGAAATTTGGCATGTATGTTCCTTGGGGACCGTAGAGGTGCACTAAGAAGGGATTTCCCAAAATTCCCACGGGATCGGCCAAAACGGGTAAATTTAAAAAAAAATGCAGGCGTAGCTGCTGGCGTCCTCTAGTAAATAAATAAAATAGATACGAATATTCATACCAAAATATGAATGAATTATAATAAATGACACGTATAATTTGATGAAATAAACAACAAAATCGTCTATTATTATATAACCTGCTCAAAAGTTCAGTTTTAAGAGATTAACTGCTATTAATTTTGTTTTAATATTTTAGTCAAGTTTTTTTATCATTGATCATCGCAAGCACGATGGTGCAATTACGAAGCGGTTTTTGGATATTTGCTTGAGTGTTGCGATATTTTTAGATCAAAATTGCTTTTTGAATATCACGAAGTAATGTTCAGTGGATATATCGTTAAATTGTTGCTTATTCCAAATTATGTCCTGTTATTTGATGGGAAAAAGCTTGTAACTCGTAAGTATATTTTGAAAGAGTCCAATAAAAAAACTGGCAAGACTTAATGTAATATTGAAGTTGCTTTTTAAGTTATTCATTTATCAATGAAAGCTTTAGTTCAGAAAACTAATATTGGTCTAACAGGTAAGTATATTTCACAACATATTCAACACTTAAAAGTATAAAATTTTTGCCTTTGCAGGAAGTAAGTATTCGGAAAGAGAGTTTTTGGATGAATGTCTTTAATTTGTCTCCGATGAAAAAAAATATTCCTCATACTTGGATTATTTCATTTCCTTTGCTATCCTCTGGTATTTGATGTTATGCCGCTTAAATATAACATTAATTACATGGTTTTATTTCTTTCTATGGGTATTTTAATAACATTTGAATAATATTTAACATGCATTGGTAGCTGCAGCGAGCAGACAGTCTAAATATTAACATCTTCTGAAGAGAGCTGATTAGAAGTTGATTCGTGTTTCAGCAGTGTGTTTTATTCGGAGAAGACAGGTAGCTATGTCAGTTTTGTATGAGACACCGTTAGTAACACGTGCTAAAATTACGTTTGTTACTTTGATGTAGGAATACTGTATTTAATTCATAATTGCATTGCGCATGCAACGTATATAATGTAACAAAATTGTGATTTTTCTTGTGATTTCTAAGTAGGTATTTAAAAAATAATTACTTCATCTGGCTTAGGCAGATCAATTATTATCTAAGCATGAAAATAAGTTAACATGATCAGAGTTAGATACAGCGATTAGAGCTAATTAAGATTTTATGACCTTTTGTTGCCAATTTTTTTTAACCGGCGTATTGTAGTTCATAAGATAGCATCACTTTATTTATAAGTAGCTAGCGCATTGAAAATCAGTAAATAGAAATGTTCGTATTTTATTCATCATTTAGAGTATTTAGACATCAATTTTGTAGTTCACGAAATTCTTAAAATGAATTCGGCATATTCATATTATAATTGGTATACGTAACGGAGTGCCGAGACGATGGTCTCGGGTTCAATCCCCAGGTACCCCGGGCACACACCTCTGACTTTTCGAAGTTATGGGTGCATTATACATTAATTATCGCTCGCTTAATCTTGTGCCCCCTATTTCATTAGGACCGAAACATAACTGGCGAAGTATGGGTGTGTAATACACCTCTGCCTACCCCTTCGCGGATAAAAGGCGTGAAGTTATGTTATGTTATGTAAATTAATTACATGCTCTGGCAGTTGCTATGCTTAAATTACAGTATATCGATATTTAATTAACGCAGCGTGTAATTTCACCTTAATGACTAATAATTTAGCGTTAATCGGATTGGAAATGTAACTGGTAACACAGAAAGTACCTATTTCATTTTCATTTAGCGATTATAAAGGGTAAACACGAAGCAAATTGTGTAGCATTATGCGTGGAATTAACGGCAACACCAATTTTGTTAACGTTAATTTGTTTGACGTTTCGACAAGGCCATGTTGACTGTGGTTACGAATTAATTGGTGTGATGTTACCCATGTTACAAGTTTAGATTCACATATGATGTTCGGGAGTAGGAAGGGATTGTGTTTCTCCATCTGCCACGAGTTTGAACTGCCTCAGTTCCTTAATTCAATTGCATGATGTAGTTTACTTGCACAGTGCTAATTTACTGGATATTGCCAAACACAAAAATATTATTTGTTTCTTTCTCGTATTTTAACTAATATTATAACATTTGTTTAGATCTTCCTCTTCTGCCTACTGAGGTAAGTATTTAGAAGAGCTCAAGCGAATCACAGGTCCGGTGACTCGTAGGCAGTACGTACAATAATTATTAGCAATTTTGTTTATATTTCACCAATAATTATGTTCTTTCTTGGTTCTCAAATGAAATCATCATCCTCCTAGCGTTATCCCAGTCTCAATCTGGGGTCCGCTTGCTAGTCTAACCTGGTTTGGCGGAATATTAGCTTTCCCACGGAGCGACTGCCTGTCTGACCTCCGCAACCCGAAGGGAATGTGATATTCCATGGTTTAGACTAGTGTCAGTTTATTTTAGAGGTAGTGACTCCCTGTAACGACTGTCAAAGATTTTTATGACAGCCGGGACCGACGGCTTAACGTGCTCTCCGAGGCCCGAGACAAGCGATAATTAACAATTCAATACGCACATAGGTAACTCTGAAAAGTCAGTGGTGCGCGCCGTGGATTCGTACCCGATACCCTCTGCATGGCAGTCCGTTGGTATCTCCACTAGGCTATCGCTGCCTTTGGTTTTCAAATGAATCAAGACAGAACATATCGAAGACTACGCGCGAATTTGTTATATGCTTTGTTCTTCACATTTGTGAACCTTTGTCACATTTTTAAATAGGTACCTGTTAACAATCCAGTTGCCGTTTAGACAAGTCGAATTTAGTTAATTCTTTTCACATATTAACACACGTCAATGTATCGTTATCAGTCTTTGTTAGTATATTTTCTCTTATTCCTCACTGTCTGCATCCAATTTGGCATTATAGATTTCCAAGTTGTGCCAGGACATTATAGATTTCCAAGTTGTGAGGAATGCGTCCTTTGAATACGACAGTAGCCTATTCTGCATGCAAACTGAATTTCCGCCGGAATAAAACACGTCTTATACTGGGATTTATTATTTCTCTGAATGCGCAATAACAAGACGTTGCACAATTTGGACGACTGTATCCATACTTCTGAAAAAAGACTTTTCGCCTAAATAATAGTTCCATTTTACTACTGAAGGTATCGGTACGGTCCCTCTGCTGGGCACGGGTCTCCTCTCATTATGAGATGGATATGGCCACGGTTCACTACGTTGGCTAAGTGCGTTTTATTACTCTGCACATTTCTTTTGAAAAAAATATAGAGAATCCTAAGACATCTAGGTATCGTCACGACGTTTTCCTTTGTTGTAGCACAGTATAAAGACATATGGATTATTTGACTGTGGTACTAGCGACCCGCCCCGGCTTCGCACGGGTACAAAATTATAAACCTTCCTCTTGAATTACTCTATCTATTAAAGAAACCGCTTTTAAATCCGTTGTGTAGTTTTCAAGATTTAAGCATACATAAGGACAGACAGTCAGAAGACAGGCTTTGTTTTATACTATGTAGTGATTGTGATACGCAATAATTAACAATTTAATACGCTTAACTTCGAAAATGAAGTGGTGCGCGCCGCTGAACCCAAGATTAAGGCTCGTTTTCATTGATCGTTAGGACCCAAAATTGGGAATGCATGCGGAAACCGTTTTCATTAGTCAATAGACTATGCGAGATGTCAGTACCAATTCGTGTCTAAGAACTTTAGTAAATTGAATGACCACTTGCTTTGAAACGACTATTCAACCGATGATTTTTATTTATAGACTCACGCCTCTATCCCCGAAGGGGTAGGCAGAGGCGTAATATTACACCCACATTTCACCATAAATATTTAAGTTCCACGTAATAGGAGGCGAGCCTATTGCCGTTACCGGGCACAACACCAGACTCCTGGCTGCTACTGAGTATTCGGTAAAACCCAGTAACACTTTTGCCCGACCCGGAAATCGAACTCGGGACCTCCGATCAGTAGTCGCATATGCTATCCACTGGACCACAGAGGCAGTCCGATGAATTTCATTGATGATAATCATGTATTCGGAGTTTCGCATGTAGCATAACGGTTGAGTTGACGTCCAGTGAAATAGAGCCCCAATTCTCGCTTGAATAAATGTGTTTTATTAAAAAAAGCGGTCTGTGACCAGTTGTGTGACAAGCGTATACAGAAATTCTGTGTACCATTTGTGATTACACTTGTGTCAAGCAGCGTAAACACGTGATTGATTAAAGTGTCACATTCACGTTTTGTAGGCATTGTGCACCTTTTCAAGTGTCCTACTATAAAGGTATGTATATTTTGTTGAACTCTCTGTAGCACTCAAAGCGTGAATTCACTTGCCATTCGTTATAGATCGGAAAGTTAAGCAACGTTCTCAGAGGTCATTACTGGATTGGATAGGTGACAGCTTGTGACGTAATTAATTTTACATCAGAGCATTACTGGGCTTCGGAGGGCACGAATAGGTGTCGGTCATGGTAAGGCCACGTTGGAGGCCTTCGGGCGGTCTCAATACATCAGAGATTTGTTAAAAACGTACATGAAAAGATATAAACTTGAATCCACAGATAGTACACGCATTTGTCTATCTCCAATAATCCTAAGGGAATAGTAATAATTGAATACTATGTGTTTGTCGACTGGAAACTGAAACGGATTTGTGCTGGAACATGGAGTCGTTTTCTGGATGTTATTCATGTTTGCTTACACGTGCAAACGGAGATAGGTGTTTGTGTACATGGCGTACGGGAATAACGTAAATATATTCTATTCTGATGGTGATTTGATATGACCTTTGTTACATAGTAATAGATAGTGATATTGAACTTAAAAGGGAAACTAATAGGATGACATAAAAGCTCTAGTCTATGGCGTACACCGCAAACATTTTTTCAAAAATATATCTATAATACCATCCTCCACCACACATTAGAATAAAAGAAAATCGTTTTCGCCTACCACTCAAAAGATCATAATTTATATATAAGTTATTAAATAATATAAAAAACATGCATTACATTACATAAATATACCTTCTAAGTAAGGAAATTTAACGAAAATTACTCGTTGACCGTCGCCAAAATTTTTTTAACCAGGCATTGTGCGTGGCCCGATCCCAATTTGACCGGTTTTTAATCATATACCGTGTAACTATTATACAATAATACATAATAATATTTGGGTCTTATACACAAAATAAAACTATCAGATCGCTTTTACGTCATAGAAATTAGGTATATGCAGCTGCTTACATTTTGCGTGAGGAAATTAAAAACGAAATGACTCGACAAAAATAAAAAATATCCTTTATCACAGTAAGTATTTATATAGTTTGGTAATAATAAAAATCTTAAAAATAAAAACACTGTAATTGAGATTGTGAATCAACCAAGGAGTATATTAAAATGGTAATTTTACATGTTTTTATTGTAAAGCGCAAAACATTAAGGAGAATTATGTCACATCTTTTATTTACAAAATGACTATATTTTATGGCATTTAACAAATAAAAATCTTAGAGCTACAATTTAACATTGAAGTTAAATTTGGAATTTCTGATTTCAGTCTATTATTCAGAAAAATGTCGCAAAGTTGTATTGTAAGGACATTAGCTTGTTTGTATTGTGTTGCTTGCATTATGTTTGTCACCTACCCATTTATTTTAGCTATAAAATAAAATATTACTGTAATATAAGTATACAATTTTAACATCTATAACCCGTCAAGTATATTTGATTTGATCATAAAATAATATTTAATGGACAACATAAACTCGAGGATAAAGTACTTGTAGCTGTAATATTTGAAAACGAGGGGTTTGACCTCATTCTGGAATTTTCTTTCATAGGTAACTTCTTATTCATTTGTGCTATAACTTCGAATATTTTACAGACATCTAAGACAGGGCTATACATACCTATATAAATAAAAATACTTTTTTTATATAAAAGCAACTATCTTCTTTTAATTATACCTATTTAATACTGAATATTAGGCCATGTCGGAGACCTTCAAGTGGTCTAGCAATTACAACATCAGAATTGGCCACACACTCAAGCGAAAATTATTTCATTAGTGAATATTTATGTGTACAGGATGAAATTATTAAAAAATAACAATGCACTGTTACTACAATGTTTTTTTTAAAGGTTTGATTTTTATTTTTTCTCTTGTTGCGTTTTGGAAGGAATTTTAATATTTTGCGTATTATGCAGAACGTACGTCACGAACTGCAAAATGTGTTCAAAATTCCAACAGAAATGTTTTGATTAAAGAAATCTCTGTGAATTTCGAAGTATATTTTAATCTTATTTAAATAAGAAGGTCATAACATAGAAATTATAATGCAAAAAAAATATATTTCTACTTACAAATAATACCTATATACATTAATTGAAATTAAAAAAGAATAAGTAGAAGGTGTCATGAAACTCATCCGCATTGCAGTCAATAGGAAGCGTGGCCAGAAGACTGGCAGCATTGCCTCGTTTGTTTTGTTCGTGTTGTACAAACTGCATAGACACTTGTTTTTGCTTTGTAAAAAAGAAGTATGGGTCATATTATTCTCAATTAGGACTCCGGTCGTCAATCACTTACGGCCATATTCAATATTCCATCCATACATGGATTTTGAGATTCGACATTCGTATTTCACAAATTTTGTATGGAGCTTATGTCAAAAACGAATCTAAAATCTACAGATCTATCTATAGTTCGAATATTGAATTCCGTAGTTATAAATATATTCAACTCTTCAGGTATGGCGTAATGGTTATGAATGTTGTTGGTTTAATAACACGAGCGTTATACACAAATTATGACTCCGTCTATGTATTTTTCATGTCCTTATTTTGGTGTATGCATGTTGCAGCCTATGTCATTTAATTACTTAATTAATTACTTTTGCGAGTGACATAACATAACATAACTTTACGCCCTTATCCCCGAAGGGGTAGGCAGAGGTGTATTAAACACCCAGACTTCACCAGTTATGTTTCGGTCCCAATGTAATAGGGGCGAGCCTATTGCCATCTACCGCGCACATTGTTAAGCGAGCGATAATAATCAATTTTATTTATTTTATTTATTTTTATAGTCTCACGCCTGTATCCCCGAAGGGGTAGGCAAAGGTGTAAATATAACACCCACATTTCGCCATGAATTTTTTGGTCCCACGTAATAGGAGGCGAGCATATCAATTTTAATACACACATAACTTCGAAATTCAAAGGTGTGAAGTTACGAGTGAAATTTTCAGTGCAATATTTATGTTCAGCATCGCTCGCCATGCTAAGTGTTAGACTAAAGAGAATCTAACTCTAATATAAACATATATATTGGACATATAGAAATATAACATTCAGGCATTTTGTCATATATATCATAAATTAATGATCTTCTTTATGTACGTATACAACTCATACGACACAATTTATCACACGATAATTTTATACTTATATCTACCGCTTATATAAAATGATTTGTTCGTAACATAAAAAATATGTAACACGCCAAATGAACGATCAAATTTGTAGCAAGACAGGTACTCGGTGTCCACGCTATAACCCGTTTACCAACCAATATAAAATAATGAGAAGCAACCTTTCTCGATGTAAACAACATTCCGATTGAATATAATATATCGACGTTGACTTATGAAGATTTATTTGCGCGAATGCGCTGGTATTTTTATTATTTTAAAGATCTATAAGGAACTAACTACATAGAAACGTTATTATTACTTTATCCATCCGTCTGTCCGGTTGAGTTCGGTGACTAGGTCCTAAAAAGCTAAAAATGTTCAAGGCTATAATATAACTATTACAAAATCCTGGCAGGAAAAAATGCGTTTACTTATAAATATTATTGCGCGCGATATCGTTATATAGGTATTTCTTTTAACAATACGAGGATTTTTTAAATTTAGTTTTATTATTATATTCTGTTATTTAATTATAACCATTATTTAGTTATGTTCAAATGCATTTGTTACTCAACAATACAGTATTACTTGTTGGAAGTGGTTACTAGACGATAATATCTATGATATATATAAAGTTGCTAGGCAAACGCACTGCTTAGTAGGCTTTACAACTTAACTAAGTAAAGAAGTCGAACCTAAACTTATTCTTCGGGGTGTTAAAGTTACCATTGTGCTTGAGTTCTTTTTGAATAACTAAAGAATCCCTTAGTTACGCTTGGCCGGACATACAAAGGCAGCTATTCAATTGTAAATTAATTCTCTAGAGGGAAAAATCCAAATACATGACATACAGACTATCAACAATTTAATGAAAAATCTTTAGATATAAAATATTGTTGCAAGTGAGCGTATTTTCCACTCTACAGATATATAGAAAAATTGTTGATATCATCATAGAAATAATTTTGGGTTTATCTGTACCTAAAATAACGCATATCCAGGTGACAGTCAAATAAATACGTATGATGATAATAATAGAAGCTAAGTTTTCTTAAATTTGCTTCTTGCCATAGAGAAAGGTAAAATGTAAGCCTTTGATTAATTTCGTTTGCGGTTTCCAAGACGGTTTACTTTCTGTGAAGTGAAAATTGTACAAGTTTCATTCCTGAACTTTTTACAGACAGGAAAGTTGTACAATTTTCCCTTTCGGGTAGCCCCACTTCACCGTGAACGTAACGTTCGTAACTACACGGCTACACCTTGCTGCACAGATGTACAGAAGTGGCAAGTACGGGTAAAATCTGTTGAGGAACAAACTTGAAATTGTATGGTTTATACTGTACTATGAAATATTTTCTCTTATTAAAATTTGAGTAACATTTACTGTCCGTGTGGTGACGGATTAAGAATACTAAATGTCACCACCCCATATCATCCCATGGGTGTCGTAAGAGCCGACAGAGGGAGTACATAAAATATGCAGAGAACAGCACTGTAAGAGAAGGAAAACTTGATACAAACCCTATACCAAGCCGTTTGGCCAGCGTGGTATAGTAGGCCAATTCCTCCTTTCAAAGGAGACGCCTAGTCCAGCAGTGGACTGTTAAAGGCTGATGATGATGAATAACATTTAACACTACGCCAAGTGTTTGTGGGTTCGATCTCCTAACTCGTCATCACTTTTTATGGTCAAACAATCGTTGTTTTGAGTTCTCATTTTGTACTTTTACATATAGTTACATTTTATTACGGATGAAAAAGTTACTTTTTCAATAAAAAAATATGAAAATACATAATAATAAAACAAACTCTTTATTATTACTGAAATATTAAACTGTCTAGGGAAATTTTTGACACAAAATTTAATATTTGTAACGTACTTAAAGAATTAAATAAGCATTAAAATACTACTAAGGATTATCCAATAAGTCTAAACTGCATTTATAACTCCATTTTAATTTTATTTTAATCTTATAAAACAGCGTAACATATTATTTTTTTATTTCGGTGGTATTGACCCAAGTCAAGGTGATATTTAAAATCGCTGATGCCACGAGTATAATAAGTTTAGTGTGTCTTTGAAGGGTGGGTAAACATGCATTATGGTACGCCCACGGCTTGTCAGTAACGATAATGGAACATAATATCTTGTCTAGGCTTAGGATCCATTACAGTAAGTGACGTCAGTTAAAGGTTACGGATGTGAGATGATATGACATGAGTCTTGTGACTGAAATATATTCAGGCACAAGCATTACCTATTGATTTTTTTCTTCTTGTTCTGCTCTGCCTTGTTTCCAAATTACTTGGGTCGGTACGGGATGTCGTTTTCTTCCATACTATCAGACGTCATCTGAACATACACTCCCTTTTCCTTCATATCATTCTGCACACAATCCATCTATCTTACATATGACTTCTTGAAATTCTTGATATGGCGAAGCTGAATCAGTTTCTAGAGTTGGTGGATGAGATCTTTATAACTTTGCCTTTTAAAATTCTTGTCATTTTTGACAGCGCCTCGGCAATTTCCTAAGATAACAGCTTCATATAAAATTATAACCCGATTTGTTATAAGTATTAATACTCTATTGCATCTCCATCGATTTTCTGTGATTTATTGGTTAATGACCCAGAATTGCATCAGAATTGAAAATAACAAAAGCCATTGCACCCGCAAGATCGCGTGACGCAAGGTGATACGGAAGTGGTCGTGAAGCCTTAAAGTCAGAGAAAATAATTGAATCATTGAACTCCGATACTAAATGGCATAAGATATTTTTAATATTATTCATTGTAACAAAACAGGAAAAAACCTACATTTAAAAACTGTAACAAGTAATTTTTACTTGTCATGAAACCCTATACGGCCTTTCGTCTTTTCGCGTCACGTCCTGCTTACACCCATTTCAAATTAGTTCATTCGCTTAAGATGTTTCACAATTTTTATAAATTGTTTAAATTTTATTGTAATTGACTGGAGGAAATTAGCAATCGACGCGGTATTGGTGTATCGTTCGTCATGCTGAATTAAAGTAATAGACAGGGAATCTCAACTACGTTAGTATTTATTGCATTTGGTCGATTTAACGACCGAGTCGAATTGACTCCCGTGTAGCCATAGATTGATTCAGTAACAATGTATTCCTCTAAATGTAGTCAATGCCCCATGAGGGTAGTATCTGCGATGGGCATCTGTAGTGTATTCGAGGGCATAGACAAAGGGTTCGCAGTATCTCGTCACAGATACCTTTTCAGAAAAGATTCTACTTAGTACTTAGCGTCTACCGAGTGACCTTTTCAAACACAAAAGAAAACATGTGAAAGTCATCAATTAGTTAAAACTAAGGGGTACCAACTTTGAAAGGTAAAACATGGCAATATTTGTCACCATCTGATCATCGTTTATTTTTCATCGTTGTCTATAAATAACGCCTTGTTTTCAGTTATATCGTCTCTATCTAGAACTTCAAACAGTCAAGACATTATACCTCTTAAATACCTTCTTTATTATATTTGCAAGTGGCGGTACTGGGATAAGTATGATGAAACTCCTAGCCATGACATGCAAATAGTAATAAAGCTTGAGATTGCACTCGCATATTCTCATTGAAACTTGTGTACGGTAACATGTCACAATATTGACATGCTGTCAATATTGTGACATGTATATCTAACATGAATATTTTAATGAAGGTACCAAGAACAGAAAAATTACATTTCCGTCTAAATACGCCACTACGGCAAGGCCGCGCTCCTTGCGTGGATTTATCTGCCACTCGTTATTTTGCGGTTGAGTTAAGCAACATTCAAATAGGTCATCTATTGGATTTATATCCATCGAATTACTTTAACATACAATATCTAGGATAGCAAGTAAAACCATTGGACGCAGTTTTTGGCCCTGAACAAGTATTGGTAGACCGTGTCAAACAGTAATTCTAAAGAATAGAAAATTAGGTCAAAACGAAATACTATTATATTAAACTTGACTTGGCCCCCGACCCCACCTGCGTGAATTATACACTTCAATCTTCCTCAGGAATTGCACTATCTACTTGTGAAAACCGTACAAAAAACTGTTATTCGCGTCAATACAGAGAGACAGTACCGCATCCGAACCCTCTTCAATATACTGTACTTACCGCCTTTAAACCAAAAATAAAATGATAAGAATACATGGAGCATTGTTTCCTCTTTATCAAAGCACAAGATAGAATATAAATATTTACAAGGTCTCGTAGTCCAGATATCCATGTCACACGATCTCTGTAAATATTAACCAAAAGGCGAACATCGAAATTCTCTTAAGGAAAAGATTCAACTACCCCAATAGATAAGATAACTGTTAAAAAAACAAAGAAAAAAAACAGTCATTTGCGAATGTGATTCTGAGTAGGCACAGATTGAATTTCTTGAGGCACGGCACCCAAAAGTACATTCATGGAGAACTTTACAAAACACTAGCACTGATAATGTGACTTGGCAATCCGTTTGCAATAGATCGTCAAAGCTAGGCACCGTTTGCACAGGTTAACACTTAGAGGGGTGTCCACTTATTGTAGCATTTAAATGAGAGCGTTACCGTGCTTCAGGGGTATCCCTTTAGATGTTTTTAATATTGTGCTTCAAAGGTATCCCAGATTCGTTAGGCTATTTTGGAGGCCTTGGAGCGGCCTGAAAACTCCAAACCATAGTTAGCTCCACACAATAAGGAAAAACTAAGGCCAGTTTTGCCGACTCACGATGGACCTTATTTTCCAGATAAATTTAAAATTAGAACGAGATTTATATGAGCTATCTGACAAATAAATTTAACAGCAACTTATCAGACAACGGTGAAACTGGCCTTCAATAATATATTTTTAGATGTCTTTGCTCTCTATTTGACACTTTTTACAATAAAAAGTAATCAATTTAATTTATAGCTCTAATCGATTTAGTAATTCATCAAAGTAATATCTAAAGCCTTAATGCGTCTTGGAGAATTTATAGTCGGATTAGTGTAAGACTTGAGGAACGGGTAAATCGTTGTAATTCCTGCATTAATTGCCTATTGTACTTTATTAAAAGTATTGCTTTTAAACCTTAAAAGCCATATTACCAAGCTAGGAGTAAAACCACACCTAACCAAGAATTTCTTCATTTCTCGAAACAAGGGTCATTTATTTTTATTTGACGTTTATTACTAAGAATTTTTGCATTAGGGGAACTTAATTTAAATGCATAAGGTACTAAGACCAGAATAAACTCCGAGCTATATGTAGGCCATATTTTGCAATACACTTTATATAATTTAAGCATAGCAACAAGCTTTAAACATAATATAGTGATACTAATGCAACATTAGTAGATAGTAGATATTTATTCAAACAGGTAAGTTCTCGACAGATTTGATGTATCAAAACTGGATATTTTATTTATAACCGACATGAGTCAACACTTTGATGTTTTGGTTATTCCAAGAAAGTATAACTACTTATTTAATGCTCTGTCCTTAATGTAATGATCGTATAAATAAGAGAGTTTATGTTTGAGAACAGTTCTAGTTCGAGCTTATTTACAACATAATCGAGTAACGATGAGACATAATAACATTTTCAGCAGAATTCATGCCAAATGCTCGCTGTTTATACAAAGTAGAGGTCGCCTAACTGCCCTAAAAATAACGATTCATTGAAATCGAGATTCGATAATTCATACTATTTTCTGCCCGAGTTTGCCCTCATGAGTCTCAGTTATCAGTCATATGATATTCCAAAATACCAATTATTTCATCCTAGCGTTTAGTCAAAATCCGCTCAATAGATTTTCGAAAAAGAGTAACAAATATCCAGTTTATCTCATGATCGTTACAGCTTGGCCTTAATATCTGATATAAACAACATTCAAATTCCTAATCCAGGTTTTATACCAATTAAGCCTTGATTAACCCGGTGACTTCATACATACACAATTTACTCGGTGGAGTCCCCAGGACTGTTGGTAATTTATATCACAAAATTACGAGACCTAACTTTAAGTTTCATTTCAAAAACAAAACATGTTTATAAATTTGTTTTTCTCGGATATGAAATCGTAAATTTAATATGAAATAAAAAAAATTAAATAGAATACTCTAGTTAGATTTCTATATTATTTATTAAGTTTTACAATGAGATAAGTTTTCACTTAAAATTATGGAGTTACAGTCTTTTATTGAGGAACTTCCGAGATATGGTAATTTTTCTTACAAAATTACGAGACCGACCTTTAGGTCTCTACATTTCAGAAACAAAACATGATTATAATTTTTTTAAAGGAATATAACAATAACATAATCAATTTATGAAAAAAAAACACAGAACATGGTTAGACCCAAAAATTAAAACGTGCACGACTTTCTAGTCACGGTTGGTGACATAGTAATTTCTTCTTTTTTTGTACAGCTAAGGCACACATGCTAAACACAAATAAGGGATAAATACGCAGTCCTCCGCTGAACAATCCAAAACCGAGTTGTGGTCAAAAAGCCAACAATAATTCTTGGATTCAGATACTACCTCATCAGGTTCTAGTCTTCTTGGTTGATTCAACACTATATTTTGTTGATCCTCATCATCCGCGTCGGCGTCTCTCAACTCTTCGAGCCATTTGTCCAACACAGCCTCAGCACCTTCATGAAGGACATTTTTGGTACTACTAGATGCCATTATATCAATTGAAAACAGAAAAAGATACACAATAACAGTACCGTAAATACATCAACACTATAACATTAATACCCCGGTGGAGTCCCATGGACTCCACTAGCCTGTTAACTTACCGATCAGAGTCGCGCACATCGACTTCCGCTTTACCCCGCGCCTGGCACGTCGCTGTATGAAGGTACTGGAACGCACAACTTGTTATTCCAAATACTAACGGTTTTATTAGCGCTGAGAGTTTTCAATGGAGTCCCAGGGACCTACCGGGTAAATTAAGGGTTAAATTAAATTCTAATAGATTTTAGACATTATCACCAAACCATACCTTTCCACCAATCCCATAAATATCTACTGGATGTTAATCCATCAGACTAGTAGCGCCAGTATTTTGGTAACACCAACAGATATTTCAAGTTCGGATTATTGAATAGTTGTTTTGCGCGTGCACTAGGTGTTCTGTGCAATTGAACACTGAGGCTACATTGTTACTGAATTGATATTTATGATAACATAAATTCTGAGATGAAACACCTTCATTCATGAATGAATAGGTACGAGAATAGATTAGAATCGGTTTTAGTGAGCAACATTGTAGTTACTGCATATACTCTACTGTTGAATGAGTTCTCAAATTGGTAGTTGTGTAATTAATAACTAATAATCTAACTCTATGAGAACCTGAAGCAGTTTATATATATATATATATATATATATATATATATATATATATATATATATATATATATATATATATATATATATTAAGATATAAATATAAATAAAGATGTTTATTATACACAGAACAATTAACAATTAGAACGTAGACGTCTAGTCTGTTAGTATAGTATTCGTGACTCTGGTTGCTAAGCCAGTGGTCTTGGGTTCGATTCCCACCCAAGACAAACCTCTGATTGAACGATTATTTTTCTTTATGTGGAATGAAATTAAACATATATATTATGTATGGGTTGAATAATTAAGTTAACTGGGTACCTAAGCTCTGCCTAGTTGAGATCAGATCCGTGTCTGAGTAGTCCCAGGATACTACTGACCAGATTTACCACTGGCTGATAAGTAACTGTTAATTTAATTGATCATATAAGTGACACAAATATCGTCGCAATTTATCTGAAAGATATGGCTAGTCCAGGCTTGAACTTAATGACTTTTCGAAGTTAACTGTGTATTAAATTGTTAATTATCGCTTTCCCCGTGCCTCGGAGAGCACGTTAAAACGTCGGTCCAGGCTGTCATGGAGATCTTTGATAGTCGTACCAGGGAGTCAGTACCCTCAAATAAACTGATACTGGTCTAAATCATGGAATATCGCTATACCTTAGGGTTGCGGAGGTCAGACGGCAGTCGCTCTATGGAAAAGTTGATATTCTGTCTTACCTGGTTAGACCAGTAAGCGAACCTCGGGCTTCAAGGCGTGCCAGTCTTGGATGCAACCGGGATAACGCTAGGGCGATGATGATATGGCTAGTTCAGGGGTTGTGAAGCTAAGCCTATAAGTATTGTTATAATTCTCTTTAGCACATTTTTAGACTCTGTATTGCTGGGAATTACTAACAGAAGTACTCAATAACACAGCTTACAACATAAGCCTAAATGCCAACCAACGAGATAGTCGGACTTAAACGTGGTTCAGTTATATTTATGAACACGAGAATAAGCAGCAACGCTTCTAGTTATTTTTGTTGTTTGTCCGTAAAACGAGGCTAACGTTCCTATCTCTTGTTTTAACAGTGGCTTTACTGCCCAAATGGAATATTATGAAAACTATTCCCAAATGCGCGGAGGTTATTTTAGGTTGTTTCCGCAATTTTCAGCTTATTGGAATACAAGTTAAAGTAGGATAGGGACAGAGAGGGCAACGTAGGTTTGTATCTGTTTGTACTTAAGTTGTTACGAGAGAAATTCTATTTTCAGATCTTTGAATATTGAAAAACAGGGTTTGAGCTTCGCAGCCTAAAAGAATAATCATATTTTTAACCGACTTCAAAAAAGGAGGAGGTTTACAATTCGTCGGAATCTTTTTTTTTTTATGTATGTTCCCCGATTACTCTAAGACACCTGGACCGATTTCGAAAATTCTTGTTTTGATTGAAAGAGTATACCTCCTAGTTGGTCCCATGATCATCTGGTCAGGATCTGATCATGGAATCCTGAGAAATCGAAGGAACTCTTCAAATTTTATAAGCACACTTGAAGCGATTTGACCGTAACAACCCAATGCCGTCGAGTTTGGGCTCGTTTGAGTCGTCTTTTACATGGACTTTGATGCTAGATGATTTCCATGGTCTGATGATAGAGTTGGAAGGTAACCATGAGATTTTTGTGATACAATAACTCAATCTCATCGAGGTTAAGGTCGTTTGATTCGTCTTTACATGGACTTTGGTACTGGATGTTTTGCAGGGTCTGATGATGGAGCAGGAAGGTTGCCATGAGATTTTTGTAATACAAAGACGCAATCCCATCGAGTTTGGGCTCGTTTGAGTCGTCTTTACATAGACTTTGATGCTGGATGATTTCCATGGTCTGACGATGGAGCAGGAAGGTGGCCATGGCATCTTTGTAATACAAAGACGCAATCCCATTGAGTTTGGGCTCTTTGGATTCGTCTTTACATGGACTTTAGTGCTGAATGTTTACCAAACTCTGATGATGGAGCAGGAACGTGGCCATAGGATCTTTGTAATACAATAACGCAATATCATCGTGTTTAGGCCCGTTTGTTTTGTCTTTGGTATTGGATGATTTCCGAGATCTGATGATGGAACTGAAACGAACGTGTTTAGGCTATTTAGTTGAAAACAAAAAATACTTGAAATTGCCAGAAAGGTACAGGTCTACATTTCAGAATTGAGGCACGTAAGGAAGGCCTCCCCATCATGTACCACCTACACTATCCTATGTACCAGCTTTTGCTATTTTTTAATAGTATAGGTATGTGCCACTAGAAAGCAAAAAATAAAAATTATTTTAAATAAAAAAAAAACAACTTCAAAAAACACTAAGGAACTAAAAAACAAAAAATAATTGGTTTTGGAGCAAACATTTTTGAATTCGGTGCCAAGCCCTTACGCAAAAAGTTACTAAATTACAAACTACCTATTCTATCAACAACGAAAGTTATATAAAAATGTGTAGAGGTTTTATAGTCAGATCAGAACTACTTGCTTGGCACCGACTCCAAAAATGTTTGCTCCAAAACCAATTATTTTTTGTTTTTTAGTTCCTTAGTGTTTTTTGAAGTTGTTTTTTTTTTATTTAAAATAATTTTTATATGCCTAAAACAGTCCGAATATTTAGAGATATTGACTCGCTACGATGATTGTCACAGATCTTCAATACAGCCAGGATTTACGGCTTTATAAATTTTCCGAGGCGCAGACACTGTCATATTGCTTGCCAAGAAAAATTTAATGACACGCATTTATCTTAATATATAAAATCCTTGCGTGACTGACAGACAAGCTACAGCCGAAACTACTCGGCGCAAGAAGCTGAAATTTAGCATGTATGTTCCTTGGGGACCATAGGGGTGCACTAAGACGGGATTTTCCGAAATTCCCACGGGATCGGGCTAAACGGAAAATTCGAAAATATGTGCGTGCGAAGCCGCTGGCGTCGACTAGTTTAATTATATACGCTTAATTGTTTAGGTTATAATAAACCATATGAAATTGTCAAATTGATAAACATTCGTATGCATCCGAGAACATTATTTTGAATAGCTTATAAATTCTAATTTTATCGACTACTGCATCTAATCGCTAAAATTAGAATTTATGAACAATCCTAAAACTTGTTCTTTGAACATTACTGATCACCCAGATATTATTATGTATCCATCATTTGAATAATTTTATTCTAAATAAATATTATCGCGAATGCCACATATAAAATATGACGAAACTGATGTTTTGTTGCGAATGTTTTATATGTCAGGCTTTAACAGTCCACTGCTGGACTAGGCCTCTTCTTTGAAAGGAGGAATTGACCTACTATACCACGCTGGCCAAACGGGTTGGTATAGGGTTTGTATCAAGTTTTCTTTCTCTTACAGTGCTGTTCTCTGCATAATATGTTCCCTCTGTCGGCTCTTAAATGTTACCACCCTATATCATCCAATGGGTGTCGCCCAATGGATGATATAGGGTGGTAACATTCCGTATTCTTAATCCGTCACCACACGGAAGGATGTGACAAAACTCAGTTGATGTTGGGTGGAACTTGTTCCGAAGATAATAAGATTTGCATCAAGCGACCTTTCGTTTGATATTGTAGGTATTTCTGGTGTTTTACCGGTTTATGTCACAATGACTAAACTTTGTCTGGGGTTTTTGTGAAAACGACAACTATCAAGTTGACTTTTGCACAAAAACCCAGATGAATTGTTATCTTTTTTTTGGCGCCGCGTTGGAGAATTCTAGTATGGTTGTAGTATAGGGCATAACCCCGTACTACTCAAGGTTAAGTATAGAGCCTGGTAGACGGAGTTTGTTTGACTTCTGAAAGAAATTCCGCTTATGCACTAAAACCACCGCAGGGTCGTCCACTTGTCTTAGTGGCGCTAGGCTTTCGAGTCTATAACTGTGTAACATGCTCGACCAACATAGTTATTAAGACAAAAACTAGTTTTAATGGCTCAGCTGCATGCTATTTTTATGTTTGCACATTACATAAAATTGGTGGAGTTTTTTTGCAAGAAGACCATTATTGAGTTGCTTCCTTTTTGGCAATTAGTCACGTCGCTTTTTTGCAGTAATATTTCGCTAGACATTCAGAGTATGCGGCATATACTCGTAGCAATTGAATGCTGAACATGACTGGCATTTCCAACATTCAGGAATGTAATTTAAGGAATATTTTCAACACACAATACAACAATAATATTTACATTTAGTAAGTGCAAAGACCTTCACAAAGCCGTTATTGATTACAAATCTTTGACAACAAATCATCGAGGGGAGAGAGGATGGACGGAAGAATAACATTGGTGTATTCACTTTGAGCGTCCCATGGTAGGTTGTAAACAACCAGAAGGTATACGTCTTACTTGTTATTGATTGCCGAATGTAAAGAGGCTTCTTTCTTTGCTTGTTTATATGTGGGTGTAATATTACACCTCTGCCTACCCCTTCGTACAGGCTAAGTGTATATATATTGTTTACATGGCCGAGTATCGTAAAAAAGCAGCGATAGCCTAGTGGAGATACCAACAGACTGCCATGCAGAGGGTATCGGGTTCGAATCCACGGCGCGCACCAATGACTTTTCGGAGTTATGTGCGTAATTAATTATTCATAATCGCTTGTCCCGTGCCTCGGAGACCACGTTAAGCAGTCGGTCCCGGTTGTCATGAAGATCTTTAACAGTCGTTACAGGACGTCAGTGCCTTCTAAAATAAACTGACACTAGTCTAAACCATGGAATATCGCTATCCCTTCGGGTTGCAGAGGTCAGATATGCAGTCGCTCTGTGGAAAAGCTAATATTCAGCCAAATCCGGTTAGACTAAGAAGCGGACCCCAGATTGAAACTGGGATAACGCTAAGAGGATGATGATGATGGCCGAGTATCGTAAGGATTCACAAAATCACATCTGCTCTGACGATTATAAACAAAAGGTCCACGCTTGTTTCTATTCACTCTTACACACACCAATTACACAAACACACAGTCTGAGTGTTGTTTAAGAACTTCTAAATGTATTAATTTAGTATATTAGTTTTATTGATTTGTTAGTAAGTTTATTTATATAGCCACTTAAACAAAACAAAACAGATTGTGAAAATTTAACCATTATTTTCTGAATTGTTTTTCATAGGGTTGAAGGTGCTGACGGACTGTAATACAGTTTACACTAGTACAGCCGTCAAAGGTGACCTCTTTTAGTCTAACACATTTATATGTCATACTTATATACTTACATATGTATAAAATAAGAGCAATTTGTAAAGAATTCAATGAGAAAATAAACTTAAACTTATTATTATTATTATTATTAAATGTTCAGTTATACGTTTATTATTTACAACCGAATTTTGACCTAAATAAATACACCAGTCTATGTTGGCTATTTTTATTATTGTTAAAGAAGAAAAGTTTCAGAGTCAACAATTATTTAACGAACATAGAAACAATAGAAGCAGATTGTTTGCTACACAAACTTAATTAAAAAAGAATTACGACCATTCACAGAATATTTGAGTTAATCATGACACGTGATGTTATGGAAATTAATAAGAAATAGCGAACTAATGACGGCAAGATGATCGCTTGTTGTGGCCAGAAGAATTTAATCGAAGTCGCTAGAAAAGTTCAATTTCAACATGCTATTATACTGTATTTTAATACATATTCAGGGTATTAGTAATATAGACTCAAATTATTCACACGTTCGAAAGAAAATATGAAGCAATGTCGCTTTAGAACGCTATATTGAGACTATTGAAATTAAAGTAAAAAATTGTACTGCAAAAAGTAGGACCATGTTATTATTAAAGAGAAAATTTGATTATGTTATATTTAGAATTTGAATGCAGGTATTCCTATTTAAGAAAATGTGTGTTTTATGATTTACAAAAAATGGCTTTGTATTTCAAATTATGCAATACATTGTACCTACGGGAATTGTTATTTATTTGAATATATTTCAAAATGGGAAGCTAAATAGATGACCATTTAAATTTATTCTATTTAGCTGTATCAAAGCAATTTTAGATAACTTTTCTCATTTCCTTATTTTCCATATTACAGTATAGCTTCCATTAAAATGCAATGAATGAGAAAGAATTCCATCTAAATAAGAAATCGTTCGACACCATTTCAACGTGATTGAGAAAATTTATTTTCAATTAATTCCGCCGTGTTCAGCGTCTCCAATCATGCCTTCTACAAAAAAATCAATTTCAGACACGTTTAATACGTAATTGTTCTAGAACAATCGAAGAATGAAATCCTTTGTACTAATTAACAGGTATGAACGTATTATCCCAACAAAAAGGAATATAAGGTTTCTTAGGCAGGGCGGATTCTATTCAAGAAATGTTCTCAGACTTCAGATTGTTCTTTTGTTCTCATAGAATAACCTTATTTGATTGACGTTAGCTTCTATATAAATTAAAACTCTCAGAGCAAGGTTATTTTCAAAGAATCCTCTGCAAATATATGACGTCATTCATCTGAAATACTTTCTTGCGACACGTGTAAAATGGACAATTTGGTCTAAAGTTCGAAAAGTAATTGTACAGGAAATGTTTGTTCAAATGTCACAAGCTATGTTTAGATCGTACAGAGTTCCCCTTATAAGCTTGTTGACATTTATTACAAAACGATTTCAATGGCCAATTTTTTCGTATTTTTATTAGAAAATGTTCAGAGGCTAGAACCCATGATTTAAACAGGAACATTCAGTACAGTAGTAACCAAACGTAAGATCCTTGTGCGTATTATGTATCTACACGTTTTAAAAGAAATGGATAGCAAAAAATATCCTACATTATCAAGCAAGTAGGTATTGTAAGTTTTACGAATGTTAACATACCTCTCAAAATTAACGCGTTCGTGGTCTTCAAGGTTTAAATGACTACTTGCTGAGCCCTCAGTTACACCCGCGTTATTTAGGGACTCTACTGCTCTACACCCGTGAATCATAGTGAGATGTTATATCACACAGACACCGTGACACAGCAGCCCTTCACCAGCTCCATAGAAAGTGCGGTCTTCTCAATCTCACAAAACAAAACTGTAATCAGTCAAAAACATAACCATATCCAAAGAACCTATGTTTTAATCATCAAGCAAGCACTCTATAATCATGAAAATACCAGCAATTCGTCAAGGTATCTGATTGCGGGGCAATTATACATAAATAACATACTAGTGCTATGCATGATACCAATCTAGTCAAGTATTCTTGAATGTCGGGTATTTTCGGCCACAAAAAATGATAACGGAGCCCATGAACGCGCTGTTCAGCTAGGCTCGGCCCATTAGTTTGATGGTATTATCAAGAAGAACTTAAAGGTCAACGATACCTAGCCTTTTTTTCACAAGCCGCTTGAGGCCTTAAGGGTGCACATATCTACCCTGTTACGTATTTTATAGGCGTACTTATTTTCAGCTGGACATCACTGCTTCTAGTTTTCCGTAATATTTCTTCTGTAATATACAAACTGTACCAAGTTTAAACGTGTTTGATGAGGAATCCTTCTAAGTGCATTTAGTTGTTCACTGGTTTGCTGATTGGGAGTTTAAGACCCCTTTGTTTTGAACGATTTGATGCACATAATAAAAGTTCTGTTAGTGAAATTATAATCAAGTATTTTCGGATAAATACAATAGTTCGAAAGTCGATGTGGATTGATGAAAGGGTGAATACAGTGACCTCAATTTTAGACATATTTTCGACTACGAATGCTGAATATTTTAATTTTAAATTTACTATTCTTCAAATTTACCTTTGCAGAAACTGTCTATCAATTCACATTGTAATAAATACCATAAAGTAAGTAATTTACATAGAAATAAAATTAAATACTTCAGTAAATTAATCATTTTGTTTCTTATTTCTACTTTGACGAAAGCAATAAGACAGCGTCAAGGTATTCCTATAATTTTCCTTTGAGTTATCGATATCCAACTTTTATGAACTTCATCTCCTAACTAATCTTAAACAGGCACCATTTATTTATAGCTATAGGTACTTATACAGACTAGACAGAACTAAAAGCCCTAGAAAATATTACCTGTGTATAAAAAGCCCTGCGTTATCAACTATCGATATTTTCCCTTAGTTATTAACCAGCACTATTGCACCTTGATAATTAGTTGCGCTGTAGAATAAAAATCAATATTATTTTTTTCAATTTGTGAGCGCAACTTTTTGGGTTGCGCTTTGTGGAATAATTTAGTTGCGTTAAAAAAAATGTGCGGTTTGAGGAATACCCCTAAATTTGAAATGAAGATTGGTGGTACTTCCAAAGTTTGCAAATGTATAGAAAGAAGGCAGTTATTTGGAAAACGATCCAGTTAATTGAGTTGGGGTATTCCTGAAAGCGCAACTATTTTTGAGCGCAACTAAAAAAGCGCAACTACTTTATTCCACAAAGCGCAACCACGTCGAAAAATAGTGAAGGGGCATAACAGATTCTTAAAGGACTATTTACTAGCGATGGATTTTTAAATCATCTGCCCATTTTTTATTTATATATTGTGACCATTTTTAAAAGTACCAGGATAACAGAAATGAACAGAGGTTAGAAGTGTTTATAGAATCTGGTAACAAATATCAATCAGTAAAATGTTTTGAAAAGTACCAGGGTAACATAAATTAACAGAAGTTAGTAGCCTAATGAAAACCAGGTTTTATGGTCATGAGTTAGAAATAAAGCACTGGATGGTATAGGTAAAATTCAGGCGCACAGCAACAGCTAAAGTATACTAAAATGTCCTGTCTTATCAACTATCGATATTTTCCGTTTGTTATTAACCAGCACTATTGCATCTTGATATTTAGTTGCGCTTTGTGGAATAAAGTAGTTGCGCTTTTTTAGTTGCGCTCAAAAATAGTTGCGCTTTCAGGAATGCCCCATTGAGTTGTGCATTTTGGTCAAAGTAAGGTACGCGTGTTAGTAACAGGTAACAGGTAAGAGTAGGTGATAGTGTTCCTACTAGTGACTAAATTATTATTTTATCAAAAATAACATAACAAGTCGTTCTTATTGAACATTATTATTAATCTGTATATATAAAATCATATATATTATATCTCTCTTACATAAAAGTACCTAAGTACTAAAGAGATTTTCTAGAGGTATCATTTTCATAAAAATACAGAAGTTTTGGTAGAAAATATTATTCTTCAGAATGTCTTGTTGACAACCTTTTCAGAGGGATCGCGTAATTAATTTGTCAAAAGTCGATGGTAGTAAAATGTGGCTCGGAATGTTAAGGAGGGATTGTGGTTTTATTTGATTCGTGCCGGCAGCTAGTTCACGGCCGCGGCCTCAAAGGAACTTTTTCGCTCATCTGTTCCTTAATTCCAAGGATATGACCTTCAAATAGAATATATAGGCAGAATGGGTCTAACCGAGCTTATTGTATGGACAAGTAGGATTTACTACGTAAGATGGTTTTCCTTTCGACTCTGACTTAGATAGCTAATCTATTACAGAATAATATGCCGTCTGGTTGCTTCGGGATCATGCGTGTAAAACTATCGAGGTGTGGAATACAGAAGTGGCTCGATAATATATTCATTAGCATGTGATGATTTATTCATTTCCTCATAGAAGCCGAGGTCAGATGTCAGTCACACCGCGGTAATCGGATGTTCACCCCAATTTGGTTAAACTAAAAGTCTGAGTCCAGGCATATGTTTTAGTAATTTCCATCAGGGTCGAATTGCATTAGGTGTATTAATAATACCTACATGAAAATTGGGGTAGGCCCAATATATTATAAGACAGATCGTCATTTTACTGCCACGTGCTGCCGTAAAAACTTAAGGAAACTTTGAAGCACCTAAGATTAAATGACATTTTCCCAAAATATTTTTGGATCAAAAGTACCCACGCTATTTGTATTATGTTTCAATTTAGAAAGTTCATTCAGAATACATATGCAGGAAACATGTTCAATAAAAATGGCATAAAGTAATGCAATGGTGACGCCCAATGCCTTTGAAAGCAATAAACATGACACAGTATCCTGTTTCCGCAGCTTTCACAAGCAATGTCCGTTAGGAAAACGATGTTTTCTGAACACACCAACACTGAGAGTGCGGCGCGTTAGGTATATTTATAATACCATAATATTGGGTTTATCTCTGACTTCTATCAGTCGACCTTCTTATAACACTGGCTGTCTACAACATTTCAAAAGCTACTAAGTTTAAATCATTCTTAAAAAGTTATTTCTTTTTACCGACGGCGTTGTGTATTAATATCTTATTTTTTATCACGTTGTTCATCGTACCAGCCAGTATGTGGGGTAAATTATAAAAAATATTTAATTAAAGGCATTATGTTATTTTGATCTCTGATTCGTATTCATTATTTTTACATATACATAATTAAATCTACTGGTTTATGATTACGACGGCATTTTACTAACAGTTATTCAAAATAACTTTATTCAACAATAAAATATGTATATGTGTAGGATAATAGTCTTGTGTCCACTAAGAATAAATCGGTTTGATTGTAGTATCTTTAGACTCATTATGATTTTAAGATGTCAATAAAGTTTATTATTTATCATAAAAAGTAAGATTAAAGTTCTTTTTAGGAGTCTAAAACTAAAAGTAATGTATTTATTCTTGTGATAGTGAATACCAATCAGAGAGCATTACGTCAAACAGTACGTCCGCCATTCATGTTGTTGACGTTTTAGTAGTAAATACAACTAAAACGTCATACTTTTTACCTGTCAAAGCGAATGTAACAAAATAAAAGTGGGTACATCAGACCAGACTTCATTCACGGTTTGTTTTGTTTTGGACTTTGTGAATCACTCAACCGCCATGATGGTTTACAGCGTTTAAATTCAAAAAGGTTTTTAAAAAGCTGTATTTAGTAATGTTGCTGATCAATTTTTTAAGAGACCTTCAGGTATTTCAGTTTAATATCAGGCAAGAATCAATCGCTAATTACATTTAAGGACACAAGCCTATTGGTATGGGACAAACTTTCAGACAGTTGATTGTTTCATGCCAGTAAATATTTTTGGTTGACTTGTTTTCTACGCTATTGTCAAACTTAACTCGTTTAATATTAAGATTTGTCAGACGTGGCAACAGCTTTACCTGGCCCTAAAAATCATTCCTGCTTTTAAACATAAATGTGAAAAATCCTGATTGTGCAGCACAAGAATTGTCTAATTATTATAGAGATGAATAAAAAATCTATTAAAATAGTTTGGACGAAGAATGTTAGGTACGTCGTTTCTTCTTCCTTATTTCCATATAAAAATATGTATAGCCTATACATAAATCATAATATGAAGACAAATTTTAATTTAAGCAATCAATTATTAATAGTATATCTAGGATGTGATGTATTAATTTACCAAGCGTACAACTCGATTGGTTGGTTTGAAAACATGCCAAACTGTCAGAATGTCCTCGAACTACAGAATTTATATGAGGGAAGTTCGTTGATATTACATTCCAATTTAACCTTACTGAGCATATCCAATTATCTTAATATATAAAATCCTTGCGTTACTGACTGACTGACAGACACGCAACAGCCGAAACTATTGGGCGCAGGAAGCTGAAATTTGGCATGTATGTTCCTTGGGGACCGTAGGGGTGCACTAAGAAGGGATTTCCCGAAATTCCCACGGGATCGGCCAAAATGGGTAAATTAAAAAAAAATGCAGGCGTAGCTGCTGGCGTCCTCTAGTTTGATATAAACAATAAAGTGTGAGATAACATTTTTGCGTTTTACGACTATTTAGTGCATCGTAATCGTACTATATTTATGTATTTACATAGATGTAGGTACTAAAATACTACCATATTTTTGTGTAAAATTTAGCATCGTTACTCATGTATTACACATGGTTATGTCATGTGAACGAACGTGTTATGAACTGTGCTACTTATAGTAATATTAAAATAGTTCGTTATTACAATTTCTAACATAAATTATAAATTAGGCAATTTGAAAATTAATTGAATTCGCAACACGTGAAATGACGATTTTATTTACTCCTGCCAAGTACACAATGTTTAACCAATATTATTAAGGATTATATGTTGAAGATGACCCTGTAGAATTAAATAAAATACAGTCCTGGACGAAACTGTTTATTTAAAACCTATCAATAAACCTATAAATTCATATCAGTAAAGATGTGATTTGGCCCGGGCAGACACATTCGGGACAACGTGACGTGCCTACTTAGTAATAGACAGGTCAGCGCTATATTTTATACCTAACAGTTTATCTATGAGAAAGCTCGTACGAGCTTGCTACTTAATATTGATATGTATAAAACTTATGCGTAGGCTGTGATGTCTCTGAATAGGTAAGGTAAGTCAATTTTCTTTGTAGACCTGATTAAGTTACAAAAACATTGCGTGCTCCTCTAGGTTTCGAGCCAAACTATCTACATAACGGTGACTTCGTAAAATTTGTCTCATAAATAATGAAATTTGGACCCGTCGGTATGTAATCAGTATTCAATGTCAGTTGCTGACAAGTTGAATGCTAGTGTGTCGATATTGAACTGTGTACTCTTATGCCTGTCAACTTCATGATTAAAATATGTTAAGTTGGATAGAGTGTATAATTATCGTGATGTATAAGCAGGTAATTACATATCTGTGTTAGTCAATTGATTAAACTATTAACCGTTTTTTGGTTGGTATGCAATAGCTTAAGAATCTTTATAGTATTAATTGTTTTAATTATAATGAATAGAATGATAAATTATCTGTAGTCGAGGCTAGATTTGAAGCTTTTAACTTGAAATTTAAAGTAAATTTGGTTGATAATAGCTACTTTTGGCATATCACAAACTTCTGAACATGGAAATATAAATGGTTTGGCATTTACAGTTTTCTTGGTGTCTATACTAGCTCGTACACGAGGCGAGACGCATGTCTATAAAATTCAATTATTATTGGAATATTTTTAACAGCGTATCAAAAATGTTATGTAACACACTAAAGTGAGTTACCCAAAAAAACTTTATTATTTCACTAAAATACTGACTTGCACACTAAAAATACTATTTGTACACCAAATATGATGATCTTTTTACAAAATATCATTTGATATGAAAAGTTTCGTCCGCTCGGGAAACTTAATAGCATGAAGCAGGGCTCCGTCAACTTAGCTTAGTGGTGCAATTAGTATTTTTGGTGGAAAATTAGTATTTTTGACTAACAGTTAAATACGATCCATTATTATTGGTAAATTGGTAGCAGGTATTTATTCTAATCAAAGTTATTTATTTAATTAAGGTAACAAAGTTACTCCTAAGGACGTCAAATGTTATTTTATGACTAAGAAGTTTCTTAAAGTACCGACATTTTAGCTACTGAGATCTAATAATATTATGCCGAAAATAGCCCAGTAGAAACATTTGCTGAAACGTCTTCACCCGTAACTTTATTTTTTGTTCTGTCTGCCCGATTATTTTTTTGTCGACCCGGTTTGAAAGATGTCTACCACAGTTCAAACGATACCTAAAGTTTTTGTTCTCATTTAGAAATCAGTGTATATTATTTGAGAAAATATTACGACCACACAAACATTTCGTTAGAGTTAGCAAGTTTATCGACCTTATTATTACCTCTAGCTCGATGATATTGGCAATCAGATGGATGTCTGGACGAAATCACCTTTGACCCACACTTTAATTAGGTTCTTTCCGATCCAAAAGATTGCATATTACATTAATTAAACTCGGCTTTTTTACGACCAAAATCAAATAGGTGACACTGACAAAATGAATTTAATTAATGGAAAGTGTGAGTTTCAGACGTCTAGTGCTATCCATAAACGTTAGTAGGCTTTGGTTAGACATAATGAGAATTTAGAACCTTAACGACCAAATGGAATAAACATTCTTGATAATATATTTTAATGGCGGGCGAGGGTTAAGATAGCCAGCTTTAATTGTTGTTTTCTTAAACTACGCAGTCACTTTAAAACAAAAAGCTCTGGTTACATTTTATACATGTTTGTTCAACTTTACGTGCTTCAATTATTATGTTAATTAATTTTAATATACTTTGCGTTGTTGGTTGTAGCTTCTGCCAGCTTTTTGACCTTTGTAGTGGTCATGAATAAATTAATAAATGTTTAACAATGTTCACATGTATATTTCACAACTTGTAATAAAACTTCAAATTGGCTGAGTACCTAATTATGTAAAAAACTTGAATTAAACAAACATTAAAAAGACAAGTAAGTACGATAATTTTGTTGGAGATAAAATGAAACCTATCGCTATCGTTCATTCAAATTTCGAGAAGCCCAACCGGCGCGTTTCCTTTTGCATAATTTTACTGAAGATCGCTTACACCTCGAGTTGGTTTTCAGAGGTTTTTCAATGACGAAAATGTTTGTTATCGGCGTGTAATTTTTGTTCAGATTCAATGACATGACTGTGATGTAGTACTCTTTAATCCTTAATTGGTAGGGAAACGTTGCATATTAAGAAGCATCATAAGTATATGCTACCATTTTAGCTGTCAATAATGGTTTTATAGTGGTTTTAAACGTCCTAAGCAGAAAGAGTGGTGTTATAAGATTGACCGATAAGTGTGTTTGTCTATGTGTGGCACCGTAGCTCATAAAGCTATGAATTGAGTTGGATTGGGCTTTTCCGTATACTATTTTTTCTCCTTTCTTGTTCATTGATACTAAATTATTTCAAATGCAGTGGCGCTAGGTCAAGCCAATACCAAATCGTGGTGTCACCTTTGCAACATTATATATAAAAACTATTTAATCATAAATTTAAAAACACAATTTTGTTTATCGATCAACATAATTATAATCTTAATCAGTAGCTTATGAACACATTCCATACGTGCTTTTCTAGTTTTTTAAATATGATTTATGACTTAGACCGGTTTTATTTAGTTCTGGTCGGTTATTAGTTTTTAATGCCAATGTAGCACTTAGATATTTAATATCCATAAACGCCTCGTAACTGGTTATATTTTAATTCCTGTATGAGTAAATTGTTGTAGAAAAGTTAGATGCGTGTAGAATCTAACACGGTGTCTTTAATTAAAGGTGAATGTGAAAGGGTTGCACTTTTTATGCTGCAAACGAGCAGACAGATCGTCTGACGGTAAACGATTACCGCCGCCCATGGTCACAAGTTCATTGTTGCCCTTGTATTCCTTTTCGGGAGGAGGAGTGATATGCAGGAGAAGAAATAGGGAATATGGCCTTCGGCGCTCTCACTCACTGTACCAAACGCAATAGTACAAGTACTGTTACCTTACGTCGATTCTCTGTGAGCGGGTAGTACTACTCCGGTCGAACCGTACTATTAATGTTGAAATCAGCAGGGCTCTACTACGTACCTAAAATATGTTAGATGTATCCGCAATCAAATATAATCATTCCTACCTATTCAACGCATCAATTTCAGTCTAAGACATTAGGTAGCTTTTGAGATATTATGTTCAATCATGAATCAATGACCGATTGTGTGAGTGACCTTTCGCTTCTATAGATAGACGTATTAGACGTAATAAGTATGTTCTAGGATAACTTACACACGGTCATCTGATCTCATACTAAGCAGAGCTTGTACTATGGCAAACAGACAACTGACATACATAATCATATTGTCTTATAAATATTTATAAGATATAGTTTATTGCACACAGAACACGATGACCCGGTGGCGTAGCGGGAGTGTAAACGACTACCACGCCGATGGTCGCGGGTTCGATTCCCGCTCAAGTCAAACATTTGTGTGCATGAACATGGATGTTTGTCTTGGTCTGGGTGTTTCTATGTATAATATGTATGTATTTACAAAAAAAAGTATATAAGTATGTTTATCCATTGTCTAGTACCCATAGTACAAGCTTCTGCTTATTTTGGGACTAGATGGTGTTGTGTGAATGTGGTAGAATATTATATTATATAGAACAAGTAACGTGCTCATCTTACAAAAATCCTCTAGCTTGCAGTCACGGTCACTACTTACATGACGAACGGGTCATGCAATGCCTGCTACTACATAACTACCTAGTTTTGTTACACGTTCACCCACGATACTGAATATAAACAAAATATGCCAACTCGCCTATCCTCTAATTGACTTCTGAGAAACCCAACTTCGATTATCAATCACCAATATAATTATATAAAATTCTTGCGTTAATGACTCACTGACGCACAGGCGAAACTATTGGGTGCAAGAAGCTGAAATTCAGCATGTGTGTTCTAGGTATAATGAGTGTACGAAGCACTTAGAGAGAATCACGAGTAAAGCCGATTACGAAGACTAGTCACTCTATAAAATGTATGGTGCAGACGTCCTACTTGAAACTTCTAATGACATCTGTTAAGACGAAACATAAGGGTATTAGAAAATACGCAAGACAGTAACTACACACGGGTTTGAATTTATGAACAGGCGTGTATATTTTGGGCTATTCATTAAACCGAGTGAATCATCTGTTTTTGCAGACGAGATTAAATCACTTTCAAATAATATAACGTGTATTTTGTAAAGCGAAGCTTAATTTTCTTTAGACTTTTGATGTTGACTTGCTTAAGTGTATAATTTTAATGTTATTTATGAAATTCTGAATGAAGTATAATTAATTATTAAAATAAATAACTTTGCTGCGTAAAAGACTGTAAAAAGCCGCCAGATTTTTTAATTAAATGCTCCAAAGCTACCATTGTGGCACAGAGCAAAACGCGACTATTTTAATACCCCCCGCACTGAGAATAAATGCTGTACTGCAGCGGACTTTACAATCATACAAGCAATGAGCACGAAGAACACCCAGAGAGGAGAGAAAAAGTTATCATTAAAAGGATAATATAATATGAGGATAATAATTATACAGGGAGTAAAAAGACCCTTAACCAAAACTGAAATCCCATGTTGTACCAATACGAATATTTTTTACTTCGGCACCATAGTCCATACCTGAGAAATTACTGGTTCAGGAGATATTAAGGCTCAAAGTTAGTATGGAATTTTTCTAATTAAAAATGTGAAAACTTAAAAAAAATCGTTTCCCAGGTATTATTGTTGGTTAATACGACTTGGCATTATGTCCACAACGAGTAGACTTCGGCTTGGTGATGGGTCTTGTGACACCCTGTATATGTGAATAATGGATATCAAAAAAGTTTAATGCCCACTTAGATCCCTTTAGAAGGGGTATTTCTAAAAATCCTCTCTTAGTGCACCCCATCCTCCCCAAAAACTGTCATATACATGCCAATTTTTGCCAGTTTCTTACGCCCAGTAATTTGACCTGTGACTCTTCTGCCAGTCAGTCAGAATAGGAAGAGTTTTATATACATAATTGATGGAGACTTTAAACTTATTTTCCACCAGTTAAAGCAAAGACAACATTATACTCTCTCTACCTGTAAACGGATAAGATCTCTACATAATTATGTATGTACGTCAAATCTTGTTTGTTGTGAGATCTTGTCATACTTGATGTGACCTAAATTGGTATGACCCACCTTTTCTCGTTTTGTATTTCATATATAATTTTTAATATTGTTATGAACATGAGTCCCTCGTGATCGTTTCTCACATTTGATTAAGGTTAAAATGTCTGTTATGTTTCTATGTTATTTGTGACGAGATGACAGTCAACTATGGGTTTATGTACATTCAGAATCACTAGCCTAGAAATGAGATTTACAGATTGCTACACAGAAGGACTTGAGTTCATACCACCGGCGCACACCGCCGACCATTGCCGCCGACTTTTAGGAGTTATACGCGTATTAAATTGTTATTTGTATTTTGCTCAGCCCGCGACTCTGTTCTGCATAATGTTCTTGCAAGACGTAAAGTCTGCCAACCTACACGTGGTCAGCGTGGTGGACTGAGACCTTACCCTTCTGTTAGTAACAAGATGCTCGTACCAGAAGTGGAACAATTTACATACAGGGCTTATATTACAATATATCACAACACAAGCCAGTTGACCAAATGTAAATGCAATCCACCTTAGCTACTCCAATCACGAGCCTATGTATGCGTACAGTATATGTATATCTAAATAGAGCTTCAGTTTGGTTTTCCAATAGTGAAAGGCAATTGAGGCAGTAGATACCAATTAAGGTAAGATTGGAATTGTGCCCTCTAGTCGGTATCACGTTCACCCTATTTTAGTTAAGTCTTCAGTGTAATTACCCAAATGTTTTTGAGATTCCTTCGCTTGCACCTTTGGCGAAGTAACTATTTAGTAATCTGTGCCTTTGGTGAAGTAAGTGGCGTGCCGTATATAAATAATATAATATTAGCCTTAGTAGCTAGGGCCTTTCTAGTTATAGAAATTTTATTAAAGTTTAAGAGCGTTTATTACTCTTTGATGCAAACTTTGAATATGCCAAAACTCCTAGAGCTATGGTTCACGTATGATTATATTATATGTATGTCGACAATACAGGCAATTTATCATGAAAAAATAGTAATTAAGTAAGTGGTCCTTTTTACTACATTGGAGACGTTTTCTAGATTTATACCCTGAATTTGGTTAGGACTCAGGGATTAATTTGAAGAGATGATAACACGTTACAGATTAAGCTATATTTTTACAGCTAAAAGGGTCGCACAATACATAAACGTACCTACATAGATATATCAATCCTCTTTTCCCTACAGATTGCTACTATATGTAGCTCATAGTGAATTCAACTATGTACTATCAATTGTAAAAGTTTGGGACAGGGTAAAGTGTCCAAACTTTTTGATTGCCGCACTATTTTACTTTTGACGGAACTAATATTACATAATATGCGAATTGGCAATTTTTTGGTTAGTACGTAACTAAGTAGGATACTTAAGATAGTATATCTACGTAAATAGTATAAGCCATCGGAATCTACTGTTCATAAGCTATCTAAGTATAAACTCACTCACGCATTCACTTCCTGAAAAATGACGAAATATCGAAAACGACTGAAAACCTACAAAAAATGACACTGGTTAAACTAGGAAGAATCATTCGTTATTATGTATGCAGACGTTTGGTCCGATATCTATGAGCCTCTTAGCAAATATGTACAGTGCAATACTCGCTTTTCAAGTATTCACAATGGCATTTGCTGTTTAACAATACAGGCGTATGACTACTACGCGATTCAAAGTCGACCAATGACACACCAAAAAGTGAAAACCTTTGATATGTAGTATTTTATATAACTTTTTTAAATATGAGTTTCTGTAGTAAATATTATATCGTGTAAGCTATTATTAAGTGGTATACGTTAATAGTCAATAATATCGGAATTGCGGGGCGGAGTAGTAACACGGCTAAGCTAATATTATTTTGGAAGTCAGCCATAAAGTTTTATCGCCACCGTTTTGGTGATACGAATTCTTTATAGGATTAGTTGGAACATCTCCGGCTTATTTTTTAATGGAAAATAAAGCTACCTATAAAAAGGTCAACAGTACAGGTATATTAATATTCGATATAGGTATATTAATCTTTACTTTTTAGGATGTTTACAATAGTGATTGAGCCAAGGTATGTTTATAACCAAAAAGGTAAAAGGTATATTTTTCACGGTAGAAACATCTTGTGGTAGGTAGAGGGCTTCTGTAAGACTCTCCTTGTGAGGTGTTTTGGGCTTACTTGCTAAACAACCGCGGTGTCCGCTCAAATCCCGCAGGGGCTCACGCGAATCGTCATTAGCATACTTTGCCGCGAGCCCGCTAGCATTATTCAAGAAGGACTTCAAGATCGTCGATTATATACCATGTACCGTATTCAGAGCTTAGACATAGCTAATTTCTGCAAAGTGAATAGCTATGCAGAGTATTTTGTTTTTATTTTTAATATCGGATACTGGATCATTAAGTTTAGCGGACTATAAAGTATTATTTCCTATAAAGTAGAAAAACTAGAAAAGAAATATAAGTATAACTCATATGTATCTATTCATAGATACATAAGAGTGTACACACCAACTATAGTATTACACAAGCATTTTTATGAATGATGACACCAATTGGTCTTACTGCATCAGTATCGTAACTATTATAAGATTTATGTATACTGGTAATAAAAGTCCTTCTCGACAAAAAAGAGATTGAATCATTTGAAGTATAAATTCTCACTACGGCGGGTTAGGACGTTCGTACTGAATAGACATTTTAAATTATCCTTGACGCTAGATGGCACGGTCCGAGGACAACGACTTTTACACAAAAGCTACAGCGGATATAATATAGATGAGTGTCATAATTATTCATTCTAGGTTTCCTATCTTAATAAATTGTCATAGTCAGATTTTTTTACTAAATAATGTACTTAATAATAATGTACTTAAAACTATCAATAAGTATCTAATAAACTTACAGTTTATTAGATACTTATTGATAGCTAAAATAAATCCTATTGGTACAAGTTGGTTTCACGAGTTTAAATCTACGAATAAAATATCTACGATTTCTCTGAAATTTAGACTACCGCTAACCCACATCTGTCGTAGTCACCGGTGCAGACGCGGATGTGACAGTTTTAAATAAACCTTGGGACGTAATAAGCTTGCGAGTACTTTTATGTACTCTTATATAATAAATCTATCAAAAGGTTTTACTGAAATTTTCACAGGTGAAGTCACTAAAACAGCTTTCAGTTTATAAAAGGAAATCATATCTCAAACAGCTACAATTAATTTAGAAAATTACCTTGAGACGTCCCAAATTTAATCTTAGAATTTGGTGCAAAGGAGGTAAGTAAGTTACTAAAGATAAATCTGCCACAAAAGCAGCGTCGCTTTCAACCAGTAACATTCGATAAGGCAATAATTTCGCAAACCCTCCTGTATCCACTAGAGAGCTATTCGTTATTAAATATGAGGTCAAAGGGATCGCCGAAACACATTAAGCTTTTATGATAAAATATTTTATGGAATATGTAATATTTTGAGTGCATTTTATATTACGACGTTACCATAGAAGTGTGACGTGACTTTATAGCAAGAAAAATGTAACAGTGATTCTTTGTCTCTAGGGTTCTATTTTTAAATATTATTATGCATTAGTGCTCTGCGTGCAATTTGGACGCAACGTCACTGTTTAAGTCGTCCTTAAACTATCGAACGATGTTAAATATATTCCAATACAATGGGTACGGAGTGCAAAACAATCAAGAGTTTGAAATATTTCGCAGCCATTTGAAATATTTCGACACGTGATTGCAAATTGTCAAAACTTTAAATCAAAAGCAAAAAAGCATAGACATTGTTCTATAAAAAACACGTTATGAGTATGCAATTCGAAGCGCTTTGGACAAAATTTTTAACGAATAACCCAAAAGTTGCCTGCATAACTGTCTGAAATATTGCAGCTTTATATCACAGGTAAAAGTCTGAAATTGCTGTTTCACTATTTTAGTACCAGTATACAAAACCAGTACATGTACATATTTTACGTATATTGTTGACTCGCATGTTTAAAACAATTCAGTTATGTAAAATTGGTGGGAAAAGTGCCAAGGCCGTCGGCTGAAGCTTTTATGGTTAAAGCAACCACTAATAAAAAGTTCTTCGGGTACATCAGACCGGTATTTTTGGCCACCACTACTTTACAATATAAAATACTATTAAAAAACTTGCTGTTTTAAGAGCCGTTTTACATATCGTTGCAATTCATTGTACAATTTTATAATTCTTTAAAGAATAGTTTGTTTTTATGGGTATATTTTTAAATTCATAACTATTCAACAGTAACACATAATAATTTGCAGTTACTTTACGATGTACTTTTTGTACCCAAATTGCAATTAATTATACTTGTCTTGACCGACATATCATCGCAGATCCTAAACTACTAAAGGTAGAAATAAGAAATTTAGACTGTGAATTGCTTGTAGTATACAAACTAAATAAATACCAACAGTATGTAGGCGCTCATTTAAAAATAAATAATATACGATCCCTAACGAAGTGAAATACGTAATGAAAATTTGTAAAAAGTAAGGTCATCATCATACTCCTAGCGTTATCCCAGTCTCAAACAGTGGTCCGCTTTCTAGTCTAACCGGATTTGGCGGAATATTAGCTTTTCCACAGAGCGACTGCCTATCTGACCTCCGCAACCCTAAGGGATAGCGATATTCCATGGTTTAGACTAGTGTCAGTTTATTTTAGAGGTACTGACGCCCTATAACGACTGTCAAAGATCTTCATGACAGGCGAGACGGACGGCTTAACGTGCTCTCCGAGGCACGAAACAAGCGATAATTAACAATTCAATACGCACATAACTCCGAAAAGTCAGTGGTGCGCGCCGTGGATTCGGACCCGATACCCTCTGCATGGCAGTCCGTTGGTATCTCCACTAGGCTATCGCTGCCTTAGTTTAAAGCAAGTAAGGTATACCAGTTATTTATTGTTAAAGAAAGGTACCTACCCAATTAGACACTAAATTGCAGCGATGCCTCTCATATAGTTCATTGGCTCTTAAAGCAAGTTGTCTTAAAATAACCTTTGATGAGAATACTTATTTTTTACTCAAAGTGCGGGATATCCATGCATTCATTTGCATTGCACTTTTTATATTGTAAGGCGGGGCTTTGGGTAATACCAAGGTTAGACTTGGTTTTACCCAGTTTGAAATAAACATGGTATTATTCCTACAGTTATATTTAGATATTCGCTGGCCATTGAACTGGTAAATTCCGCAAACCTACTTTGTATGATATCTTGTCTCTATGGTTTACTTACTGGCTTAAGTACATTTTGGAACCCCTTCGTATAACGATTACAGTTCTTGCGTTTTAGTTCCGCGTAAAGGGTATTACATTTTACTGTATACAAGTTCGTAATTGGAACAGGAGTTCGAATCATTAAAATTTACCCTTTTTGCAATGCTAAAGTTTATAATAATTATGTGTAACATTATTGGTTGTTTTAGTTGAGTTTTCACTGTAGTGACAAGTAGAATGACGAGGGTTAAAAGCGTTAAGGGCAAGTGTGGAAACCTAAAGTTTTAGTCGAAATACTAATTACCAATAATCTGCAACTCATGATAACTACTCACAGAACTAATTTTCTGCACTCTTCTTTCACAATTCAGTCCATCCTTCCTTGCTTCTTCCTGTATTTATTGTGTATATATTATGTTTATGTATTATACTATTTATTTAAACTATTTATAATAAAGGTATATTTATGCAAGTATATCATGTTCGACATAATTAAATTACAAGTATATCTCCCTTACACTATACAATACACCTACTTCTTCAGAGTGGTGCACCACTCTAAGGTAGACTGGTAGATCTATAATGCCCATGGCATTAAGTCCGCCTATGTACTCTGTGTATATGAAGTTTTAAATAAATAATTAGTCTTTACAAAACTAGACTATGCGTATTGAATAAAAAGTAAGGATAACTTTACCATTAGAAAGTTTACAACTTACCTTACAAAATTATTTTTTGAAAATGTTTTATATTAAACTAACTGTTTATTATACCAGCTGCGTCTATCTCTAATAGCATTGGATATAATTCTGTATACGTCCGTTTTGACGGCATAGTTCTTGAACTATTCGGTAGCTGGCACTTAATATCGCCAAGGGACATTCCTACTGCAGCGTCAGGACTTAAATGGCTTACCGGGCTAAGCATTGACACTATTCTTTATAAGTCACGAGTCTGAAGAAATACTTCTAGTAATCCAGAATTCCTTTTATAATTATAATTTAGAAGACAATGCAGTTAATCTGTGTTTAATTTTAGGCAGGTTTCTTCTATTTTTTTTTATTTTTTATGTTAATAGGCGGCAAACGAGCAGACGGATTGCCTGATGGTAAGCAATTACCGCCGCCCATGGACACAAGCAACACCACAGGAGTCACAAGTGCGTTACCGTCCCTTGGGGTTGGGAAAAGGGATAGGATGAGGAGTGGGATGAGGGAGAAGGAATAGGGGATAGGACCTCCGGCACTCTCACTCACCGAACGAAACGCAACAGTTTAGGTAATGTTACTTTACGTCGATTTTCTGTGAGAGGGTAGTACTTCCCCGGTCGAGCCGGCCCATTTATGCTGAAGTCAGCAAGACTCTACTACCTTGAATTAATACCTTGAAATAATCATTTTAATTTCACTAGCCTTTACTTTCTTTGTTAGAAGTCGAATTGTGCTCCATCGTAGGCTGTATTATCGGTTAAGATCAGTCGCGATCGTCACCAATCGTTAGCCAAAGTCGTTAACAATAAAAATTTATTAAAGTTTTTCCGGTGATTGAGAGTGCTGAAGCTCCAATCTGATTCGATACCTTCACAAAAAAATTGAGGCTATTCTTTCCCTTTCGGGTTAGTAACCTTTTGTCCGGAACATGGCCTCTACCCTTTCAAGTTTGACTTACCTATATTATATTTGTTCAACCTTGTTTTCATGAATTTACTTTCCTAATATTTTTGTCCGATTACCGCTATTTTTTATTTAATAAAATTTTACTCACAATTTTGCAAGCCCAAGGCGGAATCTAAAGGCGCTGATACACTTGCGTATTCACTTGTAACAGAACAGGGAGCATTCGCCGTTTTTGTTTTGTTGAATCGAACATTTTCACGATCATTCTAGCGAATTCAAAACTTCCAAAATTTGAAATTCTAATCCGCAGAATTTAGAAATTGCACTACAAAAGCAGTTGTACCCAATATATTTACTTCGGTTTCTCTTATGAAATATTTCTAGAGTAGAGTAAGATACATAAACAAACGACTTTTCTAAATAATAAAATGCAGATTTTAATTTGAACAGGTTTAGTAAATCACACAAGTGTCTGTACCTACGTTCAAATGTATTTATCGATATCGAGGGTTTATCAACATTCTATTGAAATGAATTCTGAGTAAACCAAATCTAAGGATTTAAACATCACTAGTTAAGTTAAAATTAGTGACAAACTACAAAGATTCTTCCCTAGAATAAAATCGTAAGTCAAAGTGAAGTAAATATTTTGGGTTTAACCGCCATTGTAGTGCGAATTCTATGGTTAGTAGTGGTTAGTATGTTCTAAGGCTCGCCCGAATGTTCGTGAGAATGCTCGCTAAAACACACTCATTTGTTTGTAACATTCGCAAGAATGCTCATTACTATATATATTGTTTCAGCGCCATAAAGGCGTAGTTGATGGTGGTTATAGCAAATAACACAAAAGTTAAATGTATTTAAAGTATCTATTATTAGTAACTAGAGGCCGCCAGCAGCTACGCATGCATTTTTTTTAATTCACCCGTTTTGGCCGATCCCGTGGGAATTTCGGGCAATCCCTTCTTAGTGCACCCCTACGGTCCCCAAGGAACAAACATGCCAAATTTCAGCTTTCTGCACCCAATAGTTTCAGCTGTAGCGTGTCTGTCAGTCAGTCAGTAACGCAAGGATTTTATATATTAAGATTACTTATGTAAATAATAAATATATCCTAGGTCGTTAGTTTAGTCACTAACCACTTATTGTATCTATACCTAGACTAATTTAATCTCATACATCATATTTCGACAGTTAAACTTCTACGCTGTCGAAGGAAAGCCCGGAGGCAAAACATGTGACGTGATTAGTTCCCCTTTGATCATAAGCAAGTAATAAGTAAAATATTAATCAAAAGTATTATTCATCTGATCAACATTAATATTTATAATTGACGTGCTTATTGTTACCCAGATTTAATATTTGCCAATTCACTGAAAATGTAAATCGATGTTTAATATCGTTCGAATAAAAGCGTGATACGAGTTAATGTAATTAGGAGTTAAATAATTACCGTAAGTTAATATTTAGGAAAATATGTGTTTGATTTTGATAACTCTGTTTGAGTTTTAGTGGGTGACCTTTTGGTAATGATGTAGGTAGAGTCTGGTTTGACGTGGTCAATACACGATGAAAGAGTGACTTTATATCTATGAATATCAAGCCAACCAAACCATAAATGGCTAAGACTATTATTTACAAATATAAAAAAATTTCAAGAATTTGTATGATGTTGTTGATAGTTAACTTACGAAAAGCTACGTTTACGGTCGATGTCATGCGAAGATCATTTTATAGAGTGGTACCATTAGTCCTTAATTAAGTATGTAAGAAAAGAAAATTCTCATCTCAAATATTATGTAGTAGATATAACTACTCTTTAACAAAACTATGCAAGTAAATAGTTGCATCCAGTTATGCAAAGTTCATTATAATTTAGCTGCTACAATGTTGCTAGGACACAGAGTCTAATTCAGTTGAAAGCTTGTGTCACTTGAATTGAAGTAATTTGTGAGAGACACAGACGTTCTGCTGTTGATTAACACGGGAATAATGACAACCAATTACTGCTAGAACTCCAGCACAAGGTTTTAAGGCAAGGCACAGGTACTGAAGAGATAACGTGCTTAATCTTTTATGACATTTTTTATATATTACTGATATTACTGCGGGATTATGTGTATTTATGTGACAGTCTTTTACCTAATTGCTCTTGTATGAAAAAATAATATGAATAAGACAGCTGCCTTTTTGCAGAAACAAATTATTTCGTAATGAATTTTGTTCCTGTTTGTGTTTCATATTATTCTTTAGTAAGCTTGCAACGCAGGGCTGCTTTGGGTGATCTAAAAAATCCAACAGCAGAACTGGCAAAATACGCAATCAAAATATATACAAATACCTACCTTCATAATACATATTCTACAACTTAGCAACAAAGTAAAGGAAAATGTTATAAATAAATAAATAAATAAATAAATAAATAAGTAGTTAGCAACCAATTCTCCGAGTAATTTGTACACAATATTTCACTTGGTTGATCGATTACTCAATCATAAATATTATGTTTTGTAGAGTAACATGTTTGATTGCTTACAAATTGATGTACTTATACCGGTTCATTCGTTCGGTATAGGTACGACTGTATACATTACTATATTAAAATATAAATGCAATCAATATTAAGAGGAGGTAGTGATAGCTAAGTAGACATCTCAATTCGAACGTTACCGCTGGCAAGTCTATTAAGGCAGATAAAAAAATAAGGATTATAATGTTTTATTATTACCTATATACATCAACCAACCAACATAAATTACTACCGCAGAAAGAATTTACCAAGATCTATGCAAATTGTAAATTATCCCAATCCCAAAGGGCTGCGGTTGATAAGCTCATTCGCATTTTGATTTTTTGTTACTTTTACGCATCATGGTTTCTAAGCACATCCACTTTGAACATGAAATTGACGATAGTTAATAGGCTTTACTAAATTATGGAGACTGAGTTATCTACCGTAATTTGACAAAGCTGGTATTGTAAAGGTGGGTATCGTTTTCGAAAGGCACCTGCAATACAAGTTTTATAAAAAGTAGAATACGCCCGCACATTTTACTTTTATTTAACCGTTTCTTCCCAACCTCGTGTCATTTTTGGCAAATCGCTTCTTAGTGCAAGGGTTTACGTAAGATTTTACGGTCCCCAAGGATCATACATACCAAATTTCAGCTTCTTACGCTCAATCGTTTTGGCTCCAAAGTCCCTCAGAAGTTTTTAACCTTATATTCGTTAAACAGCTTGTCAAATAAACTTGTATATGTATGTCGTAAATGAGCAATTGGTATATAATGATTCTCATGTAGATAAGGCTAATAAAACATGAAATAAAGATTACTTAGTAAAGAGACCTAATTGACTTTGAAATTTGCCTATTAATTTGAGGAAAGTACCTAAAAGTTAACGTCATTTAGAGCGAAGCCTTACAGTACATACTGTAATTATTTCAGTTAAACTGCTTTTTAATAATTAAGGAAACTACCACCGCTGAAGAAAATAATTGAGCATTTTTATTGAAATAAAAATATTATTTTATTATTCACGTACGCGGACTAAGTTATGTCAATATGCGCACGAAAATAATATGTGTGACATTTCTTGTTTGGAATTACTGTTATTTAGTTTTAACATCGTAATTAACGATGGCCGATGTTCTAATTAACCAGTAACGTTAATTGAATTTTAATTATAGATTAAGGGCCAATTAGTGGATAACCTTCTACAAGTATCCATGTTTTATCACCTGCAACAATGATATTAGAAAAGTCGTAGATACGTTTCCTACGTAGTAATCAATCCGTAGAAACGGTACACTAACGCACCCATCGATAACTCCATATTTTATTTTATTTTCGGCTGACAAAGAAATGTGTCAGTTTCACTATGACGCCCATAAAGTAAGGATAATAAATATAGTCGCCGGTTCGCGACGTCACACACACAGATGTCAGACTTGCCAACTGGCTTATGTTTAGCGTCCTGCTTTTGATACGCCTATAACGTATCTACTTCTTTTTACTTGTAACATAGTTGACCTGCAACATTACATATATTATACAAACCATTTTTATCGCGCTCCGTATCGCAATGTTTGACCGTATCAAATAGTTAAATTTTTATATCAAAGATACTTCAGTATGATTCAAATATTATGTATGCATGTTTCGTCATACATTTATAAAAAATCTGGCACCTTAGACACACTTTGCATGTTCTTAACAGTATGTATTTGTGTATATGTACTTATTATCATTTTAGACTTTCATAACGCGTTTGTCTTGTCCACAGGCAAAATGACGCTACCTGTGCCGCCGTCACTGGACGAATATGAGGACTCATTTGTGATGAACACGACCAACGTAACTGGAAATCCAGCAGCGTACGACGAACAGTACGCTCTGGACCTGCTAGTGCCACTCACCATCACATACGCCGTCATATTCGTAGCTGGAATACTCGGCAACACGAGCACATGCGTCGTCATCGCCAGAAACCGCTCCATGCACACAGCTACAAATTTCTATCTCTTCAGTCTCGCAATCTCAGACCTTATACTCCTGGTATGCGGTTTACCATTCGAGCTGCACAGATTATGGAACCCATTTACGTATCCGTTGGGTGAAGCTCACTGTATCGCGATAGGGCTCGCTTCAGAGACGTCGGCAAATGCGACAGTGTTGACAATAACGGCTTTTACAGTTGAGAGATATATAGCGATATGTCGGCCCTTCATGTCGCATACGATGTCGAAGTTATCGAGGGCAGTGCGATTTATCATAGCTATATGGGTTTTAGCGTTATGTACGGCGGTGCCTCAAGCGATGCAGTTCGGTATAGTGTCGTTTGAAGAAAATGGACAAAATGTTAGTGCGTGTACAGTGAAAGGTTTAGGTGTACATCAAGTGTTCGTTATATCTAGTTTCGTGTTCTTCGTTGTGCCTATGTCTATGATATCTGTGTTGTACGCGTTAATAGGTATTAAGTTGCGGACATCTCGTGTGTTACATCCAGTGAAAAAGTTGTCAGTGGACAGTAATGAGAGAGCCAGTGGACAGATGCAGTATAGGCATGGTGCTTCTCAAAGGAGAGTCATCAGGATGCTTGGTGAGTGTTCATGTTACCATATTATAATAATATCTGCAGGTTTCGGACACAAACACTTAGTTCTACATTGCAATGTTGTATAGACAACATTGCAATGTAGAACTAAGAGTTTGTATCATTACAAAAGAAAGGCAAACATATCCTATCCATAGTTGCCTTAATTGAACGGAGCCGAAAGAAGGATCAAAACGGATGATAAAGATGTCTTCTTACAGTATGATTAATTATTATTTATATGATACAATATTATTTAGCGAGTTTAGCCCTACAAAATCTTCTTCGGTTTATTAGAATCTTGTCTAAAAACCTCACTAAGCACATCAAAAGGCAAATATTATACCATTCAAGAGCAACAGTTTTACTGGCAGGTATAGCATTACCGTATATTTGTCTGAAATATATCCGATTCGTTATCGGAAAAGTATATAAACGAGTCTGCTTATTTGAACAAAATCTTTTCTTACACGTATGATTTATGAAACACACTTATCATCCTCAGCCGAGGTAACGTAACCCTAATCGTATAAGACGTGAAATCAAGAACACACTTGATCGTTTTACTCAAATTTTATCTACATTTTATATAAAATGTTGTGGAATCTTTGTAGTCTTCATAGTTGGAGATCGATTTAAATCCTCTTTGATTATGGTTAACAGGTTATGTAACGCAAGAAAAACCTTGATATTTAATGCTGCCGTTAACTTTTTATAGTTTCTCCGAACGGGTCCGTATGGCATCTGTTATTATTTTATTATGGATTTTCTGAATATAAATATATGCGGGTATGGGCGCCCATGTTACATCATCCTAAAGTTTTGCGAATAACTTTAGCATATAGTTGCGTGTAAAATCACTTATCCTGACTAAAATACCATTACAGAACGTAAATGACTGAAGCTGTAACATAAATATAGGGATGGATATTTTGTTTTCGCTCCTAAAAGGATAAGATAGGGATTGAAAGTTTAAATAGTCGCTGATTACAGAACCAGCGAAATAATTATGCCAGTAAAAGCTAATTAAGACTAGATTACACATAAGATCGGATCAAGCTGTAAAATATTCTCAAATCTCCTTAGCACTTTTATACCATCGAAGGTTTTCATGAAAATGTCACAACAGGTACATCAAATTTATTGCGAGTGAAACCCAAACAGTAGAAGTAATATACGGTAGTAATACTTTTAACGTTTCAGTGATAATAGCGTTACCTACAAAATACTGTGTAATATTCGTTTGTACTGATATAATTTATGACCGGTAGACCGAAAAAATTCAGGCGTTCCACGCGACAGTTTTATACATTACATAGAAAGATTAATACTGTATATGGAACATATTACTTATATTATAATGATATAAGAAAATAAATGTATGCCTAAATATTTATACCTATGAAAACAAAAACATATAGGAGCTTTCTTAAACGATCGTAATATATACCTACTTGAGCCAAAATGGGGCAAAGGAAAATTGTAGGTAATTGGCTTTTATTATAAAATGTTTCAGCTTTTTAGGGTAATTGTCTATACAAATATGAATTCCTTAGATGTTGTTAATGTAGAAAAAAAACATATTAAGGTAATATAGAAAATTAAATTATGACGCAGAGTTTAGTAGTAAAATCATCTCCAGATTTATTTTCTATTTTTGTTAGTGAACACAGCAACATAGGTGTAAAAAGGTTATCTTCGGCACAACAAAAAATACTTTTTTATTAAACGATTTTAAACTTTCGCGATTAGTATATATTATACAAGGTTATATAGCGGGTCTTACTCGCGGTAAATCTTATATTTAAGGCATAAATACCTCGGTTTTTTTTTTTGCCAACGTTTCGGCTGACTTGCTTCAGCCGTGGTCGCGGCGGGACTGGTTAGCTCAGCGCCGTCCTTGTGTTGTGCGGGTTTTGGCACCTACCCTCACTAGATTTTTATTTTTGGTTTTAATCGCACTGTCGGTACCTCGACACACTACACTAATGACGTCTATACACTGTTGAGCTGTATCATTACGGCGGTGTTTACACTTATTGATGACTGGATTCCAAGTTGTTGATAATCTAAATCCATCCTCCCGGTTGAAATTCTTGTGTTTTTTTATTTCCACCGCTTCACGCACTATCCTGGAGTAATAGTGACGTTCGGTGGACAAGACCTGTGGTTGATGTAGTTCTATCCAGTGGTTTGGTCCAGACTCCAATAAATGTTCAGCTATAGCGGACTTATTTACTTGTCGATTTTTCACAGCTGCGATATGTTCCTTGACCCTTTCCGCAATTGTTCGCTTGGTCTGTCCGATATAGGAGCTACCGCAACTGCAATCGACCTTGTAGACGCCAGGTGTCTGAAAAGGAATGACATCCTTTGGGCTGCGCAGATTGTGTGCTATCTTGGAAAAAAACCGAGGTATTTATGCCTTAAATATAAGATTTATCGCGAGTAAGACCCGCTATATAACCTTGTATAATACTTTTTTATTCTTGAAATAGAACGCCATGTTGTAGTTGTAAAACTATAATCTGATCCAACATACTTGTCCAAAATCTTACCTGCGAAATAATTCTGTTCCATTGTAACGTTTAACTTGAGTATATGTTCTACAACTAGTTTTCAAAATGCTGAATACTATTTTTTGATAGTTATGTCGTAAATTGCACGTATAGCGTATTGATTTAAGCAGTTGCCTCGCCGTAACTAAGCCACACTTTATGCGATCCATTAATAATTGTAGTTGCGGGTCTATAATTGTGTGTGTTGCTTGATTTATTCCTAATTCATCTGTTGACTTTTTAAAATAAACAAAATGTATTGGCCTACTGCAATGAACTTAGCAAAGGTGGCAGGATGTTTGAACGATTAGGGTGCTTGTACACGGCGCATGTAGCTTGAGCATGTTGAGGCACTTGCGCGGGTTACATGCACCGTAAACATATCGTTTAAAACAATGTGCGGGTCCAGCGACTCGAGCATGTACCAAAGCGAGCCACCCGCGCAAGTAATTCGCGTGCTCTGCGACGCGCGCGGGTCACTCGCGCATGTTATCTGTTAAAATTACATTTTAACAGATAAAATGCGCGATTTTGCGCATTTTAATTTTCGTTCGTCGAGACATTTGACGCGATTCAAGTCATAAAGCTACCGCGCGAATAGCATGCTCATGTAGCTCTTGACCCCGAACAAATAACTTGTACATAACTACAGCTTGCGCAAGTAGCCCGCGTCTTTACTTGCTCCAGTTATTTGCACCATGTACAAGTGCAAGCGAGTAACTTGATCAAGTAGCTTGCGCATATTACCCACGCGTGTAACCCGCACCTTTACTTGCTCCAGCTACATGCACCGTGTAGAAGCACCCTTAGTGAGTTCGTGTAAATCTATTCTTTTACGTTCTTAGTTTAAGTAGAAACAATATCTTTAAGACGGGACGCAATAAAGGCAACAATGTTTTGACAGTAACAGTCCATTAGACTAGGAAAGGGCAAACGACACACTTAAGAAGAATAAAATAAGAGAAAGCCTAACAAGATTAGGGTTAGTAATATTTTAAACTTTCTATTTATTTTCATTGTCTGCATTTGCTATAGAAATGGTTTAATTATTGTATAACATACATACATATACTCACGCCTTTTTCCCGTCGGGATAGGCAGAGACAACAGGACGCCACTTGCTTCTATCCTTACAAACCTCACGCGCTTCCTCTACACTCATTACTCTTTTCATACATGCTCGCCGGTTTCGGGTACTTCGGACCTTGCCGTTTTTTAGGACGTCCCCAATTTGATCGAGGAATGTCCGACGAGGTCTGCCGCGACCGACTTGCCCACACACATTTGCCTTATAAATCTGATTCGTCATTCTTTCTTCACTCATTCGCTCCACGTGTCCAAACCACTTCAGCATTCCTTTCTCAATCCTAGTCACGACATCTTCTATCAGACCACTGTTCTCTCGTATAGTTGCATTTGGAATTCTATCGATCAGTCTCACCCCACACATACTACGCAGTGATCGCATCTCAACTGCGTTAATTATTGTATAACTTTAGGAATTTTAAAAATTTTGACTTAAGTAGTCATTTATATTTATTTTAAATTGTCTATCGGGGTATATACCACGTTGCAAGCGTGATTTCCTGAGTACATCCGTGAACATACCGCTTGCAACAGTACCGAAATATCGGTAACTCCAAGCAAATATATGTACGTGGCATATATCCCGAAAGACAATTTAAATAAGTGTATAACTATACTAAAAGTTGTAGTTGTATACATATATTTTACTTCATTGACTTTTGAAGTTGCGACTCAGTTTGGAATAGTCAATGTTTTCAGTATTGGGATGTTTTCTGTTAATATACCTAAATACCATTTAATATTCGTATATTTACTGATTCGACCACTAGCCCTGACTGAGTCATAAATAAATGCTAGCATTGCAGCATCACGTTGTATAACATAGATTAGTAGCTGTGAACATTCCCCACGTTCCCTGGCATACACGTGAAATAAATAAAGGTATGGTGAGAAAATCTGCAGTGCATTGTCTGAATCAGTATCTATTTATTATATTCTAGAACAGAATAAACATGTTGATTTATTATTTGTTGACGGACTGTAAAAACAAGTGCTCAGTTTAATTTTATTGAAATGGCAGCTCTTAAAAACAGTGGCAGTTAACCGCAAAGTAATATTTATTGCATGGGCAGACGCTATTAAAAAATATTGCCGCTGTAAACTATTAGTTTTATAGCATTGTGGTGGCTAATATATTTACGAGTCTACCAGTCACATGTACTATTTAAACCTGGATGGATCCTGGAACATTAAAGCATTCACCCCAAGGCGCGCAAATCCAATGATCCTATCTTTGATAAACCTTCTTATATAATTATGTTTTGTGACTTATCCCAGGGCAAAGCGCTGATGTCTGAAATACAGATGTTTTTCCATTTAGTTCAGACACAGATGTTTATGTACAACATTGTAAAACTAAGTTGGTTACTGTTGATATATGTGACTGTTTGTAAAATATTTTTGGTATCAATAAATTATTATTATTATTTGACAGGTTACTGTTTGAGAAAATCTGGTTCTCATCTGATTGACGAAGATAAATGTGCACTTAGTCTTCAATCCATAATATTCTGCGACTTTCAAGTCTCTGCGTCAAAAAAGAAAAATAATTCACTTCCAACACAGATAAAGCTTAGAAAGGTTTATAAATTAGGAGAAATCTTTAAAAAAAGAGGTCGACGAAATAAGGATCTTATTTTATGTGTGCTTGACAAACATCGGCACTGGGGACACAAATGTTTTTTTGCTGTGTAGAACTAGATTTAAAAGTCTTTTTATTTAGTTACGTCCTTCGTCGTTTGATCCTTTGAGCTCTTTTAATGTTTGATCTACGACTATCTGCTACGTACTAGTTCGAATGTAGGTATCGTTAAACATAATGAAAACTCTTAACAGGATACCTAAACGTGCCTTTTTGTATTTAACTTACTGAGCTTATTCAACGTGCAAGGTTTAAAATAAATTTAGAATACATTTATTTTTACCTGAACTAACTTTCGTTAGTAATAAACAAAGATTTTAGTAGTTGATTGAATCATTCCATTAGGTAACAAAGCTTTTCTTCGATGGTTTCAAATAGGTGTAGGCGTAACTTTTCCAAAAAGAGAACGATTATCATTGGTTTTTAGTTGGACTGGACCACGGAGGCAGTCTTATGTTAATTTTATGTAAAGTAATATTAAAATATAAACAAAATTAAAGCAAATAATTACACACTCTTGTTATGTATTGTAATTTTTAAATGATTTTGATAAGAAGCATATTAATGTTTTGTCTTTTATGTATTTCTGCATGCCAATTTAAGGCGCTGTACTTAGTCAAAATAGGCTTCACAAAACAGTTTTTTAGCCAAATGTATACATTTTAGAGCAGTTAAAAAAATATATGTTAATGTTGATCATATTTATGGGGGGACCATTGTGTTCAAAACACGTTTTCGGTAAATTTTCTCCATAAAAAAATATAAAATAACCATTTAAATTTAAATTGTAGCAATTGAAACTGTATTATTTATAAACAAATCTTGATAATATTAATAACAGTGATGTAATATATAATAATAAAGGGAACTGTTGTTTTTATTTATCGATTGGAATAAGATATTTGTAAGGATTAATGTATTTAATGATAAATAACTCGTTCTGAACGTCCCGTCGTCGTCGCGCTTCTCTTTCTTATGTATACAATCCGACAGTGACAGCAACAGCTGAACTCAGTAGCTGTACTCAGCGCCTTAAGCATATTACAAAATGGAATAAGAACATTTTAAAATCTTAAGGCAATTTAGCAAGTACTCTTGTATTTTGGTGAACAATATTCAACTTTGAGTAAAGTATGCTCGAAAGGTAATTTCTAAGAATAATAAGCCTTTGACGCAGTCATTTTATTTCTAAGTTAACATCATCATCGCCCTAGCATTATCCCGGTTGAATCAATTTCTTAGAGCCAGGGCACACTTTCTAGTGTAACCAAATTTGACAGAATATGAGCTTTTATTTTGTTTTGTGACAAAATTGTAAGTTCTTCTTAACTCAACTTTTTAAGCGTCGAAAAGAAAAACAACTTTCGCACAATCACATCAGCAAAATAAACACAATAATAACTTTTGCAATTATCAACTTCAATTCATAAATTGGAGCAACAAACGGGTAGGAAAGCTTTATGGAAATGTACCAAAAATGGTTGAACAAAACTATCAACGGAATGTTCTGGCGAGAGAGTAATAACCACTATTCGTTACTTATGTAATTAGGGACTATAGCAATGACTCGTGTGGAATGAGAAATTTCATGAACGTTTCGCGGCAACGGGAACATACAGTTACATTTTAATTAACAACTCAACTTAAGCCAACTAAATCAAACATTTTATTAAAGCAAAGGGGATGCTCGCAGCTACCCCCGTACATTTTAGTTTAATTTAACTGTTTCTGTCAATGGCAATCCTTCCTCAGTGCACCCCTACAATTTCTTAGGAACATGAATGCCAAATTTCAGCTTCTTGAGCCCAACAGTTTTGGCTGTGCGTGTTGTTTGTCAGTTAGTCAGTAACGCAATATTTCTATATATTATACAGATATGATATTAGGCAAATCCTGCGCGCATGACCAATTTTAAATGATCATATAACTGTCGTTACAATACCATCTGACTAAGCTTTTTTAAGCAACTATTTTATGTCTAGGTACTTTAAGAGGATTTCCTTTATTAAAAAAAGGTTCGGTAATTTTTATGTCTGGCAATTTAATTGATTCGTCATCGTTTTTTGCTTTGATACGTGGTATAGAGGAAAACGTATGTTAAAGGTATTAATCCGATAAATTATATAGATTGGTCAATTTGATAACAATGTTTGTGAGTTTTATTTTATTATTTTAATTACTGTTAATAAATTATACATGTTATAAAACCAACTGGATTTGATGAATGATTATTAAAAAAGTACCTAGATTATAACGGACATTTAAAAGTCACTTCGTGTGCCATACTTTACAAAAACGTGGTGTTCATATTGCTTATGTAACAATTGACATTAAAGTGTTGGTTGGTATGATTTTTCTACCTACTAGACGGGCATTCATACGTGCATTAATTGAAGTCACAACCGAATTTACTGTAGCACCCAAGAAAACTACCAGCTTAATATTATTTACACTAAAAATCTTTGCGAGAAAACGACTTTTTGGCGCGTGACATTGCAATTCGCTGAGAGGAAAATAAAATTCGATTAAACTTTAGGTTGCTACACATCCTTTTAGTGAATTCTGTTTTATTTTAACTAATATTTAAGTGTTCTTCAGAGTAACTTATTAAATTACACCGTAATAAATTAGGATGAGGCGGTTGTAAGCTTATCTTAAGGTTTAGGGAACCCTTTGGGTGCTTAATTAATTCGTGTTCACTCGTCAGACCCTTTATCTGTATTTCATCCATTTTACCAATTTTTTTTATGAATTACAAGCACTTTTCGTTAACAGTGAGCTTTCCTAAAATATTGAAAATAAATGGAAGAGGCATGGTTTCCCTCTATTGTCTCAAATCCGTAAAGCTGATAGAAATTTTATGATATATTTCATTGTTCAATGGCTCTAAAATAATATTTTTATTTAGGGTATGTATCATTTATTTTAGTTACCGAAAAGGGAATTCGATGAAATCTAACTTAATGCCATTTCCAATAGCTTTTAGATTTACAGGTATGTATACCGGTGCTATTCGCAAACAATAAAATAGATTTGTATAAGATATGATTTCTTTGTCATAAATGGCGAAGGTTTTATTCGTGTTTTCTTTTAGTACAATGGAAACGTTATAGTGAAACCCGATCCGAGCGTAAGTGCTACACACTTTCATTATATTCAATATCTAACCATTATACTCGTGAACAATTGTCACACGTGACAATACAACTTTTGTTTATGTTTATGGGAACTTCCTGCTGCCTACTACTATTGTAGCTCCAGTCCATATATACCGAATAAATATACTAATATGAAATTTCAAATGATTCTTAAGATAAGTTCAAAAGAAATTTATATTTTTAGAGCCTATGCAAAGGTGAGCCGATTCGCTGGTGACAAATACTAAACAAATTCTCTGTCTGTATAGTTCTCACGGAATATTCCGATGGCCAGCCATAATTTGATTCCAAGGTAAGCTATTTGGTGAATGAAAAGCAAATTTTCATTTATCAGATAAAGTATAGTCACTTGTGAGATTTGAATCAACTCAAATCAAATACTTATTAAATTTGCTCAAATGTGGTGAATCATATTATATTGGTTGGCCAACTGGATAATAGACTTTTTTAAAAAGTTATGTTTTCAATAGAGAATTTGTGACCAAAAATATAATGATTTTTTGTATATATTTAATATTAATTTGATTTTGATTCAATTAGATCAAACAACACACGAACACAACAATCTTTTCTTTAATGATTTTATGTATTATTAGTTACAAACAATGTTAGGTATATTTTCTCATTTTATTTTGTCGTTATTGTTTGAAACAAGGTTAGGAATGGTTGGTTTCAATTTTGTGGTTGCGAAGAAAGCAAACATTTAATGTATACCAGTCTTTGTGACTTGTATGGCTACGCTTAAATGTGTTGTAGCTTATATTAACACTAAATAGCTACGAAATAAAATAGAAGATTATTGGTTTAAGGTCGTTCATAATGGTAACTACTCTCTTTTGTTTTACACTAAAGAATACCGAAGTGGAGGCCTTATTAAGAGACCAGGGCCCCAATTCCGCTAAATAAATATAGTCGCGATATCATGTCACTGTCGTACTTACGTCACAAAAAGCGTATTCTTCTAAATTATATGATATTTGAATGAAATTGTAACGAGATCGTATGTGTCAACGACGAACTGTTTATTTTAAATTATACGATAATGACATTAGGTTATCAGAATACCGCTTTTAATCCATTCAAAATATGATATCAATGTTATATAAAAATAGCAGAATTGGCCCCCTATTCTGACTATCTCAAGCAATTTGTGTTAACTTCTAATATAATGACAAAGTTAAAGATGACTTTATATTTTTAATGTTTATATAAACTAATTGAAAAAAAACATAATTTCTATGTTTCAAATATAACTTAATAGTAAGTAATTAATACGAATGTCTGAATTTATTTAGAACCCCATTATTGTAATAAAAACAAAACCATTACAAATATATTAATACACTAGAGGGCGCCAGCAGCTATGCCTGCATTTTTTTTAATTTACCCGCATTGGCCGATCCCGTGAGAATTTCGGAAAATGCCTTCTTAGTGCACCCCTACTGTCTACAAGGAACATACATGCCAAATTTCAGCTTCCTGCAGGGTGTAGCGTGTCTGTCAGTCAGTCAGTAACGCAAGGATTTTATATATTAAGATTACAGAACTATGAAACGAATCAGAACAATTTCTATACCACGAATCTTATCAACTTCAAAACATTTACGTAATGCTATACTTAAGCAGCGAGTGATGTAGACTCGAGTAAACTCGTGAGTTTGAAACTTACACGTCACGCTATTTGTTGTACCTACGGCATAGTTTGTCTCAGCCCCTATCTAGGTACAGACTTGGGACAAAACTATTTATGTTAATGAATGATATGGTATTAAGACAATTCGCTCAGCTATATAATTATGCACATAATTGAGCAGAAATGCCCCTTTTTGCAGGCGTAGCTAAGCTCGGAATTACTTTTTCTATAATAAATAATGTATTTTTTTGGGTGGAGTAGATTGCTTATATAATAATTGCGACTACGGCTGTTCTAATAATAGACGGCAAACCGTAGTCAAAGATCCCAGTGATGCCAAGAAGGCATCACGTATTTTCTCAAACACCCTTACCCTTACACGTTTCTTATATTCTTTACTATTTTTATATGGAAAATAAAAGTGGAAGACTCTTAAACGGGAATGCCCTATCCTGTTATGGCAAGATAAATAAATTAGCAATAAAATAAGATAAATCGTGAGAACTGTTATATCATGATTAATAATGATAATTTCAATCTTAACAGGAAACCCGCTACTATCAGCTAGGGAACAAATTAATTCTGGAATTGTTCGATCAATCTTTATGTCAAATCTATTCGAGCAGATTTTCAGAGTTATCGAATTCTGAAGTTTGTTGATTTCGGGCATCTTTCGGTAGTAGCGCGATGCCTTTCATATTGGATTTTACACCACGCTCTCTTGTTCAATATCGTCCCAATATCTGACTGGAAAACGATATCTGGAGCGCAGCTTCTATTAAAATTTTATGCGAACGCATATGTTTTGTTTTCACTTGCGAAACGAGTACATTCGAACGACAAGTTGATAAAAAATTACTGGAATGCTTTTAGCAATACCGACATCGACACGCTATTTCCGATCTTTCTATTTGTGGATATCCTTCTTTTAGTAACGTAGGTGAGTGATATTTTCAATAGTTTGTAGTAGCTTTTTAACCGACTCCAAAAAGAGCAGGAGGTTCTCAATTCGGTTGTATGTTTTTTTTTTTTATGTTTGTTACCTCATAACTCCGTTATTTATCGACCGATTTCCAAAATTCTTGTTTTGTTTGAAAGCATATACTTTCAGGTGGGTCCCATTTAAATTTTATCAAAATCAATTCAATAGTTTCATTAAAAACTCAAATTTTATCAAAATAAATCCAATAGTTTCATTAAAAACTCAAAAAACTAAGTCATCCAAGTAAACGAAATTAAGCATTTACTGTGACTTTTCATCAGTGGACACTAGAATAGTCGCAATTAACCGACCTACTTCGGGCTTCATTACCAGGTATTGATGAAACCGGGAGGAAGAAAGGTTGGAGAGTAAATCTATATCATCATAATATATAAAATCCTTGCGTTACTGACTGACTTACAGACACACTACAGCCAAAACTATTGGGCGCAGGAAGCTGAAATTTGGCATGTATGTTCCTTGTGAATCGTAGGGGTGCACTTAGGGGGGATTTCGCGAAATTCCCACGGGATCGGCCAAAACGGGTAAATTAAAAAAAAATGCAGGAGCAGTTGCTTGCGGCCTCTAGTACATATATAAAATTGTAACCTAATGGAAGGAAAGAGGAACCCACCACGCACCCTCGAATTGACCACCCCAACTATTGCAATAGAAAAAGGTTGACAATATCGAACTCCTCTAAAAGGATAAGGGATATAGGAATGGTATGGGTTCCAGGAAGATACCTGACTTGCAGTATCCCGCTGTATGCGCCGACTATTCTTCGACACGTGTTTCGCCTCTGCACGAGGCATCCTCAGGAACGATGGGCGACGACTGAGCGCTTTCCAACCGTGGGCATGTCTTATAAACGATTGTACTTTCTAATCCCCTCCCTCCGTTGCTCGACTGATGTGAGTCATTATGACGGTGTGCGAATATATTCAGCAATGGGGACCCGTTAAAGTTGGTTTGATCGTTCAGTAATGTATGCTTGTCCCGCTTTAAAATCTCTAATTGTTCCAATACGCACATTCTAATACCCTTTTGACAAGTGTGTATGACGTCAAATGAATGTCCGCTATTTAAGGTATGACCCGATTCAAGTAAATGTTCGGCAAAATGAGACTTTTGCGGCTGGTTGTTTCTAAACGCCGCTAAATGTTCTTTATATCTCAGCTCAAAACTTCGACCCGTCTGTCCTATGTACTTATTTTGGCATTGGTCGCATGTTAAGCAGTAAATACCGGACTTTTTGTTCTTGCATACTTTATCTTTACCATTGCAAAGAAATTTTAACGTTTTGTATGGTTTATAGGCTGATCTGATACCGTTCCTCCCCAGTATACGCGCCATACGGTCAGTTATGCTTCCAAAATAGGTAAGAACAGCGGTATTATTTATAGGTTCTTTTATAGAGGGATATAAAAGTGACTTGGCGTTCCTGAGGATGCCTCGTGCAGAGGCGAAACACGTGTCGAAGAATAGTCGGCGCATACAGCGGGATACTGCAAGTCAGGTATCTTCCTGGAACCCATACCATTCCTATATCCCTTATCCTTTTAGAGGAGTTCGATATTGTCAACCTTTTTCTATTGCAATAGTTGGGGTGGTCAATTCGAGGGTGCGTGGTGGGTTCCTCTTTCCTTCCATTAGGTTACAATGGAGTTCCGCCAAGTAACGCCTGATTCAATCAACTATATATAAAATTGCTTGGGCTGACTGATTCATCAACGCAGAGCCAAATCCACAGGGGCTTGAGACTTGGAGTTTTGACAGTCGATGCATATTATGACGTAAGCACCCACTAAAGAAGGATTTTTATACATATTTTTGGTTAAAAAAATAAACACGCAATTTAGATTTTTTTCAAATCTAACAACTAAGAGGGTTATATACGAGTAGGTGTAGAAAGTTTATATGGGAGGTCCGTCATTTTTAAAAAGATAGCGTGTACTTTTGTGTGCAAGCTTCTGGTTAGAAATAAAACAAATAAGTACGTGTTTTAGCGATTTCTAAAATCTACCGTTGAAATAGGGGTTGAAAGTTTTTATGGGAAATGAAATTTCATAAACTAGCTTCTGATTAGAAATAAGTGATCATGTATTTACTCATTTCTGGAAATAGGGGTTGTATTTTTATATGGAAAGTCCGTCATTACGCGCGAGCGAAGCTGCCAACTGCTAGCTTATACATAAAATAACTTTGATTTTAAATCACAGAATAACTAATAGTAGTACGGTTTAATTCAAAGAGCAGACGATGAGTACGTTTTTCAGTGTTTACACGATTTAATATTTTTCACTATAAGCCCGCATTTGTGATAACCTCTTTTCACGCAGTTCACTACTTTCTCTTGAAATAGCCTTGGACCGAGATTCCCCACTTTGAGATAAACGTTTCTCCATTTCTTCGCTAGTTGTGGAGTACTGCTCACATCTCTGGGCCGGAGCGCCAAAATATCAGCTTGATCCACTTGACTCCCTACAGAGACGAGCTGTTCGAATCGTCGATGATCTCACGGCTAGACTAGAGTCGCTGGAGCAGCGGAGAGACTTTAGTTTTCTCTGCGTATTTTACCGACTCTTACACGGGGAGTGCTCCGAAGAATTGTTTAATTTGGTACTAGGGTCACCCTTCTACCAACGCAACGTACCACTCGCCGATGCAGTAGAGTTCACCCGTACTACCTGGAAGCGTTCTCATCTAGTACGATGCGCTTCCAGCGATCTTTTCTACCATGTACGTGTAAGGTCTGGAATAAACTACCTGCTGCGGTGTTTCCCGAGCGCTATGACTTGTCCTTCTTCAAACTAGGTTTAAAGAAAGCATTACTTTCACGGTAGGCAGCGGCTTTGCTGTGTATACCCTGACATTAGCAATGTCCATGAGCAGTGGTTACCGTTTACCTTCAGATGGGCCGTTCGCTCGTCTGCCATTAGCAGCAATGAAAAAAATAAATTCATTTAAACGGCGCTGTCTCATATGGGCAGCGCGTTTAGTAGGTCTACCCAAAACTACCCATCTTTGATCGAGAGAAGTGGCTGCGTCATGTTTAGGTTGACTCAGATACTCAACGGACACGGATGTTTCGGCGAGTATTTGAACCGAATCAGCCGCGAGGCGACGCCGGCATGCCACCACTGCGGCAGTGACCTGGACTCTGCGCAGCATACGCTCTCTGAGTGTCCTGCATGTGAATCCGAGCGGCGAGACTTGGTCTCTGTTATCGGAGGCGATCTTTCTCCGCAGGCCGTCGTCGTCCAGGCCATGTTGGTGGAAGACATCCGGTGGGATGCTGTGGTCTCCTTCTGCGAAGCGGTTATGCACCAGAAGGAGGCCGCCGAGCGGGATCGCGAGAGAGCCGATCCCGCTCGCAGACGCAGGTGGCGTCGTGGTGGTGGCAATGGTCGCTAGCCTGACTCTTCCTTAGGGCCGTGGGCAATCAGAGATGGCAATCTGGCTGACGACCACGAACGACCCCGAGAAGACAGCGGTCTCGGATAGCCGAGGAACCACTGTATACACTCGCACAGTACGAGGCGCTGCCTCGTACTGTGCGAGTGAGGGAGGACACTTCCAGAGACTGAGCCCTACTTACGGGACAAGCGTAACGGAGCAGCACACCCGCGTTCCCTGTGTCCCACTCTTTGCCCGCCACGCGGAGAGGCACTCGGCAAAAGAGTTTCCCCAGGTAAAAAAATAAAAAAGTCTACCCATCTTTAATTTCGATAAATCAGATAACTGCAGAAAGGAAAATTCACTAAAAAACAGGAAATAATTTTTTTTAACAAAAAATAACCGCCTCCAAAAATCTGGAAAATGTGTGAAAATAGCACTAAAAAGTAAAAAATAAATTCCGTTATTTTTACTTCAATTTACTTATAAACATCACCTATTCAACTTAATATTACATACTTATACGAGTTATACGTATCTACCACTTAATTCACATACCTGACACAATACATATTTTTATATGACTAACAAACTAAATTAAATACCTATCACCAGAAATCAGATAAGTATATTATATTTTTGGACTAAGTACTTAGAAAAAATATTTGTTAGGACTATAATATACAATTATACTTTTTTTGGAGTCGGTGCCAGCCAAGCGTTTTAGTAAATAATTTCTTGATAATGTACAAAATATATGAAAAGCTCCATTGATACGATAATTTAGCAAAACTTCATTAAACTTGTAAGTAATTTACAAATGACGAGAAATGAAATCAACAAATATAAATCAAATTTTAGGAAGTTTTCTGTAACACAAAATATATGTAAGTACCTAAAGTTACATTAATACCACAATGTAGGGTCTAACCAAACCTATTTTGCAAATAAAGGATGCAACGAAACCTGGCAACAGGTGCGACAGCCCAGTTACAAATTTACCTAAATACCTATTTACAATTACCTATCAACCAAAACAAGAACTTAAAGCGATACTTGGTACAAATCAAATTCTGAGAAGTTTTTACAAAAAGATCTCAAAATTTGAAAAACAAGAAAAATAGAATTATGTAAAGATGCAATACTAAAATGCAGCAATACCAAATCAAACCTATTTCAATGAATACAGATTTCGTGTAAAATAACTCTAAAGAACCACAATCCACTGCAATACAATAATTGCCTACATACAAGCGCATAGAAAAAATGGATATCGGAGACAACCGTCAACAACGTCTACCCTCACGCGTCTGCCCTGCTTGCGTTCGGGTCGGTCACTTAAAAACATCTTTAATTCTTAATCTCAGCTGGCACCGACTCCAAAAAAAGTATAATTGTATATTATAGTCCTAACAAATATTTTTTCTAAGTACTTAGTCCAAAAATATAATATACTTATCTGATTTCTGGTGATAGGTATTTAATTTAGTTTGTTAGTCATATAAAAATATGTATTGTGTCAGGTATGTGAATTAAGTGGTAGATACGTATAACTCGTATAAGTATGTAATATTAAGTTGAATAGGTGATGTTTAAAAGTAAATTGAAGTAAAAATAACGGAATTAATTTTTTACTTTTTAGTGCTATTTTCACACATTTTCCAGATTTTTGGAGGCGGTTATTTTTTGTTAAAAAAAAATTATTTATCTTTGGTTTTTAGTTTGAACATTTATATGGCGAAACATTTAGTTTGCGAGGCAGCGATACCCTAGTGGAGATACATTCAGAGGTTATTGGGATCGAATCCATGGCCCGCACCACTGACTTTTAGAAGTTATGTGTGAATTAAGTGGTTCATTATCACGTTAAACCATCGGTCCCAGCAGTCAGGAAGATCTTTCACGGTTGTTAAAACTATACTGTTTTTAACCATGCAATATCGTTCTCCCTTTTAGCTGCAGACGGCAGTCGCTTTGTGGACAAGCTACTATTCTGTCAAATCTGGTTAGATTAGAAAGTACACCCTGGGCTCCAATGCAAAAAGTATTGGATGCAACTGGGATAATCTTACGGCGATGATGATGATTAAAGTAATAAGAGTCTTGTGTACTTCACTACAAACTAAATGGTTATAAGGTGTGCCAAGCCTGGATGGGTCAGTAGGTTTGTATTAGTAATAGGATATCCTAAGTTAAATTATCGTATGTCAAGATAGGTATATTAGCAGTAAAATAAGGTAAAATCGTGAGAACCGCGTTGTTGTTGAGTTTCTTTTCGATGACTTATTCACGGTTAGAAGCTTTAAGCCTTTGATCCCTGTTTCACATAGCTTAGAGACGAATTTTCGAGTAAACCTGCTTTGTGCTGGCATACATCATGTACGGTATTTCTAAACCAAATTCCTTGATGTGCTTGAACTATGCATAGCCTGCCAATAGCTAATCTTAGGTAGTTATATTGTAGATAGATAAATTAACCTTTAGAATGTAGACATCATTATTAAATAAATAAGTATACATTTGATAAAGAAAAATATGTTTTGATCGAGAAGGTCACCAAAATCCCCAGTATTTCATTATTACGATTATTAATATCTACGACATATTTCTTTTATTAAATAAAATGACATCAGCGTCTGTCAATGTTCCAAGTAATTAAAAAGCCAGATTCTGTTTTTCATAATGTTATGCCGAAGTATATCATAGACATACTAATATTATAAACAGGCGAGATTTATTACTTGCCTAATTAATTTATCGTGATGTAAAATTATTCATCTACATGATCACTATGAGACGGCCGAATCATCATCATCATTAGCATATAAAGAATATCTGGTCTTGACAGACATTTTGTCGCACAGCTCAACGTACTGACGCTAGAAACGTAAAATTTGAGCAGTGGGTTCCGTTTACGAAGTAGGCGCTCAGTAAAGAAAGGTTTTCAAATATTTCACCCTTAAGAGGATTTCGTACGGGATGAACGTTTGGGCTACGAAAATCAAACAGGACAGGCAAAGCTACTAACAGCCTTTTCCAGTCAACTAGTCGACTGGAGTCTCTCCAAATTAAAATTCACGGCAGCTCAACGAGTGAAATAGGAGGATTCTGCCTACCATGTTCGCCAGACGGGTCTATATAGGGTTTTATGTCGAGTTGTCTATTTCTTTACTAAGTACTATTTGCTTTGTGTATTTATTTCCCTTAACCGTCTCTTATGACACCCATAGGTCAGTCACCACACGATCTATAGGTCTTTAGCTATATTTGTAAATGCGAATGTGAGTTTGCCACTTCGAGACTTGAGTACTTAACCGACCATGACATTTTGCGATACGTTTGTAGAGTTATAAAATACGATACGCAGTACTTGATATTTTATTTTGCTCGTCTAAAACTGTTTAACTGATTATGACCGGGTGTTATCGAATAATCCTTTAATTTGGGTAAAACTAGAAACGAACCTTTTATCGGCGAAATCCAGCAAATATGTGATTCTTATGATAAAAATCAAGGTTTTAGGTAGTTTTGCGTTATAGCATGTGTTAGTTATAGGTATGTGGTTTCTTGATTGATAATGATTTACGGCAATATAATTTAGATTATGCGGATTTTTTATATCTATCTTATTTTTTACGTCGAACTAGACTAAACTGCTGCGCAACAGCATAGAAAATAAATCTCTACAAACACCTGGTACTTGTTAAATAATAAGCAGATAAATAAAAATATGCTTGTGGGTTTTTCCTTGTCTTATTTTGAACACAGGTGTTATTTTAAATTTTCTCAGAAATAAATAATCATTAGATCAAAACCACAATTTGGCTAATGACTCGTTAATAACATTTTTTAAATTGGATATCTTTAATGATTTTGTCTTCGCGTATAATAAGGGTAATGTTTTAAGTGGGAGAAGGTTATTTTCGCTAAAAAACAAAGTCAATATTACATAACTTCACGCCTTTTATCCCCGAAGGGGTAGGCAGAGATGTATTACACCACCACACTTCGCCAGTTATGTTTCGGTCCCAATGTAATAGGGGGCGAGCCTATTGCCATCTACCGGGCACATTATTGTTCCCAAGTAAGTAGAAGGTCATCATCACCGTCGTTCTAGTCCCAGTTGCATCCGAGACTTCTCGCCTGTGAGCCCGGGTTCCGCTTACTAGTCTAACCAGATTTGACTGAATATCAGCTTTTCTACAGCACAAATGCTGTCTGATCCCCGCAACCCAGAGGGATAGCTATATTCCCTGGTTTAGATTAGCTTCAGTTTATCTTCTCTCGAATAACGCTGCCGCCAAATAACTAAGTATGTTATAATACCAATATTTACAGTTTTGTTTTTTAAATGAATATCATTTTGGATATAAGACTTCCACTACACGATTCTAAAGGATTTTAGTCTCTGTATTCCTTGAATTTTCAAAGACTGTTCACGGCTCGGGCCGATTTGTGTCAATGTCTTTGTTTCCTAATAAAATATCAACGAAACTTAATGGATGTATTTAGAATGGATTTCTATTAAGATAAAGTTACCTATTTATAGGTAGTGTGAACAAGAAAACGAAATGTCATTACCCTGAGTATCCATTACGTTAGTAGTTGATATCTTCAACAGAATTTATTGTAATGGTTATCATGTGTTGTGTATTGTAGTACCTATCCACGAAGATAATGGCATTATTAGGCGGCAATGTGAGACGAAGGGTGTCGCGAAAATAGGCAAACGATGACACGCAGACAAGGTCGAATGGCTACGTTATAAATTTATAGTAAGCTTTATTCTTAGAACTAGACAAATCTCTGCCTGAAATACAAACCTTCTACGAATGCAAATCGTCCGAGTGCGCATCAGAATCAGAATGTATCGCAGTTTTCGATGTAGAAAATAACTTCTTATCATCTTATGATATATATAAAATAACCTGTCCTGACTGACATATAATTAATCATTTGACGACCGGTTGGCGCAGCGGAAGTGTAAGTGACTGCTACGCTGAAGGTCACGGGTTTGATTCCCGCTCAAGTCAAACATTTGTGTGCATGAACAATATGAACATAGCCTTGGTCTGGATGTTTCTATGTATAATAATTATGTATGTATGTATTTACAAAAAAAAGTATATATGTATGTTTATCCATTATCTAGTACAGGTCCATATTGGCTCACCTAAAGTTCTTTACCGGAAATTGTTCTTCCTAACGATTTGTAATCCGAATGATCACTCTTCCTAAATTTTTTCATCCTAAAGTTTTCATTAATACTATTTGTAGTGCAACCGGCAATATTCATAACACTCATGTTTCCTAAAATTGTAATATCATTAATGTAAATATATTTAAACTCCTACTATTTTTTATCATAACGCTTTTATCCCTAAACATTATTACCATAATATTTTCACTCATACTCAGAAAAAAACATTTACCAAGTGTAATAAAAAATATATGAAACTTTTACCAAGACACTTTTAGCCTTTTATTTAGGTGTTTTATAGGATAGAATCGAGAAAATAAACGATTTGCAAAAATAACACTGTTTTGGCTAAATTTTTCTAAGTCCTCGCACCGTAGCGCCCCCAAGGCTACACTCCAACCGAAATTCATAAAACACGAGTCATTTACGGCTATGTTCATAGCCTGGGGGTTTATAACGCAGTTTTAACCGTACTTAAGGCAATAACTATAGGACAGATTCGGTTCTGGCACTTCGCCGGCCGCTGCCGCGGCACGCTCGCTTCGCTCGCTCGGCTCGTGCGTTGTGGTCACAGTTCTAACCTAACCTAAACCAATAATTATTAATACGACCGATTCGTTTCTGGAACTTGACCATTGTACTAAGACAGTATTAAGAGAGTACTATTGTGTATTTGTACCATGGTACTGTTATTCTTATATTGTTTTACATGTTATGTGAAAATAAAGTTACGCAAAATTAATGTACATATATAATACTGATTATTATGAATAAAAATAAATCTAAACAAAAAAGATATGACTTTGATTAATAGTGTAAAAGATGGTTATGTTGAGAAAATATAGGAAAACAAATAAAAGTATACTATTATACTTTTATTGATGTTTATTGCTACTGACATTATGAAGTTGAATGCTTCGGAGTTATAAACATTAGAGACAGAGTAGTTAGGAATTGTGATTGTTAGGATGAAAAATGTTAGGAAGAACATTTTCGGATTTCAAATTATCGGAGTTGAAAATATAGGTGAACTTTGGCGCACCCATCTAGTACCCATAGTACAAGTTCTGCTTAGTTTGGGACTAGATGGTGATGTGTGTATGTGGTAGAATATTATATTATTATCGCTGACTCCAAACTACTGAAGTTAGAAACAAGAAATTCGGACAACGGGTTCCACTTAGGACGTGGGCTATGGTAGGATTATTAATAAGCCATCCTAAGGAAGTAAATTAAAGGTTGAAAGTTTCAGACAGGTGAAGGTTTCAAGACAGTTTCTAACAATTGCTGTTGATTTTTAATTTCTGATAGTATATTTTGTTACTTTGTCCTCATAATAGCTTTATTAAGTAAACTAAGTAACAAATACTATCAGATGGACTGTTAAATCATAACATCATGCTGCCGGATGTATGCTTAAAATGCTTTTGTTAAAATAAATCGTGTGATGTAGTTTCCTCTTTATGTGGAAATTAATTTAGTCATAGTCTTTTAGTCATCTGTTCATTACAAACGGTCTTACTGCTTTGAGATTTGCTATGGTGAGCAGGATATAATTTTTGCACTAAGCACTAAAAATTTTCATTCTTTCTTATGAACGCTGAGCAACAAAACCATTTTAAATTCTGATCTAATATTACATATTCTGCTCTTAACATTTAAGAGTCGAAAGATGTAGTGACAAAGATTGAAAAAGGAATGTTTCGTTGATTTGGACATTTGGAACGGATGGATGAAAGAAGATTTGCCGTGTGGTTGACGGCATAGAATACAAGTGTCACCACCCTCTATCTTCCCGTGGGTGTCGTAAGAGGCAACTTAGGGATAACACGACGCAAATACCATCTTTGCGTAGAGACGGAAAACTCGACATCAAACCCTATACGACTGCCTCGTTGGTCTCACGGCATAAATGTGCGCGTGGGATCGGGAGGTCTCGGGTTCGATTCCTGGGTCGGGCAGTGTTATTGGGTTCTTCTGTCACGAAATTCTCAGTAGCCGCACGGAGTCTGGAAATGTGCCCGGTACGGCAATAGGCTCGCCCCTTATTACGTGGGACTAAAGTATATCTGGCGAAAAGTGGGTGTAGAAATACACCTCTGCCTACCCCTTCGGGGATAAAAGGCGTGACGTTATGTATGTATGTATGGATGAAAGAAGAAATACGAAAGGAGTGTATCGTGCGAGAATAAATGGAAATCTCGGTAGGGGATTCTTCGCCTTAGGCGGACGTACGCCGACCAAATAGGTGCGTACTGAAAAAGGGCCAAATTAAAAGTACCCATAACCGACGCGCATGCATGATGAGGTTAATGAATGTCGATGAAGCGAAAGAGGTATTTTTGAGTCGAAGCATGTGGCGTTCCATAATCTCTGCCTACCCCAATGGGAGACAGGCGTGACGATATAGATAGATAGAAAATAACAATATTCGATTTTTTATTGTAAAACCATAAAATATTCAATGATATGACTTTATTTTCATTATTTTCCAGGCCTCATTCTCGCGATAAAGTGTAAATATTTTCGTTCAGGAAATGGTGACACGTGGTATGAATTATTCATGTTAATATTTTTTACACGATTTCCTTGATTTATCGGTTTTAATTACAGCTTCTGTGTAATAATGCTGCTCCGTAAACTATCCCAACTTTAATAGGTAGGTACTAAAGGCATAGCAAAGGGGTAGAGAAATTCTTACCTGAAGCAGTAGTGTAAAAAAAACGATCGTTATTCTTTTCCTAATCAAATTATGTAATGGGTATAACATTTTATACGTAGATTTCCTGAATCCCAAATGTTCATACAATTTAAGTAAAGGCCCTAGAGATAAATATAAAAATTTGGTACACAGCCCATAATACACATATACCGTATTTGGAAAACTGCAATAAAAATAATCGCTTATAAAAAGGTCGGATAAACAATAGGCTTCAACTTATTCAGTAAATTGACTTGATATAAACATGACATGACAATCTCTTCGCACATTCTCTTTCTGAACCCTCCTCGTTACCGCTTTCTTTCCTTTGACACACCCTTATTATTTCCACCTGTAGTACTGATAGTACATTACAAACTTTGCGTGCCTAGTTCTCCCCCATATAATGGCATCTGAGTGGCCTACATTGAAAATGTGTGGTTTGGGAACGCAATATTGAATATTTGATGAAGGCTGTGTGTCTCTCAAAACAGTCTGCAGGCTGAGACTGTATCAAATATACTTCTTTCCATTACTATTGAGTTTTAAATATAAATATATTAGTATTTAATAATAATGACCTTAAAAGAGCTGAGTTGTTGTTCGGGTTAAGAATAAGTGGAATCGATCATAAGAAGTGTTATTATTTATTTGAGTCCACTGACACTATAGTTTTAACGGGTTAAACAGTTTTCACATGCTGTTTATTTCTCATTTTAAAAACATAACCAGCTGGTATCAAATTAATAACCTTAAAGTGGAAATAACGAGTTCAAGTTTGCATATGCACGATCTGATTATAATAAATTTAGTATAAATATGAGGAAGTAGAATGTGTTTCATAGTTTAGACTCTATATAACAACAATCAAAACACTTTAATAAGCATATTTACAAATTATAGTCGTTTTGGCATTTATATTGAGCAAGTCATAAAACAGCACTTGAGGTGATAAGCACTCACTAGTAATAGAATATTTTTATGCTGTGATTGGGTACAATTTACTTAATGGTTTAATGCATTAAACATGACTGCATGTTTGGCGTAGTGGTTGAAGTAGCCGCTTCTTCGTAAACAATGTGCTGAGTGTTGCGGGTTCGATGGGATTCCGACGGTGTAAAAATCATAAAATCCCTAGTGCAAGCGTCCTCCCTTTTAATACTTCCCATTAAGCCGGGCCGTCAGCTCAGGTGCCGATACTATATTTTCGTCACTGCCAAACAGTGGTTTCTGACTGTTTGGACTTAATCTTGTCAACGAAATTTTTGTTCAGAAATATGACACAATTAGTCCCTGTGGTTAGTCCTCATATGCTTTGAGGTGAGTGTCCCTAACTATTACAGTAAATTACGTTCATATGACCTTAATATTAAGTCCCGAGAAGTAGAAGGACTACTAGCCCAAAAATCTAAGAGACCGGTTTATGATATTCGTAATCTACGATAAGAAACTAGTAAAACCTGAAAAACAACTCAAATGAATCATAGTGCTAGACTATAAAATGAATATGAAATTTGTTACATAACACAGTGTTGTTCTAAGGTTATTTGTATGTGAATTTAATTACATTTGATATTGCGTAACAAGTAAACAAAAATATTATATTATATATTTGTTCACTGTAATAAGTTTATAAACTTATATAAATTTGGCTAGTAAATGGAATATTACATTTGTTTTGTAGTGCGTTCCTAACATTGCAATGGAGCAATAAAGATACTGGAAGATTGAATAATATACACTGATTTCTATGTTAATTGTTTTTGCTTAGACCAGACTTGGGTACAAACAGGATGACGATGAGGCCTATTTGTACAGAAAGTAACAGATTCGGTGCCATCTATAAAATAGGATAGGCATATATTTATATCTAAGGGCCTTAAAACATGTTTTTTTGCTTTTGGTTAGTTGACTTGACGTCGCCTACGCGGTTTACGTAATTTTTTAGTGATACCCTATTCTTCGTAAGGAACATACATATAAATTTCACCCTTTCTTACGTCCAATCGTTTTGGCTATGTGTTGTCTACCAGCCAGTCAGTTAGTAATACAATAATGTTATTATGTTCGTAAGTTGTTTAGCTACCGATTCTCGTTATGTGTCATTAGAATAATAAAATATATATTGTAAATACTAGTAATCATCCACTACGCTGTTATCATTCGGTAAAGTCATATCTTTCAGATGACTATGATGCTATTTAACAAACGGGTAACTCAGCAATTTACAGCAAAGTTGATGTTCATTCAAAGTTTACCTTCGGATTGAATGTAGCTGCAACTTAGAGTAGACGTTTTCTATATAATCTCCATAAAGGTTATCTAGAATCCGTGCTACGCCAGCTTCGCATAGTTAAATCCTCTTTGCAAAAACGTCATGTAATTGAAGGTTCTGGGAATGATGCTATACAGTAATACCCACAGAAATAAATAGTAATAGAATGGTGAATGTCACGTCATCGCGTACATTTCGCGCGTGCCACATTTCAGCAAGCCCCGCCCACAGTGACGTATAGATAATGAGGGGACACTAAGGAATTATTATCGATGTGTGTGTGTGATGTAGCTGTGGAAAATGAAATTATGTTATTGTGTATATAAAAACTGACCATTGTGATTGTCAGGCAGAATAATGTTGAACAACATGTGTAAACACATGCACTATAGTGCAATAGTTTGACACGCGCACCACGCCCATGTCACCGTTCTATTACTATTTATTTCTGTGGTAATACCGTGCATGCGGAGTATGCACTCAAAGTTTACTACAAAATGTTTCGCCTGAATAAACATATGAGGAGAACATGAGATAATCTCCCAAGAGCCACTGAAATCTGTTCCCAGAATCTCTTTGAAGACTCTCAGTTGGCTGCTACGACTACGCTGAGAAGATAATTGAGCAAATCTTTCACAAAATGGTTAGAGTATGGTTCACATGAATTATAGTCCGCACTTCCTTAAGATCAAAGGATCAAAAAAAAATTGTGAAGATAATCATAATTTATTTTTTATTACTTAACACTTTAGGCATAATTTAAAAGTAATAAAATTTTGAATCAGGCCAGTAGCAGTATATTCGGTTTAGTATATATTTTAGACCGGTTATCCACATCAAATTCTACAAAAACAAACTCACAGAAGGCACCTAATATAATCTATACATCTATCCAGTCTTATAAAAAAAATGGGAGTGTCTGCTTGTAATATTAAAATAACCGCTTTTTACTAAATGCATATGGATGTATACACGTTACATATACAGAAATTTCTTTTTTTTTAATTTATATCTGTCTGGCGGTCTGTCTGTCTTTCTGTCTGTTTGTTCTCGGTAATCTCTGGAACGGCTGGACCGATTTTGACGGGCCTTTCACTGGCGGATAGCTGATGTACCAAGGAGTAACTTAGGCTATAAATTAACCGGGTACGCGAAGTTGTTCCCTCAGGACGCGGATGAAACCGCAGAAAACAGCTAGTATATGTATATAAAAGAAAACTTACTCTTGTAGTATACCTAAGTAAAAACTTTATATCACAAACAAAAAATTATTCATGAGTTACAAAGTAAATGAACGCGTTGAGAGTCAACAAATCATAACAAGGTAGTTGCCTTAAACTATACGTACATTGTTAAAAAACTATTACTTACATTGTTAAAAAGTTGAATGCAATTTATGCACTAAAAGTTATCTCAATGCAAAATTTCAATGATTCATGTTGTATGAATCAATGGCGTCAGGTTAGCGGCTTTACCTCATGATAGCTCATTAAAAAATCTCTGTATACAGTATTTTGTTATATATACAAAAGCGCATAAACAAAAGGCAGCGATAGCCTAATGGAGATACCAACGGACTGCCATGCTGAGGGTATCGGGTTCGAATCCACGGCGCGCACCACTGACTTTTCGGAGTTATGTGCGTATTGAATTGTTAATTATCGCTTGTGTCGTGCCTCTCAGAGCACGTTAAGCCGTTGGTCCCGGCTGTCATGAAGATCTTTGACAGTCGTTATAAGGCGTCAGTACCTCTAAAATAAACTGATTATACCATGAACTGAACTAATACCATGGAATATCGCCATCCCTTCGGGTTGCGGAGGTCAGACAGGCAGTCGCTTCGTGGAAAAGCTAATATTCCGCCAAATCCGGTTAGACTAGAAAGCGGACCCCAGGTTAAGACTGGGATAACGGTAGGAAGATGATGATACAAAAGCGCATAAAATAACAAATATTTTCCAAAATTTATCTTACCAATATCTGCAGGAGAATGCAAGAAATTAAATAGCTTTCTTACAACTTGTATATATACGAGAACGTTATATGAAGTAGCATAAGACCCAGAATAATACGCTGAAACGGCTAAGACATAACAGTAAAAATAAAAAGATCACAGAAGAAAAATAGTGCACTAATGGAGGAAGGAACTATTCAACAAATAAAAGTAGGATGTTGTTGGAACAAATTAAACTTATAACGACGACCCAAGCAATAACATTACTTTTAATATTTTATGTCCGCAATTATTGTTTACGAGATTTTCTAAATTGAACAGGATATCAAAGGTTCTGGCAGTAATTTGGAATGTTCATCCGTAATTATTTTGACGACCAAAATAGTTACATAAAGGTCCGGGCATTGATAATAATATAATACTACTGTCTAGGTTAAATCAGATTAAATTTTATATTATTTAATCAGCTTGGTCACTTTGAGAAACTTAAAACAGCAGACTGCCTTCGTGGTCCAGTGGATAGCTTATGCGACTGCTGATCGGAGGTCCCGGGTTCCCGGGTCGGGCAAAAGTGTTACTGGGTTTTTTACGAATTCTCAGTGGCAGCACGGAGTCTGATGATGTGCCCGGTAACGGCAATAGGCTCGCCCCCTATAACGTGGGACCTAAAAATTCATGGCGAAATGTGGTTGTAATGTTACACCTACCCCTTCGTGTCTAGTGAAGGACCAACAGACTGCTACGCGGACATTTGCAAGTTATTTGCGTGTTTAATTATTAACTACTTTTATGTATATATAACCGTGACCACGGCTAGTGTAACCCATGCCGAAACGTCGGGAAAATAGAAAGGTATTTCATCTTTCTTTTCATTCATTAACACGATTCAGACCCGTTACATAATCTTTAGTATGTTTAATTATTAGTTATTATCACTTGCCTGGGATATCGCTATAGCTTTAGGTTGTGGGAAATAAAGCCGTACTTATTTGCTCTACATTACCTTTAAGACAAGTCATTTAAAACACTTTTGTCAATAATAAAGCTAAGAACAGTCTTGAATTATTATAAAATAATATAGGTACCTATGCCAAATTAACTAGCTATGAATTCAGTTCATCTCATTTCATCAATTTTTTATTCACTAATTGAAGGTCCATATTTTTTGTCCCGCTTTATTCCAGTTTGGTACCTAATTTCCTGTAGGTACTGGTTATTTGTTACACGAGTTATGTAATAACTGTTTTTATATGCAGGCTTGTAGATTTACTATGACTGGGTTGTAATATTTATGTTTTCCGTATTTCTTATGAGCAAGATTAACATTTAGTTGGCAGACATTTTGTTTTAACGGAGTTACTAAAACACTACTTATATGCAAGTGTGAGGAAGTTAATTGCAGAATTATTTATGTGTGCGTAATTTGGACATTAACTGACACGAAACATACAAACATCGAGTACATGGTAGACCATTTTCGAGCGCTTAATTGATCGCACTTTGACCCTTGCGTTGTAATCACTACATAGCATAAAACAAAGTCTGTCTTCTGTCTGTCTGTCCCTATGTATGATAAATCTTAAAAACTACGCAACAGATTTAAATGCGTTTTGTTTATTAGATAGAATGATTCATGAGGAAGGTTATATATATGAGGAAGGGTATATGTATAATTGACGCGGGCGAAGCCGCTGGCGACGCGACGTCTTGTAAAATATATTCTAAGAACATATTCTTTGTTTTTATAAATCGGAAACCACAGGTAGAATAATGGCTCCTTTTATTACTATATTGATGTGTAACTTTTTGTTTTTTAAAGACAATGAACGCACAAGGATTAATTTATCGCGAGTGACTGGGAACATGAGAAATTGGTAGGCACCAACGAACTTTAAGATCACTCAGACTAAAACCAACCATTTCAGTAATTTAACATCTAGTCATAAATTAATTATTTGCCATGTGTCTTCAAAATTATTAAGTATAGCGGCATCATTTATCATTGATTTCTGATTTATAGGCCCACCTATAAGTAGTACCCTCGAAGATCGACGTAAAGTAACAGTACTTGAACTGATGCGTTTCGTTCCCCTATTCCCTATTCCTTCTCCCTCATCCCACTCCTCATACTATCCCTTTGCCCGACCCCCAGGGGTGGCAACGCACTTGTGATTCCTGTGGTGCTGCTTGTGTCTATGGGCGGCGGTAATTGGCTTACCATCAGGCGCTCCGTCTGCTCGTGCCGCCTACTACTATATAATATATATATGCACACATAATACCTATTATTTAGATTCAGACCTTAACAAGATCAAGCCAAATACGAATTATAATTAGCTGTATTAGTTTAATAAACTTTTTTTATCGTGCATTTTCTTACATAAAAAGACATCTTTGTCAATATCTGCATGTTATAGAGATTTCAAAATCACTTAGTACATACATACATACATACATAGACTCACGCCTGTTTCCCGGAGGGGTAGGCAGAGACTACGGAACGCCATTTGCAACGATCCTGACATACCTCACTTGCTTCACTCACTCCCATCAAGTTTCTCATGCATGCTCTTCTGTTAAGGGTACTTCTGACTTGTCCTTTTTTCAGGATGTCTCCAATCTGGGGCGCGATTCAGAATCGTTCGATATCTCATTTGACATTCGATTCCGTTAATTGTCGTACGGGCTACCTCATTTTTTGTCAAAACTATCGCATTTCCTATCAATTTTATGCATTCAGTATGAAGTAAATTGATAAATAAACCGAATTCAATGAATATTTGTTCAAAATATCTCTGATAGGCGGCTGAATGACGAGGACAATAATTTGACATATCGTACGATTACTTGTCGTGACATTCTGAATCGCCCTGCTGGTCAGAAAACGTCCGCCTAGGTCTTCCCCTTTGTCCTGTTCCATTCACACTTGCCTTATATATCTTCTTTGTCAGTCTATCGTCATCCATCCTCTCCATGTGCCCAAACCATCTTAACATGCCTTTCTCAATACTTGTCACTACATCTTCTTTTACCCCACACCACTCTCGTATCACACAATTCTTTACTCTGTCGGTCAAAGACACACCACACATCACTTAGTATTGAGAGATTTATTTTGATTTTATATTTGATTTTTAACGGAGTGAATAAAGCATATTCAAATCGTGATAACATATCTAGTGTACAATTTAATATAATTATGGGTAGGTATCTTTATATTTATGCATGATTACCGCTTGCTTGCTCCGCGCCGCAACCCACGCCGGGCCCTCTGCCCGGCCACTTGAAAGCGATAACGATCAAACGCCCGCGCGTTTTTATCGCCTCGGCGCGCGGATCGGGTTCCACACAATCGGTCCTTGTGACTCAATTTTTTTTTAAAGGTTGTCAAGTGTTATATTATTTACGTTTGTTATGAAACTAACTATACAATGTTATCTTTGTTTATTTAGATTACGTCTCTGACGACGAGTGATGCTCGTTTGAAATTGAGATAGCGCGTTTTAGAGCTCGCTTTGTATTTATAAGCTCATACCTCAAAACTTAAAGCGGTGATATATCGTTTTTAATATGTAATTACGTTACTTATATAATAAATAATATGATAAAAATAAAAAAGTACACTTGTTCATACATATTTATGAATTACAGGCCTCTGATTTCAAACCATTATCTGGCGCCGCGCGGCGTAATTTATGTTAAATTTGATAAGGCCATATAATGCACAAATAACATTTTTAAACATACAAATAAATAACCACTAAATAAGTAGTCTCATATTCTTTTAAAACAAAAAGAAATCTTACGGATAGCATTCACCACTTCTGAGTAATATGAAAATTTCTGAAACAGTTCCCATGCTCTCAGTAAAATCACTGTTGCGCGCTAAAATCTACTTAAGGTCTCGAAAAAAGTCAAATCTTATATTTCATGCTGGCATTATTATATATACGTGTTAGTTATTTACATACCTTGATAAACACAATAGATATTAAAGAATAAAACGAAATTTAACAGACAAAACAGCACAAATACACTCACACATTCCGCACCGACTCAACACTCAATGACAACATTGACAACGAACGTTTTTTTTTTTAATTTCTCTATGGAGTCGAAACTCAACTGGGATTAGTATGATGCGAAATTTAACGTAGAAACGAGATACATAATACAAACTAAGCCCTAGAGCGACAAAGACGAATATATTTCACTCTTTCGACCGCGGGAGCCATGTTATATACAGTATGACACGGGCAAATTAGACTGAGATGCGATGTTATATGCCATATAACACGGGCAATTTAGTGTTTGAATTTTGTTATATGCCATATAACACGGGCAAGCAAGCGGTTATTTTGTCGTTAAATTCTTCAACTGAAGCTGTTCATTTGTGTGACTTTAAAGATTTTATAGGATTCTTTTTTCCAAAGGTTCTGATTGCGTGAAATGCTCATATTATTTTGCTGATGAATACTATATAAGAAGAGACTACCTATTTATATATTGTGAATTGATTGTTATTCAAGGTATTCCCTCGCCTATCAAGTTGCTTTTAGTTGCACGTGCTTTATGTATTTGTTATGAAAGCCCTTAATGACGGATAGAACTGATGGTGATTTATCATTTTATTATCAGAATTGTCGAGGCCTTAGGACTAAATTGAAAACGCTGTATATGAATATTCTCGCATCTTCGTATGACGTAATAGGCTAGTTGACAAAAAAAAATAAGTCCGTCCTTTAGATTATTCAAAAATAAGCGATACGTATTTTTTTATTTGTAAATTAAACCAAAAATGACCAAGATATAGCTCATTAAAGTTACGTATAACGTCACGCCGTGCTGCATTTTTTCGCACTAGGTGAGTAGAGTAAAATTGGGGCTTCTGCATCACTTGCTCTCGCGTCGCCGCTCGAGCTGCGTGATACAGAAGCCCCAATTTTACAATCGAGGTCGATTCATATTAATGTGTTCTGCATAACTCAGAGTGCCCAGTAATACCATACTGTTATAGTTAACATAATTTTTTAAGTTTAGCAATTATTTAGTGATCAATGGTAGCGTTACTTTTAGTGAGTTTTTATTATGAATGTGTGTACCTAATGAATTCCTCACTCCATGTAATATCAATGTAATCATGTTATCAATTTAAAAAATAAATGGATATGTTAATGAGTCTAGGAAACTATTAAGTAAAATAAAACAATGTATATTATCAATTTAAAAAAAGTTTATTATCAATGCACCATTTTTTTAAACACAAAACATTTTTTAAAGCACATACTGAGTCATGATAAATACAATTGTACAAATCTTCAGAACACTTATAGCGATCATATAAACATAACAAATTAGGACAACATTTATCTTCTAAATTAATTAAATTATTAGTATTTAAAATATCCTTCAACCATAACATTTTTTCAAGACCTTTAACGTAAATACACTTATCTTTTAAAACATCTGCAATTAAATATTGATAATTTGAGTAAGGTATAAATCCTTCACCCCAGTATATTTTTCTGTTACGTTCAATCCAGCAAACCTGCCGTCTTTCTGATTTAGTCAAATCGTAAAAAGGAAATGGTGGTTTGATTAAAAACACTTGTAGGTTTTTACTACACCATACAGCTATTTCTTTTAGTATAAATTCATTTGCTTCTGTTTTAAAGCCTTGAACGTCAACAATGGCCGTCATGATAGCCTACGCACGATGTTGCTTAGAGGTTTGTTTTCCACAATTCGGTACTGAGCTACTAAATTCAGCCACAACATTTATTAAATTTTTACATAAATATAAAGCACGCATACAAACATTGACTCATAACAATTACACATTTTTAAAAAGATAACATTTTATTTATTTTTAGAAATACAACTAAACTTAAATAAAAACATTATCTTAAGACTACTCAGTATCACACAATTTCTTACTTATTTTTTTTATTAATGTCTCTGTGATATCCATTACATCATCATAAGGCTCCTCAACCACATATTGTGCACTTAAGCAAGCCTCGTTTTTTTTATTTTTGTCTACATAATCTAATTCACGAATATCTATTTTAATTAGAAGACGTCCTTGCTTAGGACGATTTCTTCGAACAATGTACGAATTTGCCGATGACGTTAATAAACTTTGGCGCTTTTTAGACGGTGACAATTTTTTTGACTGTGTAGAAAAGTTTGGTTCAATGTATGTTATGCCATCGTCTTGAGTGGAGAAATATGGGCTAGTAACCTGTAAAAAAATAAATCACACATAAATATATAATAATGTGGACGCGCACAATAAATGTTTATAAACATAAATACATTTTATGTAGTGCTTACCTGATCAGAGGATTTGTTCCGATGCTTTTCAAAACATTCATAATTTCCTTGAGGGTAAAAAAATGGCTTGTTTTTTAACTGTCTACCATTCTCTGCCAAAGCATTGTCCTGCAATATAATAACATAAAAAATATAAATGAAAAGTTCATAACTATATGAATTTAACTATGAGGAATAAAATAATATTTACTAACCTCTTGTATTTCTGTCTGGTCAACTTCGTCCAAAGGACTTGGGATTTGGGAATCAACATTATCAAATACAAATCTGTTAAGTCCTCCAATGTTGAGAATGCTGGGGCTGTATGACATGATTCTGAAAATAAAACTAAAGTAAGATATCTAATTATTCATATAATAATATAATATAATATTGTAATAACTAATAACATTAAAAACGTACTTACCAATAAAACTTGATTTCTCTGCTAGCAACAGGTCCTGTTTCGGCTGACTATGACAGCATAATGAAATAAGGAATGCAATTTTAAATCTGTATGATATTCAATACCAAATTATATCAATTATTAAAAATATAATATTGTAATACGAGAATACAAAATTCCTAACTTTCTAGACCTGTTCAAACATGTTAAATGCTGTTATTTATACTTTATGATATGTATATCTAATTTAGTGTTAAAGTTATAGCTACCTATAAATATGCGTGTTAGACATTCATTACAGTAATTGTCAAAATGAAGTTGATCAAGCAACCCATATCTTTGAAAATTAATAATATAGATTCAAATGAAACTTCTCACCAGATCAGACATAGTCCTTTATTACCGAATACGATTCGATGTATAATGTGCGGTCCATCGAGCTGTGGTAAAACAAACGTTATGATTAGTTTGTTGTTACATGAAAATGGTCTAAAATTTAAAAATCTTTATCTTTATTCCAAAAATTCATTTCAACCAAAGTATCGTTTCTTGAGTGAAGTATTAGGAAGAGTCTCGCAGATTAACTTCTACAAATTTAGCGATGATAAAGAGGTAATTTCTCCGAGTGAAGCTTTAACAAATTCTGTGTTTATTTTTGATGATGTTGCGTGTGAAAATCAAGTTAATATTCGCAATTATTTTTGTATGGGTAGACATAAACAAATAGATTGTTTCTATTTATCTCAAACCTATTCCAAAATTCCAAAATAACTGTTGCGTGACAATGTGAATTTTCTTATTATATTCAAACAAGATGATGTGAATTTAAAACATATTTATGAAGAGCATGTTACTTCTGATTTACAGTGGAAAGAGTTTAGAAATATTTGTCAAACTGTTTGGAGTAAACCTTATAATTTTCTACTTATTAATAAAGAATCGTCATTAAATAATGGAAGGTACAGACAGAACTTTGATATGTTTTTTAAATTTGACTGACTATTTATATGTATATATATAAGTAATTAACATGGCAAATCAAATTCAGTATAATTTGTTCTTTAGCTGAATACAGTTGTTAATAAGTATAACATGGAGAAAAATATTAAAATATAATTAATGAAGTCTGTAGACTCCATAAAGAATAAAATAAAATAAATGAAAAACCAGGAACACTCTACGAACTTATCACTTGAAAAAATGTTAAAACCTGTCACAGATCCCCTTAAAACTCTAGTTGATTCAAATAAAACATTAGAAAAAATACAAAATTTTGAGAATACACACTCTAATTTTGAAGACGTGGAATTAGGTGACATTAGTACTAGCTCATCTACTAAGTTTGAAGAATGCTATGACCCAGAACTGAATTCTGTACTGAACGTTAAAAAGCCTCCCCAGACGGAATTACCGGATGATTTAGAAATATCATTAGAGGGTCGTGATATCCATGATATTTATGACCTAAACATACCATTTGGAATAAGGAGTGAAAACAAAAAAATATTAATGGATAATTCAATAGTTTCGTTTTCTAAAATAGATAGTGAAAATAATGATAATACCATTTTAATTAAAGTTGGTGACAAAAGCTTCAATTTAACCCCTGGTTTAAAAGAACTTTTACTTCGAAGAAAACCTGATTTGAAACAAATATCGAGCAAAGATAAACTTGTCTATAAAGATATGTTGCATTATACAAATGCACATTAGAGAGATTTCAATCCTAATGGGCAAATAAGAGGCGATAAAGGTATAAAACATCGTGAAATAATCAAACCATTGTTTTCTGAATCGTCAAACAATAATATTGTCACTAAATTTGGAGGAAGCTTACCAACGTTAAAGAAATACAAAAATAGCACTGACTTGGTATATTGGGACGATCCTAACGAACTGGTTGAAAGATTGAAACTATTAATTGCTTCCCGAGATGCTGGTAATACAAATCATGATAATGAAATTTTATCAATAATCGAAGAGTTAAAAGAAGCTGACATAATTAAATAATAAATAGTCCTAATAATATGCTTTTTATTCAGTATTATAGCAGAATTCGAGACAAACATACCTACTGAGTTGTGAACATGAGCAAAGCTGACGTGGTAAACGAAATTCATAAAAATGCGAGAGTGAACTATCCGCGAAGACATGTTGTAATGAGAGATATAGATGACTTGTGGCAAGCAGACTTAATTGATTTGCAATCAATTTCAAAAGAAAATAAAAATTATAGATATATTCTTACCGTTATTGATTCATTTTCGAAATATGCTTGGGCCTTTCCTATGAGAAGTAAAAGCAAAGAAGATGTGTATAACTCTTTCAAAACTTTGTTGGATAAAGGGCGTGTTCCTAAAAATCTGCAAACCGATAATGGAACAGAATTTTATAATAACAAATTTCAGAAGCTTATGAAATCGTTTCATATTAACCATTATTCAACCTTCTCAACAAAAAAGCTTCAATAGTCGAACGATTTATCAGAACATTGAAATCTAAAATCTATAAGGAATTTAGTTTAAAAGGCAATTACAATTGGGTAAATAATACCCTCAATGATGTTATTTACAAATACAATCACACTCACCATCGCACTATTAATGAAATCCCTGCTAATGTGAACAATATGAATAAAAAACTGATATTAGAAAGGTATTTAAAGTTGCCAAAAATGATAATTTAAAAAGCAAGTACAAAGTAGGTGATTATGTGCGTATCAGTAAATACAAAGGTACATTTGAAAAAGGTTATACTCCCAACTGGTCAACAGAAATATTTAAAATTCGTAAAATACAAAATACAACTCCTATAACTTACTTAATTGAAGACACTATCAGAGGTCTGCCTATTTTAGGAGCATTTTATTCACAAGAACTTCAAAAAACAAAACATCCCAATATATATCTAGTCGAGAAAGTTCTTAGAAGAAAAGGTAACAGGGTTTTAGTAAAATGGTTAGGTTTGTCTTCAGCTGAAAGCAGTTGGATTGATAAATCGAATGTAATATTATAAATAAAATAACGTTAACAAACTCGAATCACATAACTATTTATTAAAGTATTCAAACCGGAATCATCAGTCTTATAATGTGTTTTGGAGAGAGTAGTCTTCTCAATTGGCTTATTAATAATTTACCATTTTAATTACACTTACCAGGATATAATTACTGTGGCCCAGGTACTAAATTAATAAAAAGACTAACAAAAGGAGATAACGGCGTAAATAAGTTGGACAAATACTGCAAAGATCACGATATTGCATATCACAAGTCATGAAACTTAAAGGATCGACATAAGGCTGATTTAATTTTGTTAAAAATGGCGAAAGAGCGAGCGGTTGCTTCCGATGCCAGTATAGCTGAAAAACTCGCGGCACGCTTAGTAAGTAAGGCTATGTCAGCAAAAATTACAACTGGTTCTGGTTTGGACAAAAAGCCTTCTCCAAAAATTACACCTGGAAAAGGGTTAAAAAGTAAATTAAAATCTGTTATTACAAAAGCAAAAAGGCATATCAAAAAATTAAAACCTAAGAGCAAGAAAATGGCAATAGAATTAGCTATTGCCGCTACTAGAGAATTGGCTGATGATTCATCGATTAAGCTCCCTCGCGTTATTCCTATTCCAAAAACTGGGGGAGTATTACCTTTGATTCCTATTTTTGCGGGATTATCAGCTGCGGGAGCTTTAGCAGGCGGTGCAGCTGGTATTGCTAAAACCATAAATGAATTCAAAATGGCTAAAAAGCTGTATGAAGAATCGAGAAGACATAATGAAAAAATGGAAGCTCTATGTATTGGAAAAGGACTACACCTTAAACCACATAAAGGCGGCCTTGGAATTTTCGTATCAAAAGAAAAAAACTAAGATATCGGCTACCCAAACGGACCTTAACTAACTTTGACATTTTAAAGTACGGGAATTGAATTCCTTATTTTAGAGGTGTCTTTATGAGAGATGAGCTCCCTAAATGTCCTTATAAAAAAGAATGTGGAGTTATTAATTTGGATAGTTCAAAAAATCCTGGTTCTCATTGGGTAGCCTATGCAAAATATAATGATTATGTTGAGTATTTTGACAGTTATGGAAATCTTAAACCTCCGAAGGAATTTATAAAATATGTAGGTTCTAACATTCAATATAATTATGAAAATATACAACGTGATCACCCCTTCAATTGTGGACATTTATGTTTAAATTTCTTAAAGAATTTTTGGTATAATCATGAAATAAAATAAAAAGGATCATCTAAAAGAGTTCAGTATGCAAGCATGTCTACTACGGTTACCATCTCTGGAAATAAATCGGAACTGATTTCGTATTTTCAACCACCTCTTCATTTATCTGATCAGTACGAGTGCGGTTTACTATACTTTTCAGTATTAAAAACAAGACCGAATGTGCCCGTTAATAACAGCAGTTTAACAGCTGTTATCAGAATTGAATGTGATCTTGTACACGGTTCATACTGCAACGGATTACCGACTCATTTTATTCATGAATTTATATCTGATAGTGCTCCAAGTCACGGCTACATAGAAATACCTCAGAACGTTATTTACTTTCCAGTTAACAAAAATATAATTTCATCCATATCTGTTAGGATTGTAGATCAGTTTGGTTACCGTATTGACTTTGATGAAGAAAATATTCAATTACGTCTTCATTTAAGAAAAGCAAAATGATAGTATATTATAAAAACCCTTCAGTGAAAATAAAACGTCCTATTCCGTCAACAACCATAAAGGTGCACAGACGTAAGAAAAACGTGAAGAAATTGACTAAATCAAATAAAGATTTTCTTAAAGCTTTAGGGTTTAAAGTATGAGTATACTACAGATTACCGACTTACCACACTTTGATAGTTCGATCGAAAGTTATGAAATCCATTCATACAATCCCTACAATAACAGTTTTAGAGAAAACGATGAAATCAGAATCCCCATACACCAGCAAGATATATACGTGCTACCATCAGCCAGTTCCATCTACATCGAAGGTCAAGCAAAGCTGTTCGGTAAGGATGGGCATCAGATCAAGAAAGCTGTTACGTTTACTAATAACCCTGTTATGTACTTGTTCCAAGACATCAGGTACGAAATGAATGGAATTGAAATAGACCGTATAAAAAATTCTGGAATAACATCAACAATAAAGTCATACATCTCATTTAATGAAGCAGAAAGTAAAGTTTCTGCATTATGGGGTTGGAATTTAAACGGTTTCCAAAGTGATGGACATTTTAGCGTTGTGGTGCCCTTAAATAAGATTTTAGGGTTTGCAGAGGATTACAATAAAATTGTGATAAATTGTAAACACGAACTTATATTGAATAGGAGTAATTCTAACTTAAATAGTATTATTCTTACTGATGAAGTCGTTCAGCTTCAAGTAGATATACAGAGAATTCAATGGAGAGTACCACATATAAAAGTTTCCGATCGAGAACGTTTAATACTTTTAAAGCACTTAGAAAGAGATAAACCTATTCAGATGGCCTTTAGAAATTGGGATTTATATGAGTATCCTTTACTACCTAAAACCACAAAGCATTCTTGGTCAGTAAAGACTGCTTCTCAATTAGAAAAGCCTCGGTATGTCATTTTTTGCTTGCAAACTAATAGAAAAAATAATAGAACTAAAGACAGTTCGGTATTTGATCATTGTGAGGTGACAAATGTTACGCTCTTTTTAAATTCGCAATATTATCCTTATGAGCCTTTATCTTTAAAGTTTTGTGAGAACAAATATAGTATACTAGAGGGCGCCAGCAGCTACGCTTGCATTTTTTTTTAATTTACCCGTTTTGGCCGATCCCGTGGGAATTTCGGGAAATCCCTTCTTAGTGCACCCCTACGGTCCCCAAGGAACACACATGCCAAATTTCAGCTTCCTGCGCCCAATAGTTTCGGCTGTAGCGTGTCTGTCAGTCAGTCAGTAACGCAAGGATTTTATATATTAAGATTATATGAAATGTATGTGAAATTTCGCCAGTCGTATTACAACTCTCCGGTAGAACCGTTGCTTGATCTGCAGGATTTCAAAGAAAAGGCCCCAGTCTTCATCTTAGACTGCTCGAGGCAAAACGATAGTTTAAAAACTGGTCCAGTGGATGTAAGATTGGAATTTGAATGTTCAACACAAATACCAGATAAGACAACTGCATACTGTTTGATTATAAACGACCGACTTGTGGAATACAAACCTCTGAGCAACATCGTGCGTAGATTATCATGACTGCTATTGTAGACATCCAAGGCTTTAAAACAGAAGCAAATGAATTTATAATAAAAGAAATTGCTATATGGTATAATCAAAGCCTGCAAGTGTTTTTAATCAAACCGCCATTTCCTTTTTACGATTTGACCAAATCGGAAAGACAACAAGTTTGCTGGATTGAGCGTAATAGAAAAATATACTGGAGCGAAGGATTTATACCTTACTCAAATTATCAATATTTAGTTTTAGATATTTTAAAAGATAAGTCTGTTTTCGTTAAAGGTCTTGAAAAAGTGTCATGGTTGAAAAATATTTTAAATAGTGTTAATGTAATTAATTTAGAAGATAAAGGTTGTCCTAATTTGTTAACCCTATATGATCGCTATAAATATTCCGGAGATTTGTACAATTGTATCTATCATGACTCAATATGTGCATTAAAAAATGTTATGTGCTTAAAAAAATGGTGCTTTGATAATAAACTTTGTTAAAAAGATACAATATGGATTGTTTCATTTTACTTAATCGTTTCCTATACTCACTAACATACCCATTTAGTTTTAATATATACTATGATTGGAATATTACATGAATTGATACACATTCATAAGTACAATAAAAAACTCAGCAAAGAGAACAGTTACATTGGTCACTAAGACAAGGAGTTAAATTCCTAACCTGAAAACCTTAGAATAGGTGTTATTATTCTAAGCTGAAAACATAATGTTAATAATCTATATCGTGAATAAAACGGATCGCAGATAACAAAAGTAGGTATTATGGGAGGCGTCTGCGTCGCGAAACGAGCGAAGCGAGTTGAGTGACGCAGAAGTCAGAACACATTTATATTAATCGATCGAACACTACACGTGCAGTCAATCTGCTTTATCTCGATACGTCCGCATCACCTGGAATCCGAGTGACCGTGGGTTCAAGTTCCATGTAGACGAAGTCAGAGGCAAAAGCTAGTTGTGGATAAAACAATTATATAATTCATAAGTACATACATTCATAGTCTTATGCCTGTAACCCTGAAGAGGTAGGCAAAGGTGTATTACTACACCCACTTTTCGCCAGATATATTTAAGTCCCACGTAATAGGGAGGCGAGCCTATTGCCGTACCGGGCACATTTCTAGACTTCATGCTGTTACTGAGAATTTCCTAACAGAAAAACCCAATAACACTTTGGCCGACCCGGGAATCGAACCCGGGAGCCACCCGATCCTACTTTCAACATTGTTAAGATTTTGCATTCATTCATTAAAATTATCAACGAGCTGTGCAAAGATAACAGTATGTACCTACCTACATATAAATTATTATGAATGCATCGCTGTGCCCGAGCCGCACTGAGCGCGTCGAACGAACTTGAGAATGTTGTTTATATTATGTCATCCCAAGTAAAAACATTGTTACAATGCTACCAGTATTACGATGCATCGATGAATGAAATAATATTATACTTCTAATGCCAACCGTCCGTATCGCAGATCATGTTAGTAGTGTGATTTTTGGGGCGCTCTGCATTGCGAAAGGAGCGAAGCGAGGTGAGTGATGCAGTAAGCAAATGAATTTATACTAAAAGAAATAGCTGTATGGTGTAATAAAAACCTACAAGTGTTTTTAATCAAACCACCATTTCCTTTTTACGATTTGACTAAATCAGAAAGACGGCAGGTTTGCTGGATTGAATGCCTGTAGTAGATGAAAATGAAATGCATAATTATTATTATTAAAAGAGTAATTAAATAATCTTATAAGAAATAAGTGATTCCTAATCTAACATTTATTGTATTTTAAAGTGCTATTTGTTTTAAGAATAAGATATATAAATCATCCATCAAGAATCCTAATTGTCTACTACTTAAATATATTATATATTAGAAGATTTTACTATCGTAATTATAAAAAATAAACGTTTGTACTGAGTTATTGATTATCTTGGATAATTCTATACACGTCATGTTAAGACAAAGTGGTCCAATATTTTATCACATCTTTGACGACACGTTTGGCGCATTGGCTAAGAGTATGACTCGCATCACAATGTAAATAGTAGGTTTAATAGACGCAGCAACTAATGCACCAACGTGTTGCGGGTTCGATTCCCGCACGGAACAAATGAGTATTGTTCCAGTTTGGATTTTGTTTTTATGTTTTTTTTACTTTATTTTTTTTTTTATTATAAGCAATTATTATGTCTCCATAATACCTACTGTTGGCTACTTACTAAGAAAGAAAGAAAGAGAAAAACTATTTATTTGTCACAGACACAGAAAAAGTATTACATATAAAAGAAAACATTGCAAGGCATAAGATTAGTCTGTGACAAATATGTGCACTTGATGTGCACACTCAGCTATATTGTTGCATTGTGGTAGTGTCCACAGCTCTATTATTGAGTTATAGTTGCTAGTAAAAGCTAACCTCTCATTATACGGAACGCCTGTGCATTCATTAGTACAAGATGTGCACCAAATCGTTTTGATGCAACGATGTGCCGTGATCGAACATGATATTGTTGTTTATTGTACTTATTTAAGCGCGCGCGATAATTTTTGCTTGGCTAAGTCAGTTCGACACCATACCAGATTATGATACACACAACAACCGATCGGACTGATCGCGTCGACTGAACACAGCAGTCTAACTTGAGAATGTTGTTACATTAGCATCTCAAACTCGAAACGACAGTAAGTTGTCCCATTGCATTGCTACTACAATGATATGTCGGTGAATGAAATACAATATTATATCGTGAATCAGACGGATCGCAGATAACAACGGTATTATTGGGAGCGTCTGCGTCAGCTCACTTTGTTCTGAGTGATGCAGATCACATTTATATTAATCGATCTCGATTGTAAAATTGGGGCTTCTGTATCACGCAGCTCGAGCGGCGACGCGAGAGCAAGTGATGCAGAAGCCCCAATTTTACCCTACTTAGGTGACGTCACACGTAACTTTAATGGGCTATATCTCTGTTATTTTTTATTTAATCGACAAAAGAAAAAAAACTTGTCCAATATTTTTTTATAATCTAAAATACGGACTAAATAAAATGTAATTATTTTGACCCTGGAAACTACCCTATTATACTAACCGAAACTTGGCTAACGCCAGAAATCGACAATAGTGAGTTTGTGGACTCACAGTACATCGTAGTTAGGTGTGATCGAGATCGTAATGCTACGGGCAAACGAGATGGCGGTGGAGTGCTTATTGCGGTACTGCGTGAACTTTAACCAATGATACTAGATATCAATAACTATCAGCAACATAAATGTTTTGAACATCTCATGGTTAAGCTACCGAGCAGAAAGCACGTACAACAAATGAACCTGATAAGTGCTGCGTACATACCACCTCGGACCGGCATAGACGTTTACACGGCTCACTTTGACACGTTGCATGACATCTTGTTTGGACCCCATGTAATTTGGTGCTCTATTTCAGCAGATCATGAAAGTACCTTGAAATGCACTAGTTCACACCCTGCGTGTGCTGAATTAGAACATCTTATGTCAGCGCTTGATGCTTGTCAATACAATTCTGCCCCTAACAGTGGAGGTAAGATACTTGATGTGTTTATTTCTAATGCCGCGTTTGTAGTCGGCCCTCCGGGTGTGCCACTGCTGACGGCTGATCTTCACCACCCGCCTTTTGTCATGATTGCGCCTGTTGCCACGCGAGTCCAGTTAACTAAAAAGAAGCTTCATAATAAATATAATTTTCGCAAGGCTAATTATCAACCCATCAATAAGTAGTATATTGATTATATTAATTGGGTTGAGTTACTGGACGGCGTCACCTCTGAAAGGGCTGTGGAGGCCTTTTATAACAGACTTGATGTAGTTATTAGACATAATGTTCTCCTTACTAAACCACGATCACTTGACTTTCCAGTCTGGTTCACACCGCAATTAATCAAAATATTTAAGAAAAAGCAACGTCTATGGGTAAAATGGAAAAAGTACAAAATCCTTAAAGACTACAATAAATTTTCTGCTTTCAGGTCAATTTTCAAAAATACGTGCAAGCTCAATTATTCCTCTTACATAAATACCGTAGAGGATAACCTCACCTCTAATGTTAACTGTTTTTGGTCTTACATTTCTAATCTTAAATCCGGATCAAGTACTCCGTCTACCATGCAATATCAGAATGTAAAGTCAACTGATCCTGAGACTATTTGTGGTTTGTTTTCAGACTATTTCCTATCATCCTTTGAACCCGTGTCTTTAACTCGATATGCTTGGAGCCCTCCAACTCAGTACGCTGAGAATAGTTGTATAATAAGTGACCTCCATATTGCTGAAGCCAACATAATCAAGGAGCTAAAGCAACTAAATACCTCTAAGGGACCAGGACCCGATGCTTTGCCACCAATATTTTTAATGTCTATTGCTACCAGTATTTATAACCCACATTACATAATTTATAATAGATGCCTCCGCGAAGGTGTATTTCCTGATATATGGAAACAAGCTAATATCACACCAGTGCATAAGGGTGGTACTAGGCAGGATGTTGTGCAATATAGACCTATTTCAATCTTATCAACCTTGTCGAAGCTCTTTGAAAGGCTTGTACATAATGAGATTTACCCGTTATTACATAAACTCATCATTCCTGAACAGCATGGTTTCGTAAGGCGTCGCTCAACGACAACTAACTTGCTTACTTTCACCAATTATTTATTTAACGAAATGGATAAGCGCTTGCAGGTAGATGCTGTTTACACCGATTTCAAGAAAGCCTTCGACAAGGTTGATCATGAAATTCTCTTGAATAGAATTGCATTCAATGGAATCCGTGGCAATTTGTTGCGTTGGTTTGCCTCTTATATCGAAAATCGGACACAGAGAGTGATTATAAATGGACACCGGTCATGACAAGTGCTCATAACTTCTGGAGTTCCACAGGGCTCAATATTGGGCCACTTTTATTTATCATTTACATAAATGATATTAAATCATGTTTCAAATATTCCAGGTTTGTGATGTATGCTGACGATTTAAAAGCTTTTAGGTCCATACATACAATTAGAGACTGTCATTTGTTTCAAGAAGATAGACTAGAATAGACTAGCAGACTATTGTAACGTGAATAAGCTACACCTAAGTATTCCAAAATGTAATTACATACAGTTTACAAAAAGCAGTGTGTCATTAAATTTGACTACAAATTATATGGTATTGCATTGCATCAAATATCACTTGTTAAAGATCTTGGTATTCTTTTTGATAATAAGCTTTCCTTAAGTCAGCATATAGACAAGATTGTTAGTAATGCTTTTAAAATGTATGGATTTGTGATGAGATCCTCTACCGAGTTTAAGCGCCCGTCCACATATCTTTACTTATATCAAACGCTTATTCGCTCCCAGTTGGAGTATGCCGTCCCTATTTGGAACCCCTTCTACAAGAAATATATTGTGAGGATTGAGCAGGTGCAAAGAAAATAAGAAAATTCCTTCGAGCCATGCATTACAGGTGTCATAGAAATAGTTCATATTTGTCCTATTCTTTGTTACTTCGTGAGTATAAACTGCGAAGTTTGGAGAACCGTCGCACTTTGTTGGAGACTAGCATACTTTATGATGTTGTCCACAATAGGTTTGATGCCATTGAGCTCATAAGTGGCTTATATTATACAGTTCCTCGAACTGTCAAGAAACGTAAGGTTCGTGCTGGTACACTTTTCGCCTTAAATACATGTCGCACTAATTCTGGTCTTTGCTGCCCTATTCATCGAATGTTGGAGTCCTATAACAATCAATTCACAGATATCGATATTTTTGCATGCTCAAAGTCACAATTTAAATTGAACGTAATTAAAATTCTTATCTCCAATTATGTGTAATTTAATATGTTATATTTATTGTTGTGTAAGTGTACATTATTTTTCCTATTCTTTACTTTTAAATGTTGTCTCTAACTATAAATCCAAATCCAATTTAAAATCCAAATTTAATTTATTATTCTACATGTTTCAATATTTATTTCAATTAATGTATTATAATTTTCCTGTCATTGTAACATTAGTAATACATTCTTACTGTGCATTGTTTTAATCTGTGGATAATGCAGTGGGCTGCAACACTGTCTTACTTATTTGTTAAATTCCTTTATTATATTTGTTGTAGCTGTTTATTATCCCTCAATAAATAAAATAAAATAAAATAAAATTATCAAAAAGTTTTGCTAGATAAGTATACATGATATAGTAAATATTCAATATAGACTCCAAAAGGCGGTAGGGGAATCTCACTCACATACACCTCTCTGCCTCGTTAAAGAGACGGAGGATGATCCCATAATTAAGTTTTCCATTATCATGACAGCTTAGCGACGTCCACTGCTGGAGGCCTCTTCGAAGGTTCTCCACACAGACTAATCTTGTGTCGCCCGCATCCAACTGCTTCCCGCGATCTTAACTAGATCGTCCATCCACGTTTTCCATCGTTAAAAGAAAAAATCTCTACGACGAAAATCAATACCATTGCGATTATGCACAGCGTAGTATGTATTTAGAGATATTCCAGTTTTGAAGTGAGCGTGCATGCCATGTATAATTTTTTGAGTCATGAAGCAAATTGATTCGCAATGATCGGGTTTCTGGACAACGAAGGAAACTGAGCATGTGTCAGATTTTATTTCCATCGCCAAAGAACAAGTATATTCGTCTATACATAAATAATATACTTACTGAACTTTATATTAAATGATTAGAGTGTAGAGTTTAGGTAAACCTAAATATGTTCTCTTTTTATTTCCACTTTAAAAACATTTAAATTGAAGAACAGTTTACAAATTTTGTCCTGATAAAATGCGTAGCTATTAGCAAACCATTTTTTTCTAACCGTTGTCTTTTTTAAAGAGGAAATTCATTAAAGATGCCGGGAATATTTTCTTTAGATATTGGCCACTACGCCCTATTATTCGGAGGTTGTTGTAGGAGGCGTCTAAGGAAAATATACGAAGCAAATAAAATCTCTGTAAAGGGACGAAAAATCGATATCAAACCCTATACCCACCCATCTGGCCAGCGTGGTGTAGTAAATCAAATTCAGTTACTGTACATCAAGGAGATTCCTGCATCTAGTAGTGGACAGCCAACAGTATTTCGCTGTGCACTACTAGATGCAGGTTTTGATGACACAAGTATGTTAGTATCTCTATATTGTTGTAAATATAGTTGTCCTTTAAAACTTATTAGAAAAGGATTTTAAATAAGATAATTTATTATAGTAAGACGTAAGAGGTTTCACATGTATAGTAAGACGACGCAATATTTAACAGTTAACAAGAACATGTTCAATTATTGTATTGCAGTGAAATGTGAAATAATTTGAATGAAACCGTTAATTTGCTTTTATAGCGTGAAATATATACAACAGTTATTGGCGTACGACATATTCTAAGAACAAGTTTTGAAAGTGTAAGAGTCTAAATAGCTCCTAGAATATAATTAACCTTCAAAAATGTTAGGTCTTTTATGTTATGTGCAAGTTATAAAGCGGTAATTTGTGACGGAAGTAGCTTTACTAACAATGCTCTGAAAACTTTAAGCTAACATAATTGTTTCAAAAAATTAATGAGACATTTCAGTATCTAAAAAATATTGTGATCTCATTTACCTAGATAAGTTTTTTTATGAAAACTATTCGTTATGAAAAAGAGTTAAATATAAAACCTGCAACGTTTAGTAAATTTTTACTTTATATTCGCAATTAAAAGGGACTTAAGTTTAACATGCTGATGCATTGCTCTATATTAATAAGTATGATGCACACCTGATAGGGGCAGGCAAATGCATTATTCAACGCTCACCTCTCGCAGGTAAATTTGGATACTATTTAATAATTTGTCCAATTCATATAAATAAAGTATCATAATTATTCAGTGAATATTTACATAATATATATAATTTATCATAAACATGGCATTTCCCACGGTGATATATAAAAATATTTCATTGCTAATATCAACGTATCGAGGAAATGACACTAGGTTGTCAAATATGCATAATATTATCGTCAGAAACATACATAATAAATAAATATATTTGTAGATATTATTGTTTTACATGTTTATATGACAATGAACTTCTCCTAAACGGCTGGTCTGATATTGATGCGATTTATGAGTATGATTCAGTGGTACTTTGTGATTTGAATTTACAATTGGTGTGTTATTGATTAAATTAATGCAGAACAGCTACAACAAAATAAATGTTAATATAAATAATAAATTATTGCAAGTGTGACGCATTAATATTTGTCGTGCGTTATGTATGTTGCAGTCAAAACTCTTAACCAGTCAAAAGTACAATTGACTAGCAAAATCAGTCAAAAGTACTTTTGACCGTTTGCTTTAGTCAATAATACTTTTGACCAAAATAACAGTTAAAAGTACTTTTGCCCAATGGAGCTGGTTAAAAGTACTTTTGAGTAACCTACCTACTTATTATGAAAAGTTCTGTCGCCCAATAAGTTAAGTAGACGGAGCCACAATTTTTGAGTGCGGGGTCACAAGAGAACCTAACATAACCTAACCTAATAGGTTATGTTAGGTTCTCTTGTGACCCCGCACTCGTAAACAGGAGCCCTTCGCAGCAGGGCTCCGTTTTCTTAGCTTATTGGGCGACTAGGTAATTTTTATTCACATCTAACGAGTTAATAGTGCTTTTGACTGATGCTTTATTCCCGTTAAAACTACTTTTGACGAAGAGCGTCAGTCAAAAGTACTTTTGACTGATTTTGCTAGTCAATAGTATTTTTGACTGGTTAAGAGCTTTGACTGCAACATAATATATACAATAATAATGCAATCGGCACAATTTAAAGTGAAATATAAATCAAATAATTCATTACAATATATTTTTATTCATTAGTCGTCAGACTTTTAATATTTTATAGCGGCAGCGATAGCCGAGTGGATATACCAACAGACTGCTTGTACAGAAGGTATCGGGTTCGAATCCACGGCGCGCACCAATGACTTTTCGGAGTTATGTGCGTATTGAATTGTTAATTACCGCTTGTCCCGTGCCTCGGAGAGCACGTTAAGCCGTCGGTCCCGGTTGTCATGAAGATCTTTGACAGTCGTTACAGGGCGTTAGTACCTTCAAAATACTGATACTAGTCTAAACCACGGAACATCGCTATCGCTTCGGGTTGCGGAGGTCAGACAGGCAGTCGCTCCGTGGAAAAGCTAATAGGTATTCAGCCAAATCCGGTAAGACTAGTAAGCGGACCCCAGATTGTAACTGGGATAACGCTAAGAGAAAGAAGAAGTCAGACTTTTCATATTAAAATCATCAGAGATATCTGACTGATAGTAACGTTGTTGCGAATGATAACTTATGCGCTTTTGACCGTGAACATATCTGAACCGAGCTGAAAGGTTGATTGTAACTACTTATTGCAAGAGCGGTTCCTGGTGGAAGGATGGTCAATCACACCCAAGTCAATACTCCAAACCTAAATAAGGCACCTCTAAACTAATACTGAATCCGCCACTGACCCCTTGTCTTTAACCGCAGCACGGGTTTCGCCTTTTCAATATCGGAAGAATCTAGTCGTAGATATGTTTGTATGCAGTGCTTTGACACTACTACTGTAATTTAAAAGATACTCAAATAAATATTTTCAAGGTAGGAGAGCCTTGCTGATTTCAGCATCAATGGGCCGCCTTGACTGGGAAATTGACTGGTAAAGTAACAGTAGGTACCTATCTAAATGGTTGCGTTTAGTTCGGTAAGTGAGAGTGCCGGCAAGCCCATGCTCTCAATTTTTCTTCCTTCTAGATAACATGGCAATTTAACGTTTTACATTTCCATTACTATTTTTCTAATTTAATTTTTAAGCAGGAAAAGTGTGACTACAGTGTAATTTTTAACGGAGTCAGTGGAATATTCTTTTATTTTTTTTATAGACTCACGCCTGTATCCCCGAAGGGGTAGGCAGAGATGTAATATTACACCCACATTTCGCCATGAATTTTTAGGTCCCACGTAATGGGGGGCGAGCCTATTGCCGTAGCGGGCACAATACGAGACTCCGTGCTGCTACTGAGAATTTCCTAACGGAAAAACCCAATAACACTCTGTCCGACCCGGGAATCGAACCCGAGACCTCCCACGTGCACATTTATGCCGCGAGACCAACGAGGCAGTCCTAAATGCTAATTGTTTTCTGTTGACTTCGTCCGGCACGTGCCGCCTTAAGGTCAACGCTCATTAGAGCCACCCGGCACCCACTCCGCACGGCGTCCACGAGTGGACGTCGCGCGGTCAACCAGCGGACCGCGCGCCGTCAACGAGTGAACGCCGCGCGGTCAACGAAATTCACTAATGATTCACGGCCGGTGTTACCAGATGACATTTATAAATTACCTTATTTGCTGACTAAAATTACCGTGTTTTGAGTAAAATTACCTTAAACTTATTTTCAAATTACGGTCCGCTGGTTGACCGCGCGACGTCCACTCGTGGACGCCGCGCGGTCAACCAGCGGACCGCGCGCCGTCAACGAGTGAACGCCGCGCGGTCAACGAAATTCACTAATGATTCACGGCCGGTGTTACCAGATGACATTTATAAATTACCTGGTTTGCTGACTAAAATTACCGTGTTTTGAGTAAAATTACCTTAAACTTATTTTCAAATTACAGTGTATATTACAGCGTCGGTTAAATTAAACGGTTTTTATAATTATTTAATACTTTTATTCAGAAATTATTCTTCCAAAAGTTCTTGCTCATAAATCGACGAAGTCATTTTATTCATTTATCTTTTGGTGGGAGTAAATAAATACAGTTTCCATTATTTTCTCCGAAAGCATTGTTGTCAAAATGTGAGTCAAAATATTTCCCTATAAGGTCTTCGTAATTAATTAATTTCTTTTTCTAGTTTAATTTATTTCCTTTGTTAGTTTTTATATCAATTAAGTTTTTCAAGTAATGTAATGACCACACACAACTAGATACTAAACTTTCGTCTATGATTACACCTACTAACGACAAATTTTAACATAAGGTATACTCATGAAAAACACTACCTAAAATATGTTTAATTCTGCCGGATTATATTACCTGCCAAGTAATGAAATCGTTAATGATTTCCCCGACATCACCAACTGCGATAGCCAGTGTTGCCAATAAAGGATTACTCGTAAGAACATAATATATTTTTGAGTAAAAATAAGAGTATCATTTACACGGTAATTAATAATTAAAAATACCTTAGAAAATAACACGGTAGTAGCTTATTACCGTAGACCGTGTCTTGCTCAAAATTACCGTGCATCTACGGTATTTAGCGTGTATCTGGTAACACTCGGACGTGAATCATTCGTGGGCAGCGCGCGGTCCGCTTCGGACCCGCACGTTGGCGACGAGCCGTGAACGCGCGGCAAGCATGCGAGCAGCGACTTGCCACCGAGCCGTCCACGCGCGGACGGCGGGTGGACCACCCGCCGTGCATCTACGGTATTTACCGTGTATCTGGTAACACTCGGACGTGAATCATTCGTGGGCAGCGCGCGGTCCGCTTCGGACCCGCGCGTTGGCGACGAGCCGTCAACGCGCGGCAAGCATGCGAGCAGCGAGTTGCCACCGAGCCGTCCACGCGCGGACGGCGGGTGGACCACCCGCCGCCCGCGCGTGGACGGCTTACGACAGAGGCGATCCGGTGACGCTACGGAGTTGATGTAGTGAGCGCATACCCATACAAATCCATATAAAGAATACTAACCGCACGAGGCGAGGCGGTGCGGAGTGGGTGCCGGGTGGCTCTAATGAGCGTTGACCTTTATAAACGCGCACGCCTATACAAGACTACAGTACTTAGTATATCTTCACGACAGCAACGATGTGCGTCTTCTCTGCCGCATCGGATATGAACCATTAAATCGTAGTTACTTACTTTCTTTCTTCGCGTATTAATTGGTGAAATTCAAATAGTAAAATAATAAAGAAAACTATTTATAGAATAGAATTCAAAATATCGCAAATCGGACTGGACCTATAGCAGGTTAAAGTGTCGCCTCGCCGTTTAAAAGAAAGTTTGTGTGTTCGATCCCAACACGAAACAAGCGGTCACTTTAAGCAGAGGGTGCTACGCAGAGGGCTTAGGTTTGAATCCACGGTGCGGACCATTGACTTTTTGAAGTTAATCGCGTATTAAATTGTTAATTATCGCTCGCTGTCTGAGAGTTCGCCATAATATTCTTAAAAGACATGTAAAGTGCGCCAACCCGCACTTGGCCAGTGTGGTCCACTACAAGTGTGTCACTTACCCTTCCTATAACGAGAAGAGGCCTTTGCCCAGCAGTGGAAAAGTAACAGGGCTGAAGATGACAACACATTGTGTTGATGTTGCCAGTCTAGGTGATTAGTCACAAGTCTTTCGGGACTTTATGCGCTAGAATTACTTTAAAAATATACCGCTTACTAGGAAGTACCTTACATATTACAGTATAAGGATGCCCAAATGAATAATTATATACCGTTGCTGATCATAACCGTTATGAAAGAAAGAAAGAAAGAAGGAAGAAAAGAAAGAAACAGCGTTTATTTCTACCAGATGAAAGAAATGAAATCTGTACACGCCTGTCGCCTGCATAAAAATAGGAGGTCAGTTTAGCATATTGCCGGAAGCATGTGCCCGGCGCTATGTTAAACTGGATATTAATAAACGATGAAGTATATACATACATGTTAAATCTTCATTATGAACGTTGGAGTTACCGCTCATGTGATGAATCATTGCCTTAGGTTTGACTTAATACTATGCCTGTAAGATAGATTTTGATAATAAATAAACTGAAAAACATAATCTGTATATATAAAATTCTTGCGTTACTGGCTGACTGACAGACTAGCTACAGCCAAAACTATGAGGTGCAAGAAGCTGAAATTTGGCATGTATGTTCATTGGGATCCGTAGGGGTGCACTAAGAAGGGTTTTCCCGAAATTTCCACAGGATAAATGTGCGGGCGTAGCTGCAGGCATCCTCTAGTTAACAATAATTGGTTACAAAGCAATTTTTTAATGTTTTGTAAATGAAATTATTTTGGCTAAGGGTTAATTTTTTTAACCATTACCCATTGCAGAAACTTCACTTTTGTTATTTATAATGGAAAATTTCGCCTACAGATGTGCTTTTGATTGACAGAATTGAAATATCACATGCGAGTATTTAAATGCACTGTGTCGCGGGTTCGATTCCTGCTTAAGTCAAACATTTGTGTGCATGAACATGGATGTTTGTCTTGGTCTGGATGTTTCTATGTATAATATGTTACATGTATTTACAAAAAAATAGTATATATGTATGTTTATCCATTATCTAGGACCCATAGTACAAGCTCTGCTTAGTTTGGGACTAGCTGGTGTTGTGTGAATGTGGTAGAATATTATTATTATTATATTACAATAGCCTTGTATTCTATAGTGAAATTAAACCTGTCCGATTGCTATTTCATTTGTACTCATTTCAGATTCAGAATAATACATTGCGTAGGATGTTCTGTTTTAGGCTTATTATAAACTAGCTGTCATGGTGAACTTCGTACCGCCGTATATGTATTATATATATAAACCTTCCTCTTGAATAATTCTATCTATTAAAAACCCGCATTAAAAACCGTTGCGAAGTTTTAAAGATTTAAGCATACATAGGGACAGACAGACAGAAGACAGACTTTGTTTTATACTATGTAGTGATAAACTAGTCTTTGTCTACGGCTCCACCCACGTGGGAATATTTTAACCCTATTAGGTGTTGAATATTTCGAAAAATCCTCTGTTTGTACACCCCTACAGTCTACAAAGAACTTAGGGTTGAGCTACACCTATCAGCACCGCATCGCACTTTCCTATGCTTCTATCCTTTTCCGTCACTTAGGACCGTCATTTACTAGAGCGAGAAAGAGAGAGGGAACGCGTCAGCACGCCGCGGAATCGAAAAGGCGATCGGCAACACGGAAAAAATGCGATAGCATGCTGAGAGGCGACGGAACGCTGACGCGCGCGTCAGAACGCTTACGCGCGCTATAGCATCCTTTCGCCGCTGATCGCGTGCGAACGCGCGCTGACGCACGCTGGCGCGCGCGGTGATGTGCTGACGCGTGCTGGTGCCGATTCGTATAGATTTTTCGAATTATTTTCTTTTTACTCTTGTTATTTTGCATTTCTTGCAAAACGCACGCTATTACTACAGCTCTCTCTTCAGCTGTGCTATCCATTTCGAACTTGAAACTATACTGTGACCAAAACAAATGTCAAAGAACGCGATGGAATGCTTCAGCACGCTATAGCACGCTGACGCGTGCGTTCGCATACCGTAGCACACAAATACGATCGCACGCTATAGAGTGCTGCAGCACGCGTCAGCACGCTATAGCGTGCTGAAGCACAGGTGGAACAAATGCGATTCCGTGCTGACAGATGTAGCTCAACCCTTACATGCCAGAAGTCAACTTCTTGCGCCCGGTATGACGTAGAGCCCAGTATGAGTATGACGACCGGTTGGCGCAGCGGGAGTGTAAGCGACTGCTACGCCGAAGGTCGCGGGTTCGATTCCCGCTCAAGTCAAATATTTGTGTGCATGAACATGGATGTTTGTCTGGGTCCGGGTGTTTCTATGTGTTATATGTATGTATTAACAAAAAAAAGTATATTATTATAAATATGTATGTTTATCCATTATATAGTACCCAAAGTACGAGCTCTGCTTAGTTTGGGACTAGATGGTATATGACTATGTATGTGGTAGATTATAGAATATAGTAGTTTCGGCTGTGCGCTATCTTGTACCTACTCAGTGAGTTACGCAAGAATTTTATAATATCCATGAAACCCGTATTCTTTAAACTAAGTTCAGTACTTGTATACAAGTGGTTTATGCGCAGTAACATTAAACGCAGAATGTACTACACATTGTTGTATGTCACGTCTGTCCTCGTAAACCTCTACAACCTCTTTATTAACATGAAGTGTATTAAGAACAATATAACTATAAACTTTATTACTCAAAACATAATAGGCGCACGTGATGCCTATAAAATTAAGATTCGCACATTTATACGTCTTGGTCAGTTATCTAAGTTCATTGTTATTTGGTATATATCCAGCCCTATGTACACACTGTAATATGCCGGTAGTGTTTTATTACAAGCTTTCTTCTACATTAAAACACATAGAAAACAGGGCCAAAACTGGTATATTGCCAACTTGCTGCACTTCGTACTACTAAGAGTTTTAATTCATGAGTTTTAGATATTTGTTTAGTGTGCTACATTGAACTGAGATGCTAGATAGGTAAACTAGCAATTTTTAGGGTTCCGTACCTAAAAGGTAAAAAAACGGGGCCCTATTACTAAGCCTTCGCTGTCTGTCTGTCTGTCTGTCCGTCTGTCTGTCACCAGGCTGCATCTTCCAAACCGTGATAGCTAGAAAGCTGATTTTTAATGATATATTTCGGTTGCCGCTATAACAACAAATACTAAAAATAAAAAAGATGAAAATATTAAGGAGGGGTCCCATACAAAAAAGGTGTCTTTTTTCGTATTTTTTGCTCAAAATTAGTAACTGTAACAGGCAGACGCTTTAAATGTTCACAGAATATGTAATTGTATATTACCTTTTAAAATAAATAATTAAATAAAAAAAGTAAATAATAAAGGGGGGCTCCCATACAACAAACGTAATTTTAAGCAATTCGTTACTTGATCTTAATAAACAGGTAGAAAGTTAAAAAGTATTTAAGGATACATACAACGAACGTGATTGTCTTTTATAGATGATAGTACGGAACCCTTCGTGCGAGAGTCCGACTCGCACTTGCACATTTTTTTGTGTGTGTAAAATTCTGTGCAATTTAATGTTACATATATTATGAAACTTTACCGCGTTTAATTTACTGAATCGATAGATAGTTCAAACTGGCCTTAATTAACGCCCTAGGGACAAATAAAGCTTTATTTTTCAACCGAATATGTAAAATCATTAGTTTACCTGATATTTGAGTTTTTCATAACAGTTCTGAAATCAGTTGTTTTTGTAGGTTTGCCGCTGCTAAAATGTTGACACAGTTTTGTAACGAGTTTGTGTAATAGGGTTCAAACCTCAATCAAGTCAAACTAAATTAATTAAATCCAATTTTGGTTGACAGCGGGGAAGATTGTGACAATCACAACGAGTCTAGACAACTTACGATGATTTAGGCTCGAAGAGTTTATGAAGTTTGTTAGCCTATTTTGTAAACAGTTGCAGTTTATGATGTCATTACTACTTAAGTTTGATTAGTGTTAAGTTTCATGTGAGTGTGAGTTATTGTGTCTATATTATGCTAGTTTAGTACTTTTATATTATTATTAAAAAAACCTTATTAATTGACAACAACATTATAGACACACCAGCTCATATACCTATGAAAAATTCAATGTAGTTACTAAGTTTTTAAATTGTTTAGAATCAAGACGAAGAAAAGAGTGGTCCGGAGTTTCTTGCCTGATTCTTCTCACGAGGCTCTACTGAACAGGCATTCTTTTTTCAATGCTCAATTATGTTAATATGCATTTAAAGTTACTTTTTTTTATTTGTATGACCTTCTGACGTGTCCAAACATTTTTAACATTTTTATGGAAATAAACATATTTGAGTTTGAGTCATTAGGTGATTCAATATAACTTGTTATGTGATTTTTTTACGGTGGTTTTCTCGGAGAGGGTAAACCCGTATGTACATTGACAAAATCGCACTTTCAAATTATTTAATAAAAAAAATATAAGCTGACAGTGTTACACCAAAATGCTTGATACATACTACAGTATTAGTATTAAAAGTCATTACCTAATTCATTAAGGTTATAAAGTCCCACGTATGAACGTCATAACAAACGTTACCGTTACGTTCAGATAGACAGCCGTACTGAAAACATCACCCGACTCTTTTATCACAATTGAATTTATTTACGAGTATCAAGAAATATGAGAATGCAACTGGGCGGGGCCACAGCTATTTTATTTACAACGTTGTGACTTAAATAGGAATATAAGTGATTAGCAACGAAAATTCCGTTGACTACTACGCTGACGCCTATTTAAAGCACTACAAATTTATTGACTCTTTACAATTATGAGAATCATAATGCTTAAAAAGTATGAACATTTAAATAACTTTAAAGCTAGCTGTTCTATAATGCCTACTGCATACCTAATTTCTTTTAAGATTACATTTAAACTTTTCCACCATTTGTTAAGCATTTTAAGTACTTAATACTCGTACTCACAATATTTTCGCTTGTATTTAGTCTAATTTTATGCTTTGCATACAGTTTTAAATAATGGTCTACATTTAATTTCAGTTCCATGCATTGATAATGTAACGTAAATACGAATCACATTTGAACTACGCCTAAGTCCATAGGGTATTATGTGGTACTTAATTTTAAGTTTTTGCAACAGGTAAGGTTTATGCAACAAGTACTTTGTCCTGTTCTAATGAATCCTTTAGGTACCTACTGTTATTCTGTGTGCCTATGGGCTTAGGCTTGATGCTGAAAGAGAGAGATGAGTCTAAGGAATCAGCCACATACGGAAGGACGCCCTCCGCAAATGCTGCTCCGGTTGATCCAAACGAATGCGGTGGTGTTGTACATACTATTGAATTGGCTGTGAGCTCTCGTATTATGCTGCGGAGAAATATGTCAATAACGGATGGCTTAGCGAACGGGGCAATGGGTGTTCCTAAAGGATTTAAATGGCCGGCACTAAGAAGAGATCAACTTGAGCCAGGTGAACTGCCTGATGCCATTTTGATATTATTTGATGATCCATCAATATACATTTCCAAAGCTCCAGTGCGAGCGGCCTATCAAAGCAATCGTGGTTACGGTGACATCGAGAGGCGGATGTTGCCAGTCATAGTTGCAAGGATGTACACTTAGTTCCGCGGACCTAGGGCCTAAAATCTTTGCTATAGGCCAATGCAATCAGGCGGGTCAAATCCCTAAAAGGCAAGTCTTTAAGTGATATTGACTCGAAATGACAAGAATGAGAAATATGCTCTCGCATTAGATTCTTTCACCGACTTTCTTTGTTTTTTGTTAATCGCAGAGACATATACACGTACACGCGTACACACACACACGCACACACTCGTACACACACACACGTACACATACAAATACACAAACGCGCGCGCGCGCGCACACACGTACACACGTACAAACACACACACATAATACATACAAACATACTAAGAACCAATATACAGGGTATAAAAAGACCCTTAACGAAAATTGAAATCCCATGTTGTACCAATCACTACGAACATTTTTACTTCGGCACCATACCTGGGTAATTACAGGTTCAGGATATATTGAGCCTCAAAGTTAGTATGGAATTTTTCTAATTAAGTACAAAATCGATGCATTTACCCAGCCAATATGTTCTTTAGATACCCTATGACCCCATGGATAAGTAGGTATTTCGAGCATTGCACGCGCGCGCTTTTAATTGCTGTTTAAAAAGTGTGAAAACTTAAAAAAAATCGTTTCTCAGGTATTATTTTTGGTTAGTATGACTTGGCATGATGTCCACAACGAGTAGACTTCGGCTTAGTGATGGGTCTTGTGACACCCTGTATGTATATGGGTCAAACTGAAAACCTTCTTTTTTTGAAGTCGGTTAAAATACTAAAACTTTCTCCTTATTGTAACAAATACTTTTTTCTGAAAACTGCATAAAAATTGGTTCAGCCAAACCGAGTTAATCGTGGGTAAACTTACATATATACGGGTCAAACTCAGAACCTTCTTTTTTGAAGTCGGTTAAGGGCCTAAAACCTTCTCCTAAGTGTAACAAATACTTTTCTGAAAACCGCATCAAAATCGGTTCAGCCAAACGCGAGATAATCGCGGACAAACATACATACATACATACATACAGGTCAAACTGAGAACCTCCTTTTTTTTGAAGTCGGTTAAAAAATAATATATTGGTACTCTATAACTATCTATATGAATCTATAATAATTTTAAACTCACCAAACTATCAAAAACGCGTATCATAAAAATGCAATAGTTCTTAGATGTAAAAGAAAATTTTAGCAAAAACGTCTTAAAATAAAGATTAGCCATACGAATCCAGTAGTGGCTCTCAAGAGTCACGTTTACCAACGAAGAAGAGCATTTAATTTCTTTTTACACGGATTTTATTATTATACCTACTTATAACAAAATTAATTGGTAGCATTACCGGGCTCTGACCTGAACATCTTCACTCGAGAATGAAACTCGACTTATATATTTCTTTGTTTACTTTCGTCAGTTATGACGATGTTTATTTCTGTTGACAGTTTATTTCAGAACGATATTTTATGAGAAAATGGGACAAGACATCGTCGAAAGTTTTAAAAGCTTATAAGATTCTTATTTTTATTAATGTTCATTTAGTTATTTCCGAATGAGTTATCGACTTATCATTCTTATTACTCCGTATAAATATAACATCCAATTTATTTTAGGTCCTACCTCTAGTTATACGAGAACATACGGAAGGTGGTGATTTGTGTTTACACGTGGTTTACACACTGAATGAATTCACATGGAGTAAGTTTTAAAGTTTATAGGTACGGTACCTAAATTGTACATTATAATGATGAATTACGAAAGTTTGTATAAAATTTTGTTGTTATAAAGTAGAAAGTATTATAATATTTAGGCATGAAATTGATGAAATAAAATGAACTATTGTATTGGGCTGTTCCTCTAATAAGACACAGTAATTGAATTAAATATAACAAATTACTCCTGTATACAGGGTATCACAAGACCCATCACCAAGCCGAAGTCTACTCGTTGTGGACATCATGCCAAGTCATACTAACCAGAAATAATTTCGGGAAACGATTTTGTTTTTTATGTTTTCTCATTTTTAAACCGTAATTAAAAGCGCACGCGTTCATCATCAGCCTTTAACAGTCCACTGCTGGACTAGGCCTCTCCTTTGAAAGGAGGAATTGGCCTACTGTGCCACGCTGGCCAAATGGGTTGGTATAGGGTTTGTATTAAGTTTTCCTTCTCTAACAGTGCTGTTCTCTGCATAATATGCTCCCTCTGTCGGCTCTTACGACACCCATGGGATGATATGGGGTGGTGACATTCCGTATTCTTAATCCGTCACCACACGAACACGCGCGCGCGCGTGCAATGCTCGAAATACCTACTAATCCATGGGGTCATAGGGCATCTAAAGAACATATTGGCGAAGTAAAAGCATCGATTTTGTACCTAATTAGAATAATTTCATACTAAATTTGAGCCTCAATATCTCCTGAACCAGTAATTTCCCAGGTATGGTGCCGAAGTAAAATATGTTCGTAGTGATTGGTTCAACATGGCATTTCAGTTTTCGTTAAGGGTCTTTTTACACCCTGTATATTGTACTTGTTATTTAGAGATTTGTGGTATACTTATTTAAGGATATATTTCTATAGCTCGCGTCATGTATCGGTATCAAATCAAATCGAACTTTCTGGTCATAAATACACTTAATCATTAATCTTATTTCAAATTTCATTAATTGCATTCATCAATTAAAGATTTTCCAAACGCAGTAGTAGGTAAAGAGCAAGTACTATTGCCATTTAAAAACTTTTTATGAGCAATTTCCATATATAAAGTTCTTATGAGGCAAATTGCCAACGGTTTGCTGGTGAAAGGCTCGGTACACTCGACCTCTGTTAATAAATATTTAATATCTTGTGTGTAATTGACAGGTTATGATATCATTTATAACACGGAACTATTATGAATGAACAAATGTATTGTTGTAGAATGCCATATAATTTTAATTAAATCGATTTACCTCTTGTTATATCGAAATAATGCATCACATTTCCCAAGAGCTGATTAAATTGAAAGCGGTTTTTTGTATCTTCAGTGTTTCTATTAGAACCCGACTCAGTGGCGCCAAACTTAGGAACTGAGAAGTGCACACTGGGTAGGTAGTTCGGTGGCCGAGGTGTAGGCTGAGCGGTAGGCTCAGGCGGTGCAGCTGATGTAGGCTGAGCGGTAGGGCTCTGGCGTAGGCTGGTGAGTCAGGCGTTAGTAGCCTGGCTGTAGAAAGCTAGTAGGTAGGAGCTGATGCGTAGGCAGCGGCTGGTAGAAGCACGGCGCCAGCAGTTCGTAGGTCGCAGCTAACAGCAACTCGTAGGGAGAACTGGAAAGTAGCATAGAGAATACACAACAACCGGTCAGGAACAGGCTGTCCCTAGATCGGCTGTTATGCTTTAGAGAGACAGATACTGCAGACAGAACACATACAGACAACTAGAATATGCTCACCCCCAGCGGGACAGTAGATATAGAAGCAGAAGGCAGAATAATACTTGGTAGTAGTGGCAGCGTAGCGACGTCTAGGAAAAGTGACCGATTTAGATCGCGCACCCATCTTATATAGGCACAGACCTATGTATGACTCACAGACTGCCTGCGGCCGGTCTATTATCTTATATGGTAATAATTCCTAACGAAGCGCTCTTCGAAATAGGCTGGCTCCACCCACTGCGTTAAGCGCCTGTAGATATTTTAACGCAATACAGAGTATTACGTTACAATGTTTTAATAATGTTGCCTAGCCAAATCAAGAAATAAATAAAACACAATAAACGATCATTTATAGCGGTATGTAGTCGTGCAATCTACGTGGCGACCGATGAAATTCCTCCGTCCTTCCGTTGACCGAATTTCTGCCTCGAACCTCAGTACCTATTAGGCAGCCCTCACATTGGGCTTGTGCGTAACTCAAGCGGGCGCCCGGCGTGTGCACAGCGTGCGCTCGGCGTTCACTCCGTAGTACATAGAGAACGCCGGACGCACGCCGGACGCGCGCTCGAAGAACGATCATGCCCAATGTGACGACCGGTTCACAAACAGGAGCGGCAGGCGGTGGAAGTGTCAATTTACGCTGTGAGTAACCCTACGCGTTCGCGTTGCGAAACTTTTGCGGAACTATTACGGCGACGAAACATGTGCAAAACTGTCAAAACAGCAAGAAAAACTTGACACATGTTCTGTCAAAACGTTTGCGTCTGGTGTAACGACAATTTCGCAGTTATCTGTGGAACAGTAGTGACAAGGATGCAACTTATTAATGTTGCTGTGTAATAGAGCATAATTATAAAAAACGTTTTCATGCAACTGACAGACATTTAGTAGTTTGGTTGACGCATGCAAGGAGCAAGACGCATGCGATTGCGTAAGTGTACTAACAGCGCTATAGGTGCATGTTGGGCTCTACTCAACCGCGGCCGAGGTCATGGCAAAGTAAAACGCGCCATGGATATCAAATCGCTGCCACTGTCGCCCGCCGCCGCTGTTCACGAATGAGCCGTGGGAGAGACCTTACGGCCGGTCACAGCCTACAGCAGCGGCGGCAGCGGCAAGCGTTTTAATGAAAACGCTTGCCGCTGCCGCCGTCGCTGTAGGCTGTGACCGGGCCGTTACTTGAGTTAATAGCTATATCAAGCCGGCATAGTTACTGTCACCTGGCCAACGGTATTGCAGTTCTCCCGTCACTCTCTTAATAAAGAGGAAAATTCGAGCAACGCCGTAACTTGCGCTGTTAATGTTTCGTGTCGAGATTTATTCGCTCACCGCATAATTAAATTGCCGCAAAATTATCGCTGGGGTTATGAGGATTTTATCAATTCAACGTAATGATGCAATTTGTATTGCTTCATAAAGTTCTTATTTAAATTAGCTCCCTTTTTTTAAATTAAAAGGTTTCTAATACTCGTGTCAAACTTCATAAAATGATTCTTGGGTTGGTTTAGCTGCTTATGTTTGCTCTTTTAAGAGAATTTTATTTGTTGCTTTATGATTAAGTTTAGTGGTCGTTTCATATTTTATACCTTTGCCACTCCAAAACTAGTTCGACGTTTAATGTGGCATTTGATCGACATTTACTAAGCTGACATATTCCTAAATAATATTCCGTTTCAAAGTTTGATAAACTAAAATAGATAGTGCCGTAGACGTGTCGTATTGTAATTTTGGCTACTTAGCACCATAGTCTGATTTTGCCTTATCTTATAATTATTTTTAGTTTGGGTGTGTGATCAAATGTTATAGACCGCACAAAGGCTTCCGACATGGCCTAACAATTCTGGTCATGAGGCTAGGACCAGAAGCGATTGCTTTAGATGCACGAAGCATAGTAGCGCTCTGGTGTATACGCCACAACAAGCGAGCACCCATCCAACTCGTGGCCTCAGCCAACGTTGCTTTACTTTGCCGATCTATTACAAACGGCAAGTCAATAAACGTTATAAGCGTTCCAAATGTTCCAAATAAGATTGATCGAATTGTTTGTAAAATATCTGTATTTTTTGTACAGTTGCGGTGGCGCTGTCATTCTTCATTTGCTGGGCGCCATTCCACGTGCAAAGACTGCTGGCTATCTACGGCAAAAGTTTGGAACATCCCTCTGACACTTTCTACTTGGTAAGAACCTTTCTCAGCTGTCATTAATCCTGTATTAGTAAATATATCTGTTCTCTTTCAATAGTAAATACATAAGTATAACATTTATGAATTGTTTCAAAATAGGAAGGTATTTTATTGTTTACCTACTTAAGTTGAAGTATCTTACACCTACCTATTTCTTTCTAACATACATAATCTCACGGCTATATCCCCGAAGAGGTAGGCAGAGGTATATTGCAACACCCACTTTTCGCCAGATGATTTTTTTAGTCCCACGTAATAGGGGGCGAGCCTATTGCCGTACAGGGCACATTAGCAGACTCCGTGCTGCTACAGAGAATTTCCTAACGGAAAAACCCAATGACACTTTGCCCGACCCGAGAGCTATCTCACGCGCACATTTCTGCCGTGAGACCTACGATGCAGTCTTTCTAACACTAACTTATTTTTGCCCGTCTTCAAAAAAAGGAGGTTTTTAAAAAACATTGGGTAACATCCTAATGAGTTTGAGGCATGACATTTGAAGTTACTTTTCTTTTGCTAAAATGAATAAATTCTGCCGTGCGATCAGGCAGTTATTAAGTTTATATGTTCATCACTGCCATAAAAATCGTTTTGTTTGGTACATCTTGATAAGTTGACTCTTCTCATAAAGTTTATTCCCAGTCTGGAGAAAGCTATGCCTACAAGTTTTCGGAATCGCATATACATATATCATGTTAAACTAGTGCTATATCTTTTACATATAATGTTGTTTATTCACAGGTGTACATCGTGCTGACGTTTTTATCCGGCGTTTTGTATTTCCTGTCGACCGCCATCAACCCCTTCCTCTACAATATTATGTCGAATAAGTTCAGAAACGCATTCAAGGTAAGATTGTCTTATAGTTAGATACACTACTAATAAATGTGTCATAATAATATTTTCTGTTATCTTGAAGATAGAATAGGTTTATACGGCATTTTTCAGAAGCCATTTAAAGGACAAAGCAGAAAAGCTTAAATAAGTTAAGTTAACGCGATTAAGACCCGCTAAATTATTTTGTATGATGTATACAAATCGCATCGATTAAAGCAGAAATGCTTCTTTTGCATCGGAGATCAACTACTTAGCCAATAAATTCAAAACAGTGATATTAAGCAGCTACGGAGTGATTGCTGTTGAATATTGTGTGACTGAAAAAAAAGAAACTTAAAGAACATAATATATTTTTCAACTAAATATTGTACCCTGACCCTTAAGCTCTACCACCACTTTCGAACCAAAGCATCTATTATTCTCAGTATTTGCTAACTACTATGAAAACTTATAAATAGATAATTTGTAATTTTAATTAATTTTGTTTTTCTCCATATACGCTAATACGCATGTAGAAAACTTCTTGCGGTCATAGTCTGGCCGGAGGGGATATCCTTTAGGCGTTTTCTTTATAATAAAGGATTATCTACTGATTAAAAGAGGCAGCCTATAGAAAACAGCAATGGATGAAGGGTACAATACTAGATTCATTTCTTACAACTGCAAGTCTCTAAAGCGATCCAAGGAAGGGGTTAGGTATCTCTGTAAGAATGCGGATAGTAGTGGTTGAAAATTAATAATATTAAATGGTCGAATTTCAACCCTAAAAGCAACGCTTTTATTATGAAACGTTACAAAATGTTGCTTTTATTTGACCTTGTAAATGTCAATATTTTTACGTAGGTAGATTTGTGCATACCGAAGGCTTGAAGTTTACATACATAACATTTACACATTTAATTTTATCTGTCATATTCAGGCGCAGCTGGCTACTGAATATGGAAGCCAAAGAGCGAATAATAAATGTATCACCTTACACAATAATATTTTTTTGTATTTTTTTTATAGACTCGCGTCTGTGTCCCCGAAGGGGTATGCAGAGGTGTAATATTTCACCTACACTTCGCCATGAATTTTAGGTCCCACATAATAAGGGCCGAGCCTATTGCCGTACCGGGAACATTACTAGACTCCGTGCTGCTACTGAGAATTTCCTTACGGAAAAACCCAATAACACTTTGCCCGGCCCGGGAATCGAACCCGAGACCTCCCAATCCCACGCGCACATTTATGCCGTGAGACCAACGAGGCAGTCTTACAGTAATATGCACAGCTATATTTAATTGAAGAGCCAAAGTCCCTGTGTAGTTTTTCTAATCGTAGGTAAAACGATATTTGTGAAAATGAAATCTGTTGAAAAAAAACTATTGCATTGGTGTATGTAAATAGAACATTGATAAACGCCGACGCTGATTTGTGGTGCCCATTTATAGACTAATCTAGGAGATGCCCGCAGCTACGCCCTCACATTCTTTTTAATCTTTCTGTTTCTGCCTGTCCCGTGGAAATTCTTTACGGTCCCCAAGGAACATACATGCCAAATTTCAGCTTCCTGAGCCGCTTTTCTGTCAGTGAGTCAGTAATGCAAGAATTAATATATATATATAGAACATATAATCAGATTTTTTTAAATATTTGGTTACATTCTGAAAAATAGTAGGTATAAACAAAATCGGAAAAGTAGAGATTTACAATGTCAGCTTAATACGATGGATTAAGTTCTGCATAATCTTTAAAATCTCTAAAGCTAGATTAGAACATGGCATTCATTTAATCACTTCCTCGAGTTTATGTTATTAGAATGAAAATAATCTTTATCTTAACTATAAATACGACTTATGTCAATAGCGAAATATATTACATTATGCAGTCTATTTTATTTTTAACAGAAGCTTATTTAAATGAGTCTATTTATATTATATTAGTCACAAATTCAATCTTCAAGTCCGTATAAAATGTGGTAAATTAGCATAGTATGTAAAACATCGCAAAGCTGAAAAGATATTTATAATTGATCAACTTGAATAATTTTATGGGAACACTAGTTACGGATAAGAAATACTTTATTACCAATTGTTTTAAAAGAATTCAGCTTTACAAAAACGAATAACCAACGCTAATACTTTTCTGTAGCATTGCAATTTTAATTGCACCTGCTCCGGGGCAGAATTAAACAAATCTTTCTATAGTAGTACACTTTTACTTCATAACACTCACGGTCCAAATATTATGTTTATAGTTTCAGGTAGTTAGGCTTTGCGATGATATATAAAGGAAGATATTTCTTTTTATATTTACAAGAAATAACCTGTTAAATCTCGGCTACTTCCGTTTTCCATTATATTGGACTTAGCTTCCAACTAAGAGTGGTTTAGATATAAGCGATATAAAAGTATATTCTGAATCATTTCTATTTTTGTCGGAAGTAACAAGATACAATACATGCTTTAGCTATTTTATTGAACATACAGTCTTGGCGTATGTTACGAAAGCATTGGCAAATGTAAATAAACCAAACCAATACGTTTATCTTTGGTATTTGGAGGAATTTGGGCAAATATCAATATGCGAGACTTTTCGGCGCAGTGGCATTTTTATTACAGTAAAGATTAATCCTATATTTCAATTGGAAGTAAGCAATATTTGTATCAGGTATATGTAAGTGGTTATAGCTTTTTGCTTTATTAAACAAGTTTGTAGATAAAGAAAATACTAAACTTTTGGAGATCTTTTGGACAACTGAGTAGCAGCAGTATTCTGTTGCATTACAAAACTTTTAAGATTTCACCTCTTTTGAAGTGTCTCTGAATTAACTTTTTTATACCAAGATAGATTTTGATTGACCATGAGATAAAATCATGAGCATAGCCAAAATCTAACCTCAGTTTTAAATGCGGATGCGAGTCGATGCATAGTAATCTTATTAATTAAAAGTAATATTTTATTTACCTACTTACTAGACTGCAAAATCTATAAAATGTGTATTACACACAAAAGCTAAATCTAATCAAAATAAGAAGTGCTTAATCTCTGATCAGACCACGCAAAGATAACAAGTTTAAGATAGCTTAGGTGTCAGAAGTCATAAGTCAGGCAGCGATAGCCCAGTGGAGATACCAACGGACTGCCATGCAGAGGGTATCGAGTTCGAATCCACAGCGCGCACCAATGACTTTTCGGAGTTATGTGCGTATTAAATTGTTAGTTATCGTTTGTCCCGTGCCTCGGAGAGCACGTTAAGCCGTCGGTCCCGGTTGTCATGAAGATCTTTGACAATCGTTACAGGGCGTCAGTACCTTCTAAATAAACTGACACTAGTCTAAACCATGGAATATTGCTATCCCTTCGGGTTGCGGAGGTCAGACAGGCAGTCGCTCTGTGGAAAGGCTAATATTCAGCCAAATCAGGTTAGACTAGTAAGCAGACCCCAGATTGAGACTGGGATATCGCTAAGAGAAAGAAGAAGGTGTCAAAAGTCAGAACTAATAGATCGAACAGATTCTACAATTGTGTCCGTAATCAGTGTGGCAAGTGTCTCGCTAAGATACGCACTGTGACCCATTTACCCCGGCTGACCTCACATCTTGCGCTGAGAGATAAGGAGCTTTGTGAAATTAACTTACAAAATTAAGTACAGACAACTGCTAAATTTTTGTAAATGATATCGAAAATATAATTTGACGTTTGTAGTCCTTGTATAGTTCTGAAATGTTTAGGCGATATTATAACTACGTTTAAACTAAGATTTGACACATGGGATATCGGATGTATTTATTTTGTACGTAATTGACTAAAAGTTTTCTGTACGTCGTAGTGCAGAACAGGTGATTGCATTCATAAAATTCAGTACATTATCTAAAACTAAATGGTCAGCTGAGTTAAAATGCTCTGTTATAACACTAACTATGGACGATGATTATTTTGGACGACAACACTAAAGCAGATAAGTTAATAAAGAAACTTATTCTCTATATCTAAAGGCAGCGATAGCCGAGTGGATATACCAACAGACTGCCATGCACAGGGTATCGGGTTCGAATCCAAGGCCAAGATCAATGACTTTTCGGAGTTATGTGCGTATTGAATTGTTATTTATCGCTTGTCCCGTGCCTCGGAGAGCACGTTAAGCCGTCGGTCATGAAGACCTTTGACAGACGTTACAAGGCGTCAGTACCTTTTAAATAAACTAACACTAGTCTAAACCATGGAATATCGCTATCCCTTTGGGTTGCGAAGGTCAGACAGGCAGTCGCTCTGTGAAAAAGCTAATATTCAGCCAAATCCGGTTAGACTAGAAAGCGGACCCCAGATCGAAACTGGGATAACGCTAAGAGGATGATGATTATCTATATCTAATTGGATTCGGTAAACGAAAAGATACCTACATAAAAAATTACTATAATAATATTATGGCTTGTGGTAATGCACTAAGAAACTATAGCATTACAATTTAACGCGACTAATAACTATCTCAACAAACGCAGAGACATTTATTAGTCGCGTTAATTTAAACTTGCGGACAGCACGCAACCACTGAACTATTTTCTGCGCCTGTCATCATTTCAACAATAATTCGACTAACTACTGAATTTCGCAATATTCCTCATTAAAATACAAATAGATCAGTTTAGAATTACCTGTCAGTTTGTTCAGTAGCACGTACTACTGATATTAGTCAACGTCACATGTCAGTTTGAAACAGCAAGCAAAACTCACCTAGAATTTGGTTTCGAATTCTGAATTCCGAAGTTACGTAATACTACGTGATATTACGTTCCCACTGAATTGAACTAAGCGGCGAGTTGGTCATTCTGAGCAGTTTAATTAACGAATCAAAAAGAATATACGACGCAAATGTTTTTATTGATTGAATGAATATAGTTTAAACTATGTTCAATAGTTAAATCGTAATTAAAATTCTTTGAAAAACAAATTTGGCGCCATATTAATATTGATGTGAAGGCGCTACCTATGAGATCATATTATGTCATTACGTAACGTAACGTCCGTAATTCCGGCAGTGTCCCGGTACTCGGTAACTAGTCGGTTTTTATCATTTTGTAGATTTCTACCAAAAGAATATTGAAGTTTGAGAATTGAAATACATACTTGATATTATTTCGTATAATTATAATATGACCGCTGCTCAATAACTGTAATGGTTGCAAAACTATACTACAGTGAAAGTGTAGTGTGCGAAAATTTTGTGGAATTTCGAGGTTCTGTCACTAAACTACGAAGTTACCACATTGTATTGATTTGCTTATCATATTGCTGTGGATAGCGGCACTTTGAGAGTGTTTATTTGCTTAAATATTTGAGTTAATTATCTCGCGATATAGTCCATAACATGCGATGAATTTAATGAAATAGTAAGTATTTTGGCATATTACATTTACTGGGACTCAGAAACCCCTACATGACCCAGTACCCGGCAATATTATACCCTTTTTTACCGGATACTGGTACACGAGTTAACTTCGTACTACCCGTTGCACCGGAGCCCATTACTACACCTTACTGCCTTGCAATAAGTCTCTTTATCCTTTGAAAATGTAGTAGTGTATTATTAGAGTATTAATTATAACATAATATATTCTGCCTGATGCTGAGACGTACATTAAGTACCACTTGATTCTAAACCCTATCATATGCAAGCCCTTGATGTTTATATTTCAAAACGTATTTTATTACGAGGCATAAATACTTATTTATAATGGAAAATAAAACGGTGCTCTGCTCCCATTTCTTAATTTGTATAGAGTACTCGCATGATGGAGCTGGAATGTGGCCATAGGAACTCCGCAATAAAACGACACAAGCCCATCGAGTTTGAGCTCGTTTCAATCGTATTGACGAGTACTCTGATCCTAATAGGGCAACCAAAGTTTGATGACGCGTTGTCAAAGTTGACTTCAACGTAGATTTCAAATCATAGTTGAGTTCAACTGAAAGAGGAGTTCCACTGAAACATGAGTTCAACGTGACAGACCAATTGGGCGACCACAGAGTCCTCGAGCTACCTTACCGAAGTTACTTATCCCGGATGTCAAACAGAGTGAGGTACGGATGGCATTAGAGCAAATTAGGAAAAATAAAGGACCTGGTGATGACGGAATCATTGCAGAACTCATCTGAGCAGGTGGAGACACAACCTTGAGAGAGCTAGGAAGTCTTTTCAATACCGTCATCCACAAAGGTTCAAAACTGGAGCGGGTGTGTGGTGATTCTATTCTTAAAAAAGGTTGCAAAACTTTATTGAAGAATTACAGATCCATTTCACTCCTGAGCCATATCTACAAGTTGTTCTCGAGGGTTGTAACAAACGACTGGACAGTGCAAGCCGGGTTTCAAAAAGGCTTCATCACCGTGGACCACATCCATAGGTACTGAAGACCCATGAGTAACCAGCCGCTGTGTATGGCATTCGTGGACCACCAGAAAGCCTTCGACTCTATCGAAACCTGCGCATTTCTTGACAGCCTGCAACGATGACGCATTAGGTGGCGATATATAGAGGTGTTAAGATACATAGAGTTGCGTAGGGGAGTCCGGCAAGGGGATGTAATATCTCCAAAGCTGTTCGCCAAAGCAGTTGAGGATATCTACAAGACACTGGAGTGTGTTCAACGAATATCAACGGCGAGTACATCTCACACCTTCAATTTGCTGACGACATTGTCCTAATAGCAGAGACGTTGGAAGAGCTTAGCGGAATGCTGTAAGACCTTAATGAAGCCTCCCCGGTGGATTGATCTTAGCATGAACCTGGCTAAAACGAAGGTAATATTCAATGAACACGTCGTGTTTGGACCGATCTGCATTGACGGTTCCATGCTCGAAGTTGTGCAGCAGTGACATACTGTTGTTGACATACCTGGGGCAAGTAATACAGTTGGGTAGGCACAGCTTCGAGAAGGAAATTGATAAGTGGATTCAGTTGGTGTGGGCAGCATTCGGTAAGCTACGTCGGATCTTCTCGTCGCCTATCCCGCAAAGCCTCAAGACAAAAGTCTTCAACCAATGCTTCCTACCAGTAATGATATACGGTGCTGAAATCTGGACACTCACGGTAGTGCTGGTCCATAGATATAAAATAGCTCAGTGTACTATGGATCGAGCTATGCTCGGAGTCTCTTTATAGGATATAATTCGCAACGAGCTCATCAGGAAGAGAACTGGAGTCACCCACATAGCTCGCCGTATAAGCAGTCTGAAGTGCCAATGAGGTTGCCCCGTCTCCCGAAGGACCGACGACCGATGGAGCAGACAGGTCTTAGAGAGAAGGCCCAATTCCAGCAAATAAAGAGTGGTTGTTGAGCTGACTGCACGGTTGGCGTCGTGGTTTAAAAGGCCACCTCGCAGCTTGGCACTTGCCTAGTGTTGTGGGTTCAATACTGGGTGTTCATCGTGTCGGTTGTATGTTGGTAAAGACTCCCGCGGCACTGGGTTTATCCCTAGTGCGTGAGTTGTTCTATTAAAGAAAGGGCCTTGGGAAGCTTTAGATTGTACCTAAATTGTAATTAAACCAAGCGCATACGAAATTCTTGTACCTGTTTTATATCTTAGATTTTGATCTCTTTTCAGAAAACTACATAACAATTTTGTTGTTTAGCTTGAAGCCAAAGAAAATTACTGTAAGAATTCACTTCTTATAGTAATTTTAAAATTTCAAAAATAATGTGATGTAGGTATACTTTTGTTTGTTTTTAGTTTATTTTAGAAAGCAGTTGAAAAGATAATTATAAACATAGTATAACGACAATTTTAATTCTTGCTTGTGATTTCCTTTGAAATACATTTCAATAAAAATCTTTTCTTTGACCCCTTTAGATACATAACAATTACATTACACAATACTTAAAAATAAAAAGTTCAAATATTATAAACTTTAACATTAAGCAAATAGAGTTCAAATTCGCGGTTAAAATTTGCCGGTATCTGGGATAATCTACCGTTTACTAGGACAAATCTACCGGATACTGGTACAAATGGGTCTTTTCAAACTTTATTTAAATTAAAGCATTCTTAACGTCATATACATCAAAAGCTATAAAATTCCTCGAAAATTAGAATAAATTATCTATAAACATCCGTAAATTTCATTTTTGTTAATTTTTTAACCTTGTCATAGCAGACCTGCAAAGTCAGCGAAGTTCAGAATTTCACGGCTATTGGGACGTTTACCTTATAGATAAAGTATGAATAAAGTTTAGGTGCTTATACATTTTGTCAATAACGACATGCAAATATTTTAACTCCTAAGTAGAACAATTACTAAATTATATCAATTATTAAAGAAATTTCATTTTTTAATCTAATACCTATATAAAATTCTCGTGTCACAGTTTTCGTTGCCATACTCCTCCGAAACGGCTTGACCGATTTTGATGATATTTTTTGTGCTTATCAGGTATCTATGAGAATCGGCCAACATCTATTTTCCAAAAAAAAAAAAAATTTGCAAAACAACGTTTGCCGGGTCAGCTAGTAGTACATATTATAATAAGCAATATAATAAATAAGTTTGTTATCTGGATGACCAGGTAAGGCTTCTAATGGTCACAATTATTATTGCAGCGCAAAGAGGTTCAATGTTAGAACTGTCTAGTAAATTTCGGGATGAAATATATTAATGAAGGTGTGTTAATAAGATAAGTAAAATGCGTTTACACGTAAATAATGTGTTTTGTTTATCCTATATTTGACGAAACATCTACTCACATTTGGCAGCAAGTGAGTAATAAAATCAGCAAAAAGCATGAAATGTGATGAGTAAAAAATGCTTTTTGTGACGTTTATAATATTTAATCGCATAATTTCTTTTTTATTTTACAATATCGAAGACAGATTTATTGAATATCATTGTATGCCATACTAAAGTAACGTTAAAACAATATAATTATTTTTGTCGTGCATCCGCAACTCTGTAAATAGATATCAAAGAAGAAAAACAAGAAATATAAATCCGGACACCTCATTTGTTTTTATTGGTTTTTCGAATTGTTATTTCCTTATCCGGGTCACTTAACAGCCGTAAGAAATTCGAAAGTTAATTAATGTTCGAAGTTTCATGGAAATTGGGTAGGCAAATAATATTATAAGATGAAAGCTACACTGGGATTGCCCATAACTAGTCATCCACAAACATTAACGGAGAATGCGATGAGAATATTCGTCACTATAATATTATGTTTATTCATCTGTTAACATGGACGAATGTCATAAAGATGTTACTCTAATGCAGCAGTCCTTGGTGAGATACCGAAAAACTAATTCTGTTAATTAAAATACATATTACTCGTATAAAAAAGCGATAGCTGTGTAGTTATAATTTATCCAGTGTTGGAAGTAGGAACGCATATTATATTATGGGAGTCAACCAACATCACTCGAATCTCACCCTACCCTTTATGCAGCGGTTTCTGATGAGCTCAGTTTTTGGCATAAGAGTGTTACCAAACAATGCAATTGTAATTGTATAGAATTCTTGAAAAAAGCAGAGTAAGGACGCCGTTTTCAAGCGTTCGCACTTCACCATCGATAGTGAATTAATGATAAATATATATATATAATAATGTATATAATAAATAACCGAGACTACCAAAATAATTTAGTATAAAATCCTTTGCTGTTCAAGCTGTACGTTCGTGGAATGCGCTGCCAGTTGAGATTAAGCAAGCAAAATCGCTCAATATATTTAAAAACATATTAAAGAAGCAATACATGTATGTATATTCTATTTTTTTTATTAATTCATAAACAATTTTAACATTGTATTTGAATCAAACAATACTTAGAAATTATATAACAATGTCAAATTAAACTACAAGAATTAGTAATTATATAACAATGTCACAATAATTGATTATTTAAAATTATAAAAAGGAATAATAATTGTCAATTCATTAAAATAATTATTGATAATAAGATAACATAAGAGTATTAATAATTTACATGTCATCAATTGAATATAAGCACCTGTTCAGCAGGAAGCCTTCAATTCAGCTTCGAATTTTACGTTATAATCTGTCATCTTTAACTCACGTGGTAATTTATTAAATATATTTATAGACATATATTTATAGTTTTGTTTTACTATATTAATACTAGGTACACTTTTTTGCTGAAAATCTAAACGTCTCGTGCTTTCTCTTTGCTTTCTTTCTTCTATTGTTTCAAATTCATGGATGTATTCGGCAAAATTTGTTAACAATATCAGAATATAAAGGCTTGGGACTGTTAATATCTGAAAGTCCTGGAAGTACTGTCTACACGACTCATCCTTTCTTATGCCAACAATAGCTCTAATTGCTCTCTTTTGTAATATAAACGCTCTTGTGATATTGTAATTGTAGCTACCACCCCAGAACAGAACGCTATATCTGAGTTTGGAATCTACGAGAGCATAGTATACCTTTTTTAAATGTTGTAAACTGACTTCATTTCTGAGGCTTCTAAGCACGTAGCAAGCAGAGCTTATAGCATCATCTAAATTTGTAAGCTCATTTTTCCAATTTAGGTGTTCATCTACATGTACCCCTAGGAACTTTATTTGTTCCACTGCCCTAACTCTGTCACCATTCAAAGCACAATGAAGCTGGTCCCTGTTCCTAGCTGTTGATCGAAATAACATTAAATTAGTTTTGTTAGAATTTAATTTAAGACTATTGACTGTAAACCACTTGTGGAATATTTGTAGCGCCTCATTTACCATCAGCTGAAGATTATCAATTTTGTCCGCCGATATAATGGCATTTGTGTCATCCGCGAACATGATTGTTTGTATATCCATCTGTGAGATTTCAGCGACGTAGTTTATTAAATCGTTTATGAAAATAATGAAAAATATTGGACCCAAAATAGAGCCTTGCGGCACGCCCGTTTTTATTGGTATCAATTTAGATTTGAAATTGATACCAATAAAACGGGTATAAATATAATTTAAAAAAAATATTAGTGTCCCTATATACATATATCTGATCACTACACCATCAAACTTGTCATTATCAGTCTGGTTGCCTGGAAGAAATCGCACTTTGCGATAAGGCCGCCCTTGTGCATTTACTATTTGTATACCTACATTTAAGATATACCTAATTTGTACTAACTGTATTTACACAATAAAGATTTTATCTATCTATCTATCTATCTAAATTTCAGTACAAATGACGAAAGTCATTTGAATTGAAAAGTCAATCAATTGGACGCTGTCTAAACATTATGATTGAAAAATGTAGATTCTCATTTTAGATTTCAGTAATATATTTCCATGAGCTATTTATAGAAGTGTTATTTCTAAACTCTTCGGAAAAACTTTATCGAAGAACAAATATTTTTGTTAGCCAGTGTTTACGTTGAATAATAGAATTGAAACATCTGCCAATCTAAAATAGATAATGTGATATTTAAAACCCGGTTGTTTTGTTTTCTTCAAATACTTTTGAAATGATTTGCCATTTTTTATTGCTTTTTACTGTGGTATAAAAACAATGCCTGCATGTGGAATAAATCCTGTATTGCATAATATGATTTGCCATGATTCTTTATTGGCGTTTTATTGTGTTAAAAAGACAATGCTTGCCCGTAGCATAAATCCTACATCACGGGCGACTTTACAAATATTCCAGCAATGAACTGAAATAATATTTAGTTTATAGCAACAAGTAACGGATCACACGAAGGGGTGTAGTCATAAAAAAATATAAGAATGCTAATGGTACAGATGAGTAGAAAAATATAAAAAATGAGAAAAATCTGTTCCTGAACTCCTAATCGACCCATTAAAATAATTCGAGGGCAAATCGTATCACGATGCGAATGGACATATTCCGAAAAATCTCTTCGCCTTAATAGGCAACGGAGTCAGTTACAGATGGATTAATGGTTTATCAATGGGAAATTGGAAATTAAATTAGCAATCTGTAGATAATCCTTAGATTTAATACACAAGCCTCTATTTTTTTTTGATACTGTTACTGTTATTCAGTACTGTGGTAACTCCTTAAAAAATGTTTTTTTTTTAATTTCGATATTGCTACAATGAAAACTATACAGATGTTTATATTTATGTGACGAGTTCAAATTGTGTAATTATTTGAAAATGTTTGTTTTGTTTTTCGTGTGAGCGTGTGGCCAACTCTGGTATCCGAGTTTTTAGGCCGCCCGAAGGCCTCCGACATGGCCTTAAAATAAATGTGTATGATACTGTTTATTCGGCTCAACATTTCATTTTGGGTAATATCAGCCGTGGTCACAGTATGAAATAATTAGATACATTAGACATCGGTGGGGTTGAGGCAATATATACGAACTGAAGAAGTACGAGACGTGAAGACAAAAAATAATTCTAAGGTTACTTACCTTGTCTGTGTGTTGTATCACAGTTTCAACTTTTCTGTAGAAATCCTGTTGCTGCTGGTAATAATATTGGCATCTTGTTATCAACAAAAACATTTTCATACAAATATGTATGTATACGTTCCTACATTAAGTCTTGTGTCATCAATTTCCAATTAGTAATTATAGTTCGTTAGTTGACCTCCACAGCTATGTTGGTGTTCCAGTTTTGTGGATTACTCTGTAATCTGTCACTTGTTGAATCTATCACAACAAACACGGCTGTAATTATATTGTTGGGAAAACATTATCAAACTTTACCCTCGGTATTATTCTTGGAATAATATCAAAGGCGCTTTATAAATCAGCGCTGTCTTCGTTGAGTTTAGTTATCCACTTTTTAAATATATTTTATTGGCTTTCAATCCACCTCCTAGCGTTATCCCAGTTGCAATCTGAGGTCCGCTTACCAAAACAGATTTGACTGAATATTAGCTTTTCCTCAGAGGGACTACTTGTCTGACCCTGCAACCCAAAGGTATAGTGATATTTCATAGTTTAGACTCGCTTCAGTTTATTCAGAGGTACTGAATTCCTATAACAACTGTCAAAAATCTCCATAACGGCATGGACGGGCTTATCGTGCAGAACATGCTCTTCGAGGCACAGGGCAAGCGATTATTAACATTTTAATTAGCACGTAACTCACAAAAGTCAGCCGAGGATACGAATCCGATACCTTCTACATGACAGTCTGTTGGTATCTCCACAGGGCAAACATTTAGTTGTTTTCAAGTACAGCTACAATTCCACCCTCAGTTATATAGGCCTCGTAGCTCCTAGTAACTCGAGAAGTGCAATTACTGCACTAGTAAACTTGATAGATGTTACTCAACACTTGCAAATTTAGTACTACTATAGTACATATACGTATCATTAAACTGGGAGCAGTACTCGATTATAGTATCACAATACTATCCCACCCCTAATTGCCTTAAAGAATTAAACAAATGTGGTCAGTGAATATTGGTGTGTCAGTCAATATTATATTTAAATAACACGTTAATTAATTTAAATAGATATGTCGGTTGTCATTAATTGTGAGAAGTCGTGAAATAATTGTATTTAAGCTGTTACGAATTCGTATCAGGTAATCTTTGACCAAGTATGTACTCTCCATTTCTTCGCCCTAATGGTTCTCCTAGTTTTGTCTCGCTTTTTGACAGTGGCAGGCAATCATTTAGATGTGCTAACTTGCATTTAAATATACTACAAATGTAACACAACCAAGCTTTTGTAACCTTTGACTCCGCTGCGTTTGCCATTGCATTACCTAAAGAAACAAGGATATTGCTGTTGGATCTTCATAAGGTAATTCACAAAATGGCGCAGTCATTTTGACATGAGAATTTGATTCAACATTAACTTTGACAATATCTCAAAAGTACATCCCATAATACTCTCCTCTATTACATACCATTATTCGTTAAGCCCAATAAACTGCTACGGAGCCGCCAAAATGTTATTCTTGTCAGTTTTCTTGTTAGCTATATCTCTCAGTCACAATTTGAACAGTCAATGAGGGTTAATTGAGATAAATTGACTACTTTCACGCAGTTGGGTGCATATCTTACTGATTCTTCTCGTTTTCTTTTATGTAATAGAATCTTTATATTATTATGATGTAACAATGTTGATGTTAGCCTAGTACCTACACCAAATATTCCAATGTAGGCTGGCCACAATGCAGCCTATGAGTGTGCCCTAGTTTCTGATGTCAATAAGTAGTGGTAAATATATTTTTTATTGCCTATGGTGCCAGAATATCCTTTGGTCTTTCTGATGATGAATGTTTAACGTCGCTCATACAGTCAGAATAAAGGAATTCCAGCCCCGAGAATTTCACTCACACGGACATATTGGTAAATCACTTAAGTAGTCAGAAAAAAAAATAGGTATTCATTCAATAGCTTGGTATCATTTTGTACACCGGCAGTATGAGTAAATGGTAAAAAATTGTCGGCAAAAAACATCGGTGAATAATAATTAATTGGTTGGCAAAGGAGTAAAATAAGAAGAAGTCTATAAGTGTTCTTTTGGTTCTTTGACTAAAGTTATCGTAAAATTTCGAATCCCCTTAAGTATTATTGAGTATGCCCTTTGATAAATAAAAGGTTTGACATTTTGAAAAGCTTTTATGGCGTATTTTTTTACGGTTCTAATAATGTTTACCTAAACTTGATCTATTAGGATAGAAGGTAATACATTTATTTTATTTCAAAATTCAGCTCTCAAATAAATCGTGAGACGTATTATTTAGTATGACCCTGCATACTAAATAATACGTGACACAAGAACTCCTCAGAATTGCACACAAAGTTACATTCTGTGTGAGGAATCTAACCTACGACACTCGGCGCAGTGTTGAAAGGCAAGGCGATCTTTTAGCTACGCTATCCCCCCAAATCAAATAATGATGTTCAAGATAATTATACTTAGGTAGTTCTTATCCTAGTATATTGTGGATTTTTGTGTGTGTTGTCTTTGCGTAAACACAAAACACAAAAATCCAAACTGAACACAAACATGTTGTTATATGATTTATAAAACTAGTAGATAGCAAAATATCAAATATTTCAAAATTTGTATACCTATAGACGTCGAAAACTTATAATTATTGAGTTTTACTTGTAATAATACAAATTATAAGATAATCTATAAATATTCAGATGCTTAAAAGAAGTAATTTTTGCCTATGAATATATTTCGATCTTAAAATGATCTCCTAAATCCTCCAAGTATTAACATGAGAGAAATTCGAAAGCCTCTATCTGAACATCTTTATCTATCTCTAGTTTCTTGTAAGCCTCTTTATTCACTTTCGTAAAGTTAGATGCAACAACCATACGCTGCGCAGATTTGCAAGTTTCAATTGCTGCGATCAAGCGGCTTTTAAAAGCTGTTGCTGCGACTATAGTCATGAAGACGAGGAAGTATAGCAAAAAGCAGAGCAACTTTGAAACAGTTGCATAGAGAAGCAATGTTTTGCCGTACTTGAAAGCTTCAAGAAAAGAAAATAAAGTTTTAGTTTGGTGCAAATTAAACGGGTATATACTGACCATAATTGCTCTATGTAACAGGTATAAAAGGTGTATTATTATCGATATCTATCACCATAAATACTGTACTGTACAATACGATTACAGGGTGTAAACCGAGATCAATATAGATTACTTCGTAGAACCGGCGAATTAGTCTGCCGCCCAAATAACGAGTAAGTATTATAGACATAATTAATTGGGAAGATACATACATAGCTATTTATTAACGGTATTGAATTGGTAGATAACATCATCTTGACGTAATGTTTTAAGGCCAGCCTCACATTAGGCGTACGCGTTTCTCGAGCGTGTGCTCGGCGTGCGCCTGGCGGGTGTTCGGTGTGCGTCCGGTGTTTTCTTTGTGCTACAGAGTGAACGCCGAGCGCACACGTCGGACGCCCGCTCGGGGAACGCGCACGCTCAATGTGTGGTTGGCCTAAACAACGTCACTATGCGTAGTATGCGTAAGTTTTTATCACTATGATCTCACATAATGTTGATTGTCACAAAAAACGTGAAATATAATGTATTACTAGGTAATAAAAAATAACGTTATTAGGTTGCTAAATCGTTTAATAGATGTGTAGTTCTAGTTTTTTGTCAAAATATTATGTAACGACGTATTTGTGGTGATAAATAGTTGCCCTTAATGCGTATACATTCAGATAAATATGCCAGAATCAGCTGAGCTGCATTTTAACTGCTAGCTCGTAGAAAGATAGGTCAAGTTTTGCTGGTATTATAAACATGATATTTTGTCATACATACCCGTATGTCGCAAGCAATTCGTTGAATACGGCATAATACAAACGGAGTCGTCTGCTTACAAACTATCAGCAGATTAACATGCCGCGGCGAAATGTAAAAAAATACAGTAACATACATACATAGACTCACGCCTGTTTGCCGGAGGGGTAGGCAGAGCCTACGGAACGCCATTTCCTGACATAATTATCTCTCTTGCTTCATTCACTCCCATCAAGTTTTTCATGCATGCTTTTCTGTTAAGTGTACTTCTGACCTGTCCTATTTTTAGGATGTTGCCAATCTGGGCAGAGAACGACAACAGTACACTTAGTTAAAAACGATTATATTAGGTGTTCACGATTATATTAGGTTTCAATAAAAAATGGGACAATATACATTCATACATTTTTATGGAATCGGGTCTTATTCGCGATATTTAATTATTTATTTATTAAATACCTCTGTTTTACCGACGTCGGTAATCGCGAAAGTTTAAAGTCGATTAATGTACATTCAATCAAAAAAGTATCGGGAATTGATTATTTGTTCAGAATTCAATTTTTATTTTGTTGTTGTTGGCACATCTGTTTTCCGTTTTGGCGGGTAGTTTGAGTTGCATCTGTTATTTATATTAAATACAGCGCTGTTTTTAGTTATATAACTTATCTAGTGTGTATTGCAAATTTAATAATGGAAAAACATCGAACAAAGAGTTTGTCTTAAATGTTGCATCGCCTGCGACTTTATCAAAAACTTATCGTGCTTATGAGTGGCACAAAGCTTTCAAAAGCGGTCGAGATTTGATGGAAGATTTGCCTGACTCTGGTAAGCCATCAACGTCTGCAACTGAAGTTAACATCGAAAAAGTGAAGGAAACAGTGACTGAAAATCCTCATTCAACTTTCAGAGAGAAAGCCGCCGAACTTTCTGTATCTCACGAATCGATCCGTACCATTTGGGTTTGAAATATATTGCCACTCGGCTAGTCCCAAAAGAATTTTGCAGCATGATAATGCGCCTTCGCACAAGGCCAAGGCCATTGTGAACGTAATTTTGACCAAACACTCAAGAAATATCATCGAGCTACCACCAGATATGGCTCCAGCCGACTTCTTCTGTTTCCTAAACTCAAATTACCACTTCGTGGCATCCCTTTTCGATCGGTAGAAGACATAAAGGAAAATTTGTAGCGAGAACTGAACTCAATTCCGAAAACAGCGTTTAAAAATGTTTCGATGATTGGAATATTCCAATCATCTCAAAGAATAATGTTTGGCGCAATATGTGCGATTGCGTTGGCGTGTATCGTTTCTGAAGAAACATACTTTGAATGTGATAAAATAAAATTTGGATGAATTACAAACAGTTTCTGTATAATTGATATTTTCCCGGTACTTTCTACAGAGTAGCAGCTTATTAGGCTTAACGAGCCATCAATGTCCCATCATACCAATAAACGTGAAAGTCAAAACAATTACCTATTATTGTTCAAGTCGAGAAAAGTCTGCGTGAGTTTCCAAAATGCCGGATCTTACTAAGTGCCTGCAACATATACAATAAAAAAACAGAGTAACAGTATTATACGTACGATTAGCATTATGGAATGATCCGAAAAGTAATCAAAAAGACATTAACGGACTATATGTAGATGAGATATGTTGATGTGATTAAATATGATAAGTTTTTGGACCAGTTGCGTGTTATTAAATTATTTGGCGTTGATAAACCTGTTTTTATTATTGTGGAATACATTTGTTTAAAGCAGGATGAAATTGAATTGGGTGTTCAATTTGTCAGATTTTGTACAAGGACCATGTTGTGGTGCAATTATGTTTGTAGTTGAGTTAAGTAATTATGCTTGCATATACACCGGATCGTGACGTTTTGTTTTGCGAGATGCTCGAAACTAAATAGTCTACCGAAAATTCTGTGTAATTGCCGTATGTAAGCACTCATCATCATCATCACATCAGCCTTTAATAGTCCACTGCTGGACTAGGCCTCTCCTTTGAAAGGAGGAATTGGCCTACTATACCACGCTGGCCAAACGGGTTGGTATAGGGTTTGTATCAAGTTTTCCTTCTCTTACAGTGTTGTGCTCTGCATAATATGCTCCCTCTGTCGGCTCTTACGACACCCATGGGATGATATGGGGTGGTGACATTTCGTATTCTTAATCCGTCACCACACGGACGTAAGCACTATATATACGGAAATAAAACAGTGAAAGACTGCCAGAACGGCACCGTTTAATAAAAAGGGTGGACTATTCATTATACGGCTGATTAAGCTAATTGGCTGCGGCAGATACATCATACAGTATTTATCGGTGGTGTCCTTTTAATCAGTTTAATGTTTATTTTAAAATGAGGTAAGAATTTAAGTTCTAAATAAAAAACAACGAGAAGAAGTATAATTAATTTTATACCGATTGTAAAAGTTTTATTGTGACTACTTTTCATGAGTTTCTAAGCATGGAATTAACGTAAATTCAGAAGAGCTCTTTTTGCATCGAATTTTACGACCATCTAAAAACTCGCATACAGAATAAAAATATAATATTCTGTATGAAAAAAATAATGCTTCTTGTGGTTACTTTGTTTCTTAAAGATACAAAGTTATCAACAAGGACGAAATTGGGTTACAACATTTGTCAAGGCAATATCCGTTCCTGACGAGTCTTTATCGAAAATTTGAAGTATTGTTACAATGTTCTTACGTTTTTATGTTTGAGTTTGACGGGATACATGTTTTTGTATAAGTTCAGATGCTAGCAAATAGATCTAGAAAATATATGAGTACCAAAGAAACATGTAAAGAAATATATTTTCATTGTATTTCTAGCCATACACGTACCTACGTCATTATTTGTCAGATTTCTATTCGTGAAAGGCTTAGATATCAGACTACAAAAGAAGGCAACACGACTGCTGTGTTATTTTTTGTGTTATTTTGTTGCCTGTAGGTACTCGTAGCGTGTTAAAGATGATACATAAAAGCCAAACGACGTAAACGTGGACTAGCCGATTTTACTTGATATAAACTTTCGTGGTCTCTAACATTGACTCCGCATGTACATATATTCGTGAGCATGACGCTTGCAACAGTGCTTAAATATCGGATACTGGAATCAAAGGTACCAGGTATATGAATCCCGAAAGACAATATACGATGTACCAATATCTCCATTACATTGCATTAGGAACTAAACATACTAACTTATACACGGTACGGTGGGTCGCTACACATCATATATATTTTAGAACATTGCACCTAGCAAGGTTACCTCGGTATTCTCGTGTTACATCCTTTCACTATATACCCATAACACCTATTTCCGTATTTACAAGAAAAATAGAGCGTGTTTCGTACGTGTAACATAATCTTGGGTACTGTTTTGTTACGAGGACGTTATATTTAACGTAGTCGATTACCCCCTGTTACGAATTGCTGGCCACATAATTGAGGCCTTAAAGGATAAGCTCAAGTTCCTAAAGATAAGCGCCATGATGGTGTAAATTGGAGAGATTTCTGCTCCCTTCTAGTAAGGTCTGAACGTAGTGGTTTGGCCGACTCGAGGTTCAATACTGTGTTGAATGATCTTGGTTCGATCTCCTAACGAGACAACACTCTATGTGGTTTATATTAACACTTTCTGTGCTTTGTGTCCGTTGCCCGTATGACATGATATGTTACTAGTGTCCGTAAAAAATAAAGGATTGGCAAAAGCATATATCTCTACATTTAATGTAAACCGTAACTCTTTTGCACACTCACAACATACATACCTAAATAACAAACAACTTTGACACAAAATGATTTTATATACGAGAAATATATAAAAATAGGATAGTGGCTTAAGAACGTATGCTCTTTAATATTCACATCAGTCTCAAAAAGGCTTTTACCAATAGAAAATTGGAAAAGTTACAAGGGATATTGGAAATCAGGCAACACTAGTAGGTACTTTGTATATTAACATTTGTATAGGACAGCGACTATCGGGTAAGCTGGTTGTAAATAGGACAAAATAACAAATTGCGGTCGTTCGCGTTAAAAGGCAAATGATATGTAGATGCCAATAGAGGTTACCGTGAATTGAATGTATTTCGTAAATGTTATATTTCATTGGCCGTAGTAAAAGCTTATAGTAATTGTAAATTTCATTGAACATTCAAATATCAATGATATTGAATATTTGTTCTGATAAATTATCATAGATCTGTTTTGAAATAGACTGGCATTTACAGAAACAGTAAGTGGAAATAACAGGAGGGCGATATTAATGACGTCGACAGCTCGGGAGTATTATTCTGGAATAGTTGAATTTCCCGATTCCAAAGCTAAAAATAGTGGGCACCACCCACTCTGATCTGTAATGCGAGGGACAGCTGAGTCACATTTACAGTTAACAACCACGAATACAATTACCCCCTCATTCTCACTACTGTCATCATAATCGCCCTAGCGTTATCCCGGTTGCATCCAAGACTGGCACGCCTTGGAGCCCGAGGTCCGCTTACTGGTCTAACCAGATATGACAGAATATCAACTTTTCCACAGAGCGACTGCCGTCTGACCTCCGCAACCCAAAGGGATAGCGATATTCCATGGTTTAGACCAGTATCAGTTTATTTGAGGGTACTGACTCCCCGTAACGACTGTCAGATCTTCATGACAGCCGGGACCGACAGTTTAACATGGTCTCCGAGGCACGGGGCAAGCGATAAATAACAATTTAATACACACTTCATTTCAAAAAGTAATTGGTGTGCGCCGAGAATTCGAACCCGATACCCTCTGCATGGCAGTCCGTTGGTATCTCCACTGGGCTATCGCTGCCTTATTATTATTCTCACTACTGTATAACCTGCATTAAATAGCCAGGTTAAGCAGTAGTGCCCATAGATTTTGACACTCGAGGAAAGTTCAACTGTGTTGGAATTCGCATTGAAAGTATAAACTCCTGATTAATATAATCCAATAATGGAGAGGCCTTTCTAGTGGAAAAGCTAATATTCAGTCAAATTGGTTAGACCAGAAAGTGAGCGCCGGGTTCATATTGGGATAACGCTAGGAGTATGAATGGAGAGCCCTCTACAAGGTGGACGGACGATCTTGTTGGCATTGTGAGGATGGATGGCAGGGTCGGTTCATGTGTTAAGCTTTGAAGCCTATGTCCAGCAGTGGACGTCTATCGGATGATGACATTGGAGAAGTTGGTAAATAATAATCAGATCCCTCTTTAGTAATACGGTAGACAAAAACAATACCTGGTACCTGTAGGTGGGTTTTAATTTTCGGCTTTCGACTGCCTCGCTTGAAGAAAGTAAGTTGAGGAATTATTCGCTTACACACCTCTCAGTTCTATTGAATACGCAGCTTAATAGGTCTCTACACACGACAAACTGACCAACACTGACTGAGTCTCTACACTGACCAACTCGTCAGAAAACAACCTTAAATTTCAGCAATATTTAATGTAAATGTTTTGTTGTAACTTTCGACAGTCAATTAACAACTGTGGCCGAACATTTGTTAGTGAAATCAATCCGGATGTCAAATCCTGGGTTGTTATAGAACGTAAATACGATTGTAGCATGTGATTTCTGAATTGTAAACAAGTAATTTAATTATATTATACAACAGGCTGGGCACATATTTATATAATTATTTTCCTTATCAAAAATAAATTAATTCTTGTGATTATGGAATTTGATATATCAATTTAAGCTTTATTTTTAACGAAGATTCAGTCGTTATCTTATTTACTACGTTTTGTGTTCCTAATTTATATTGATGTTTCCTCTTCTGACCACCATTTATTTCTGGGGAGGGATGGATGTGTGGATGGATGAGCGGATGTTTGGTACTTTTTACGTAAAAATTGCTGAATGGACTTGATCGAACTTGGCAGTAATTTTACTTATACGTTAGAATTATACTTAGACTATATTTTGTCGTTCGTCGTGATAGCAGATATCCACGTGAGAAGAGCCGCGGGCAAAATCCAGTTTGATTATAAATTTTATAAATTACATATTACGAACTAGAACTCTGGCAATGAACTTCCGCCAAAATGTTGCGTAAGAGAATATTTTATTATTAATAAATATTATAATAAAAATATTTCCTTCCTACATTTTTTAAAGTTCCGACATACAAATCTCATAAATATCTTATCACTTTGTGTTTACGTAATTCTGCGAGCAAATACGTCACACGCATTTTTATCGCACGATTTTCTCACACTCTGTCTCTTACGTCAAGACCTTAAAAATCAAAATAATATTGGCACTAGCGTCTATGATTATATGTATAACACTAATATTTGTCTAGGAAGGAACCATATTAATTTCGCATCCATGCGTCACAAACGACAATTTTCATTAATAATGCATCCTGCAAAAAACGAGTTGGCTTTAATAGATAAGAATTTTTAAATAATCAAAAACGAATCTAGCCGCCGTTAGAAGTTTATAGCTGCCTTAATTTGGTTTGAATCATTGATTGTTTCACGCTGTTGGTTATCTTTTATTTTATTTTTTTTTTGGTTTCGGGTTGGAAAATCCTCATGCAGTCCCTTCGTCCTGGGGGGAAGGACGAAGGGGACTGTCAGACTCTTACTGACTAAAAACCAACCCGTGTTCCTCACGTACCCGTGTGTAGGAGGGTTGGGTATCGCTGAAGCATGCCTCGCTACCCCCCGACGGGTACGCTGTTGGTTATCTAGAATTACATCATAAACAGCTATTATGTTATGTTTTGGTATGTAAAAAATGTATTGAATAAATTAAAGAGATACGTAGGCATTTTTTATTACGAAAAGTCGAAAATCGGGCCCAGTGGCTTGCCATTGAAAAGGCCTATATCAAGCAGTAGACCATCAATGGCAGGCTGATGATGAAAATGATGGGCATTTTTCATAATCTTCAGACCTGTTTACATTTATCCCACTGCTAGGCAGTGACTCGTCTCACTATGAGAAGGGTTAGGCCCACCATTTTAAGTATGATAATATTATAGCTTCATCATCATCCTGTTAGCGTTCTTCCAGTTTCAAACTGGGGTCCGCTTACTAGTCTGACCGGATTTGGCCGAATATTAGCTTTTCCACGGAGCGACTGCCTGTCTGACCTCCGCAACCCGAAGGGATAGCGATATTCCATGGTTTAGACTAACTGTCAGTTTATTAAACGGTACTGACGCCCTGTAACGATTGCCAAAGATCTTCATGACAACCGGGACCGACGGCTTAACGTGCTCTCCGAGGCACGGGATAAGCGATAATTAACAATTCAATACGCACAAAACTCCGAAAATTCATTGGTGCGCGCCGTGGATTCGAACCCGATACCCTCTGCATGGCAGTCTGTTGGTATCTCCACTAGGCTATCGCTGCCTTAAATATAATAGCTAGATAATATTATAGCTTATTCATACTTAAAAGATTTAGCCATAAGTCGGACTTTTGGCCAAAAGGTGTGGTGTTCCGTCGCTTCCGCGGACAAGTGCCACAAGAAGGCACAACAATATCGTGGACGTAAGTAAAGCAATTTTAACATAGTATATAAGTATAATATTTACTAACAAAAATTGTTTAATGTATGTATGTTAGTATAAGTAGAGACGGAAAACTCGACATCAAACCCTATACGACTGCCTCGTTGGTCTCGCGGCATAAATGTGCGCGTGGGATCGGGAGGTCCCGGGTTCGATTCCTGGGCCGGGCAGTGCTATTGGGGTTTTCTGTCACGAAATTCTCATTAGCAGCACGGAGTCTGGAAATGTGCCCGGTACGGCAATAGGCTAGCCCCTTATTACGTGGGACTAAAGTATATCTGGCGAAAAGTGGGTGTAGAAATACACCGCTGCCTACCCCTTCGGGGATAAAAGGCGTGACGATATGTGTATGTTAGTATGTAAGGTAATTATCTTAATAAAAAATATGTATGTATGTCAACCCATTGTCTAGTACCCATAGTACAAGCTCTGCTTAGTTTGGGACAAGATGGTGATGCGTGTTTATATGTATTGTGTATTTACTTATTTAGATAATTTGAATTGAATTGAATTTGTAAAAATAATGATTATTCTACGCGGTGCCACTATTAATCGTTTAAGTCGTTTGACGCCTCGAGTTCTTAGGGCGGTTTCAGATTAGCGTTTTATACGCGCGTATAAGCTCGTTTTTGGAAGCGCATGTAGGCGCGTATAGGTGCGTCTTTTTGCACACGCACAACTCGTACGAGCGTTGACGCGCTTCTAAGCTTGTATAAGCGCGAGCCGTCAGAATCCATGTTGACACTGACAAAATGTCACTACCGTTTCGAGCGAACACACCAACATATGCCCGTTTACGCGAGTCAGGTTTTTTGGAGCGCGTAATGTAGCGCGCGTGTAAGCGCGTATGCTGAAACGACCGTATACGTGCAGAAAAATACGCTAATCTGAAACCGCCCTAAGTGCAGTTTGCATTCGCTTAATACTCATAAATTCACTGACGTAGTTACTTGCTACATTTGTGTCGTGTTTTCATACAAGGCCAAGCTGAAAAGTAATGAAATGTTTCTATGTTTGTACTGTTTGAATGTTAGTCAAATTATATCAAATTCGAAAAAAAGTTGCCAAAATAATTTGACTGCAATAAAATATTTAGGAACTCACTGTCGAAGTTTTGTGTTTGTAGCTGCAGTAGTTTTATGGTCAGTTCTAGTAATTTGATGTATAGGTATGATGAAGATGAGGATTTGAATTTGTTTTGATTCATGTTTTCATTTCGTAACATCAGGTCTATGGATTTTGTAACATCAACAACTTGAAACCTCTCTATCTATTACTAACTGCAATGTTATATGACATCACCACGCTGCTCAAAGTAAAATTAGTAGCTTCCTATTTGGAACCGATAGATTCATGATTATAAAATCATCTGCGACAAATAATCACAAAAATTACGGTAATCTTGCAAAAAAATTATTAAAAGTTACGTAACGATAAGCATTTTTTTTATTCTGCTTCCGATTTACTGTCATTAACCGACTATGTATTTTGTTCCAGATGACGTTAGCTACATGGTGTGGCGGCGGCGGTCCCCGCATGAGTCGCACGTACAGCGCCCTCCTCGCCTCCCAGCGTCAACGCGCTGGGGTCGGTGCCGCCGATCGAGCGAGGTCCCGCCGACTACGGAGGCTGTCTACTGCCACGACGCAGCTGTACGACGCGCCACCCCGAGCGCAGGTGAGGTCAGAACCCAATCACATATTACATCGGGATTGCGGGCTGTGGTAACTTACGCTTTACTTACTTAGTATATACAAGTTGTCACAAGATCCATCACCAAGCCGAAGTCCCTGTGGACATCATGCCAAGTCATACTAACCAAAAATAATACTTGGGAAACGATATTCTTTTTTGAGTTTTGACATTTTTTAAACCGCCATTAAAAGCGCGCGCGTGGAATGCTCGAAATACCTACTTATCCATAGGGTTTATAGGGCATCTAAAGAACATATTGGCGGGGTAAATGCATCGATTTTGTACCTAATTAGAAAAACTCCATACTAACTTTGAGCCTCAATATCTTCTGAACCAGTAATTGCGCAGGTATGGTGCCGAAGTAAAAATTGTTCGTACTGATTGGTACAACATGGGATTTCAGTTTTCTTTAAGGGTCTTTTTGCACCCTGTATACTGTAATATTTTAAGTTAAACTCACTAAAATCAGTAGAATGTCTACTCTAGTTTGTATAACAAAGATAGATTTAGTAACAAAAAATATTGCCTGAAAGCATCATGACTCTGGCAATGCAATGAAAAATTCTATCCCACAAATATTTCTGTCTTTGGCCATCAAGACACTGATGTCTTATTTAGATCTAGACATTATGTTAACTTCACATAAAATCGTCATACCAATGAACCTAACAGTAGCTATATGATTTATCCATGGCTTTGGAGATAAGAGATGCATATTTGACATAATTATTTTGTATGCAGATTATGTCAAATATGTATTTCTAATCTCTAAATCTATCGACAGATCGGATATTGAATCCGGTGGTGAACATACTATTATAGACACTAAAGATTGTAAGGATGGATGTATAGATATTAAGCTCTTGATTATTCAGTACCCTTTTAGAAACTACTTAATGTCTTTTGATGCGGTCATCTGAATAGCAAATAGACCCTTTGACGCGATAGACCCACAAACGTGCGTGTAGATTACACCCACGTTTGTGGTGCCGCGGCTAGTGTTAAATAAATGAAACATCTGTAGAACAATAGGCAGTGCCAACTATGCACGCTAATTTTGCTTATTGTTAACCGTTACGTAGTTTATGACCGAGATCATTATAGGAGTATGAATGAGTCATTCCACGTGTTAATTACATTATTTTAAAGATCATAATAATTTATTTAATGCTTCCTTCTACGGACGAAATATTGTGGAATTTTAAGCGTCGGTGATGGTATTTGAAGTATGATAACATTTAATTAATTTAATTGGGTAACTTGAGAGCTCTGCGGTTGAAGATGCTAAACTTGTTTGTTATGCCTATTCGTGATTAAGAGAGGCCCGCAGAAATGTTTTTGTACCTGTTACTCCACTTAGTTTAACGATTGCAATTTCACTGCATTGTTTCTCATCACCTCAACTTATATGCATAGCACTTCTATGAGTGGTATTTGGTAAACACGGTCATCATCATCATCCTCCTAGCGTTATCTCAGTTTAAACTTGCGGTCCGCTTACTAGTCTAACCGGCTTTGGGTGAATATTAGCTATTTGGCAAACAATTTATACAAAATAATATGTCTTACGACAAATTGAAAGCAAATCAGATATACAATAAAATCGCCCAAAATGCGCGCTAATCCGAACATCCTTGTTATTTTGGTCTTTGTGTTAAAAATTGATATCGAACACAATGATTGTGCAATCTAATAAAGCCAACAAATAATTTAATAAGCGGACACACACCTGTTATACTGAAATAACATTCATTTTTCTTCTTTTGTGAATGTGATAAAAGGCATCATTCATCAAAGTTCATAAATATAAACACATCGGGTCACAGATAAAAACGGAAATGGAATGTTTGTTTTTAGTACAAAGTTTGTTTTAACACGGAATTGTTTATTTTTGTTATTTGTTTAATATTAGATTTCTACACACTCTTCGTAAACATATCTTAAAATAGCAATGAAACGCGTCCAATTGAAGGTTCAACATTCAAAGTCACGTCATTATAATTTATAGTTTCCACACTAAAGTAACTCCTAAAATATCTGATAAAAGATCTAAGTTATTCAATATATGTTTGTATAATTAAGTAATATAATATAACTTGTTCACAACGGTGGAATTGGGAGCCAGAAATGCATATTTCATTGACAGATTTTACGTAAATCGTGCGTCAACGATTTGTATTATTGATTCGTGTGACGATGAACCTGCGTAGTTCGGATTGATAAGTCACTTATACAAATGCTGCTAGATTTGGTGGTGGCAATGACGTAGATATTGTTGAGATGGTTGAGATAGTACGGCAAATGTCGTTGCCCCGGTCGTCCGCAGTCGTAATGACATTGTATATTGTATAGATAATTATGCAAATTCCGTTATGATTTCGATATATGGTTCTGATTATAACATTAATTTGACTCAGTTTTTATTTGATACGATTGATGTATATTGTATATATAATTTAGAAAAATTTTCAAATTCATTAATAGCCCAAATAAGTTATAAATTTCATATTTCGACTACGGCGAAGCCAAAAGGATGTGTAATGTTTTTGGCAGTCTATGTATGTATGTATATATGTTTGTATGTTCCACCGTAGCGCCTAAACTACTGAACCGATTGTAACTCCATTGATATTTATGTAATGTTCGCAACAGTGTTTCATCTCATCTATTACATAAGAAGTCACTTGGATTTTTAAATATATGAATATGTATTATTCTGAGTAGTGGTTAGGTTTGTGACATAACTGTATCTTTGAATTTTCTGCGTTGATTTTGTACATTACAAATATGTAAGTACATATATTATACTGTTTCTGTCAGAATATAAGTTTTAAACGCGGTTGAAGGTGCGACACGGCTGTAGCTTGAGCATTACTGTACTTATACTTTTCTTGTTTCGTCTTTTTTACAAAGTCGGGTTATAGTTTTTAAACTTATTTTATAATACAGCTGATATAAAAACCTGCATACTTTTGTGTGATATTTGTCATAGGTACTTGATGTCAGATCCTTTCTAAATTAAGTCGTTATTATTTTGAATCAAAAGATGGTTGATATTTATGTAATGTTCGCAACAGTGTTTCATCTCATCTGTTACATAAGAAGTCACTAGGATTTTTAAATGTATATGTATTATTCTGAGTAGAGTAGTTCAAAGATACAGTTATGTCACAAACCAAATTTTCTGCGTTTTATTTGACATTGCCAATCAACAGAAAATATTACTCATTGGAAGCAAGAGCTGTAGCGAATTTCGAAAATAAAACAGAAATTGCTTTGATGTTAAGCTAATGTTTGTAGCATTTTGGTATTGCTAAGTACACAGAGGGTGCTATAGCACCATGTGACATCACTTGTTCCTCCTATATGATATTCTGCGGCTGCCTCATACAGATTAGGGATCGTTTTGCGTGAAAATTTGAGCATAGCAAAACACAATTTTTAGTATTTTGATTTTTATTTTGTTATTGAATCATAAGCAAAATAGCTATAAGCAGCGATAGCCTAGTGGAGAGACCGACAGACTGCTACGCAGAGGGTCCGGGTTCGAATTCACGGCGCGCACCGATGACTTTTCGGAGTTATGTGCGTATCATACTGTTAATTATCGCTTGCTAAACGGTGAAGGAAAACATCGTGAGGAAACCTGCATGTCTGAGAGTTCTCCATAATGTTCTCGAAAGACATGAGTAGTCTGCCAAACCGCACTTGGCCAGCATGATGGACTATGGCCTTACCCTTCTCATAATGGGAAGAGGCCCGTGCCCAGCAGAGGGACAGTATAAAGGGCTATACACAATTGAATCATAAAGTTCATTAGATAGGGATATATATATATGCACTCTTGGTCTCCACAGTTTTGCATGCAGATACCTAGGTACTGTTTGTCGAAATTTGCCATGTCAATTTTTCATAAATATGACAGAATTTCGTTGATGCAGCATTGAATCTCCTGCTTTTAATGCATGGTTGGTTGTAGGCTTGCCGACAAAGACGGTTTCAAATAACTCCATAAAATAGATCATTAGTGTAAAACTATAGAAAGCTTCTTAAAATTTGCTATGATGCCGAATTGAGGTTCCAGGATTACCACCGACACTCTCACGCACTTTACACGATTGGTGCGTTTGGCTTCTTCAACGGATCCAGACTACCTGAATTTCTCAATTAATCTCGTAAAAACATTTAAGTATTCCGACCATTATGAAATTTTCGAAACGCGGCCACCAAGCTTTAATTATTTTTGAAATATTGTTCTATATCGAAGATACGTTGTTTTAAATCGTGTAACGTTTTTTTTTTCTGCCGAACAAATTGACTCCATGCTGCCTGATGTTAAGCAGTCAGTGAAGTCCCATAGTGATGGCCATCATCCCAGCAGCCAGCATGGCATTATGGCATGATGGCCCTCACCTTGACGGCCTTGAGTAAAGCTTTTTCACGCCCCGCTTAAAGGACCCGGAATCATAAGTGGAGAGAAACACGTGGACTGGTAAAGAGTTCCACATCTTAATGGTACGGCAGAGATAAGAGGCGCCGAACCGTTTGGTGCGTGACGGTATCTGTTCTACCGTGTAAGAGTGGCACCTCAACCCAGCACGTTTCGTTCGGGATAGGAAAAGAGAGGGTGGGATTAGTTGAAAGAGCTCTTCGGAGCACTCACCGTGATAGATACGGTAGAAGACAGCCATTGAGGCCACGTCTCTGCGTAATTGCAGTGACTCAAGAGTCTTAGTGGCCTCTGGATCCCCGATGATACGGACAGCACGCCGCTGCAACCTATCGAGGGCGTCCAATAAGTACTGAGTGGAGCCAAAGGTGAGAGCAGTATTCCACGCAGGAGCGAACCTGGGTCTTGTATAACAGACACAACTGCTCCGGCGTGAAAAACCTCCTCATCTTGTTCAGGACTCCGAGTTTCCGAGATGCGGATTTGATGACACCCTCGATGTAGTTCTTCTGGTTGACATTTCTGCGTATGTCCATACCTAGGATATTGAGGCTGTCTTGAATCGGTAGTGGAGTGTCTAGAAGAGAGGGATGGGGAAGGAATGGAGATACCTTGGCTGAGATTGCGCACATCTGTGTTTTCTTGGCGTTGAACTCGACCAGGTTCTCATCACCCTTATGTGAGATGCAATTCAGAACCCGGTCAAGCTCAGCAACAAGTGTTCGCCTATACTCCTCAGTATTGGCTTGCTTAGCCGCAGGGTGTCCGAGATATCGCCCATGTACAGTACTGGCATCTGCATAGCAATGTATGCCCCCATAAGTGAGCATATCATTGATATGCAGAAGAAAAAGCGTGGGCGATAACACAGACCCCTGAGGCACACCAGCATTCACCTGGAGAAACTTCGATGATTCACCGTCACAAAGGACTCGTATACGGCTCTCATTCAGGAAGCTGGCAACCCAGTTGCACAATCGAGGCGGCAAGCCGTAGGCTGGAAGCTTGGAAGCGCACGATGCCAGACTCTATCGAAGGCTTTGGAGATATCAAGACTAATAGCCAACGACTCCCCATGCCTGTCCATCGCCTCACCCCAAAGGTGAGTGACATACGCTAGAAGATCACCCGTTGATCGTTTCGGTCTGAAGCCATACTGACGATCACTGATAAGAGAATGATCTTCTAGGTAGCGAACGAGTTGGTTGTTGATTAGTCATTCAAACACCTTGCAGAGGATAGGGGTGATAGCAATGGGTCGATAGTTGCCCGGATCAGAACGATCCCCTTTCTTGTGAATCGGTTGTACTTTCGCCTCTTTCCAAACCTGCGGCACTGGAGACAACTCGGTTGCGCATTTCCTAAGCACAACCGCTGGAATTCCGTCAGGTCCACTGGCTTTCCGGACATCGAGAGAACGCAGTGTCGCGCGAACATCGCATTGCCAGATTTTAATATCAGGCATGGAATGGCCGCAGTAGGGAATCGAAGGCGGCTGCGCACTACGACCATCGATTCGGGAGTTGGCCGCAAAGAGATTGACAAGCAGGTCAGCTTTCTCTTGCGGCCCATGGGCCACTGATCCATCAGGGCATCGCAACGGCGGCAGTGAAGGCTGGCAGAAATTAGATTGCACGGCTTTGGCCAATCGCCAGTAACCTCAGCTGCCCGTGGGGTGCAACAAGAGTTCTTGACCAAACCGTGCAATGCGCTGTGCATCCGCTCTTATGTATGCCCTCTTGCAGACCTTGGTGGCTCTATTATAGGGTGCCTTGATGAGATGGACATTCGGATCGCGACGAGACCGAGCCCTGATCCACTGTTTTTGTTTAACAGCATCGGCGCACTCGCGATCGAACCAGGGCCGTAATACGCTGCTGCTGGAGACGTCAGTGGATGGAACATAATATTCCATACCCAACATGATTTCCCCAGCAACAGCAGACGCACTCTCCGACAGATCCCTCCCACCAAAGCAGCGTTGAGACCACGGGATGGACGCATAATAGTCTCGCAGGCCATCCCAATCCGTTGACGAGTAGTGCCACAAGCGTCGCTTTGCCTGCACTGGTTGTGGAGGTGAAACGAATGGCACTGTAGTGCGAACCAGACAGTGCTCGGAGGAACCCAAAGGGACTTGTACCGTCACACTGTACTGGGCCGGGCTACTTGTCAGCACAAGGTCTAACAACGAGGGCGCTTGACCCGATATATTTGGTATCCTGGTGGGCTAGAGTACCAGTTGAGTCAGGTCATGCGTTAGAGCGAATGCATGAGCAGCTCGTCCCGCGTGGTCTGTTTTGGAAGAGCCCAGCCAGGTCTCATGGTGGGCATTGAAATCTCCCAAAAAGACCAACTCGGCGGTCGGGAACTGCTCCTGCGCATTATCTGCTGCCTGACTTAAGTAGTCAAACAGTCGAGTTGTCTCGGTATCTCCGGTATGGGAACGGTAAAGGCACACGTAAATACGGGCCAATGAACCCAGACTTACGTGTACCCAAAGGACAGAAAAGGACGGGTCCTCTAGGCAGCGTAGACGTCGACAGCAAATATCCGCTCTGACGAACAAGCATACCCCTGCTTTTGCGTGGAAGTTATCCTCCAGTGCATAACCGGGATAATGCAAATAAGTCGTGTCGTCAGGACGACGTATTTGAGTCTCGGTCAAGAAAAGCATGGCCATGGCCTAAACTGTCTTCTGTGGAAATGCCTTTCTTTTAGGGTTGCTAACACTTTACTGCACAAATTGTGACAAATTCAAATCTTGCGTTAATTTTGGGACAACCTATATAAATGCTTAATTTTTTTTAATCGTATACATTTCTGATTCATGTTTTTATTGTTTCTCTAAAATTTTCGACTATTTTTATACTTAAATTTAAATGTTAATAATATTTCAATATTTTAATTACAATCAATATTTTAATTACAATAAATATTTTAATGAACTGCCAGACTGCCTCCGTGGTCCAGTGGATAGCGTATGCGACTGCTGATCGGAGTTACCGGATATGATTCCCGGGTCAGACAAAAGTGTTACTGGGTTTTTCCGAATACTCAGTAGCAGCCTGGAGTCTGGTGTTGTGCCCGGTAACGGAAATAGCCTCGCCTCCTATTACCTAGGACTTAAAATTCATGGCGAAATGTGGGTGTAAGTAATATTTACATCTCTGCCTACCCCTTCGGGGATTCAGGTGTGAGACTATAAATAATTGCAATCAACTATTATATTCGGTTAGCTAGTGGATCAAACCAATATAGCATAACATTTTGAGATTATTCTCAAAATTGTATTCTGCATTCATCATGTCACGTGTATGGGTTGAATAACAACCTTTAGGTAACTTGTGTGTTTATTATTATAATGTCACGGTTAAAATTTACTCGTGTAAAGTGCAAAAAGTTCCGTAGGTGTCGCAAAATTTTAGAGCCATATAGAGATAAGATATAGAATACTAATTAGATAAATAAAAAGTATATTTGCAATATACATTTTCTATAATGATCTTTTTGTCTTATAATTTATTTTTTTTAATTTACCCGTTTTGGCCGATCCCGTGGGAATTTCGGGAAATCCCTTCTTAGTGCACCCCTACGGTCCCCAAAGAACATACATGCCAAATTTCAGCTTCTTGCGCCCAATAGTTTCGGCTGTAGCGTGTCTGTCAGTCAGTCAGTAACGCAAGGATTTTATATATTAAGATTAAATAAAATAAAATATAAAAGACAATGGGCGTCTGGATTCACCTATTATCGCGAAAGACTTTATTACTATTTACTCCCAATCTTCAAAGAACTCCTAGACACATGGTGACAATTTGGAAATCAAACAAATGTGAAATCAAACGAAGTGATAAACTGCGAGCAGCTCATGCAAACAGTCACAACTCTTCTGAAAGAAATAAAACAGCTTGTAATATATTACATAAAAGTTTTATTTTTTAAATCAAAACTGTACAGAAAGTACTTCTGCGCCTCTTTACAGTGGTGATGACTATTGTATTCAAATTAAATTTCGTGCTAAGAACTTTGTTGAGAAGGACAATTTTATTCGGTGCTTGAGTCTCAGTTGGTTAGTAAATTACCTCAAAAACGCAGTGCCGACATATCTATATAGTCACCATATTTACAGAGGAGCTCTTGCGAGAATCTTAGTCTGTAAATGTTTTGAGTGCATAGGGTGTAGTTTTAAATATATTATATCGAAATGAAAAGTTGTTAATAAATATGTGTAAAACAATGTAACGACAACGAAAAGGAATAAGTGAGATCAGTAAAAGTTGTAGAATGTAGAACATGTTAGATGTTCATAAGCGTCAATTTGTGACTATGTAATTCTTAATAAGTTTTAATAATTGAATATTCTGTTAGAATTTGGAAAGTGTGCAGTTAAAATATATAATAATTATGCTGTAAACATCTGCAGTGCGATGAAAAATACTATAGGTTTGTAAGAATACTACCTGACCCAGCGAACTCCGTATCGCCTTTTTAAGAGTTTTCATTTAATTCCCTTTTTTCCAAGCCCCTTTTCCAAAGTTACCATTGACTTAGCGCTTAATCTCTTATCAATTCAGAGTCTATAAATGATGAACAAACAAACATAGATTTTTATATAATATTGAATTCCCCATTCCTTAAAATATCGGAGACGATACCCATAACGACTTAACGACTTTAAAAAAAAATCCCGTCCGCCATCTTTGATTTCCTATCCACCATCTTTGATTTCCTATCCGCCATCTTTGATCACGAAATAGATGTTGTATTTGGATTCCCCATCCCTTTAAACATTGGAAACGATACCCATATTTATTTTTAATAAAAATCCCATCCGCCATCTTTAACCACGAAATAGATGGTGTTTTTGAATTCCCCATTCCTTAAAATATCAGAGACGATACCCATATTGCTTATTTTATTTTTCCCATCCGCCGTCTTTGATTTCCCATCCACCATCTTGAAACACGAAACAGATGTTGTATTTGGATTCCCCCTCCCTTTTAACATCGCAGACGATACCAATATAGATTTTTTTTTAATTTTCCATCCGCCATCTTTGATCACGAAATAGATGCTGTATTTCGATTCCCCACCCCTTAAAATATCGAAGGCGATACCCATATTGATTTTTTAAATTTTCTCATCCACCATCTTTGATTGCCCGTCCGCCATCTTGGATCACTAAATAAATTTCATATTATTAATCAGCGTTCCGAAAATCTCGAAAACGATACCCATATAGATTGTATCCTATTAGTTTAGCCTTTTTTTGCCTTTGACCCAACCCTCCCCCTTCTCGTTTGACCATTTTATTATTTTTGTCTGGCCCCTAAAAGTTGTGGCGTAATTTTATATAGCCTATATATAGCCTTTCGGAATAATTGAGCTATCATAGGCAATAACAATTTTTAAAATGCGACTGCTAGTTCCTGAGATTAGCCGACATTATCTTTTAGTCTTTTTTGCCTTTTGCGCCGGCCCAAAAGGGTCGAAGCGTTATGTTATATAGCCTATATATAGCCTTCCGAAATAACTGGGCTATCGTATACAAATATTTTTACAGATCCGACCGGTAGTTCCTGAGATTAGCGCGTTCAAACAAACAAACAAACTCTTCCGCTTTATTATATTAGTATAGAAGGTATATATTTGTTTGGCTTATAATTTCCATTTATATATTTTAATGCCCTGGTCTTAGTAATATTGATGTGATATAGTTAAATGTGTATTACATGTGTGTTATACACTATTTAATTTTGAACAGTAAAATAATTTCCGTATAAAAACCAAATTTAAATGCATATATTTTTAGCTTTTTATGGTTTAAAAGCATCATATAATGTATATTTCGTAAATAAATGTAGCGTTTTGTTGATTTTAGCATACGTTAATGATTTTGTAATAAACATAATAAATACTACTAATTAATGACATTAATGTGACGCGTGCTATTGTAAATGTTCAAGGAACACGACAAATATGAGCTATATTTGTCGTGTTCCTTGAACATTTACAATAGCACGCGTCACATTAATGTTTCATCATCATCAGCGTTTAACAGTCCACTGCTGGACTAGGCCTCTCCTTTGAAAGGAGGAATTGGCCTACTATACCACGCTGGCCAAACGGGTTGGTATAGGTTTTGGATCAAGTTTCCATCTCTTACAGTGCTGTTGTCTGCATAATATGCTGCCTCTGTCGGCTCTTACGACACCCATGGGATGATATGGGATGGTGACAATCCGTATTCTTAATCTGTCACCACACGGATAACGTTTAAATAATAATAATACAGACCGACACGTGTGAAATTTGAAATAATATACATTTCAAGTCAATGGTGGGGATTCATCTTCATGTTATTATTAGTATTCAGGGAGTCCCTGTACAGTTCAAGTTTCGCATTATAATTATTTTAGGTACAATATACAACTCATATACAGTTTTCGTCACCTCAGCCAAAATATGTTCACTGCTGAGCATAGGCCCCTCCAAGGTTTTCCACTCATACTAATATTCAGCCGCCTGCGATCCTTACCAGATAAACGGTCCTTGCAGAGTAGCAGTATGACTACAAAGCAGGTATCTGCAGTCTTATATCTATGTAGAGTTATGTGATATTATAATTAGATTAAAAGTAAACATATTATAGCTTAGCGTGTTTACAAAGTTGTTTTTAGCGTTCTCTGACCAGATTGGAGACATCCTGAAAAAAGGACAAGTCAGAAGTACCCTTAACAGAAGAGCATGCATGAGAAACTTGATGGGAGTGAGTGAAGCAAGTGAGGTATGTCAGGATCGTTGCAAATGGCGTTCCGTAGTCTCTGCCTACCCCTCCGGGAAACAGGCGTGAGTCTATGTATGTATGTATGTATGTGTTTACAAAAGACGGAAGATGTGAAGAAGATATTGAAAGAAGAGTGACTGCGGGCAATCGTGTAAATGGAGCATTGTATGCCTTTATGAACGGCCAGACTGTGCCAAAAGAGGCGCGATTGGCGGAGTCATAATGGAGTGCTTGTCCCTACGTTGATATATGGAAATGAGAGTTAGGTAAAAGCATGAAAGTAGAATAAACACAGTTGAGATGCGATCACTGCGTAGTATGTGTAGGGTGAGACTAATTGATAGAATTTCGAATGTAACTATACTAGAGAACAGTGGTCTGAAGGAAGATGTCGTGTCTAGGATTGAGAAAGGAATGCTGAAGTGGTTTGGACACGTGGAGCGAATGAGTGAAAAAAGAATGACGAATCAGATCTATATGACAAATGTGTGTGGGCAAGTCGGTCGCGAGCGCTGTCGCGCTCCTCGTCGAATATTCCTCGAACAAATTGGGGACGTCCTAAAAAACGACAAGGTCCGAAGTACCCGAAACCGGCGAGCATGTATGAAAAGAGCAATGAGTGTAGAGGAAGCGCGTGAGGTTTGTAAGGATGTTCGCAAGTGGCGTTATGTTGTCTCTGCCTACCCCGACGGGGAAAAGGCGTGAGTATATGTATGTATGTAAGTAAACATATTTATATTTATTTAGTAGGTTTAGGAGTAGCAGATTTCCTCCACTTTACTGTGGTCGGGTAACATCAATTAAACGCTAGCAGCATTGCTATTACATCGCTGTATTGTAGTAGCGATCCTTTAAACGATGCATCTGGTAACATCAGAATTAAAATAATATTAAAGAGGTCATTTTATGAATCATAAATCAATCAGAAATCATATTAAAAAAGATAACTCACATAAGTGAATAATGTTCTGCGAGCATGCATTTTATTTACTTGCAATGTGAGGACAATCTGACTGCTAATTTGATGTTAGTTTTGGTTGTTCAATTTACAATATAATTAAATTAAAAATAATATGGTGACGTTTTACAGTTTTAAACACGAGTACCTACATGTGGATGTGACATATTCATAAATATATGTACGAGTACTTCTGATATCATGTACCGAACACTTGTAAATCCTATAAGATCCGATGTTCGTTTTTGAGCGTTCGTTCTGCCTGTAAGGAAGTGTATTCATGAGCGATAGGTATGCGGCCAACATTTTACTGCTTTTAGTTCAGTTCCAAACATCTATCTATAGTTACACTAAAATTGTCCCGTGAAAATGACTTACAGAGTACCTTAAAGTTGTTTCTCGTTATAACAAGGTTTGGGAAGTTAAAGTACAATTCAACTAGCTTGTAGTTGTAAGTTCGTATTCTAACGATGATAAAGCTTTATGTGATTGAGTGAGATTTCTTATGTGTCTGGAAGGCATTTGTCTATGTATTATGTATGTGTTTACTTCATGTTTACCACCTATCATTGTTATTGCCAGTTGTTGTCACATATTTCAGTTTATTTAGTATAATTACGTTGTATTTACCGTCTATTCCTGTCAGTTCTGCGACAGTTACAATCGTAATCCAATGACCGTAGACGTCGGTAATGCTATACCGCCTAATGTCGCGTCTATCCGTGTCAATCACTATTAATTACGAAAGACGAGTATATTAGTAACTGTGCACATAAACCGTAGCTAATGAGTAACTAATGATTACCAGAGAAACATGACACTCAGTATTGACGAATAGTACTAAGACAGCGTGAGGATTTATTATCTACATATAAACCTCATCATCATCATCAGCCCTTCAAACTGTCTACTGCTGGACACGGGCCTCTTCTCATTATGAGAAGGGTAAGGCCATAGTCCACCACGCTGGCCAAGTGCGGGTTGACAGACTTCACATGTCTTTCGAGAACATTAAGGAGAACTCATAGACATGCAGATTTCCTCGCGATGTTTTCCTTCACCGTTTACCAAGCGATAATTAACAATTTAATACGCACATAACTCCGAAAAGTCATCGCTGCGCGCCGTGGATTCGAACCCGGACCCTCTGCGTCGCAGTCTGTCGGTCTCTCCACTCGGCTAGCGCTGCTTACTATAATAATATGCTTACTATATATACCTACTTATCACTTTTTCTTACAAATTATATCATAACAGCTTTTCGCAGTCCTCTGCTGGCAAAAGGGCTCTCCTAATTTGCGTAGCAATAGCATTGTGACTATTTTTGCAAGCTAAATAGATAAATAGTCTATTAAACAACGCTGACCGGACTGATTGGTGCAGGGTTTGATGATGCTTCGCAAAGATACTATTTGTTTCGTGTATTTTGCTTAGGTGCCCCTTAGGACAAATTTTAACATAGCCTAAACTATTGAAGCATCATACCAACAAAACTTTTCACCACCAAGGCAGTGCTTTAATATTCCACCCTTATAAGAGTAAATATAGGATGACAGTTTGTGTGACATCTCGCTTACTTTGAAGCTTGCATAATGAAATGTGGGCACCTGTAAGTTTTCAGGATGAGACTAGAAATCAATTCTATACTTACGGCACAGAATACATAGTACTAACGTACTTACGGGGGTAAAAACGGCATGCTTTTTCTCTTCTCTTTTCTACGTCATTACTTGACGATCGTATAATTTTTCACACAACTCATCCATCTTAGCAAACTCGGTTGTTCTAACCGTTATGTTTGTAACTACGTCTACAACAACTATCATCCTTATTTGGCGCATATTTATCATATCATATTCCATAGAAACCGTTTATTCGTTGTTCCGAATGCACAATATCATTATCATGCACAATATCACGATAAACGATTATTAATGTTCTATCGCTCGTACTATTATGGGCTGTAAGTTTTCATTCGCCATCTCTCGCTGCATTTGATTAGATCGGAAAGTACCCCGTTCGAACCACTAACTCTATGAAGCTTTGCTTCTGAGAACTCAATTGTAAAAATGAAATAAGCCGGCAAAGTTCGAATTGAAATCGCTCGCGAAGGGCTTCGTAACATCTTCCAAGATATTAAATACTGTTCATATCTATTCTGGTATAAATGTAAGCAACAGACAGCTGACCGATATCATTTACAGAAGTCCCATCGTTTTCCATGAATTCAGTGAAATTATTTCCTAGAGTTTAAACAAATATGGGTTTTATTTAAAGTATTTGAAACGCAAGGAAGTGTTTTCCCTTTATTTTTTTGTTTCTCTTTATTGATTTATTATATGACTTATTACGAGATAATATCTCATCTAATACTTTGATATATAAAGCTGAAGAGTTTGTTGTTTATTTTTAGCTTGAATGCGCTAAACTCAGGAACTACTAGTCCGATTTGAAAAATTATTTCAGTGTTAGATAGCCCATTTATTGAGGAAGGTTTTAAGCTAACATAGCATAACATTACGCTGTGAGCCACAGGAGCTGAGCAGTAGCCTTAAATATCGCGGGTGTTACCGCGGGCTCGTCTAGTTAAGTATATTACCAGTTATTGATAAGATACCATGATTTCACGAGTTGTTATGTAAATTATTAAGCGTACCCACGAACATTTCCGACCGAAAACTATCATTGTCAAGTAATAATGTGTTGCAAAAAATAATCACGTCATGTTGAACGAGTTTCAGTTAGGAGGTAAAACATTGTCAAGTACCTAATTGAAATACTCTCACATGCTCGATACATTACTATTCAAATATAATGAAACCATATGCCCTTAAACGTTTTTATAACGTTTGGCCCGAATTACTACAGACGTTAAGACGGCAGTCATGTTTATGCAATGATGTCGGCAATCTACAAAGTTTTGTCACTTCAGGGAGCACGCGGTGGTGGACATATTTTGTTGATTTAAGTGGAAAGAATGCGGACCATTTCACTCTGAATCTTTAAAATAATACTTTCGTTCTTTACGTGTGATAACTAGCAAACGGCTTTTAAAAACAAAATCATCTATTTTTAATTCTAAGCTTATCTTGTTTCACCAGTTAAGTTTATTAGATTATTATCTTAAAACCGATTAAGTACGATGCGTGGTGCAATACAGTATATTAGGTTACTCAATTCAATGTCACCCCAACTCGTGGCTTTGATAATTTATTAATCAGCACTTCTAAAAAAGGCTACACACAAAATAAGATTTATGAATGGCAGACAGTTCGAAGTGTGCGAACGCTAGCTTCAATAAAGCAAGGCGCTGAAACTAAGGTGATATATGGTCATGCCCTTAGACCCTATGAATCTTTCTTCAGTCGATGTGCCAAAACCCGCAGTTACCGGGGTCGTTATGTCAAGCCAAGCTTTCGACTTGCCGCTCTAGATTCAAATTCGTTAAGGCGAATTCTATTCAAAAGCAAAGTCCTGGTTTAATTAGATAAAGTCTAATGTTCGACTTGAATTTCATTGCTATGTAATTTAAATATTAATTTCATAATATATTTTAAAGTTTCAGTGAAAATTATTCAGACCATATCGCGACAGTGAATGAAAAATTTCAACTATGAATTTAAAAGACCGACATGCAATATTTAGGTTAATTACTTAGTTGCAATTAAAAAACTATTTTAGAATTATGAAAAAGATAAATACAACGCATAACTATAAACACAACTTACATAACAAAAATATGTAGTATTTCAATCCATAGAGTTTTATGAATACAAGTAATGTTTTTATAGGTTACGGCTACGGATAACCTATAAAATCTTACTGTTTTATTGAATTCTGTTGTGTTGTGTGTTTTTGCAAAGATATGTGAACTTGTAAGTTAAAAGCAAAAGCCTACAGAGACCTTATTGAGTAAAAAAGGGCTTTCAGTTTATATCTTTGAATCTAAAAAAATCTTATTACAACCGGATCGCCCTTGACCGGTTTTAATGTCCCATTTTATTGCTTCTATGTTTTATTGAGGCATCTCGGGGACATTTGGTGCGATCAGTGTTTTAATGCTATTTGATATTTTAGAACGCACTGGTATTAACGCGGTAATACTAGGATGCGATTTATTAGGGCAGCGTGTGAAATATGAATAACCCTCCCCGGGTTGCTTATACCAGGTCATTTTACAAGCCTATATATTTTCAAAACGGCTTAGATTTTCGTTTCGCCGAACATAACTCATCTACAAACGTAAACTAAGAGTGTTATGAACTAAATTGTTTTGGCGGGGGAAATAAATTAACCAAAAATACTTGTGCAAACGACACGTGGGGTTATTTGTTACGCTTGGCGTTCAAATTGAAAATACTGAATAGTTATGAATATTCACGTAGTATGATAGCGCATTTTTCGTAATTATGCTATTACCTAGTAAGTTTTTGCTGGATATAAATTTTAAGTAATACATACACGGGTAGAACAAACGTGACCAGTTATTAGTACGGTTTTTATTTACTTCGCATCGGATCGCCTCAAGAAGAAGGCAAGTGCACTCTGCCACGTGTTATTCCGATCAAAACAAATTAATTTAAATTATAAATAATAGTAATGTATATATTATAAGCATTTGAGTTCTGCGCAGCTATTGGCGCTAAATGAGCGACTTGTTCGTTATTTTAATGCATCTCAGCTGTTTTAAGCTTTTATTATTTCCTTCACAACAACACTGCGATGTATTGATAACGACATGAGATCGATTTAACTTTTATACGGCACATAATTTAACTAGAGCAAACAAATATATTTTTATATTTTTAAACGGGTAACCTTGCTTCTCGGGCACATAATAAATTAATAGTGTGTGTAAATAATTATGTAGATCTATTATTATATAACACATGAAAATCATTAATAGGAAGGCGACTCAGTGAAAAACAATGTTTATTCCGTCAAAGTCACATTCCATTCTTAATTTATTAGAAACTCGAATGGTGACATGTGAATGTCATTGTAGTGAGTCATACAAATGAAAAACAAACATCAGAAAATACAGTGTTACTTACTTCATTAATCGTCTCTGATCCTATACGTTGGCATGCAAGAAACTTTGTATCCCATATTCTAGATAGTTAGTATATGTACTCCAACAAATGCTGATGTTTCGGATGTTGGTACTTATACGAAATGTTCTATTTTTGAAATAGTTCACTATGCCACGGTAATAATATCTAACAGTATTGTAACTCCATACAAACGCACGAAACTCGAGTTATACCTACGCGCCTCGAGCAGAGTACCCATTAAACTGTGCGGACTGTGCCTACAGTACCCACAGCCGCGATCGTGCCGCAGCTCGCATGCGGCGCGTCTGGTAGGTATATAATTCACGAAGACGGCCGAGTTACAATACTGTTAGATTATATTACCGTGACAATGCACACCAGCTTATTTATTAGTTTGGTCAAATTGTTTAAGTATGCGTAAAGTTTGGACTCTGAATAAATAAACACGTTATCTATCTATTAGCAAACAATGTTGATTACCAAATAACTGTATAATTATGTATGTACTTATATAATTTGTTGATTACATTAATATAATGGTGTTTTAAAGTCAAGGTGCACTACTAATGTCATTTTTTGTTTATCAAATACCTCGTTCCTTGGTAGGTAGTGTAATATTGTAATGAGATGTTTTGTTTTTATATACAAAACTAGCGACCCGCCCCGGCTTCACACGGGTGCAATGCAATATTATACATGTAATATACATATAAACCTTCCTCTTGAATAATTCTATCTATTAAAAAAACCCCATTAAAATCCGTTGAGTAGTTTTAAAGCTTTAAGCATACATAGGGACAGACAGATCTGTCTGTCTGTCCCCTATGTATGCTTAAATATTTTAGACAGACTTTGTTTTATATTATGTAGTGATTATTGGATTATAAAGACTAAAGACATTATTTACTGGCATGCTGGATGCGTGGTTTGTGACCCCGGTTGCTGAGCGCGAGGTCGTGGGTTCGAAGCACCCAGGACTAATGATGTGTGTTGAGTCCAATTATTTGATCGGCATTTGGGTGTCCTTTATCTATAACATGTACCTATGTATCTGAGAATATATACGTATGTTTATCAGTTACCTGTTTGTTATAGTATCTACAAGCTCTGCTTAGTGTGGGATCAGAAAATCACGTATGAGTTATCCTTATATCTTCTTGGGATGTTTACTTCTACGTTCTATGGCTTGTTTTAATCGTTGCGAATGTTCTATTAGTAAGGTGAATGAACTATTATACAGATCAATCATTTACATGGCCTTGTTTACATGCTGTAACTGCATATCTTTACATTAATTAGAAGTGCGAAATCAATATACCTAATATATTATAATCTTTTGATTTATTTAAATAAATACCTAATTCATTGTTTCCAAATTGCGACTTAAATTGTATTTGGTTACTTTGCATTTCCAAATGAATATTTTCGTGCGTTATTCTGATATACGTACCTACCTAAATGTATTTTGGCCACATATCTATGATTTTGGCATTCACTTTCTTATTTATTGCATATGTACATATTTTACGTCGATATACATATATATAGGTATATAAACAGAGGTGTTGTGGTGACGAATAAACAATACGGAATGTCACCACCCCATATCATCCCATGGGTATCGTAAGAGCCGACAGAGAGAGCATATTATGCAGCGAACAGCACTGTAAGAGAAGGAAAACTTAATACAAACCCTATACCAACCCGTTTGGCCAGCGTGGTATAGTAGGCCAATTCTTCCTTTCAAAGGAGAGGCCTAGTCCAGTAGTGGACTGTTATAGGCTGATGATTGAAACAGAGGTTAAATTGTTCGGAATATTAAGTCGCCGGATCCAGCTGTCATGAAGATCAATGACAGTCGTTATGGGTAGTCAATACTGTTGAATATATAGGTATAGATACTGGCCCAAGCTATGCAATATCGCTATCCCTTTAGATTGCCGAGGTCAGAGGGCAATTGCCTCTTAAAATATGATATTATGTCAATGAACTTTATTCTCAGCGACTGTACTTATGCTGCCTCATAAAAAGTTCTATATCATTTTATTCTAGACCTTCTCGACTGTATACAAAACAGATGCTCTGGAGAATAACGTCCATTTTATAATCGAAACTGAATTGGCAGAATTTAATATCGTACAGAGCGACCCATCTGACTGTCATATTAAAGGAACTATAAGTTTTGATGTTTCAGACCACTGTCAGAGCTTCTGCAGCGCACAGATAATATAATACTATGCTAGTAAACTGCAGGAACTGACTCTGTGTAATCTACTTACATATACTAATGTATAAAGCTGAAAAGTTTGTTTATTTGTTTGAACGTGCTAACCTTAGGAATCCTGCAGGTCCGATTTGAAAAATTCATTGAGTGTTAGATAGCCCATTTATCAAGTAAGGCTATAGCCTATATAAAATCACGCTATGAGCCACGGGAGCGGACCAGTAGCCCTAAATAACGCGGACATAACCGCGGGCTCATCTAGTAATAATTAGAATAAACATAACTTCGCTAGGTACGTAAAGATGCGCGCCGTGGGTCCAAATCTAATCTCTTTATTGCAGTCTTTATTTTTACTTTCTATTATATTGTATATTGATATTGAGGTATCCGTGAACTTTGTAGCATTCTATCTAAGTTCGGCTGATTCCTGCTAGTGACTGACTGCTTATGTGTACTGCTTATACGGACACAATTGATTCAATTAGTAAAATTAGTGACTATGAAAGTAAACTTACTCCTACCTTTGCTTAGCTTTAAAGCTCAAATGAAATTAATCAACAAAATCTTAGTAAATATCAAAAATATAAAATCATTTCAAAGATAACGTAGATAAAACTTTCGTCTAACCGCGTTTATCCGTCCGACCTTTGTCAGCCCACTTAACACTAACAATAAAGATAAATTCTCTTTTTGTCACTTGTAATGTTAACAGTCTGTTAATGACTCTCGGTAAAGGTTTATTTGTCAAGGACAATTTTAATGCCATAGGGTTAAAGGGTCAAATCTTGATGATCATGAAAATATCCCATGGGTGTCGTAAGAGCCGATAGAGGGAGCATATTATGCAGAGAACAGCACTGTAAGAGAAGGAAAACTTGATACAAACCCTATACCAACCCGTTTGGCCAGCGTGGTATAGTAGGCCAATTCCTCTTTTCAAAGGAGAGGCCTAGTCCAGCAGTGGACTGTTAAAGGCTGATGATGATGATGATGATAATGAAAATCAGGACCCTTAAATATTATTATACTTAATAAAAGATACTGTTGTTCATAAAAGCGAGTAATTACTATGGGTATTAATAGCATAATGCCTAAATTAGATTTCTTATTTTCAAATATTTGGCTATGTGCCCATGTTTTATAAAATTAGTCCATATTCAATTATTCTTTCACGAGACGACAAAGCAACGAATTTGTGTAGTTTTTGGCATCCAGGATTGAATCTAATAATCTGTCGAAACTGGTGACGAACAGTCTAAGATACAACCGGAAAATGTTATAACGACGATAAAGATGAAATAATTGAAAGGTTGAAGAATGCCACGGACTTCTTTAAGGCGGCCTAAATCACGGGGCCTTTATATGATAAGCTTTGTAATAGTATTAAGTTCACTCTCATCCACCTAAAGATTACATGAAGCATTCAACTGTACCTGACCTTTTGTAAGTTATCAAATAAAGAATACACATTGTTGTAAATTGAATCCAATTAGATTGCAATAAAGATTCGTTTCACGTTTTATTATAACAACTTTTATACTGACAACGCCTTAAAATATCACACCAACTTTGCTGCATCTGTCATCTAAACAATTTTAAGTTGGAACTTTCTATCAAAATTACATTGCTAAACTAAGTTGAGGGTATTATTTATAATTATGTACTCAACCTAAAGAAATATAATTCATCAACATTTTAAGGACATCGTCTAGTCGATCGCGAAGCACCACTGCCGTACAATCCTTTTCTAGAACCTTTCGCCGCATTTTCAGGTCCCTATTTGAGAACCTCTAGATGAAACTAGAACGCTGAAATATATACATAACATTAAACATAATAATAAATAAACTGCAGGAAGGAACCTTAGATTTGCCTCAGCTTTGTCTAGAGATTTCATTACTTATTAGAGATAAAGAAACAGCTCCATCGAGACTTGGCTATTTATTTACAGAATGCTCTTGGTGGGATTCTTATATAACCTGTGATTGAATTTATCATCAGCCCTATATATTAACTGTCCGACTGCTGGACATGGGCCTCTTCTCACTATGAGAAGGGTAAGGCCATAGTCCACCACGCTGGCCAAGTGCGGGTTGGCAGACTTCACATGTCTTTCGAGAACATTATGGAGAACTTTCAGACATGCAGGTTTCCTCACGATGTTTTCCTTCACCGTTTATTAAGCGATAATTAACAATTTAATACGCACATAACTCCGAAAAGTCATTGGTGGGTGCCGTGGATTCGAACCCGAACCCTTTGCGTAGCATCTGTCGGTCTCTCCCATAGATTATACACTTATACTGGGTCTCTCCACTAGGCATCGATATATGTCAATGCCACTATCTATATCTATAGCTATCGCTGCTTTGAGTTAATCCTTTCATTTAATTATATAACGATAAAATAATTAATATGGTATCTTTTTGTCATGAAGGTACCTTGTCATTTCGTTTTTTTCGTATATTGTATATATTGTATAGACAGTGTATATTGTATAGTCCAATTTATTTCTGTTTCTACAATATAAATCAGTGACGTTTTGTAAACATGCAAAGAAAGGCCTAGAATAATATCTTTGATATTTTTGTAGTTTGTATTGTATCCTTTTGAATAAGTAAATCGTTAAGGTGGACTAGCAAAAACTCTGTACGTATTTGTAACATTATTTATTTTATATAGGCAATCGTGAGGAAAAAGATTTTCTCACAAAGCTCACAAGATAATTGACTCTTATACCTTCTTGAGGAAAATATTGAATGATATAGTTTCAGACGCAACACATTGTTTATAAATATGTTTTGATCTGATTAGACAAGTTATCCAAATTTATTGATTAGATTAGGATCTCGATAAAGCTATCGAAATTGTTGTTTTGTGATTTGTCACGTTGTTTGTTCCGTATTGATAATTAGTTTTGTTTGTTTGCGCAGTGTTACAACGGGCGAGATCTTCCGACAGTCAACGAGTCGCCTAGTGGGAATGGCCACTGGGGACGAGCGTGGCGACTTCGCATCACAGAGCCCTCCGACTCTGTCGAGTCCCCTCGCAGCATCTCCAATTCCAGTCTACGTGAAGTTGACGACGAGCTCACCGGAGAAGAACTGGCCACCTACATGTACCAAGTGAATTGTAACATTGGTGGACTTACCTGAGACACGTCCGTGTAATCCACAGTGACGACCCGACAGCTCCTCAATGAGCTCAAACTCCTAGTGACGGTGGTCGACGACCTAATAGTGTGATCTACAACTAAGTGACATTCACATTGTACATACGTAACCATTGTTGTCCATTGTTAGTTACAGCTTTGTTAAGATTTAAAATGTTAAGGTGCACTTAAACGTCCAATGAAGTTCTAAGTGCTAATCTGTGTAGCAGGAACGTTACGAACATATAACGAAAAATTGTTCATGAAAATTTATGTGTAGAACGGAGCCGCCATTATGGCTAACCGCCGGGTTAGTGAAGGATTATATGTCTAAAGCTATAGATGTAATGAAGTAATCCTTGAGACTTGCCTACCGGAGTGTCATAATGCTGTAATTTTCGGCACGCACTGGTCATATCTCATTCTAGAATACATTAATTGTGCTAGGGTGAGATATTAGTTGTACATTTGAAGGTTAGACGACGCTTACACCTGAAATCCTTATAATAAAACAATGAAATGACGATATTTATTTTATAATATTGAAATCGAACAAAGTGCTTATAAGTATTCATGGGAATCATTGTCAGTATGTTTAAATAAGTGAATGTAATTGATAATACTCTACTGATAATATTGTTAATGGTGAATGTATAAAGTATGTGCTAAGCACAAAACTTGAAAATATAAATGTGGAGTGCTTGTGTGAGAAGTGTGAAGTCATTTGAATGTGATTCGGAAGGCTGAAGCATTTGCAGAACAGAGTAGTCCAATAAATAAAGTGTAAAGTTCCCAAAAGTGAGAATCCCTAATGTTAAATGCGTCGTTGTTTCCCGCCTAAAGTTGTAAGGGTCGACTTATATATCACGAGGCCGTATCAAGGATGTGATCGGTCAAACTTTGTTCTTGTGTGCATGCCGGCGACAAGACGAGGTATCCCACATTTGGATCGAGCGTGTTCACGCCGCTTTACACAAATAATATGTTATTTTACGCCAAACTATTTTGATCATATTAAATGAGACTGTAACGGCCGATATGATTATTGAATATTGAATGAAGTGTATGTAAATGTTAACTACAATTTGAGCAAACAAGTACTGGTTAGAATATTTCTAGGTCAAGAAAGCGTAAGCAGTTATGACTGTGTTCAATACATGAATGAAACTATTTTCCTGTACTTATACTTCTAAAGCGTGTGCTATAGGTAATATTGGTCTGTTTTTTGGTTACATCACTAAAATTAGATAAATTGGAAGATTTACTCTTGCCTTTTAATTTCAACATAACATAGTCCACGTTTTTATTATGGATGACATGAACAAGCTGAAATTTAACCATCGACTATTTATACATTTTTTGAACTAATATCACCCGATACCTCAAATAATAGGTAACATGTAATTAGATGCTTCAATTCAAACTGAAATACTTAGAAATATATAATACGATGAAATCCATAAATAAACGATTAATTTCTTGTAGTAAGCATTTGGCTAAAACATTTCGAGTCTCTAACTTCATATTTATATGTTATTTTACGCCAAATTATTTTGATCATATTAAATGAGACTGTAACGGCCCGATATGATTATTGAATATTGAATGAAGTGTATGTAAATGTTAACTACAATTTGAGCAAACAAGTACTGGTTAGAATATTTCTAGGTCAAAAAAGCGTAAGCAGTTATGACTGTTCAATACATGATTAAAACTATTTTCCTGTACTTATACTTCTAAAGTGTGTGCTATAGGTAATATTGGTCTGTGTTTTGGCTACATCACTAAAATTAGATAGATGAAGACTTACTCTTGCCTTTTATTTTAATTTCAATATAACATAGTCCATGTTTTTATCATGGATACCTACATGAACAAACTGAAATTTAACCATCGACTATTTATGGATTTTTTTAAATAATATTAATAATAATAATAATAATCACCCATTAACCCCTCTGGGGCAGCCGTATCTCCTAATGAGACTAACGCAATCTCAGAGGGCGGTGTAACAGCTTTCAAACATCATCTTCATCGTGTAATATAAACAAAAAATGTATTACAAGATGAAAAGAAAGCTTACAACCGCAGGGCAGCTTTGTGGCGAGCTGAATGTGTGTGGCGACACTGCGGTCCCGAATGCTTCAGAGAGTCGGTCAGGGCCTCGTCTCCGGCTTGCCTTTATTGGCTGGCCGGAGTGGATTTCCAAGAGTGCCCGCAGGACTCTCAACTCTGGCTTGCCTTGGTCGGCCGGCCAGAGGGAAGCTGCAAGAGCTATTAGCTCGGGGGTGGAAGTGTCATTCTCAAGGGCGTAACTACGGGGAAACCGGCTCCGGGCCTCCGTTGTCACGAGGCCCGCGATGGCGAAACCGGTGCCGCACCGCTCGACACCCCTAGCCACTCGCACCGGTGTTGCCCTCTGGCTGCCTTTACGGCAGAGTTTGTTTGCTTTGGGCGGCTGTTTAGAGAGGGCCCATCTAGTGAGTTGGCGAGTCACCACCTGCCACGCGGACGGATGCTATAGGAGTATCACTGGCAGGTGCCGTTTGTTATCTATAGTATCATTATTACCAATCCATTTAACACCCATCCCCATAAACTAGTAAATTAGACTCCACATCATTGCAATAGCCCTACATTTGCTGCGGCTAGTCCATAGCTGTACTCAGTAGTGCAGTTGTGGAGGCTCCGCGGCATGTGTCCCATTCCATTTTAGATTAAAACTCTCTACGGGCCTCTGCACGTTGGATCCATTTCTCCGTGTAAGCCTCCCAAAGGACCGGTTATTCTTCTGACACCAAAGTAAGAAGAATAGCCGTGAGTAAAGAGAAACATAATGATCATTTATTTTCAGGTAATAAGAACTCATAGATATTTACCTTATAGACTAACATACATAAAATAACATAATAATATAACTAAACAAACAGGTGTTGTTTACGGCTTCATGTTATACTGAGTGGTATTGCGTAACCTCCCATGAAAACGCCGATACACGACACCCTTCGGCCAAAACTCTTCTTTGAGGAAAGTCTCGAGATTTTGAGTCGGCACTCGCACCATGTACGACTTGAAGTTGGTGTTATGCCGTGACTCCAATCTCTCGACTCTCAAAGTCCAGTTGGTCTTCAGGCGCAGGTATTCTACGACCTCCTCGTCCTTTGTGGAGTGATGTAGCCGAGAGACGTACAACTGCGTGGTTGGTACGGCGGGACGCAGCAGCATGTTCGGTCCTACTAACCCGGTACCATAAAGGTTACGACAAGTTGGTTTCTTCTTCTTCTTCTCCACCTTTATGAAACCATCCTCGTCGCATGTCTTCGGTTTTGGAGCACGTAGCTCCACAACCTCGTTATGAGAGGGTTCACAAGGCTTCTGTTTACCCCCTTTTTCTTCCGGCCGATTCTGCTGCGTTTTGCTTTTGGCAGCAACATTGGCATAAGCGCGCTTAGTAGTCGATGCATCTACACTCGACAATACCTTGACCGGTGTCGATGACCCGATTTCAGTGACATTACGCGTCACACCGCTTGCATTACCGGCGATAGGCGACGCAAGCAAATTCGCTGACTCAAAACTGCTGATGGATGCGTTTTGAGCCCCGCGTCGTGTGTTTACGTTGGACACGACTGGTAACCTACTTGTAGAAATAGCACTACGTAATAATACTACTTCTGCACGTAGCTCACTTATGGTGCTTTCCGACTTCTCTAATTTGGACTGCACCTCGGCCAGGCTGGATTTCAGAGATGTGATATCCTTCAGCGACGTGGTCGAATGTGACGGACGGCAGCTTGTGCAGATCCTTCGCCACGAATGTAGGCACGTCGTCAGGGTCGGTCACCTTCAATAAGGAGATGATATCCTGGATACTCTTATCGGTGCCATCCCTTCGCCGGGACGGCATCTCGTCTAACTTCCCCAGGGTCTGGTAGAGTAGCTTCTTGCTACCACAAACGTCTTCTTCTTTGAAGTTGGACTTGCAGATCTGCAGAATGCTGACCTCGTCCATGGTATCGATGGCATGTTGTATAAACGCCAACAACTCGTTGGCTATGAGTTGCTGTGAACAACTCATAGCTACAGTACCGGGCGACGTATAGCCGCTAATTACATTTATTAAATTTAATGATAATTTAATACGCGCGTCGCAGCGCCTCCCGTCCGCACTCGACGGGTGCGCGTTGCGATGACACCTCAAATTACCCGACACCTCAAATAATAGGTAACATGTAATTAGATGCTTCAATTCAAACTGAAATACTTAGAAATATATTATATGATGAAATCCATAAATAGACGATTAATTTCATGTAGTAAACATTACGTTAAAACATTTCGAGTCTCTGACTTCATATTTGCGCAATAATTTAAATTCCACAGAATTGTTTTTGTATAAAAATATTATTGGAGAAAATTATTTATTTCTTATTTACAATCACAGTTTACAATATATAAAGACACCATGTATAAAATACTACTATATGAAACAGACTATAAATATAGTAGATATAAGTATTTGGAACAAGAAGCTTAGGTGATTTTAATTAAGTAGATATAGAAAAGTGGAATACATATTAAGCTTTACGAAATAGTATGATATAATAATATTATGATGTGTTGCTGTTCATTACTTATATTTTTATCTGTTTTTTAAGCTGCTTCAAAAAAAGAATGGTTACAATTCGTCGGATAACTTTTTTATGAATGTTGCCAGATTACTCAAAGAATTTTTACCTAATCTATTTGGAAAATTCTTCCTTGTTGTAATTTACTTGTGACTATGCTTTCCTTGTGGATTAGCTGACACAGTGTCTGATGATGGGGTCCTGGAGAAAGTATATAACCCTGAAAAAGAATCCGTGTTATTCATTTTTTAAAGGTTAATTCGACTGGTCATTGCGCCTTTATTTGAAGTCGGTTAATGCAGTTTCAATGCATATTATTTGACATCGCAAACTGAACCTAGAGTGTAGATGCTTGTGGCTGTGTATTGATTGATAGACCATAGAAGTAAGCAGAACGAATAAAGAGGTGGAATATACTCAGGAATACAACAGCGATGTGTTTCTTTTATTACCTGTGATTTTTTATACTAAGTATTTGTACGATACGTTTGCGTACCATGGGTACCTACTGGTGTTTTAACAGTTATTCATACCCACATATTTTATGCAACGCATTTTTCATATGGTTACAGGCTTTATGTTTGACGTAAAAGAAAGGATTGATTTTAAAAGTTGATGGAGAGCAAATGAAATCTCAAGTAACAAATATTTAGATGAAATAACGTCACATTTTTTGGGATAGGAGTTATGCATATTATTATTTATTTCTATTTAATAGCATACACTAGTGTATGCTGATTATATGTATTTATCAAAGAAATGCTATTTTACCATATTCTGCATTACCAATAGCGTTCTGTTGCCAGTATTTTAAATTTCACATTGTTTAAAAAAATACTTCTAAAATGTACAAACTCTCCTAATTTATATCACACACATTCTAAATCACCGGAGATCGACAAGAGATAAGTTCCGGACAATATGCTGAAACCATCTGCGTAGACCATGGAACACATTTCAAAATGCATTTTGGCTGAGCGGCCTAATTAGAACTAAGCTCAGCGAGCCGTGTCACTTGAATGTAGGCACAGCTTGGGGAAACCCTATAGCACAATGGTTACCAAATTGTTAACGAAACTGTTTAGACTCAAAGGGAAATGACGTGATAATTATGATAAAAGTAGGTAGAAAGAGATAGGAAAATATTCTGGCTTCCAATAAATGTGACGAACAGTACAACCAATTTGCAACATGAATCAAATATTTTTTTATTTACTTATTCGTTAATTTAACATTCAAGCCTTTAACACGATGCGTGTAACAATAAAACCGTTAAAATTAATTAAATATAATTGTTAAATTTAAATGTACAAATGTTGTTGTAAAATATGATAATGAGGGAACTATTTTTATTATTGTAATGTCAATGAATAAAGACGAAAACTCCTGCAACATGATATTTTGTTTTATTTTTCAATTATTTAGTTATTGATGCATTATCTTAAATATTTCTTATAACTGCGAGTGGCGTAATACATTAAGCAGTTGTCTCACAGTTTAGATCTACGCGGCGTGTTTTGGGTTCGATCCCCATACGAGACAACACTATGGGGGCCACAAATTATTATTGTTTCGAGTTTAGACGTATTTTGTGTTCGTTGATTGATTTTTTGTTACGTGCAAAGTAACGTATAATAATATTCACTTGAACCGAATCGCAGCTAAATTCTACAAAGAAAACCAATACATATCTGCTGGGTGAAAGGAACGTCGTACCGAAAACCGATACCAGTGATTCCGTACATGATACTGAGCCCTTGGCGGTTGAATCTTTTGGAAAAATTGAATGCGAATCCTGAATTGCTCGGGTTTTTAGCCGTTTTTGCATAAACAGTAGGTAACTATAGTCGACCCGTTCTTAATCTATTTGTTTAAATGAAATTCTCGTGTCACGTGTCACACATCATCAATTTGTATGAAATTTTATATGTATATCCGCTAGGTCTGAGAATCGGTCGTACAGTAATTTAAAAACCCCCAAGTCATAAGGATGGTCCAACCCATATTAGTTTTCTGTGGCATTTTATCATATGGCAATAATAACAACACGTAACTCTTAATTTCACTATTCACCCTTCTATCACCAACCACAATTTTTTAATAGCCATATTATTAAGCTTACCATATCACTAGTTAGTTGTTATTTGCCCCTGTTACTTATTGTGTCCTCATTCACGACATTAAGATAAGTTACTTTTTCTACCCTAGAAATTCCCTTGAAATAATTTATATGGCTAAACAAATAGCGTAGTGGGTCTTCTATCTATCTATATTTATATAAGACACATTCATTACAGACTCTGATATGATAAGATATTACGCACTGATGTCTTTGGTAACATGGTTCAGACTTGTCTGGAAATGGGTTTGGAAAAAAAAGAAGAAGAGAAGGAGTTCGCCAGGTCGGCTAGATTTTTATAAAATTCTAACAATTACCTAAACATGTACATGACTTGTTACGGACATCGGACACGGCGGAGTAAGCGTGCCATGTACGTACATGCGAGTTTGCGTGTTCTTATCTACATTGCGGTTTATTAGAAAATTGTTCAGTTCATTGAACTTTTTTAGAAAATTCAACCGCTAAGGGTCTCAGTATCATGTACTAAATCTCTGGTATTGGTTTTAGGTACGCCGTTCTGTACGCCTTCTTCAAAAATAAATTTTTAAAATTGTCAATCAAGGGCTAAACCTAGTTTTATATTTAAATCTTGTAATAAACAAGGCCTAATATATGTATTTACTTCACTTTGACTTATGATTTTTATCTAATAAGAGGAAGATAAATATACAAATGACGTTTAAAATTTTTATTTAGACTTCGCGAAAGTTAAGTACATTCGGAACGTCATTTGTATAAGTATCTTGCTCTTACACTAGAAATAATTCATAAGTAAAAGTGAAGTAAATAAACTGGCTGGCACGGCATCTTGGCCAAGTGTAAAAATAGTGAAAACTTGAGATTTTTTCATTTCACCCTACAAGTTCGACCTATTGTGATCTGAACACGTCCAATTAAGGTTTTGGACCAATTTTTCACATTCAAAAAGGATAATTCACGTTGATAATTAAGTTAAATCGAAAAATCACATTTTAACAAAATTTAACACTGGAGTTTTAGGCACTAGGAATAAAAAAATGTTAAATTTTTGCTGTCTTACTGTACTTTTTAATAACGCGTGTTTCCTCCTCTAGTCCTTATGACCACATGCATTCGGTCTGACATGCTTAGGATTATGGATCACACTTTTGGTGTTGATTTTTCGAAGCTGGTCAAGGGTTTGTGGTGGGTTCGATGCAAACTTCATCATTTTCTTGACATACCTACATACATACATACATAGACTCACGCCTGTTTCCCCGAAGGGGTAGGCAGGGGCATATTAAACGCCCACTTTTCGCAAGTGTTTTGATCCCACGTAATAGGTGGCGAGCCTATTGAAGCTTATCGGGATATTTTGTTTGCCAGAGCCTCGACCGTTGATGGGCAGGTGCACCACTTGCAGGTGAGGTTGGCTTGGGACCCTAAGTTCTTGGTGAGAACCCTGTGCACCCCATATTCAGGGCACAACATATTCTTCAAGGATCTCCTCGACGTATCGTGTTGCAGTTAACGCGTTATTGACTATGATCAATTCTTTACGAGCATCACAACTAACGCCACTCCATACCATTATGGAGCCTCCGCCAAAACTCACTATTGTAGTGGTAGTAGTCGCTAGATTTCGTTCTCCTTGTCTTCTCCACACACGCTGTCGACCATCAGGAACATGCAAAGCGATCCTGCAGTCGTCTGCAAACAAAACCCTTGCCCATGGCTCATGAGACCAGTTAGCGTGTTCGCGGGCAAACCGAAGTCTAGCTACTCTGTGCTGTGGGAGAAGCTGTGGGCCTCGGGCTGGTCTTCGGGCTTTTAAATTAACTTCTTCCATTTGTCTTCTCACCGTACGCTCACTAACATTTACGCCCCTGGAGATTTGAAGCCATTTCTCAAAATGTCTAAGACGATAAAGCGATCGTCACGAGCTGATGTGCAACGTACACCCCCACTACCTGGTCTGCGGCTGTAGCGGCCAGTCTTTTGATACCGTCTAAGAGCATATTGCATCGAAGAACGGGGTACGTTAAGCACAGTAGTCACTTCATGATGGGTCAACCCTTGTTCAATTAACGCCACTGCTTGTGCTATCTGACTTGGTATCAAAGGCATTTTCAAGAATTCTAAGGCGCTTATAGATCTTCAGTAATCACAATCAAATCAAAAAACTTCGACAACTTAACACTTTCAATTTTCAGAACACTATTTAAAACATCAACTTAGTTGGACAAATGACACGGTTACACTAAAACTTCAAAACCAAACCAAAATGCACTCCAACTTTCTTAATTACCCTCTTAAGATTTAATGCTTACCTACATGATAAGTACAAAGTTAGACACACTTAAAAATTTGTTATCACAAGATAATAGTTTGGCCAAGATTCCGTGCCGCTGAGTTTCAATCCAAGCCGCCAAATTCACTTTCATTTAATTCAGCTTCCTTCTAGTCATAGTCCTACCAATATTGTACTAGCCAGTCTGCAGATCATTTGAAGCCTATTTTCTACAATTCGTCTGTAACTCAAACGTTTAAATTGTCTATATTGCACACCGCTGTGTGTTAGTAAATGCATTAAGCTAGTGTGAACTCGGAGGATTACCGACTATGACAATGGGCGCCATCACCAATCCATTAGCAAGTATTTAAGATCTACATACGAAATGGATGCAAGTTGTCTTATCGTATTGGCCATACTTATATGGATATTGGTTTAATAATATATGAACTTTACAAGAGGACGCACGCAGCTACGCACATTTTTTTAATTCACCCGTTTTACCCGATCCCGTGCGAATTTCGGGACATCCCTTCTTAGTGCACCCCTACGGGCCCCAAGGAACATACATCCAAATTTCAGCTTCCTGCGCCCAATAGTTTCGGCTGTAGCGTGTCTGTCAGTCAGTAAGTACCGCAAGGATTTTATATATACAGAAGATATGTAGAGCACGAAAACTCAAAAATATAAGTCTAGTAGTTTATATTCGTGAAAAGGCAAAATACTGTACTCAAGAATACAGTGTTTTTGCTTAACAACGCTTATTCTGCTTGGTTTGAGGTCTACTATTGCGGAATATCTCGATTTTACTATACGAAGTTTATTTATTGAGACATACTACAATAAAAAACCACGTATTTATAAAAATAACAACCTTAACCTAAGCAAAATACTGTATGGCTTTATACCGTGTTAGGTGCGCGTTTTCCCTTAGTATGGCTAACCATACTAAGGCAAAACGCGCATCTAACGTATTTTATTGCTATCTCTCTCACTCTTAGGTCTCGCGCTGATGGTAGAACATGTAACGTTAACCCGTTAACGTTAACCCTACTTAGATGTGGTTAAATGAAAATCGTGGTTAAATGTTACAATTAAAAATCAGTTTAATTCGTCAAGGAAATCTAAACATCATTTAGCAACGCATTAAATTGAAAATTAATATATTTATGCTAGTTAAAGAGGTAGAACCAGGGTCGCGTGATTCAGCGATAGTAAGGGGTCTTGTTGAGGGTCCGGTTCCGGTGGTCGTTCAGAGTAGCTGGCGCACTTAGCTTGTGTGATGAGGCGGCCAAAAAGAGGCGGCCCGCGCTCCCAGTGCCTCCGTATTTATAGGAAGCCCGGTGTGGTGAGTGGAAGGTGCAATCGCGACGTCACAAACAGTACCATTGTGAACCACGCACTGCGTGATCGGTTTGTTTATTATTCAAATCAGCGCTTAACAAGTACCATTATAATGTAATTCACGCGTATTTTTTGCATAAAACATATGAATATGAGTGATCTTCGTAGCAAGTTATTAATTAATCTTTCCTTAAAGGATTAACAATTTCATAACACAAGTTCGTCGTTTTGTTTTTAACAATTTTCTCCTATTTATTTAGAAATTTCTGATTTTATATTAATGTTTTTAACATGGCTGAAATCACAATTAAAATACCTACACAATGATACCATCTTCATATAATTTCATGTTTAATATATTATGTGAAAGGCCAAAAACTGTTTGAAAACTAGGTACTTTTATTATTTTCTTGAAATCGCCTTTTATATAATACATTCTTTTGCCGTTTCACGATATAGTTCACAACCGTTCGTTACCAATTATCACAATTTTGTATACATTAATGCACTAATATTACTGTAGATCTATAAAAATACATGATTCCAATTCATATAAATGCACACTTTTAATCTAAATAACTTTTAAGTGTATATCCCATAAAAACAATACTTGTCAAAAAAACCAAGTCTCGCGACCGTAAAAAGTTGTGAGATCCATGTAATACCAAGTCGGTTAATTAAGAATCTTTAATGTTTTAAATAAATATATTGATCTGGCAATCGCATGGAAACACAATATATATCATAAGTAATACATATATAAATTGGATTGTTTAATGCGATTGCCAAGTCAATATATTTATTTAAAACATTAAAGATTCTTAATTAACTGACTTGGTATTACATGGATCTCACAACTTTTTACGGTCGCGAGACTTGGTATTTTTGACAAGTATTGTTTTTGTGGGATCTCATTTCTTTTTGTAGATAGTCTTACTTTTGTCCTTTCCGGTACCTTCTACTTCTTGTACACCAACAACAAATTTTTTTTAATTAAAGCTCTAACTGCAAATGTAATTTTGTAATCCTTTATATTCATATGGGATTAGAAAGTTATTTATGCAGTTGATGTATCTCGAAAACTGGACCGAAATTAAAATATATTTTAGTTTTTCCTTGGTTCATACACTAAACACTAATTGTTTCCTAAATTTGAAGCTTCTATGTTTGCTAGAAGTGCCTTAGACTTTTGATGATCGGTCAGTGAGTGACAAAATTAAGAATTTTGACTCGTTGTAATTTTTAAACTACTGGTTCAATTTGAATGAAATTTGAAATACACCATCTTTATACAATGCCTGCATAGTTACTAAATAATCAGGCTTCTAGTTTTATCCACAACGAAGTTATAGGGGGTCGAAAATGGCCTGAATTGCTTCGAGAAAAGGATGGTACGGCCGTGCCGCTTTTTTGCTCGACTTGGTAGGGGCACTGCCGTGCCCCCAGATTAGTATTCAACTTGAATGCTATTCCCAATGTTATTATTGTCGGGGATATCGACACACATACGGCGGCTATAAGGGAGGGTCACACACTCTACTTATATCTGACCCAATAGTTGGAAAAAGATCATGAAATTTGGGCTACTATCGTGAAGACAAAAAAATATATGTCACAGAAAAGCTAGGTTCTTTCCCTCAAGACAACCCTATAGCATTGCATTGTAACAAATTCCATGTACTTTGCTGAGTGATTCTTAACAGACAAACCTCATAACACTGATCAACACGCGCTCGGGTGGTTCTATTCACAGTTGAAAAGAAACTATGGTAAGATTTCAAAGAATTCAAAGAGTGCATTATAAAAAGCGCACTGTATTCACAATTGTGTTTAAAGTGATCACAAATGCCAAGATTAAGTAAGCATAGATTTAGGAGAAAATTGCAGTAGATTATCTAGAGTGCTTTTAAACATTTGCTCAAATGGGATTAACAAGTTCAATGCCACGTTATGAACTGAATATTAAAAATATACGCCATAAAAAGATAAAAAAGAAGTATTGCGTGAATAATTGTAATGATGGTGTTGATAAAAACTACCTTATAAAACAACTGACTGGTAATCGTAAGTTGTCAATACAGACTAGTAAAAATATAATAATTATAATATTCTACCACATTCACATAACATCGTCTAGTCCCAAACTAAGCAGAGCTTGTACTATGGGTACTAGATAGAGGATAAACAAACATATATCCTTTTTAGGGTTCCGTAGTCCACAAGGAACCCTTATAGTTTCGTCATGTCCGTCCGTCTGTCCGTCCGCAGCCTAGCTCAAAGACGCCTGGTGCTAGAAAGCTGATATTTGACATGAATATAGACATAAGATATTGCAACAAAACTGTAGAATAAAATTTAGGAAAATATTTTTTTAAGGGTATCTCCCCTACATAATATATAGTGGGGTTCAATTTTTTTTTGGTTGAGTACCCCATCATGAGGGGTATCATTGGATAGGTTTTAAAAAAACATTATTTGTTTGCTCAAATTATTTTTCGATCAAGTGATTGGTTTGTCAAATATCAAGCTTTGAAGTGAAAAAAATTGTTAGACTCAAGTGTCCCCCCCCCCACTGCCGGCTAAACTATTAATTTGGAAGAGGTGAAAATATCACAAATGTAGTACATATAACAAATTTAAAAGGAAAACTATCACGGCTAAGTAGATATCACTAGTTTACGAGTAATCGTCGGTTAACTTTTAAATACCTATTTCTGTGAGTTTACATTGGGCGCGCTGGCTTAATCTTAAAGATATACGTACTTTGGTATGTAATGTACTACGGTACTACGTATGTATAGTAGTAGTATATCTTGGCAACCACATTTTATGTTTACAATACATAACAGGATGTATCCAGTAGAGAAAAATACTAGGTATGTATACCTAGTATTTTTCTAAACAAAACTTAGGTTCTTATAATAATGTTATTAAAATTATTTTTTCAGCAAAATAAACAGTCGGATTTGTTGTACATTAATACCCTTTGCAGCAAGTCATTATGGGCAACTACGGAACCCTACATTGCGCGTGGCCCGACACGCACTTGGCCGGTTTTTTTTGTAAATACATACATATTATACATAGAAACACCCAGACCAAGACAAACAATATACCTACGTTTTCTCTGGCTGCCGATTGGTGATGATGGCAGGCCCAGTGGGAGATCAGCGCTCGGTCTTTGTGCAAATGCTGAACTGGGGTCCTGATTGCTGCACAGCTGTGAGACACATAATTAGTCATCCTACAATGTTAATATGTGTATTATCTATTATTTTTTTTTTTTTTTCAACACTGTGTTTTTGCTTTCCTTTTTGTGTTTTGATATATGTACTTCCCTTTGTCTTTGTTGTATGAGTGACTTTATCCGATGTATTGTTCTTTTTTTTTGTGTGCAGTAATAAAAATTTTCATTTTCATTTTTTTTCATTTTCATTTTCAAAATGCTGAAAGGCGAGGCCATCGCTTAAACTACTACGACATTTGTGCTGTCACACACCTATACACACAATGACATAATATATTATATGCTCGTAACATGATATAGCAGCGATAGCCGAGTGGAGAGACCGACAGACTGCTACGCAGAGGGTCTCGGGTTTGAATCCACGACACGCACCAATGACTTTTCCAAGCTTAAAGTGCGTATTAAATTGATAATTATCGCTTGCTTATCGGTGAAGGAAAACATCGTGAGGTATGCTGCTTGTCTGAGAGTTCTCCATAATTTTCTCGAACGACAAGTGAAGTCTGTCAACGCGCACTTGGTCAGCGTGGTGGACTATGTCCTTACCCTTCTCATAGTGAGAAGAGGCCCGTGCCCAGCAGTGGGATAGTATATAGGGCTGATGATGATGATGACATGCCCGTCAAAAACAGTAGGTATATCGGGTACAAGTACATAGATATAGATTTCTATCCTATTCTATAATATGTACATTTCCATTTATTTATATTCATCATTTTGAGCACGTGTTAATAAAATTCTGACCACTAAACTTTATTTTAATATTAAAATTTAGTCCTCCACATAAGTTACTGTTTATGCATGTATTTGATAAGCAAACGACCAATCGAAAACAATCAACCGCTTTATTAAAATACTTATTTTTATGATGAAAGATAAATATAAACTTGATTCCAAAATAGTTTTTGTTTTGTTTGTTGCTTATTATAATATAACTTCAAGTTCTGTATATTAGGTATGTAGATAAAACACACAACAAGAATTGATGGTATATGTAACTAAGTATGCACTAGTCCATATTATATTACAAATAACAAGACGATGAAAAAGTAAACGATCGCTTTTCATTCAATAGTTTATCTTGTATATGGCTTGGCTATTTACGTTTAGATATATGAGTAATATTTTAGTGCAAGTTGCTTAAAGTCCGGTAAGTATCATGCGTATGAGTATCTCAAATAGGGAGGTAGGCTTCTCGATGTCTCTCACCTATCACCGTAATACTGAATAGCTAAAATACTACTGAATAGCTTTTTTTTCCTTTTTTTATGGTAAAAGGCGGCAAACGAACAGACGGATCGCCTGATGGTAAGCAATAACCGTCGCCCATAGACACAAGCAACACCAGAGGAGTCACATGTGCGTTGCCACGCCTTGGGGTTGGGAAAAGTGATAGGAGGAGGAGTGGGATAAGGAGGAAGGAATAGGAGATGGGGCCTCCGGCACTCTCACTCACCGAAAGAAACGCAACAGTTTAGGTACTGTTACTTTACGTCGATTTTCTGTGAGAGGGTAGTACTTCCCCGGTCGAGCCGGCCCATTCATGCTGATATTAGCAAGGCTCTACTACCTGTAAAAATACGGCCAAATCAATAATGTCCCGTGAATTTGTAGTTCAGCTGAAAGTAAGAATACCATGACGACGCTTCTGCTGCCATTCCCAGGTCTCGAGTCTTTCTGCCTTTCTTGTGGAGTACTCGTATGCATGTTATTTAGCTGTTTTCACTGTGTAAAGCCATCACCTTTGTACGGATAACCAAGTATGCAAGCCAACCGTTCTGAAGTTAGTCATTATGATAAGTTCGCGCATGTACAGTACATTAACCACACCTCTCGACCCTCCTGTTACCAAAGATTTTCTAAGACGTTTGTTGTGCAGCCGTTAGAGCAAATTGCATAATGATGCATACGTATAAAGTTTTAGTTTTATAAGATAACATTTTTAGAAATGTCAGTTTGCAGAAACTTATAAATGATGCAGAAACTTGAGACAAACAAGTTTAGTAATTTTTCAAGTTTAATATAAAAAGATTGGATAAATCCTTTGTCTCCTCATCTATACTCATTTTTCACATCTTTCTCTTGTAGGTTTTCAAATTTTATTCTTTCTACGACCCTCTCTTGATTAATTTCTCAGTGTCGCCATCCTCTACATGGCCCACTTATCCGGCTTAACACCAAAAAGTGGCCTGTATGGATGCCGATCCCTTGAAACACTCTCGTATCCAACACATTCTTTCTCAGTCGTTCATCTACGGTATCATCTAGGTATGTCGACGATGTATTCTGTATCATGAAGGGCGACAAGCAAGATGTAGAATAGTTCGCAAATAGCTTAAACTCCATACACCCTAATATTAGATTTACATTTGAAATGGAGGCAGACGGGTCGTTAGCCTTTCTCAACGTAAAAGTGACAGTGAGGGATAACGGTACCTTGGGACACACTGTTTATAGAAAACCCAGATAGGTATCTCAACGCATACTCACATCATCACCCGCGACACTTGGAATCCGTAGTGACTTCACTAGTAAACAGAGCGTATGACCTCTGTGACCCTGAACATTTGAACAGTGAGCTGTCACATGTACAGGAGGTACTTAGGTGCAACGGATTCAACAAGAAGATACAACGTCTGAAGAGGAAGGACCGTAAACCGGAAGTAAGCAGAGTACCAGCCTACATGCCTTACATAGAGGGAGTGACGGACAAAGTTGGAACAGTACTACAGAAATACTCCATAAAGACTGTATATAGTCCGCTCTCCAAGGTAGCACACAATCTGCGCACCCCGAAGGATGTCATTCCTCTACAAACACCTGGCGTCTACAAGGTCGACTGCAGTTGTGGTAGTTCCTATATCGGACAGACCAAACGAACCATCGCTGAAAGGGTCAAGGAACATATCGCAGCTGTAAAAAACCGGCAAATTAACAAGTCTGCCATAGCTGAGCATTTGTTGGAGTCTGGACCAAACCACTGGATCGAATTACATCAACCAAAGGTCTTATCTGCCGATCGTCACTATTACTCCAGAATAGTACGTGAAGCGGTTGAAATCAAAAAGCATAAAAATTTCAACCGGGAAGATGGATACAGACTATCTACAACTTGGAATCCAGTAATCAACAAATGTAAACCTCGCCGCAGTAACACAGCTCATCAGTGTGTAGACGTCATAAGTGTTGTGTGTCGACGTACCGACAGTTCGGATAAAAATCAAAATAAAAAACAAGTGAGGGTAGCTGCCAAAACCCGCGCTTCACAAGGACGGCGCTGAGATGACATCAGTCCTGCCGCGACCAAGGCTGTTGTAAGACGGCCGAAACGTCGGTAAAAACATAGGTATTTATACCTTAAATTAATTAAATATCGCGAATAAGACCCGTCTTAATAAAATTAAAATTAAGCGGCGGTAGCCCAGTGGTGTACGTAACGGACTGCCGAGACGATGGTCTCGGGTTCGATCCCCAGGTACCTCGGGCACACACCTCTGACTTTTCGAAGTTATGTGTGTATTAAAAATTATCGCTCGCTTAATAATGTGCCCGGTAGATGGCAATAGGCTCGCCCCCTATTACATTGGGACTGAAACATATCTGGCGAAGTGTGGGTGTGTAATACACCTCTGCCTACCCCTTCGGGGATAAAAGGCGTGAAGATATGTTATGTTATGTTATGTTATGTTATGTTTAATAAAATTGTATGATGTTCATCTACTATTATAAAATCAATCATACTTCTTTTAACATTTTTCGCCTCACGTGTATACAAATGTATCCTTTTGTGATCAAAGATGGTGTTTGTCACACAAAGGCTCCACTCCAAACAAACCTCAAGCAGTCCTTTTTATTTTTGTTCACACTCTTATCACCGAATCCACCTGAAACCCTTTCAAATCCATCTCGCTTTACTCCCACCCATCTATTGAAATCACCTATCAAAATCAATCTTTCGTCCTAACAGGTCCTCAAAATCTCTCTTAAACTCTCCGAAAACTCCTGCCTTTCGTCTTTTTATTGTTGTGACTTACCCGTTACTATATTGACCGGGGCGTAAACTTCTACAATAATAAGACGAGTAAGTCCTACTTTCATTCTCATCCATAGTAGCCTTGCATTTACACATTCAAACTCTTTTACGCACTTGAGAGATATGTAATAATATCTAGGCTTTGGGCTGAAATTACTGATATCCAAGTGTTTATACATAATATGTGAGAGGATAGTGGCAATTAAATGACACTGACATGACGTTTGACAGTTAAACTGTCAAACGTGTAAATAAGGTGTAAGCTGGATATATAAGTCGACAGGCTCGGCTAGCTCGTTCTATTCTCCTTCGACGACTGCTCAGGTACGATATGGTTCCAGTCCCGTACGGTATATCGAATTACCCTTGAACGATATAACTGTCTACAGAAAGCATGGTTCACCGACGAACGGTAATACGAAAAAGCTGTTGGTCGATACCATTATTTAGCGACAGCACGTTTCGCCGAATAACGCTACAAAGCATGAATGGTTGGCCGATACCAAGAGTTGCCGATGTCATGGTTCGCCGCAACACGCTTTAACTAAATAATCCTTTACCGATAGCAAATTGCATCGAAAGCACCTGTATATTTAACGTAACGTACGTAACTGTATATTTATCTTCAACATATCTTTGAAATATACTCGTATTTTAACTGGTTAATAATTTTATTGTTTATGGCACAAAAAAATGTGTATTGAATTACAAATAATGTAATTTCTATAATTGTGTAGTGAGTAATTGTCATGTACCCAGATAATTTCCACCAGTTTACTTGCAATAGACATACTTATGATTTTGTCACTTTGAATTCTATTGGAAGAACAAAACCAAATAGCTTCCATTTGTCTCAGAGGCACCACATTTGAATGACATATTGTAAAGATAACATATTGTAAAGATACTATGTGTCCCAAATGCCCGCACAGATGCTCGGCGGTCGATTTACACCAAGCCACCGACAATGCAGTTGCTGTGGCCACACACTGGGCTGATGCCATTTGATCTCTATACCATCGACTTGAGAAGAAGAAGAAGAAGAAGATAACCTATGAGTTTTGTATAAATATTACTACAAGCGAACTTTTGTGTAGGTACAGAAATATTATATATTTTCACAAGCGGGTCTGTGTCTAGCTCGATCATATCGATAAAATGATAGTTTCGTTTAGTAACTATTTCCTTTTATTTTTTAAACATACCTCATCCTCCTGAGGCCTGAGGGGTCATATATGCTACGTCTAAATATATAGCTCAAGGTATTTTTATTAAAAAGTAGGTATTGAAGAATGTTTTTATATTACATAGGATTAAATTGACTTGTTAAAGAAAGTGACATCATTTTGCTTATGTCTGGCACTACTAGGTGGCAGTGTATCCAATATTTTCAAGTAGTGTTATTTTGGTTGATAATTTCCTGTTATTTATAACGATAATAGCAGATAAAATAGTTAAAATGAAATGTGTAATAAATGCAGACATCTGTCTAATTAAATGGATCTGAAATAAGCTATTCAACTAAATTGATTCAATTTGAAAATAGTTCCAAATTACATCATGGATTTTTTTTTTCGAAAACATTCTGATAGTTTATTTATCCATTCACGGAAATACATACATCAAATATACATAGACTCACGCCTGTTTCCCCGAAGGGGAAGGCAGAGGCATATTAAACGCCCACTTTTCGCCAGTGTTTTGATCCCACGTAATAGGTGGCGAGCCTCTTGCCGCATATTGGGACATTTTGTTTGCCAGAGCCTCGTCCGTTGATCGGCAGGTGCACCACTTGCAGGTGAGGTTGGCTTGGGACCCTAAGTTCTTGGTGGGAACCCTATGCACCACGGAAATAATACAAATAAATTCAATAAATTAATAAAACATGAGACGGTATTTATTTTTATCTGCTTTTATTCATTGAAATTATGTATTTTTATTATGAAGTGCCATGTACTAAACTGTAAACCTATTTAGACCATATAGTAATAGTCAATCAATTAGGATTAGCTCTCGATAATGAACTATCTTATCAATTTAGTATCTCTGGTATAAACACTGCGATAGATAAGCTATTTAGAGATATTTTTTATGCAAAGATATACATGTGTACATGTACTTTGTGTGGTTCAATTGTAGGAGACCTTGGCAATAATGATTAAAATGGGATTTAATCATTCTAGGTGCTTGAAGGGTTTTTTTGTATTTATTTCAAACAATACTTACATGTAAGCATACTATTTTTATACCAAACCTCTTACGAGTCGTCAAATCTTAATTATAATGAAACTGAATGAACCAGATACCTAACGTAAAATAGGTAAAAAAAAACGAATTAAAAACGATGTCAGTATTCTGATTGTGTAAATGGAATGAAAATAGCCACAATCACATGATACAATTGATAAATTAAACTGAAATTGATGAAATTAAATAAGATATTCTGCTTAATATAATAAGTATTTGTATAAGTACATTGATGTTTTTAAGTGTTGCGACCTAAATGAATATATCTAGGTATGTATATTTGACTTATAGATATTGAAATATTAACCGACTGGTCTGAATTTAAACTTATTTTAACTAGTGTCTGGTTTTACTTTCTACACGACTTTTTATTATACCGTTTCTTACCAAGAGTACTGTTACGAGCTGGGGTTCGGTGATAAATTATATACACTATGCCAAAAAAAAAACTGCACTTTATTCACTAGCACTAACACTAGATACACACACTTATTTTCACAACACTAATAAAACACACTATTCACACCACTAGAACAACACTAAACACTTTCGAATTACTTCCCTTCGCTTCTTGTTGATCGCTTCCTTATTCACTTGTTACTGTCTTGTCTCGCGCGCTCTCGCTCTATTTATACTGGCCGGATAACATCACTAGGCTTTTCGAGACGACTCACGATATTTCTGGAAACGTGTAAGGTGTTTCTAGAATTGCGTAAATGTTCTATTTACACCTACGCCATCTATTAGAGAATAGCTGAATTACCTTCAAACCACCGATACATTCAATCTCATGTAGTTCTCCCATTCACTGATAGATGGCGTTATTTTCAATTCGTAACACGGCCTCCCTCTTAAACGTGTTCGTCTCGAACATCGTTGGACCCATAGTAACGAGCTAACCGGTCCACATGAACTATCTTCGGTGCACCTCGCGACCCCTTCTGGATTCGATAGGTAACGTCGTTCATCCTGGTAATTATGCGATATGGCCCGTCCCATCTGGCTTGTAACTTAGGCGATTTTCCTTTGCTTCGTACTGGGTTATGAAGCCACACCAATGATCCCTCATCGAAGCCTTTGTTATTTGCCTTCCGGTCGTAGCGAGTCTTCATCTTCTCAGACATCTGTTGTCCAGATTGCCTGATGTGCTCGTATACGTCGTTCATCCTGTTGCGTAGCTCGGTTGCGTAATCCGTTATATTGCGTGGAGATTCTGGTGGAATACCGATGATAAGGTCTGCGGGTAAACGGAGTTCTCTACCGAAATTGGCAAAAGCTGGTGTTACTCCTGTAGTTTCGTGGACCGCACTGCGATATGACAGGAGAAATGGTTGGATGTGCTTGTCCCAATCTCTTTGTTTGTTCTCCACCACCTTCGCCAGGTACCTTTCCAGTGATTGGTTAAACCGTTCAACCATGCCATCTGATTGTGGATGATAAGCCGTGGTCCTGGTTTTATGTGCACCCATTACGCGACAAGTCTCCTTGAACACCTCAGATTCGAAGTTCCGGCCTTGATCGCTGTGGATTTCCAAGGGTACCCCGAATCGACAAAAGACTTCATGCACCAGCTTGTCGGCCACTGTGGTAGCTTCTTGATTTGGGATTGCAAACACTTCAGGCCACTTCGTGAAGTAATCCATCACAACCAAGATGTATTTGTTTCCATCCTGGCTCTCGGGAAACGGCCCAGCGACATCCAAGGCTATGCGCTCCCATGGGGCCCCCACATTGTACACCTTTAATGCACCTCTGCTTCGAGTATGTGGCCCCTTGACAGCCGCACAACTTGTGCATTTGCGGCACCAATCCTCGACGTCATCCCGACAGTGGAGCCAATAAAACCGCTCTCGGATCTTAGTAAGCGTCTTCTTAACTCCCATGTGACCTCCCGAAGCACCATTGTGATAGAGCTGCAAGACTTCCGGCACCTTAGTTTTAGGCACTACCATTTGCAAATGGCACTGGTTACCGCGAGCGTTTTCCCATTTGCGGCACAGAACTCCATCCTGGACGACCAAGCTTTCCCACTGTGCCCAATAACTCTTGGCGATAGGGTTCATTGCTGCGATATCACTCCATTTGGGCCTAGGAGCGCCTGATTTCTTCCATTCAAGAATCGGCTGTACATCCTTGTCTTCTTGCTGGGCACTCTGTAGAGCTTCTTTCCATCCGTCGCTCAGATCCGTCTTCAACATTCTCACTAGCGCTGCCGGCTTCGCTTCCTGTCTTGCACAGTGTTTGCGTTGGTCGGGGTAAGGCCTACACGTCAGAGCATCTGCGCTACGTTGCTCTTGCCGCCAGACAGGTACGTCAGGTGACCCCTTTGGTGGGGACAGGGTACCAACGTGCCGCTTACGCTTTGGGCAGCTCAAGCGGATATGGCCTCTTTCCCCGCAGTTGTAGCACCGTGGTGAAGAAACAACTTCCCTGATACGGTAAGTTCGATCCTCGTGTCGCGCTGCTTCCACCTCCAGAGCGTAGGCTAAGGCTGCCTTCAGGGACTTGAAGTGCCCCAGCCTCACTGCTGCTCTTACCTCCAGGTCCCGGATCCCATCCGTAAACGCTTGTACGAGGTTCCCGTCAATGAGCACAGGCGACGACTGGTATGCCTTCCTGACCAGCCTTTCCACCTCTAGAGCCCACTGCTGCAGAGTTTCTCCGGTGCGCTGTGTCCTGTCCTTCAGCTGAGCACGATACACATGTTCAAGGTGCGCGTCACCGTATCTTGCCTCCAGCGCCTCCAGGAGCTTTTCGTAGGTGACGTCTTGCCCGAGTGCCTCCAACACTGTCAAGGCCCTATCACGAAGGCCCAAGGTTAGGGCAGTTAAGGCCTGTTCTTTGGTCCACCCATTCGATCGCATCACAGCCTCAAACTGGATCTTGTATGCAGACCATGATGACGAGCCATCAAATGGTGGAACCTTAAACCCACGGGGCGAGGGCGCTACAGCCGCTGATGTCACTTCCAGCCCACGCAATTTCTTCTCCACTTCAGCAACACAGGTCTCGTGGTGGTCATGTACGCGCTTCTCAATGTCGCTGATACGGGCCTCGTGCTGCTGGAGTTCCTCCTTGACCGCCTTCAAGTCCTTCCCCACTGCGGCGCTGAGGTCCTTCATGAGCACCACCTGCTCCTCTAAGCGGCGCGCGTGCTCTTCCTTGTCGCGCTGGAGCTGTTCTTCTAGGCGGCGCGCGTGCTCCTCTTGACGGCGAGCCTGCTCCTCCTTGTCGCGCTGTAGCTGTTCCTCCAGGCGGCGCGCGTGCTCCTCTTGACGGCGAGCCTGCTCCTCCTTGTCGCGCTGAAGCTGTTCCTCCAGGCGGCGCGCGTGCTCCTCTTGACGGCGAGCCTGCTCCTGTTGACGGCGAACTTGCTCCTCCTTGTCGCGCTGTAGCTGTTCCTCCAGGCGGCGCGCGTGCTCCTCGTGACGGCGAGCTTGCTCCTCCTGACGGCGGGCCTGCTCCTCCTGACGGCGGGCCTGCTCCTGCATGAACGCCATCAGAGCCGCGATGTCGGGCACCGTCACGGAGTGTGTAGCGCTTGCAGGCTCCACTGCAGCCGCGGAGTCGCCTGGTCCACCAGGCGATGGAGAAGGAACGTCTCCGAAGCGTCTCTGGTCCAGGTCTTGCTGGCGCTGGTTCCTGGTACGCACACCTTCAGTTTCTTCCTTCGGCATAACCGGCATAATTTATCCCACTTCTGACACCAATTTGTTACGAGCTGGGGTTCGGTGATAAATTATATACACTATGCCAAAAAAAAAACTGCACTTTATTCACTAGCACTAACACTAGATACACACACTTATTTTCACAACACTAATAAAACACACTATTCACACCACTAGAACAACACTAAACACTTTCGAATTACTTCCCTTCGCTTCTTGTTGATCGCTTCCTTATTCACTTGTTACTGTCTTGTCTCGCGCGCTCTCGCTCTATTTATACTGGCCGGATAACATCACTAGGCTTTTCGAGACGACTCACGATATTTCTGGAAACGTGTAAGGTGTTTCTAGAATTGCGTAAATGTTCTATTTACACCTACGCCATCTATTAGAGAATAGCTGAATTACCTTCAAACCACCGATACATTCAATCTCATGTAGTTCTCCCATTCACTGATAGATGGCGTTATTTTCAATTCGTAACAGTACTTAATACTTTTACTGACATTGGCGTCTAGTTTAACTTTAGGCAGTTCACTGACTATTGGTAACATAAATAAGCTATTAACTAAATTGATTTTGATGATGATTTTGATGATCGTTTTGATGATCGTTTTGATGATCGTTGGATGATCGTTTTGATGATCGTTTTGATTAATCATTTTGATAATCATTTTGATAATCATATTGATGTTGATGATATTGATCATATTGCCTACGAACTGCTGAAGTCTTTCGCCTTGTTCTAGCCTGGACTCATGTGCAGCAGGTGTGGGGCTAGATAGTATCAAGGAGATTGACCGTTGTTACTTGTCTATTTAATGTGAAAGGAAGGGCATTGGCAATGACTGTGTATTAGAATAAAATATTGTCCTAGTATTACACTACTGTTATCATACAAGTTTAAATTTAATTATTTACGTCAGTTGTGAATTTCAATTATTTATTTTATTTCAATTATTTATCAGCCATAAGCAGAATTACCTAACAATTTTTAATTTTTTATTCATAAAAACGTTACTTACATTTTTATGATGCTTCGAGGGGGCTCCTTTTGTACTAAATTATTTTTGTCATTTTGTCGATGGATAACGCAGTGGTGTAATATTCTAAAATTAAAGCTGTACTTCTATGTAACATGTGTATTGTGAATGTTAATGATCCCTTCATAGAATAGTCAATACAATTTGCAACAATGGTATCAAAGCAGCTGATACAGAAAACTTATTTCTAGATTGAATGAAACCGTAATTACTGTAAATATGAGTCCAGTTTATTTTTGTGTAATTGTTCCGTACAAATGGATTGTTGTTGTGATACTATTCTTATAATTGAACTTACTTAGATCACGACGTAAGTCAGTATAGCCGTAGCGGACGTAACGATACTATAGTTTTTAGATGGCTTTAATCAATATGATAAGAATTTATTGTTACATAATACAGGGCGCCCGTCGGGCGATTGTTTAGTAAAATGTTATTTAATTTATTGTACTTCGAGGACGAAGTAATTGTCAGTCTGGCCGTGAGAGATATGTAATAATATCTAGGCTTTGTGCTAAATTCACTGATATCCAAGTGTTTATACATAATATGTGAGAGGATAGTGGCAATTAAATGACACTGACATGACGTTTGACACTTAAACTGTCAAACGTGTATATAAGGTGTTAGCTGGATATATAAGTCGACAGGCTCGGCTAGCTCGTTCTATTCTCCTTCGACGACTGCCCAGGTACGATATGGTTCTGACTATTTAACTGCCACTGTGTTTTAATATTCTGTGTTGCTTGTTCTTTTGTTTCATCATCTAGGAAACAATGTAAGATGGTGTAATCATTATCTTATTGATATTGTGGGTAGTTTGATAGTTTGTGAGATATTAGTAATATAGGATAGAATAATATACCTACTGTGGATCAAGTTGTATCAATGAGATTCATTATATACCTGTGGTATACATTAACTGTCTTACTAATAAAAATTACGACACAGTGTATACAAGTACTATAAGCATTGCGTAACAAAAACGCAACTAATAAAAAATATTTTGACAGATTACGTGTATACATACGTTATAAGAGATCAAAATATATATTTAGACTTACACAAGCTCTACACACGCTTGTACCCAAAGAGGTTGGACGTTTAGACTAGAGAGAACATGCTCGCCATATTTCCTTATACCGAACGTGCAACATGTAATGTCAGTTGGTCTTAGTTGGTTAATCATAACGTCAAATTACGCGTCTCATTTAAAGAGGCCTAGACTCCTTACAGACTCATATCTTTGACTACATTCTCTAAATAGCCGTGCTGTCATCTGTCATCAGTGTAAAATTTGTTGGACGGTTGCGTTTATATTTTCATATCTTTTTTGCATTTAAATAGTAAGTAAGCCTAAAATAATTAAATAGTATAATCTTTAATTAATACACATTGTGTATGTGATATCGGGTTGTGGATTCACCTATTCTCGGAACGGAAATAACAGGAGAAACTTTATCTTCTATCAGTGAGACGGCATTTTCATACAAATTTCTTAGTTTTTTTCTTATTAATGCTATAATGAGTGTTAGTTTTACACCATATCATTGTATTGGGAATCAAAGGAACAGCTTGCATGCGTATGTGATATGAATTTAACTCACAAATTGATATTTTTTACATTTATTGATTTTTGGCCTTGGTGATGGGATTTGACAGTGAAAGGAGATATCGATGTTTTTTGAATGAGGGATAAATACGGAAACAAACTATCGGATATGAATGTAAAACTGTAGCTGGAAGCGACAGCAGGTAGCCACGGTTGCTAAGTTGGCAATTAAAAAAGACGTCCAGCGGTCTAATTTTCTATCGCGCGTTTGATAGTAAGCGCAGTTTAATGTACAATGTACATAATTTACTTAGATCATCATCCTCCTAGCATTATCCCAGTTTCAATCTGGGGTCCGCTTACTAGTATAACCGGATTTTGGCTGAATATTAGCTTTTCCACAGAGCGACTGCCTGTCTGACCTCCGCAACCCGAAGGGATAGCAATATGCCATGGTTTAAACTAATGTCAGTTTATTTAGAAGGTACTAACGCCCGATAATGACTGTCAAAGATCTTCATGACAACCGGGACCGATGGCTTAACGTGCTCTCCGAGGCACGGGACAAGCGATCATTAACAAGTTACTACGCACATAACCCCGAAAAGTCATAGGTGCGCGTCGTGGATTCGAACCCGATACCCTCTGCATGGCAGTCTCTTGGTATCTCCACTAGGCTATCGCTGTCTATTATAATTAACTTAGATACCTACCTTAAAAGTTGCGTCTATTAACCTAAAGCCTTGTACGGACCAAGCGTTCCAGTGTATGAGTGTACGCGTAATCTAGGTATGTTGACTACGCGTACAGGATTATGATCGAATACTACGCTTTGCTGCAGTTACAGACTATAAAAGCATACACCAGTGGTGTCTGATAATTTTGGTTCCACTTTAAAATACTTAGAATAATAATAATAATAATAATAATAATAATAATATTCTACCACATTCACACAACACCATCTAGTCCCAAACTAAGCAGAGCTTGTACTATGGGTACTAGACAATGGATAAACATACATATATACTTATTTTTGTAAATACATACATATTATACATAGAATACTGATAAACTGGTTGAGCAGTCATTAAAATTATGGAATTTACAGTTTCACTTATCCGGCTTTGAACCGTTATGGCCTGCATCATATTAGGATGTAAATCGCATTCATCACGCAGGAAAGGAGATGACACAAAAATAAGTTTTCATCAGTAAGTATTTAGCGTTTCTTATGTTTTTGATAGGTTTTTGCTTATTATTTCAATATTTGTGTTGTTCCTAAATCTGTTAGAAACTCGCTTTTCGTTTCCATGGACACATAATCAGGGTAAACATGTTTTGGTTTATGACCGTAAGATTTATATTTTTATGTATAACTAGCTTTTGGCCGTAAAGGTCATAGGCAAAAGCCTTACAGTTTTGCATCTTTATAATAGCAGATGGATAGGGATGTGAGTCGCATTTTTTATTATTAAGAAGGTGTTATTTTATTACAGGTTGCCTATTAATGACTTCACACGAAATCTGTGGATAAATGCCATTGGACGGCCTAGCTTGATTTGGCAGAAGTATCATAAGATTTGTTCACGTCATTTTGAGGACGACTGTTTTTTAAAAACAGAAAGCACCTGGCGGCGTTTAAAACCGAATGCTGTGCCTACACTACATTTATGCCCGGACATTGCACACCCGGTAGAATTTTCATCTCTAATATTAAATATATTAAATAATATTTCTATGACTTCACGGTTTTAGTGACCAGTGTATATACGCTGTATACCATATTTGATAGTACTGGCTCGCCGTGACTACTGCAGAAGATCTTCATGACAGCTGAGACCGATGGCCTGGAGGGCCATCGGTCTCAGCTGAGCACGCACCCCCACCCTAGCAAAGCACTAGCAAGCGATAACCAACAATTTGATACGAACATAACTTTAAAATAACAATGCTGCGCGCTGTGACATCGAACCCGAGTCCTCTGCGTTGTAGTCTTGTTGGTTTCTCCATAAGGCTATTGCTGCTCTATCAACTTCATATTTCTATTGTCTAATAACGTGCAATATTTTCAGACTCAGAAACGAATGGAAATACCAATGGAAGTACCAATGGAAGTAGATAATGTACTTACTCCATCAAGTTCCCATCAAAATCATAATATTCAACATAATCAATCAAACTATGACCCAACTCTTCTAGGGCGTATTACTTATTTATTTAGAAAATGCTTTGCGTAAAGCCAGGATTTTATGTAAACAACGTTTCTTAAAAATTAAGCAATTAAAAGAAAAGGAACGAAGATTACAAAAGAAAACGAAAGATTTAAATGTAATGCTTGCGGAGTTCTTAGAAAAAGAGAAAATTGATAAAGAAAAAATTATGTTATTAGAGTCAGCAAAGAATAATAAAATTATCGAAAGATACCTTTCGAATAACCAAGTTGTTTCCGCTCGTGAGTATAATTTAGAGCTGAAAAAGTTTGCCGTAACGTTGCGCTATTTGTCACCACGGGCTTACAGTTTTGTTCGTGATGAATTAAAAGGTGTTCTGCCACATCCTAAATCTATTTCTAGGTGGTACCAAGGACTGAACTGTAACCCTGGTTTCACCGAAGAATCTTTTGGAGCTAATAAAGAAAGAGTTGCACAAAACAAAGATAAACCTGTGTATGCCGCACTGTCCATAGATGAAATGGCGATAAGAAAATTACTCGAATGGAATGGACGCGAATATTTTGGCTATATCAATATTGGCAACGATGTTACTGCCGATGATACACCTTTAGCCAAGGAAGCCCTTACATTCATGCTAACGAGTATCAATGATTCCTGGAAAATACCCGTTGGTTATTTCCTCATTGACAGCATAAATGGTCAACAAAAAGCTAGATTATTAGAGCAGTGCCTAGCTTTATTAATTGATTCAGGTGTTAAGGTGGTGTCCCTGACATTCGACGGGGCTGTTAACAATAGGGCGATGTGCTCGCATCTGGGCTGCGATTTAAGAATACAACATAGGTTTGACTATGATGGTGAAACCATTTGCATTTGGCCTGATCCTTGCCACAACATAAAATTGGTACGCAATTGTTTTGCCGACAAAAAAAAGCTAATCGATTGCCATGGTAATACAATATCTTGGCACTACATTGAATGTCTCAACAACATTCAAAATGAAGAAGGTATGCATTTGGCGACCAAGTTAAGAAATAAACATATTAATTTTGTAAAACAAAAAATGAAAGTTAAACTAGCAACGCAATTACTAAGTACTTCGTTAGCAGATGCCCTGGAATTTTGCAGGCAATTAGGTATAACGGAGTTTGCAGATTGTGATGGCACGGTTACATTCATAAGAATATTTAACAATCTTTTTGATGTTATGAATAGTAGAAACATGCGAGCCAAGGGGTGGAAAAAAGCAATCGCCTCTTTTAATATTGAAGAAGTTGTTATATTTTGCGAATCAGCAGCAAATTATATAAATAACCTTAAATTTGAAGATGGTACTTATATTGTACATTCGAACCGATGCACAGGGTTTAGGGGCTTTTTAACGTGCATGAAATCTCTTACTTATTTATATAAAACATTGATCGTGCCGGAAAACAGCACACTAAATTATCTTTGTACATATAAAATGAATCAAGACCATATTGAATTTTTTTTGGCGCTATAAGAGCCCAATGTGGGTTCAACAACAATCCTTCGGCACGTATGTTTCGAGCGGCTTATAAAAAGCTCTTAGTACATGCACAATTTAATAATAGTGCTAGTGGAAACTGTTTACCTTTAGAGAACATATCTATACTTAATTATACACCCGAAAAATACAAAAATATAATTAATCAAACTGCTGGAAATCGCTGTCTAATTGATGTGCCAGATCTAACGGATAATTATAGTTTTGACCATGATTATTTTAATTTTAGTCCATCTTGTCTGTCAGAATATGCTCATCATGTTGTGCATTACATAGCCGGATACATTGTAAAGAAATTAAAAAAAAGCTTGCATTGTGAAACGTGTGTTTTAAGTCTAGAAACAAATATGGTAACAAATTTTTCTTTGATATCAATTAAAAATAGAGGAGGCCTCATAAATCCATCTGTAGATGCTACAAGGGTTTGTAGAGCGGCAGAGAAAATTTTGCGAGAATTTGAAATTTGTATAGGTCCAAAACATATAGGCGAACCAAAATACATTATGAAAAGTATAAATAATGTTTCACAAATGTTACTGCCTACAAACATTTTTAGTAATTTATATGAACACTCTTTAGATAATGCCGTTACTGAGGATCATAGAAACCTAATAATTAAATCAATAACACAAATGTATCTGCATGTCAGAATTCATTATATAACAAAGAGATTGGTAGCGCCTAAAGAAAAAGTTAGATCGTTTTTAACAAAAGTAGTTATTTTTAAAGGGCAATAAATATATAATTGCTGCGATGTACACCAGGACATACTCGTACAACCGAAAAAATTGGAACCTACCGAATTGAAAGTGATTCTTCAATTAGAAACCTCTGATTTTAATTGAAGAATCACTTCAATCAAAGTACTAAGTGCTGTATTTACCTAGACAACATTTCTGTGCTTGTTATCCTTTACTCTAATGTTTATTATATTTTTACTGTATATTCTATGTATACGTCATAAGCGTACTATGTGTACGTCCGAGTGGTGACGGATTAAGAATACGGCATGTCACCACCCCATATCATCCCATGGGTGTCGTAAGAGCCGACAGAGGGAGCATTTTATGCAGAGAACAGCACTGTATGAGAAGGAAAACTTGATACAAACCCTATACCAACCCGTTTGGCCAGCGTGGTATAGTAGGCCAATTCCTCCTTTCAAAGGACAGGCCTAGTCCAGCAGTGGACTGTTAAAGGTTGATGATGATGATTCTATGTATATTTACTGTCTTAATAGTTATCTTGTTTGTAATGAAGGTATATTATGTAAATAAATAACGAAACGACGAAAGAGTGTAATTTTAATTTGAAGATATTAATAAAATATAATAATTACCACGATTTTAATTAATCTACCTACTTCTATATTATTTATCAAATTAGTGCTATCCTGACTGATCAAAGACGTCTTGCCTTGTAGTCCGCTTTATAATATTCTACCTTATAATATAATATTCTTCCACATTCACACAACACCATCTAGACCTAATCTAAGCATATCTTGTACTACGGGTACTAGACAATCGATAAACATACATATATACTTTTTAGTAAATATATTACATATTATACATAGTACCACCCAGACCAAGACAAACATCCATATTAATGCACACAAATGTTTGACTTGAGCGGGAATCGAACCCGCAAGCTTCGGCGTGGCAGTCGGTTACACTCACACCAACTGGGTCGTCAAAGTATAGCACTTCAGCAGTTCACTGCTGTACTAATAGGTACATAAAGGCGAATCATTTGTGCTGGCGGATCACACCCACGTACACGTACCTAAAACTCTAAAAAAATCGAGCAGTGTCCAACGTAAGCGATAGCAAGCTATGTGATATGACGCGACGCAAACAAATTGCCAAAGCCTGCCGCATTAGCCAATCTGGTATAATTCGTACAATACATAATCTAAGTGACAGTTTGTTAGAATCGTTGCAACGCATCGCTCATTAGTTTATGAATACTTTTTGTCCATAGATTTTATGGCTAAAACGAACAATTAAACACGTGATTTTTTTAATACTGTCTGTCTGGCAAGTCTTTGCAAAGCACTGTCCGGCGTCAACAGCAAAAACTACAATTTCAATATTTTAGTTGTTTACTTCTACGGCTTAAATATATCGACACATACTAAAGTTAGACATTTGACCAAAAATATTTATCGATAAATCATCACTGTTACGAACAACACTCGGTTTCCTAACTCTATGTTTTGTCTACTGTTTGCCTACCACGATGCTGCTATAAGAGCGTGCTGCTAAACCTATCGACAGCTCTTTCTATCATACTGCATGTGCGATTAGAAAGAAGATATCAATCATAGCAACCGCTGTTGTTATTTAGTGTTACTTCTATGCCTTAGGTTATATTTCTTTGCTTGTACCCTTGTATAAGGAGTGCGTAAGAGCAAAATGGCGGCTATTCGGCCAGCGGAGACTCTGAAGTTGTCACTTTACTTAGGTTATGCGCGCGCAATCTATGACAGAGAGGTTGGACTAGGAAGGTTATATTTCTTTGATATATGAAATGAATGTTATTGTCGGTGGAGGCGTTCGGAAGCTTTGAGTACAAATCAAAACATATTTATCCTTCAGAAAATAACAACCATTAGTCTTTAGTTTTTGTACATTATATTAATAGATAAGGGATATTTTTAAGAAGAAACCCCATTTAATATATAATTAAGCTAGTAAAATTCTATATAAACTATAAAATACAATTAAATTATTAAAACGAAGTTACGATTAGAAGTTTTTGAACGTACTTCATAAAAGGTTGTCAGCATATTTGACGTACACACAGCTACACATCAACCTATACAGAACCAATATTAGCTGAACTACTCAACAACAGGTTGGTCACACTAAGGAAGTTCGCCTAATATTGGGCTTGTTTAGGTTAATGTGTAGCTGTGTGTACACAGCGTGAGTAGTTACACAAGCTTGTCTTTGCGTTTATTAGTAGCGATATTGTATAAACCCTGTATAACTCCTATACCGACGTTATACGCTGTGTAAGTATTCATACGTTAAACGTCTGAGTAATATTTTTTTATTAGTAAGACAGTTAGTAGATTGTGTTGATGCTACATAATGCTTATTATGTTATGTTGTAAGAAAGACCTTTCTAGTAATATAAAACTACCCACAACATTGATATTTGATATAAATTGGCTGTATAATTGTTTGTTAATTATTAGGTACTTATTAAAAAGAATGATCAAGAGTTTTATTGCCCCTTCTTTCTCTTGTTTCTATGCATTTGCTTTGCGAACTGGGCTCTAAATGTAAATGTAGAATCACGACGTAATCTAAAGATATATCCTTGTGCCAAACTGAATAAATGAAAGTATGATTTGATAGTTGTCTCTTTTATTTATCAAAACTGTCTCGACACTATAGGGAGCTTTCCTGATTCTGACACACTCATTCATTCGCGCAAACAGTATTAAACCAACTCACTTGCAAGCTCTGGTGGTACTATCTACTCCGGACCAATACGCCGTGTAGCTGCCATGCTTGGTAGTGTCACATCCTTTCTTTTTTGTTTCATTAACACACAGAACATCATCTATTTTTACAGAAAGTAGAGCCCTGCTGATTTCAGCATGAATGGGCCAGCTCGGCCGGGGAAGTACTACCCTCTCACAGAAAATCGACGTAAAGTAACAGTACCTAAACTGTTGCGTTTCGTTCGGTGAGTGAGAGTGCCGGGGGCCCAATCCCCTATTCCTTCTCCCTTATCCCACTCTTAATCCTATACCTTTTCCCAATCCTAAGAGGCGGCAACGCACTTGTGACTCCTGTGGTGTTGCTTGTGTCCATGGGCGGCGGTGTAATTGCTTACCATCAGGCACTCCGTCTGCTCGTTTGCCGCCTATTACTATCAAAAAGTGGGCGCTTAATATGCCTCTGTCTACCCCTTCGGGGAAACAGGCGTGAGCCTATGTATGTATGTTATAAATGTGTATGTATGTTATAATTTTACAAGACAAGAGGTACGTCCCCATAAATTTGAATCAAACTTTACAATAGCCCCTCCCACACATCTGTAAAATAAAATTGCATCGTCTGATAAATACGACCCCAAATTTAACTTTTCTAAGGACTATAAATACTTTTGTCATCGTCTGTACTCAAGACAGAGATAGTTAAACGAATACTAAGGTGTGACAGAGACACATTACATCGCACTGAAAGCTTCAAAAGTAAAAAAGAGATGTCCAATGTACGTGTTTGACGCTCAATTTAATGGATTTTTATTGATATCGATTAAAATTAATTTGAGAAATATACGTGTATTCATTTACATATAAAGATTGAAAATGTGTTCCAACTCTTTTCATTTATGTCATCGTTAATAGATAACTGATATAAGTAAATCTGATCTTTAAACCGAGAAAATAAATTTTATTACATTAATAATTTTTGACTATAAACAAAATCTCACTATATTGCTTGGTTTAATAAATCTATTTCATTTTATGTCTTATAGTACTTTTATTATTATAACAAAAATAAATTAATTCATAATCAATTATAAAACTAATCGATTTATTTTTTTTGATTGAATAAACTATTAATTTGTATTTACATAACGTGCATCACTGACCTAGACTACCGCCCCGCGCACCCCGCTTCTCGCCACCGCATTGTTCCTAAAAAGGATTATTACTTACTGCGCCGCCTTCTACGCGAACTTCAGACTCGCCATCGTTAAACGGCCGTACTTGTATATGTATGTCGTGCAGTTCCAACGTGTAGTTAAGACTTCAATTGCCGTTCGTTACTCTCGAAAAAAACGGTAGTGGCTGGACAGATTTCAACCATTTTTGTGTTGTTTGATTGAATACTACGAAGATAGTAAAAAAAGAATAGACAAAACATCCGAAAAATTGGCGAGCCAAAATGGTTATTTTATGAGAATTGTCACGTTGCGGCCGGTCTGAAATTTGATATAAAGTTTCTATTCGATCAGCAAATATTACATACAGATTTAATCAGAAACCCCTTTTTAGAAAACTTTTATAAGCATTGATTTTTTACTAAATGTTCTGGACTCACTTACTTATCGTGTCAATGGCACCACTTTAGATAGTTTGGGCCCAATAATTGGCCACACGAATGACGTTTGGCCTTCATATAATTCGTCTAGCGTACACAACTTTGGGCTTGCAGGGTTAATGGCGCACCGTCTGTGGTGACGCGCCACAGCCGCAACTGTTCGTGCTTGAGTCTATTAATCTCACCTTGATAGGTTATATGTACTGACATGGATAAGCAGCATATTGAGTACCTGCCATGGTTAATCAATTGCTATATTGAGATTTCTCAAGTAATCTTGGTTGAACCAAGATAGCTAGTGAAATCTATATACAACGTGTAATGGAAATAACGCACATCCTCAGACACCCCAATTAGAAAACCTTGTTACAATCATAATGCATGCATTGAAATATTTTTTTTATTTGCGTAAATAATGTTTTTTAAAGAAAGTATTAACTCAATTAAAAGTGAAAATCGTGGTCACTCTAAATCTGCGCACGCACACAAACGAAACGTTGCTATGGTACACAAACAACAGCGATCTGATAGGAACGAAACACGATACGATATAACAAAATGTATGAAATTCAGTCTGTAAACCACAGTCCAGACTCTGATAGAGTGGGGTTTACAAAAATGATGTTTGAACATTTGTCGGCCACTGTTGATATTACCAAAGATATTATGAGTATTATTTTCTTTCCATCACACTTTTAGGCTATGGAGTGGACAGTAGAATCATTTAGGTACCTATTTTTTGTTATTAATATGCACGATCTATTATTTCTTAACATCGTAAGTGACTATTGTGACTATCTTAACTTAATCATACCTAGTTAGCATTATTGATCGATAAAGTAAAAGAATATCAATGAGAGAAATAAACAAGAACGGCGTGTTTAAAGTTGTCTTGTGAATCTAAATACTTACAATAATAGAATAATAAAATAACTTACAGGCTTAAAAATCACATTTCTTCGGTCCACGTAGCACTTCACTACTTATTTCCTCACAAATCACATCTTTTCACTGTTTCAAAAGCAGCTAGTATCTTAATTAATTAACTACTCGGCAACATCTAGATGATGTTGAACATTCCACACCGGCACCGGCTTGTTGATAATTATTAAATTATACTCCATTACCTACACATTTTGTAAACAAGTGAACTTTTAAAAAGGTTTTCACAGCACTCACTGATAGAATCAGATAGATATTCCCGGTTGTGTACTTGTCATAACATGTCTAAGTTCACCTCGCTCTTTCCCGTTGTTTATTACCTACGTTAGTGAAAGATAGATGATAGACATTTTGGTGGTCAATTGTGTGCTATTGTCTTTTGCCGTCTATTGTGTTGTATTAATGTGGGCGTTTGTGTAAGTCAACGTAGAACCATTTAACAAATGCATTTAAAAATAAGCCGTTCTGCTTTGTTTTAAGGTTTATTTTCGAATAGCTAAATTTTTTTTAAAAATTGTGTTTTATTAATGTGTGCGTTTGTGTAAGTCAACGTGGAACCATTTAACAAATGCATTTTAAAATAAGCCGTTCTGCTTTGATTTAAAGTTTATTTTCGAATAGCTCAATTTTTTTGAAATGAGTGACTACAATTTACGTTATTTTAATTATTTTAAGACTAAAAATAAACAATATTAAAAATGACGGAAATGGATTCAGTTGCCGATTGTGAACAAAGTACTTTCAAGATGTGCATTTAAACTTGTTACATGTTGTATATTTTTATTTCAAATGGGTACTCAGTAGCACATAATCTTTCGAGGCGTTATTTTCTAATTTTCATGGTATTTTTCTTTACGCATCAACAGCCTTTTCCAGTCCACTGCTGGTGTTAAGCCTTCCGTGGTGGAGGTTTTGGCCTACTATACACCCTAGCCAGACGTATTCGTATAGGGATTTATTTCGAGATTTCCTTCTCTTGTGTTTCTCTTAGTCGCCTCATACGACACCCTCGGCATAAATGTTTATTTATACTTACTTATAGTTATTTTTCACCTGTAATAATAGCTGTTAGTGGGATTAATAAATATTAAATAAATAAATCATCACCCCCAAATAACATAACATTTTTATCAGGGAAAGCAAATAATTAAGAAAAAAGAAAAACTCATAGCTTAAGCATTATGATAACTGCGAATGGCATATTCAAATTAATTCTTTACAAGGATAAGACATAGTCAACATGGATTTTATCAAGCAAAAAACATAAAAATTAACTTTAATTAGATAAATCAGACAAAACCTTGAATAGTCCCCAAAGGTTTATTATTAACAACAATCACTTTTATATAATTCTCCCCAAATTACACATTTTTGCTAGAGAAAGTAAACAATTATGAATAAGGCAAAACGCATGCTTAGGCATTATGATAACTGTACCTACATGTCATATATTATCCAAATCGACATATTATAAGAAAAGGCATGGTCGACATGGATTGTATCAAGCAAAACACATAAAATTATAACATACATACACATTTATAACATACATACATAGGCTCACGCCTGTTTCCCCGAAGGGGTAGACAGAGGCATATTAAGCGCCCACTTTTTGCCAGTTATTTGATCCCACGTAATAACTGGCGAGCCTAATGCCGCTAATCTGGATGTTTTGTTTGCCACAGCCTCGTCCGTTGATAAGCAGGTGCACCACTTGCAGGTGAGGTTGGCTTGGGACCCTGCGTTCTTGGTGGGAACCCTATGCACTGTTAATAAAATTGAAAAAAAAAAAAAATTAAATTATTCCTTTAGTTGAGACATCGAATGGAGCCCAAGATCCGACTCCTGTTTGGCGCTGCTACCCTAATAAAAGTAAAAGCAAGTAATTATTTAAACACTCACACTGATACGTTAAGAAGGGAGGAGTAATGTTGGCATAGAACTTTGTTTTAGTCTGCGCCATCTGTCATTACTATTAAAACATTCCGCAGTAAAATGCTTGGAACAAAATCTATGGTGCTTTCTAAGCACCCAATTTTCTCCACGACATACTGCAGCAAGTGGATTGCTATTTTGTAAATCTTTATTACGTGGAAATCTAAAAAATAACGAGGTAAAAATATACGGTGGATAGACATATCGATAAGATTTTTTACAACACTTGACAATGTCGATATAATTATTATACGGCTAAATTCAAAATCATGACAGAACTGGTCATAAAAGAAAAATCACTAAGGTTATATAATTTGATGGCATAGTATTGTCTAAATTGTATCTTACACGTCAGTTGACTGTGTTCAATTTGTAAGTACTAGGACTACTTCTATGCTTTAGTTATTGTTCTGTGGTATCGCTAGAGCGGAGCAAGGAGCAATACAGAGCAACACCAATCGTTAGTGTATACCTATCTATGCCTGTCAATAATTATTTTTATTTTTTTACTTTTTCGCATAGACTAATTATTGGTCTCTCTCTGAATTAGAAAGTATGAGCCACAGAAGAATAACTGAAGCATGGAAGGAACGATATTTTAAGAACAAATTGAATATAGCTACACGCTTCACTCATATGATAAATTAGAGTTGCCAGAAGAAGATGGCACTATGTTTGTCAGTTAGGGCTAAAGACAATTTGAACACAAATATCGTAACTTTTTAATTTAATAGTGACTGAGCAAATCCGCTATCGATATCGATTAAAGTTTCAATATAGGTTCAAAATCAAACGGACTTGTAAACTATATTATTTATATGTTATACATTTTAAATTCCGTAACTTTATGTCCACAGCAGTCAGAACGCTAGTTGATGGACAGTCTTTAAATAATTATTACACAAACTTGTATTTTTAAACTGAACTTATATATTTTTGTTTTAAATGGGTACTCAGTAGCAGTACGTTTTCAGCTGTAATGAAAGCTGTAAGTGGGATTAATAAATATTAAATAAATAAATCATCACCCCCTACTCTCTCTCTAATCTCAATAACATATTTTTATTAGAGAAAGCAAATAATTTAGATAAAAGCAAAACTCATAGCTTAAGCATTATGATAACTGAGAATGGCATATCCAAATTAATTCTTTACAAGGATAGGAGATAGTCGACATGGATTTTATCAAGCAAAAAACATAAAAATTTACTTAAAATAGATAAATCAGACAAAACCTTGAATAGTGCCCAAAGGTTTGTTATTAACAATAATCACTTTATTGAAATTTTCTCATAACATAGTGTAAGTAATATAAATCTATGTGTAAAAAATGTATGTGCGGGATCGGACACTTTTCGGTCATACATGTGACACACAGAATATTTAGAGAGAAAAAAATTGTGGCTAGACTAGCCCTTCGATTTTATCTTGGGATCGGCTCATTATTAGTCCACTAGTCGAACAAGAACAACCAAGTGTTGGTCTCTGGGTAGATGACATTTAACAAAATATCTTTCAAATGAAGATTCCCTTATTTTGATGCATATCCACTCAGTAGTCGTGACTATGAAAGCAGACAATTCTTATCAAACCTTCAAATTACTGTCCTTTAAATATTACTGTCTTTGTAAAGAAAGATCAGATTTTTTCTATAGGTGTATAAATTTTTTTTGTAATATGATGGATTCTAACAAGCTTCGGAATTCATTACTGTTGCTGATAGTTTAAATAATAGCAAGTAACTATTTAAGCACTCACACTGATATGTTTAGAAGGGAGGAGCCATCTGTCATTACTATAAAAACATTCCGCAGTAAAATGCTTGGAACAAATTCTATGGTGCTTTCTAGGCACCCAATTTTCTCCACGACATACTGCAACAATCTACTTATTTTGTAAATCTTTATTACGTGGAAATCTAAAAAATAACGAGGTAAAAATATACGGTGGATAGACATATCGATAAGATTTTTTACAACCCTAGAAAAGTCGATATAAATATTATAAGACTAAATTCAAAATCATGATAGAACTGATATAAAAGAAAAAATCACCAAGGTTATATAATTTGATGGCATAATATTGTCTAAATTGTATCTTACACGTCAGTTGACTGTGTTCAATTTGGGAGTACTAGGACGGTCTCTATGTATATTATCCAATCTCTTTGGTATGAGCACATAAAAGGCATGCACACGGTAGAACAGCGCTCAGTCGTTGCCCATCGGTGCTGAGGATGTCTCGTGGAGAGGCGAAACACGTGTCGAAGCATTGTCGGCGCATAGAGCGGGATACTGAACGTCAGGTATTTTCCTGGCACCCATTTCCGCATTATTCCATATATCCCTTATCCTTTGTCTTTAGAGGAGTTCGGTATTGTCAACCTTTTTCAATTGCAATAGTTGGGATGGGCAATCCGAGGGTGCGTGGTGGGTTGTTCTTTCCTCCCATTAGGTTACAATGGAGTTCCGCCAAGTAACGCCTGATTCAATCAACAATATTACTTAGTTTAAAATACATTTTTTTAATAATAAAATGAATACTGCCTTTTAAAACAAAGCATACTAAAATATTTGCTCTATCTTTCTATGCCTGAGCAGCAATAGCCTAGTGGAAATACCCACAGACTGCCATGCAGAGGGTAGAAGGTATCGGGTTCGATTCCACGGCGCACCACTGACTTTTCAGAGTTGTGTGTGTGCACATTAAGCCGTCGGTCCTGGCTGACTTGAAAATGTGAAGATGTTTGACAGTCGTTAAAGCGAATCAGTACCTACGAATAAACTGACACTAGTTGGAAACCATGGAATATAGCTATCCGTTTGGATTACGGAGGCATGAGAAAAGCTAATATTTAGCCAATTTAGGTTAGACTAGTAAGTGGACCCCGGTTTCCAACTAGTTTTCCCAATTAAAATTCCCAATCAAAAAAGTATTTATTTAAGTACCATTATTTTATTGTAATTTGACCATAAAATCTATCTTCACTTTCTAGTCACTGCTTTATCTTTAATTTCAAGCTACACCAGTATTCGACAGACTTTTAACTTCATACTTTCTAATGTAACAATTAGCACCAATTGTAGCCGATTCTCTTTTAAAGTTCATATTATAAAACACGGGTTTTAGCTAAAATCTATTCATAATGAACTTATTAGAAACGGTTTTTAACAAAATAAAACAAAATAAAATATGTGCTGTTATCAGTGAAGAGTTGCCTCGTCTGTAGCTAATTCTTAATCTTGTCATAAAAATGCTTTGTCATCAGTAGATACTGAACAGACCTTATCTCATCAATTTTTTTGTAGTGGTTCAGTATACAGGTTTCAAAGTTGACCTCACAAACTTACCAAGCAAGTAAAATAAAAGCTTTTTAAAGTACACTGATATTAAGATAAAGGGAAGTAGTAAATATAAATATTGTACTGGTATCTGCGAGCGACACATTTTTAACATAAAACGCCTGAACATTTTAAAACTGTATTTTAAGCAATACAGGTCATTCAGACATAGCTACAAAGTGAATTGAATTGAACAACTTACCAGAATTTACTTTCAAACATCACCTAGTTAAGTCTATCTAGAAGTTGACCCGTAATCCGATACTAAGAGAACTAAACACAATTTCTTAATAGGTTTATGAACAAACCTTACAATTGTTCTTAAACACACCATTTGAACATTTTCACTTCAGAAATTTCAGTCGATGCAAATCAATGAACCGTTCGGCAGAGTTTTCGACTACTCTTGTACAAACTAATATTAGTGTACGAATATAACAGTGTCTGTAGCTTGCTCGAATATTCTTTGTTTGCTCAACTTCATGGCGTGTAATTTGTGCAAAATTTCTTGGCTGCTTTCCTCTTGCCGCTCAAATGGACACGTAGGTTCATTTGTGCCAAACTATCATATAAATAGTTTCCTAAACTGCTCGACGTATAATTAGATTGGAGCAAACATTAATCAGTCCTATCGCAAAAGTTATTTGGTATATTTTTAGAACCGAACTTCGAAAGTAGCTATTTTTTTTTATTAAGAAATTTTTATGTAAACCTAGACTAGGTAAAATAATAGCTGGCGAACAAAGTCTGTCAGTTATATAACGTTCAAAAGGTGACAGGGCTCTAAGTATTCAGGATAGTGACAAGGTGTAACAGATAGCTCGTTATTTTTCATCCATTGTACCTACTGTGTAAAGTCCTAACGATGCTGTAAAGAAAATTATTCTCTGAACTCAGTGATTCGATAAAAACTGTAGGAAACCTTGCAAGTAAAAGTTAGTGTACAATTGTAACTACAGTGACTTTGATTTAGTTCGGTCCAATCCGGATTTAAATATTTTCATACGTAAAGCGCTTGTTACAAAATGAATATTGTAATAAATGTTGGATGCTGGAATACGTATGAAAGTATAATCAAATACAATTCCGGGTACAAAAATAGAACCACGACAATATTACAATTTGTCGACAGATTATTTCGTACTGACGCCGTTTCTTGTATCAGAAATAAGATTCAATCTCAAATTCAAATATTTTATTGCTCTCCATATGTTTTCATGGTGTCACATACATAAATAGATCAGATATGGACCCTGACGGGCACGGCAATTTACAAAAGAAGAAGAAAGGAGGAAGCCGCTGGCGACAATATTTCGGTTATTTTATATTTTTATAAACCTACATTTCTAATGATAGTTAAATAGCCATTTACATATTGTCATTTAAGTTTATATAATAATTATTAACAAAAAAATTAAAGCTATAGGTAATATCAAAGATATTTTAAATGTATTATTTTTCTATTATTGTTTTAAGTTTATAGATTAGAAAATTAATTATTTCAATGTAACATTTAGTTAGCCAATGGGGTTTTTCAATTTATTATATACATATTTATTGTTTTAAAATGATTGGAGATTAATATGTTTATTATATACTTTACGCGGATTTATCCGCGTGGTGACGGATTAAGAATACGGAATGTCACCACCCCATATTTATTTATTTATTTATTTAATTTATACACTAAACTGTGTACAGGTTGACTTAATGCCTTGGGCATTATCCGCCAGTCTACCTTTGAGCGGTGCTGAGAAACGTAGTAGGTGTATTAAATACTTACTATAATATTATAAGATAGGTATAATAATATAATATAATTCTTAAATAAATATACATGCATACAATATACATACATATATACTTACATAAATATATAAACATATAATTATACTACCTAAATACGATATATATGAAATAAATAATATCTACATATAAGAACTAAAGGAAGAATACGTAAAGCCATACGCAAATACAAAACGAAATGAAGATACAGTTCCTATGACACATCCGCTGGTCTTGCCAACAAAAGCTCCTTTACCTTAGCCTTAAATTTGTACTTCGTTTTGCACGTCCTGATTTCTAGAGGGAGGGCATTCCAGAGGAGAATGGACTGAACGGGAAAGGAAGAGTGAATAACAGATGTGTTATGAGAAGGGATAGTAAGAAGAAGATTATTAGACGATCGCAAACTGCGGTCATGGTTGGAACACAGATATTGAAAATGACAAGTTAAATAATTTGGGGATGAAGGAGACATAAGAATGGAAAAAAGGGTAGTGAGAGCACGCAAACTGTGACGATGACGGATAGGAAGCCATTTCAATTGGGAACGGTAAGCAGACACATGGTCATACTTGCGAAGATTGAAAACGAATCGATTGCAGTTATTGAGAAGACGGTCAAGTTTGTTGAGAAGGTCTGCATTCAGGTCATAGTAGTATACATCACCATAGTCGATTAACGGGAATATCAAAGTCTGCACAAGCATTGTCTTGGTCTTGGATGGGTGCAAGTTCTTGAGGCGGTAAAGAGTCCGTAGGGTGCCGGTGACCTTTTGACTCACCTGGGTCACTTGAGTTCGCCAATTAAGTGTGGCATCCATATGCATCCCTAGATTTTTAACAACAGGATACCAATCTATGCCCGTGCCGTTGTATGTTATGGTTGGAACACAGGTTGTGTCTAATTTTCTTAATAAGCCTTGGCTGCCCAAGACAATGGCCTGACTTTTATTTGGGTTTACAGTCAGCCCAAACCTTTGAGTCCAATTGTGTATCTCAGCCAGATCCCTGTTAACCATGTCAATTGCCAAAGACAGCGACTCCACATTAACCTGGGTATATATCTGCAAGTCGTCGGCATACAAATGGTGAGAACACTGAAGATTTTTAGTTATGAGATTTATAAAAATGGAGAATAACAAGGGAGAGAGAATACCGCCTTGAGGGACACCAGCTTTGATGTCAGCCCATTTTGAGTATGACTCGCCAAGGTGTACCGACTGCTGACGCCCTCGAAGATATGTTGAGAACCAATCCAGAGCCCTGGGTGAGACCTTAAGATAGGAGAGGACTGATAAAAGGAGGTCGTGACTGACGGTATTGAAGGCATTGGAGAAATCAATTAGAACCAAAACCGTAACTTTAGAGTTTTCAATGCCGTCTCGAATATCGCCAGTCACTTTGAGGAGAGTGGAAGTAGTGCTATGGCCAGGTCTGAATCCAAATTGATATGGACTCAACAGGTTATGACGGTGTATAAACCGACTCAACTGTTTATGGACACAGGCTTCTAGCACTTTTGAAAGGAAAGGAAGAATGGATATAGGTCGAAAATGGTTGGGCAGAGAAGGATTGGAGGTCTTGGCAAGAGGGATAACGTGAGCTTTGCCCCACAAGGAAGGAAAGGAACCAGACTCAAGGGAGAAATTAATGACGTGGGAGATCGCCGGCAGGAGTTGGTCCAAGATGGTAATGACCATACGGCGGCTGATGTTGTCATGTCCCACGGCATTAGATTTTATGGAAAGGATTATCTTTTTGATATCACCCGAAGACTCTGGAGAAAATTGGAAAGATTCAATGTCAAGTTGGGGTAAGTTATTTAAGTAGGTAACTGTCAGACACTTGGTCTGGTGATCCAAAGGAGTGGAAGAGGTGAAATATTGGTTAATATGATCCAAACCAAGTGTCAGACGGAAGTCACACCGTTGCTGCTTGCCAATACCAAGAGTTCCAAGGAACTTCCAGATATTGGCAGGCGATGTAGAGGTAATATTATTAAGAATGTGTCGGCGTTTGGCATTTCGCACCATTTGATTACACCGATTCCTTGCAGATTTGAAAAGCACCCAGTTTTCCTCGCACCGGTCCCGTTTATATCTTCTAAACGCCCGATCCCTACGGCGCATTGCCATACGAACACCCGCCGTAAGCCAGGGTGCTGGGGGATGCTTTAGTTTCACGCGCCTGACCGGTGCATGTACATCGTATAGACGACAAATAGTGCTGTTGAAAACATTTACTTTATCATCTACAGTGGAGGCAGAAAACATGTTGTCCCAATTCAGCTTAGAAGCGTCCTGACCGAGTTTAGTGACATCCATGCGACCAAAACAACGCATGTACCGGACTTTAGGAGGGGATTTAGCAGGTTTTAAGCGGTAGGTAATGAAAATAAGGTCATGGCGGGAAAAACCAGGAGCAGGATATTGACCGTGAGATGTCACTAGGGAAGGATTGGACGTAAGGATCAAGTCAAGCCACGTGTCCACCCCATTACTATTGTGATGGGTGGCCTGCAATGGCATAACGTGGAGGCTGGCTGACTCGATAATGTCAAGGAGTTTACTGGAATGACTAGAGGAGGGAAAAAGGAGATCGGTATTAAAATCGCCCATGATGATGTGATGTTCATACTGTGACCCTATAGATTCCAGAATCGGTTCGAGACTGGAGAAATAATCGACAGTAGGAGGACAATAGACAACGCCAAGAACAGCTTTCGCTCCCCTGACGTCAACCTCGAGGAATAAGTACTCCGCAGGGGAAGAGGCGGGATTAGAGGATTCAAGAATTTTAAATGAACAAGTACTGCGGAGATAGACTGCAACCCCACCACCTCTCCTCCCGACTCGGTCATTCCGTATTAGAATGAAGCCGGGGAGAGAGAAAGAAGTTGAAAGAAGAGTAGGTTTGAGCCAACTCTCCGAAATCAGGACGGCATGTACATTGACATCCGCCACAAGATCCAGTAAGTCACTGAAGTGGCTCGGTATACTTTGAGCATTTAGGTGACAAATGTTCAACGTCATTCGAGATTGTTGGGTAAACGAGAGTCTTAAACAATCACTCAAGGCACCATCAGCAGAAGAGAAACTGTCATTGTCGGAAGAAGCGGCTGTTTCGTCGGCAGACCAATACGTATCATCAATGGCATCCATAGATAAAATATAATAATAAAAATAAATATATATAAAAAAATATAAATAACTGAAATATAATCAACAATTAAACTACCTTAATAATACTTCAATACAATACGGGTAACCCAGCACCACCCGCCAGCTTACAAAACCAAAAAATATTTAATACTGTTTCCGAACGCAACAATAATCTAGATTTGACATTTACAAATACAATTGACAACGTCACTTTGACAGCCAATAAATTACCGTGCGGTGAAATAAAAATATTATGTACATAAATAAATTCAATAACAAAGAAACATGAATGTGGGTAACGGAAATAATAGGCAGAAACAGCATAATAAACTACATAAGATAGAAAATATAAAAAAAGAGGAAGTCTCAAGATAAGAGTAGTTGTAAACATTAAATTATAGCTATTTACGTGACTTGTTGTCTGTGCTAGAGGAACCGGCAGTCACGGCGCCATTCTTGCTTAGAGATGAGGAGCCACTTGCAGACTTAGCGTGCTTCTGGGTCAAAGAGTTCAGTTCATCTACGTGGAACACTTTGTGACGAACTCCATCGGGCGCCTTTACTATAATCACGCCGTCCTGCGTCCAGCAAGCCCGCATACCAAAGTGTTGTCGAGCTTTGGCGAAAATGGCCTGTCTAGGTTTTGTCAGGAATTCCTTCACTGAGACGGATGTGCCCTTCAATTTCGCCTTAGCCCTCCAAACTGAAGATCTTTGGTCCACTCCTGCGAACCAGACCAAGATTGGCCGGTGGTGACCGTCATTGGACAACCCAATCCTGTGACATGAATGTATAGAGTCCATGGCTATGTTTGGCAGCTCCATCTTCTGAACAATCTTGATCACAGATGTCCTGCAGTCTTCCTTCTCAGCCTCAGGAATGCCGAGAAAAAGGAGAGCTTTGCGCCTGTGCCTTGTCTCCATGGCATCAATGTTATGAGCGCATTCATTGATTTGTTTGCGCAGCAGGCTGAGCATTGCAAACATCAGCTCTCTGAATGTGCGAAACTCTTCAGCAATTTTTGCCACAGTGTCCTTGGCCGGGCCTCCCTGCAGCTGCGCCTCCAGCTCCGCCATCCTTTTGGAAAAGGACTCTTCTAGGTTGTCTTGTGCCGTCTTAATATCAGCCAACTGAGACATTCCGGTAGTGTTGTGCTTGTAAGGTGTAAAACTTCAAGTGAGTGTGTAGCGCTGGTAGGTGGTGTGACTTGCAGAATTACAGTTACATACAAGTAGGTATGTGTATCTTGTACCAACGTTAGTGCAGACTATTTATGCTTTAAAAAACTTGGTGTGATAGTATAAATGTTTAAATATGTTTTAAAACAATTAAATTTAAAATTTTATAATTCAAACTATGTGTTAACTATTTTTACACCTACCGCCGAAAAAGATCATATCATCCCGTGGGTGTCGTAAGAGCCGACAGAGGGAGCATATTATGCAGAGAACAGCACTGTAAGAGAAGGAAAACTTGATACAAACCCTATACCAACCCGTTTGGCCAGCGTGGTATAGTAGGCCAATTCCTCCTTTCAAAGGAGAGGCCTAGTCCAGCAGTGGACTTTTAAAGGCTGATGATGATGATTATATACTTAACTAAACTTATAGGCGCGTAAATCATACACATAGATATTATATGATAGTTTTCAGATAGATATTAACAATACAAATATATATCTGAAAACTGTATAAAATTATATTTGATATCTTTTGAGTTTATCGCGTTCACACAGACAGACGGATGCGGTCAGGAGACTTCATTTGATCATATTAATATATGTAGTTATAAACGATTCACTGTCGCTTTTGTCTCTAAGTACTTTTATAATATCGGTAGGTACTTAGTACTTATCATTACTCATGTGAATCATTACAGCGCCTGCTAAGAACTTGATTGCAATATATCTGCGTCCAAGATGTAGTTTGCTTGATAAACGGTGATCGATTCCAGGCTAGTAATGTGTCTGCCTCATATATCTCCCTCTACGCCATGAACTATCTTAGTTCAGACGACATCCACGCAGTACCTACTCAATTAAGTTTTCATCACACACGATTGTAAGTAGGGCATGCAAAACCGGTTTTCCGGTTTTGCGCAAAACCGGAAATCGGCCAAAATTTAACGATTTTTGTAAACCGGTTTTGAGAGCCAAAACCGGAGCTCAGCTCCGGTTTTCCCATTATTGAGTAACAATTAACATTTTGATTTTTATCAACATTTTTTTCGAACACTCAAAAAACAATTAATTTTGAGGCATCAAATGTATCCGAACCGAACACAGCCTGCCCACCCACTTACACGCCTCCCTCCACTACCCCCGCGGCCCGCACCCCGCACCCGTAAGCCGCCAGCCTGCGCCTGCGTTGTTGCAGTAATACCCTTACCGGGAGTGCAAGTGCGTGTCCGCCGCCCTTGCCTGCGACGCTAGGACAAAATGTGAGTATTTACTTAGTTATTAATTTATTATATTTTGTGTCTTTTAATGTACAAGATTTATGTATTAAAATTTATGTTTAAGAAAGCTTGACGAACAAAACAGCGTTTTGAGTTTCAAGCTAGCGACTAATTTGAGAAGTCGCATAAAGCAAAGACGTCTCCTAGCAGGTGTTTTACACTATTTACATGATTGGGAAGACTTCTCCGCCCAAGATGATGATGACACATTTCCCAAACCCAATGGTGCTGAAATAACTGAAACTATTATCAACTTGTTGCAGCAGCTAAAATATAAACCCGAGTACATAGACACCATCACCGCAGTTCTCACCGAGCAGTCCATACCTTCGCAATCGTCATCATCTGACGCTGAAGAGCTAACTCTTCAAGAGCAGCTAGAGAAGGAATTACACAAATGCAAGAAAAGAGAACCCCCAAAAATCGGTCAGATTTCGACCTGGCTGGATTCGTAAAAGTAGAGCAAGCCATGTATGAAAGCGGAGGGCGTGTATCTCACCGAAGCATATAATTATTTATATTCAAAGAAGAAGAAGAACCATATATGTGTTCTACCAACAAGTGTTGAAAGTGAAAGGGTGTTTTCGAGTGCTGGGTATTTCTGTAACAAAATAAGAAGTTCGCTGTCTGATCGAATGTTGGATGCACTTATATTCTTGAGATCACATTATCAAGAACAGCGATCTCTTGAAAACAAGTGATTTATGCTTTATTTAAATTAGTATACATAGTTGATTATTGATCTCTTTTTTAGTGCAATATGAACCATATTATAATAATGTTATTTTGTAGTTTGTCTTCAAAGTTACAAAAATGTTGATTTTTTTGGTAATTGTGGGTGGCTGTGTTTCATATTTGAAGATGCTGATTGTGTTTTCTATGTTTAAAATATATTATTTTTGATAGCAGACTTAATAGGTACCAAAGATACCAAAAACTTACTTGTTGTTGATTTGATCTCAGTTAATTAATCTTTATACTATTATAAATTCATTGTTATCTGTACAATTATTACGGTTTGGATTAAAAAGAAATGTGTCATACAATTTGTTTTATTTGTAGACTTAGTGGGTATTTAAAAAAAATGGTGTTTCTTTTTAAATTATACTACATTCGATTTTTTTTGCTAAAACCGGACCTAGCTCCGGTTTTCGGTTTTGGTCCCAAAAAAACGATGTTCAAAACCGGTTTTGATGACTTTCCGGTTTTGCATGCCCTAATTGTAAGTCGGAACTGTTGCAAGATTGTTCATAGGTACTATTAGTTTGATTATGATAGTTAGTTTCATCTTGTGCTCTTGGAATATAATGTAGATGCGATATTTTTTTAAGTTTTAGTGACGGGTATTTCATCTAAATAGCTGAATGGGTGTATCCCATATTAAGTGCATAAAAGACGAAACAGGAGCAATTCTTATGGATGACGATAGAATAAAAGAAAGATGGAGGACATACTTTGAAAAGTTAATGAATGAAGAGAACGATTGGAGCGGCAAACTTGAAAGGGAGGTGATGAATATTGGTTTAGTGAAGGGAATAACTAAAGATGAGGTAAAAAAGGCTGTTAGGGGAATGAAGAATGGGAAAGCGTTAGGACCAGACGGAATACCAGTGGAAGCATAGAAAGTGTTAGGAGATAATGGATGACTTTATTCTTCAATAAGCTGTTGCACGAGGAGACCATACCCGAGGAATGGTGCAACAGTTACCTGGTACCCATTTTTTAAAATAAGGGTGATATCCAAGAGTGCAACAATTATCGGGGAATAAAGTTAATGCCTCATAATATGAAAGTCTGGGAGAGAGTAATTGAGCGACACCTGCGAGACGAGAGTGAGATTTCACGAAACCAATTCGGTTTTATGCCTGGTCGAGGTACGGTGGATGCCATTTTTGCACTTCGCCAGATGTGCGAAAAATACAGGGAGGCACATAAAAACTTGCACATGGTATTCATTGACCTTGAAAAGGCATATGATTGAGTGCCCCGTGAAGTCTTGTGGTGTTACTAAATACCTGACGTTAATTCAAGCCATGTACGCTGAATGGAGAACGCAAGTCCGATCCGCGTCTGGTATCACAGCCAGATTCGATGTGGCCGTAGGCTTGCACCAGGGGTCGGCCCGGCCCGGTGTATAAGGTGGTTATAAGGCCTGTCGTACTGTATGGAGCTGAGTGTTGGGCTACAAAGAAGATGGATGAGAAACGATTGCATGTTGCTGAGATGAGAATGTTACAATGGATAAGTGGAGTGACAAAAATGGACAGAATTAGGAATGATTACATTAGAGGTAGTATGAATTTGGCGCCCATTGATGAAAAGGTAAAAGGGAGTCGATTGGCCTGGTATGGACATGTTATGCGACGAGATGAGATGTACGTAGGTAAGAAAGTGATGAATATGCACGTATAAGGAAGAAAAGGGAGAGGGCGGCCAAAGAAAAGATAGATGGACTGTGTGAGGATGGATATGAAAGAGAAAGGGATAAACGATTGGATGACTGGTGACAGAGAAGTATGGAAGCGAAGGACATACTGCGCCGACTCCAAATAAATTGGGACCAGGGCAAGACAATGATGATAAGCTGAATCTAATATTGTAGTTTAAACCTTATAAGGGGTGACAATTTTTATGTAGCTAATTTTAGTGATGGGTATTTTAGCTAAATAGCTGAGTAACTAATATTGAAGTTCAAACCTTATAAGAGTTGACAATTTTGACAAGTTGTAAGTAACAGCTATGTAGGTAGAATATACATATTTTGCATTATACATAATTTAGACAAGTCAAAAGCTATTGTGCTTGCAGATCCTTAAACTACTCCTATCAATGATTATGAATCCTTCTACCATATTTATTGGCGACGCGATGTTTTTGAAACCGTCTCCACTCCGCAACTGATGACGTCTGAGCACTACTCACTAGAATCACCGCGGTATCGTCGACCATCCACGGCGGAATCAGTTACAGCGTAGCGTAGACAGCGTACTATAACGCAATCCGCTTTCTAGTTTTGTTAAGGTTATGCTGCAGTAACTCTTATCAAGTCATTTCGACGCCGTCACTCGATCATATTACTGTAATCGACCGCTTTTTGGTGGTGCATTTATCTTACCGTCAGGGGATTTTCGTCAAACATTGCCTGTCATACCTCGATCAATTCCTGCTGATGAAATAAATGCCTGTTTGAAGTCATCATTTATTTGGAGATATGTACAAAAATTTACACTGAATATTAATATATGTATTCACCTACAAAATGATGTTGTAGTGTGTATGTTCCTTTAGAATGATTTACCTATTAAGTATGCTCTCTTATAACGATATGTATGAAATGCTTACTATGCAGTTTACTTAATAATGCGCATTATATTGTAACTCATTGAATAAACTACTTTCGTACGTACAAGACCATCTTTAATTTCTCAGAGGACCCCCAATATCACATGGCGACCCTGCCTCTTGGGGTCTGCCAAGGGGCTATCTTAGTTTTCGAGTATTAGTTTTAGCATTTTCAGTAAACAACAACTATGTGTCGCTCAACTGTTGAGAAAGAGGAAGTTTTCTTGAGCCAGAATTCGGCCGGCGGACAAAATGACGCTTTACTCAAGGACATTGGTGGTCACATGGAGCGACTGAGTCTGGTCACAATGATAATACTCGCTGTGATAGCTGTTCTGGTAATGTACTTTGGAATAAAACTATATAGAAATTGCCATCGTCAATGGATACGTGAAGAAATGGGTCTTAGCACGTTCCAGCGTATCAGAGCTTCCATGAGAGGACGAGTGGATAACGGCTCCAGCAACGACCGTGAGTGATAACCATTTGTGTTCAGTGTTTAAAAGGTCACAAAGTGTCATATTTCATTGCGCTAATAACTAATGCACTCTATAATCGTACACAAGTACTCAGTGAATATGATACCGAGCGCGTAAATCTGCAACGTTGGACATTCTATAATTATAATGTTTCGTAGCTATTCTACTTAAAACTGTATTGTTTTATAACTTAGAAATGTAAGTTAAAGCGTATGTTTTTGCAATGTTTATTATAGAACATGATTGATAATTTAATAGAAAATTTTGACTCTTTGGTAAACATACGCAAATATTTGATTAAGAAAGGTCAAAGTAGATTTAAAGGTAAAGTGATTGAGACTAAGTTAAGCGAAGCTAAATGTATTTTCGATCATTGCCAGAATATTTTTTTATTGTTAGAAAATAGTAAGGACGTTAAATTAGCGTCGGCAGTAGAGGTTTTTCAGAATATACGAAAGGTATACGACGAAATAAATAATTTATGTATTTTTTCTAAGACAGATATTACTTGCAAGATGGAATTTGACTTTAAGGTGGCGTGTAATTTGTTGCCAGTTATGGACGGCAAGCAGGAGACTACCAAACGGTTAATAGATTGTGTCGAAATGTATGCAGATACGTTAGATGACAAAGGTAAGACCATGTTAATTACATTCATTCTCAAAAGCAGATTGACAGAAAAAGCAAAGTTGCGTATTCCCCGTTCCTATGCGACTATTGAGGATTTAATTAAAGATTTGCGACAGCATCTTGTGCCTAAAAAATCTTATATGGCCATACAGACACAGTTACAGAATATACGACAAGGTTCTAGCTCAATCGACAGTTTTGGTAGCGAAGTTGAAAGACTGTTTACAGAATTGACTATTGCCCAAACAAACGATAATCCAAGCATATATGACGACGGGTTGAAAGCTTTAAATTAAAAGTCTGCTATAAAACACTTTTCAGAAGGTCTGCGCAGCTCTAGGCTTGGGACGATTATCTCGGCCCGAAACTACAGCAGTCTAGCGGAGGCCATCCAGGCAGCAAAGGACGAGGAAATATCATCGCACCAACCACAAGCAGGTAACATCATGCATGCATCTAAAAATGGACGTGGTTCCCTCTTTATTAGGCAATCCCAAGGACGTTCTTATCAGAGAGGCAATTTTTATAACCATGGTCAATTTCATAACAATTACAATCGTAATCAATTGTCTAATCGAAACAACAATAGTGGACAACAGTGGCGTACCTCAAATGCCCTATCTGACCCCAGACGAACATCTTCAAATTATAGAGGTTATCAGCGAGGTCATATAAATACTAGGTATTTCAGAAATCGTGGTAGAGGTATATTTTCGGCGCAACAAACAGATAATATTCCTCAAAATGTTGCCGAAACAAATACCAATGTAGACCCACAGCCTAGCCAGTTTTTTCGATCTTAACCATTTTATTTTATCTTGTCATAGTAGTGCAAAGTATGTTGTTTTTAGCATTAATAATATTAAATACTATTGGCTCGTGGATACAGGCGCCTCAATGTCAATTATTAAAAAGGAAGCGTTACCCAATAATATCAGTATACGGAAGGATAATACCTTAATAAATGGAATAGGTGGTCAACGTCGTTCTCAAGGTATCGTTGATCTATCTTTAAATCATAGTTCTATATCGTTTTGTCACACTTTTATTGTGTTTGATTTGTTACCATTAAAATGTGATGGAATTTTAGGCTTAGACTTTTTAAATAAATATTATGCAAATATAAACCTAAATACAAATATTTTGACAATAAATACTAATGGTAGACAGTATAATTTAGATTTTGTTGAAGAATGTGACAGATTAAATAATTCACTTACTATTCCAGCCCGATCAGAGTCAACTCATTACATATTTGTAAGCGAACTTAATAATAGTGATGTCATTATTTGTGGGAAACAGTTAACAAATGATGTGTTTTTAGCTAGCACTATAGGTACAATTCGTAATAGTAGAGTACCTGTGAGAATATTAAATGTGTGTGATAAAGAAATAATTTTGCCTTCCTTCAAACCTGATGTGCAACCCTTAAGTAATTATAGTATTTGTCAGTTTAGTAATTCTAATCTAAATGTTGAGCGAGTGAAAACACTGCTAAATGAATTAAAATTAGACTATTTAAATTCTGATGAAAAAGAGTCTATAGAGGCAATTTGTGCCAAATATTCTGATGTTTTTTACCTTAATGGCGACAAATTGACTACTACAAATATTTATGAGCAAGGCATAGTGCTTAAACCAAATACTGGTCCAAGTTATGTTAAGCCATATAGAATACCGCAAGCTTTGAAGCCAGAAATAGCAAAACAAGTTAATAAAATGTTGGAAGATGATATCATAGAGGAGTCTAATAGTGAATGATCAAGTCCAGTCTTATTAGTGCCAAAGAAAGGTAGAGAAGGAGATAGGAAATGGCGATTAGTAATAGATTACAGGAAACTTAACGAATCGATTTGTGATGACAAGTTTCCCTTACCCAACATTAATGAGATTTTGGATTCTATGTCTGGCGCTATTTATTTCACACACCTTGACCTTCACCAAGGTTATTATCAAGTGACCTTGAAGCCTGAGAGTCGTAAATTTACAGCTTTTACAACTAACTCTGGTCATTACCAAATGAAGAGATTACCAATGGGTCTCAAGACAAGTCCAAGTGCCTTCAGCCGAATGATGTCAATAGCAATGTCAGGTTTAACTTATGATAAATGTCTGGTTTACCAAGATGACCTTGTAGTTATGGGAAGAAGTCTTAATATACATAATCAAAATTTAGTTACGGTCATGGAAAGATTGCGAAAAGTGAATTTAAATTGAACCCGCAGAAATGCGAATTTTTAAAAAAGCAGGTCTTATATTTAGGTCATATAACAATATGACCTAAATATAAGACCTGCTTTTTTAAAAATTCGTATTTCAGACAAAGGTATTTTACCAGATCCAGAGAAAATTAGAGTCTTACAAAATTATCCAGTCCCAAAAAATTCAGACGAAATAAAGCGCTTCGTAGCGTTCTGTAATTATTATAGAAAATTTATTAAATCATTTTCAGAAGTAACCATGCCATTAAATAAATTATGTAGAAAAAATTAACCCCTTAATTGGACTGCCGATTGTAATAATGCATTTGAATATTAAAAAAGGCTTTAACTTCCCCACCCATTCTACAGTACCCTGATTTTTCTAACGAATTTGTATTTGTTCGGGTATAGCTATTGGTGCAGTACTATGCAACAAAGATTTGAGACCAGTAGCGTACGCAAGTAGGCCCTTAAATAAAGCAGAAAGGAATTACCCAACTATTCAAAAAGAACTTTTAGCAATAGTGTGGGCTGTCAAATATTTTAGGCCGTATTTGTATGGTACAAAATTTACAATAATGACAGATCACAAACCACTAGTATACTTATATGGCATAAAAGATCCATCAAGCAGGTTATTAAAATTTCGCTTAGTTTTGGAAGAATATGATTTTAAAATAGTGTATGTCAAAGGTAAAGAAAATGTTATAGCAGATGCCTTATCTAGAGTGTGTTTGACATCAGACGATCTTAAAAATATGCATGAACAGTGTATGTTTGTGATGACGAGAGCGCAAAAGAAAAAGTTGAATGAAAGAAATGATAGAATGAAAGATGATGAAAATATGGTTCTTAGGAAATCCACTGACAAATGGCCTGATCAACCACGAGTTGTGGACATACTAAGAAAACCTTGTGATTCTGTGGAAATGGATTTTATTGACAGTAGTGATTTACGAATTTTGCGAGAGAAGAATATGATTGATAAAGAATATAAATGTTTTATTTTCGTGGCAAATCGAATGACGATATATATTAATCTCGATTTCAAGGCGCATTTTTCGCGAGACGAATTTGTGCAAGAATTGAGTTATTTTTGTAAACTAATACATGTTGAGGAAGTTTACGTGATTAAAAATAAAAATAATATTGATTTTATTGAGAATATTTGTAAAGAAATAAAGTCACTTATACATTGGTCCGGACCTCGAATATGTATCTTACAAGGAGTAAAGAGAATAGTAAACGATGACGAAAAGACTATCATAATGCATGACTTCCACTTATTGCCGACTAGCGGCCATGCAGGAGTGCGAAGAATGGTAAACAATATTAAAAGAAAGTACTATTGGCCAAATATTGAAAAGGATGTCCAAAAATTTGTTAAAAAGTGCACAAAATGCCAAAAATCTAAGTATTTACGATATGTTAAAGAGCCGATGGAAATTACTACGACCGCTTCTTCGGCATTCGATAAAATATATTTAGATTTAGTGGGTCCTTTAGATAAAGACATCGATGGTAACTGTTATATTTTGACCATGCAGTGTGAACTAACTAAATTTGTTCAAGCTATTCCTTTAAAGAATAAAGAAACCATATCCATTGCAGATGCATTTGTCAGACATTTCATTTTAAAGTTTGGTATTCCGGCAGTTATAGCAACAGATCGTGGAACAGAATTTATATCAGCCACTATGGAACAGGTTTGTAAAATTCTCAATATTAAAAAGCTATCCTCAACAGCATATCACCACCAATCTATTGGAGCTCTTGAAAATACGCACAAAACATTGGGCGCATTTTTAAGAATCCAATGTGATAGTTACACAGATACATGGAGCTATTGGCTACCGTTTTGGTGTTTCAGCTTTAATAATACAGTCCACTCTTCAACAAATTACACACCGCATGAATTAGTTTTTGGTAAACTCTGTCGCATACCTAGTAATATTTCTGATAACATCGATCCATTGTACAATATTGACAATTATCCGTTACAATTAAAATACCGATTGCAGTTAGCACAAGCCGATGCAAAGAAAAATCTTTTAGGTGGTAAGCAAAAACGAAAAGAAATCTACGATAAATTTGTAAATCCAATCACGTATCAAAAGGATGACTTAGTTTCGTTGAAGAATGAAACCGGTAAAAAATTGGATGTTTTATTTGAAGGTCCCTATAGAGTGATTGAAGACGTAGGTTGTAATATAAGAATACTTAAAAATAATAAAGAAGAGTTAGTACATAAGAATAGAACCAGACCTTACTATAACTAAATGTTTACCTTGTTAACTTGTAAGTTTAAAATGTAATCAATATTTCTAATTGTAATTTGTTGTCGTATGTTTTGTAAAAAAAAAAATAAGACAATTATAAGATAAGCTTATTTTTTTTTTCTTTGTAAAGGGAAGATGTAGTGTGTATGTTCCTTTAGAATGATTTACCTATTAAGTATGCTCTCTTATAACGATATGTATGAAATGCTTACTATGCAGTTTACTTAATAATGCGCATTATATTGTAACTCATTGAATAAACTACTTTCGTACGTACAAGACCATCTTTAATTTATCAGAGGACCCCCAATATCACAATGTAGCTGCCCATGAATTTTCAAAGCAATTGTTAGAAATTGGTGATGGCAAAATACAAATCGACAGTACCAACAGATTGATTGCTGTACCGAACAGTCTTTGTACAATTGCGCAATCAATAGATGAGATCAATAGAAAACTTTCTGATGTTAGCCTACCAGCATTCCTGTCCTCGGTCCACAGCACTGCAGAATTGACCAGGAAAATCTTAGCACCAACACTGGTCGATTCTGAGGTGCCGTGTAAGACCGATGCCACGAATGCTTGGAGAAGAGCTTGTCCAAGCACTGAGTTACCCCGAAACCTATCCTCTCAGAGGCAGTGGGATGGGCCGCTTTGCAGCAAAATACGAGAAAACCTTCTTAGCACATCGTCTAATGCTGCAGAGCGTGCTCGCCTACTGGCTGTGGGAGAGTGGGAGTCGGGCCTCTGGCTTCAAGCACTGCCATCGTCCAACATCGGTACCATGCTGGACGATACGACCTTCCGCATCGCGTCTTGCCTCCGTTTAGGCGCGCCATGTGTTACTCCACATCGCTGTCACTGTGGAGAGGCTGTCGACAGCCTTGGTCACCATGGCCTATCATGCAGCAGGAGCGCAGGTCGTATTTCACGACACGGCAACCTTAATGATATTCTCCGTCGGGCTCTTGTCTCCGCTGGCGTTCCAGCTCACCTTGAACCTCAGGGCCTGGTACGCAACGACGGCAAAAGACTAGACGGTATGTCTTTACTGCTGAAGTTGGGTAGGCCTTTGGTATGGGACGCAACGTGTGTCGATACCCTCGCGCCATCACATCTTCCTAGCACAGCCGGTTGTGCAGGCGCTGCTGCTGCTACAGCGGAGACCCTCAAACGGCGCAAATACGTAAACCTAGTAGGGGATTACGTATTTGAGCCGTTTGGGGTCGAAACTTTGGGGCCATGGGGTCCAAGTGCGAGATCTCTTTTTAGAGACATCGCAAAGAGACTTGTCGACGCCTCGCGTGACCAGAAGGCTGGGTTGTATTTGGCCCAGAAGGTAAGTATCGCCATACAACGTGGCAACGCTGTCAGCGTTCTGGGCACGCTGCCAGTTGACGGCGATGTGGATGAATTTCATGACGCACTCTAAAATTTTTTATTTTTCTTTTTCTTTTTCTGTATATATTTTTTTGTATGTTCTGTATATATTTCTTTGTAAAGTATTTTAAGACTTAGTTACGAATAGATGAGTTGGTGGAATGTATTTTTCCGAATATTCTTCAGAATTACAGAAATCATGATTGGTTTAGAGAACACGCCATTTAAGCACCAAAGAATATTCATATCAATGCCATTAATTTTCAAATTCAAGCGAAACTGCCAGGTGTAGTCACGACATATAAATCAATTGACAGTGTTATGAATCAAGATGAGGCAGTGAATTATCCAATTGAATTTTTAAATTCATTGGAACCGGCTGGTATGCCACCGCATTGCCTGAATCTGAAAATTGGTTCTTTGATTATATTATTGCGAAATATTAATCCACCAAAACTTTGGAGTGGCACCAGATTGGCAGTGAAAAAGTTGTTGCCAAATTTGATTGAAGCTACGATCTTAACTAGTAAATCAAAAGGAGAAGTTTGTTTGATACCGCGTATCCCTATGATACCAACTGCTTTGCCATTTGAATTCAAACAATTACAATATCCTGTGCGTTTATCATTTGCGATGTCCATCAACAAGGCCCAATTGTTGCCTGTTCTAGAGTGGGTACCCCCGTTTGTTTATTTATGCTCAACATGCCAAAAATAAAAAATATTGTTTATCCAAATGTTTTAGATTAGGATTTAAAATAGCTAGCAACTAATAAAATATTTTTATTTCAATAAATGAATTTGATGTTCCAATTACCTAAATTGTTTATTATTTCACTTTATACGTTGCAAAGCACGTGCCGGGCCGCTAGTTGTCATATATATCAGATGCAATGCCTTGTAATTGTTTATCTTAACTGTATAAATATATTTATATGATGTGGTTGTGCTAGCAAATAAATAAATATCGGTGAAGGAAAACATCGTGAGCAAACCTGCATGTCTGAGAGTTCTCCATAATGTTCTGAGAAGACATGAGAAGTCTGCCAAACCGTTCGTGTTCGTGCCTTACCCTTCTCATAGTGAGAAGAGGCCCGTGCCCAGCTGTGGGACAGTATACAGGGCTGATGATGATGATTCCCATTTGAATATTCTGATGCACAGTTATATAGTCGTTTCAGCATACGCGCTTAAACGCGCGCTGCATTACGCGCTTCAAAAAACCGATCTCACGTAGACGGAAATATTTCGGCGTGTTTGCTCGAAACGTTAGTGACATCGCATCAGTGTAAACGTGGATTCTGACAGCTCGCACTTATACTACTATAATATACCAGGGGACATTAAAACATAATCGTGGTAATGAACTCACTTCCACTTTATTACTCGGTACATTGTTATTACACTTTACAAGACTTCACTTTTTTACACCTCAACGGTTTGAACTCAACTGTCCTGAGCGCTCATGCCACTTCCCACCACGTAGTCTTAAACCGGAAAGGACGTATTTTATACTGACGAAACATAACCGGAAGTGGTGTGAGCGCTCTTTTCATACCTAATGACAACAAGACTCTTCAGAACTATGAAAATAATATAAACACGACACTAGCAACAGTTACAGAGTGGTTAAAGAATATAAATGTAAGCGTCAATTTAGAGAAAACAAAATTAATGCAATTTCGAAACTATCAAACTAAGCCGACTCAACTTAGGATATCCTTGTCCAACACATTGATCGAAGAAATAAACGCGACAAATTTTTAGTAATAATAGCTTAAGCTATACAAGTAGTCTAGCTTCATTTTAATAATAAATATGCCTCTTGAACATCTAATGTTATTTCCCAGATGCGGAAAGGTATTCTAAAAACAATTTGGAAAGCAACTCATGTCATTTCCAGCGGTACCTACTCTATTCATAATTATCTAATGTACAAGTAGACCAGGGTAGATAATTTTTGAAACGAAATAAAATTATTATAGGATGAAACCCATTGGATAAGGAAGATCTGGGCCTTACTACTTGCTATTTCGTATCAGCTGTAAAACAGTTAACTAGTCAGTATTCGAAATACAGAACAGTGAACAACATTGTTCATAAAATACATGTCAGAGCTGGGACCCACCTAGTCTATAAAATACCCTTCCCCACTACTCTATAAAATAACTATTAATAGGCTAAAATTTTCTGTGGGTCACTCAGGTATATACATACATTATCTTACAATAGCAATAAAGAAATCGCTATAATTTAAAGAAGATTCTATAACTTTCTCAAAATAATGTAGATGTCTTATTAAATATTAACTTATTTGATTGTGTGCAAATCGAAATATTCAACTGAAATTATAGTTGAATATTTCAATTTGTAGGTTATTTTTAATCAATATAGCATGGAATCTTACGGTTTTCGAGTATGGAACTTTAATGGAATTAGAGGCAAACAATTCTTTAGCTTTCTTAGATGTACTTGTCATCAGGAATAAAAACAACTCATTAAGCCATACTGTTTATAGGAAAAAGACTCATGCAAATAGGTACTTAAACGGTGAATCTCACCACCATCCTAATCAGTTATCTACTGTAGGAATTTCTCTGTTTCAGAGAGCCCGCGGGATCTGTGTCAAGAAACACCTGGACGCTGAGCGTTAACATGTTAGGCAAGTTCTGCAAGACAACAAACTCCGACCGCCGCGCCACTGTCACAGATCCCAGAAGGAAGAAAAACCAGTCACAGTAGAAAGACAACCTGCTGTCCTCCCATAAATCAAGGGCGTGACCGACAAAATTGGCTACATTCTTGAAGCGAGCTTCAATCAAAACTTACTACAAGCCGCCAACGAAGATCAATCAATTATTACCAACTGTCAAGTGTCAGTTACACTTGCAAGAGGCCGGTGTCTACAAAATTTACTGTGAATGTGGGCTCTCATACATTGGACAAACCAAGAGAAGCATAGGCATTCGACTCAAAGAACATATAGCTAACATAAAACATAAACGCTCAACAAAGTCTGCTGTGTGTGAACATGTGGAACTAGGACTCAACCACTACCTGCGATTTGATGAACCACAGATACTCACAAAAGAACACCGTTTTCTTCCAAGGATGATACGAGAGGCTATTGAAATTAAAAAAACACCCTAATTTCAATAGGGAAGATGGTTGGAATGTTTCAAAGGAGAGGCCTAGTCCAGCAGTGGACTATTAAAGGCTGATGATGATGAGTCAAAATAAGGCGTAAAAATAAACATTTTAAATAAAAACTATTGACAGTGTGTTTGGATCATGAAAAGGTAAGTTTTTACCAAATTTCGTGAAAAGAAAAAAATATTGTTAGAGATAAAAATAAAAAGAGACTATCTACAAACTTAACAGGACTATAAGTTGTTCAACCCTGATAAATATTTGCGTCCCACAAGTTCCTAAATTTATCACGGATAGAAATTGTATTGAGATTTAAAGCCACCTGTTGCTTCATTCTTATTATTCTATCTGTTTCGATCACAAAAAACAGACTTGAGATAAGTCAAGACGAATAAGATGTTTGTTTTAACTTGAGTTAATTTTATATTTCAGATCAATAACAATACTTAAGCCATTTTTATACAATAAGTCATACAAGGTCTTAAATAATGTTTAATAGACAGAATGGAATAATTAAAGAGCTGTTTATAGACTGGCCTACTGCTTGACACAGGGCTTTTCTCACTAAAAGGGTTACGTCATAATCCACCATGTGTGTGGGTAGAGACTTCACAGTTGTTTTTGACAGATGCGTCTATCTCCTCAGGATGTTTTCATTCGCCGTTTAACGAGCGATATTTAACAATTTAACTTGCACTTACTTCAAAAATTCCGTGGTGGTCCCTCCGCCACTCTGCGAAGCAATCTATTGGTCTCCCACTAGGACTGCTAAATTAAATATTAGGACAGCTAAAATTATGGTCGGTACTACCTTTTCAATAAATAAAGTCTAAAAGCAGCAAAGCTGGTCTTTAAATACATTTCTTAAGGAATCGGTACTACACATGTTGTATATGGTTCTTATGCATTTTTCTTGTAAAAGGAATGTAGACTGAACATCTGTCGAGTTTCCCCAGTAGATAACACCATACGTCAAAAATGGGTATACGTTACCAAAGTAAGCATTTCTGGCAATACAAACATTAGTTGTTTCGGTTAAGATAGACAGCGCATAACACGCACTTGAGATTTTTTTACTAATTTTTGCTATGTGAGCTTTCCAATTGAGGTGTTGATCAATAGCTACACCTAAAAAATTTGTCGCATTTATTTCTTCGATCAATGTGTTGGACAAGGATATCCTAAGTTGAGTCGGCTTAGTTTGATAGTTTCGAAATTGCACTAATTTTGTTTTCACTAAATTGACGCTTAAATTTATATTCTTTAACCACTCTGTTACTGTTGCTAGTGTCGTGTTTATATTATTTTCATAGTTCTGAAGAGTCTTGTAGTCATTAGGTATGAAAAGAGCGCTGACACCACTTCCGGTTATGTTTTGTTTAAAAGAGTTCGTTCAAGTTATATTTGGTGTAAAAATATTTGCAAAATATTCAGACTGACCGTAAAATATTTGACCAAGTGTTGTGAATAATTTATGTTATTTAATATTTGCTGACCTTCGCATCAATATGCTCAGATCCGGAAATGAGCCGTAATACGTTATTCGAGATGCTTCCTTACCCGAGCATATTGATTGGTTTAGGGATCGTAATGTCTGTATAAATATTTCAATTTTTACCATCAGATATCATAATATTGCAACGCATTTATGAAACGAGTTACTAGCGCGCAATCTTTCAAAATTAAGGTTAAATACCTTAGATTCAGCTTAGGCTGAATGTAAGATATTTACCTTAATTTTCATGATCATAATCACGGCTGACGTAGAAAGACTACTAGACTGAAAGTTTTTCTGCAAAATTACATTGCAGGAAATATTGCATTAACTTCACCTTCATTTCCAAATAATTACGTGACATAAACACGTCACTTAAGAAGTTGTATGTTTACAAGTCGCGAAAGTTTAAAGTATTCAAAGCGACACCGTTGGCTTTATTTAAACGTAGACTAAAATATAGTTTATATTAAAGTCCTGATTTCACCTGTGTAAAAGTTAGTATAGGTGAACTAATCCAATCGTTTACTGAAGCTCCCTCGGTACCGATCTGCAATGGCCCGTATGGAGATCCCTGAATCGATTACGAAGCCAGGTTGGCCGTTGCAGACATAACCAAGCCAAATGGGGTATAATCGATCCGGCCAAAACGCAGTGTGACTTAGGCATCCCAGAACAAACTATGAGTCACCTGCTGTAGTGTTCCAAATGTCCGCACAGATGCTCGGAAGCCGATTTACACCAAGCCACCGACCTTGCAGTTGCTGTGGCCACACACTGGGCTGGTGCTATTTGATCTCTATACCATCGACTCGAGAAGAAGAAGAAGACTGAAGCTCTATCTCTAAATGTTGCACAAAATGTTTAATACATACATACATACATAGTCTCACGCCTATATCCCCGAAGAGGTAGGCAGAGGTATATTGCTACACCCACTTTTCGCCAGATTTATTTTAGTCCCATGTAATAGGGGGCGAGCCTATTGCCGTACCGGGCACATTACCAGACTTCGAGCTGCTACTGAGAATTTCCTAACGGGAAAACCCAATAACACTTTGCCCGACCCGGCCTAAATGTTTAATGGGAATAAAAAATTGCGTTCGTCAAAAGTTTGTTTAAATTTATGTAAAACTACTTATGACTTAGTCTGGTGTTATATATCTAATTAGTTAGAATTCCTTATAATGTTATTAATCCAACTGAGTCGTGTAGGTACGCATTTCGTCGATCAGGCCATTTCGGTCTTTCTACCATGTTGTTATAATTATGTAACAGGGCACGACATTGGATCTCTATGTATTATTACATCTGTGACGTAGATTTCTGACTTGAATTGAACATTGCCCGGGAGTTACGGAGTTTGACACTAGTGACAAATCATCAATTGCAATTTAATATTAACATCAGTCGTGCAAATGTGTGTGAGATAAGTTTTATATAAAAATTAGACTGCGCCCGTGGCTCCGGCTCCGTAGGACATTTTACCCCTTAGAATGGGAATTTCCGAAAACCCTCTCTTAGTGCTCCTCTACACTTCATAAGGAATATACATGACAAATTTTAGCTTCCTACACCTAATAGTTTTGGCTGTAGCTTGTCTGTAAATCAGTCAGAAACGCAAGGATATTATATTTAAGTACAGATGATGCAGTATCTATATCGTTGACGTACTAGTTACTATTATACGAAAATACATTTTCTACTATATTTCACGCAAGAGTAGGCTATTTTCGAATTAACCCACTGAATAAGGTCTTGTAATTATGACGAAAGAGAGAAAAAATCGTGGGCGACGTCAGATCAAAATAAACAACATTAATTCCACCTCGCAAATAAAGACAACCATAGTAACGTAGACTTAGGCTAGTCAAGAGAGAGATACGCGAGACAGCTAAGCGGTGTGCGGGAAAGCCTCTACCAAAATTGTCACAATATTTTCCTAACCTCTCTCGCTCATTGTTAGAAACGAAACTACCGCACTGAGGCAAATGCCTGTATCATTAACTGATCTTAACTGATCTGATATTGAAAAAACGGACCCGAAGAATTTATATATCTAGGCAATCATTGGTTGACGTTAATACTTATGTTAATAGTGTCTACAATCTTAATATATAAAATCCTTGCGTTAATGACTGACTGACAGACACGCTACAGCCGAAACTACTCGGCGCAAAAAGCTGAAATTTAGCATGACTGTATATTCCTTGGGGACCGTAGGGGTGCACTAAGACGGGATTTCCCGTAATTCCCACGGGATCGGGCAAAACGGGAAATTCGAAAATATGTGCGTGCGAAGCTGCTGGCGTCGACTAGTAACTCATAAACTGACATGTCATTGTGCTCCCAAATTAGACGGAGCCTATGCTTTGGTAACCAATAAACTTGTGGACATACATAATAGGTATTAAAGATTTTTCCTAAATGAGAATGGAGCTGGATTTCTAACCACAACGGAGAGGATTTTAGGTGAGAAGGATTACACACCAAAAAATTACCTCATTTTCCGCGCAGCTCAGCTGCCTCACTCCGCTCTAATAAATATGTAGACTTAATTGCGTAGGCGACTCATTAGAAAATCAACATATATAATTTCACTTACAATAAGGCCCTTCTCTCACGAAGCGACTCTCAAACGATTTGAGTTTTGTACCCGTATCCTACGCGTCGCTTGTGAGTAGCCGCCATACATATTCAGCTAATTTCGCACACGACGAGACGCTATGACGACGCGTTTGATGTCAGTCGCACGCTACCGTCTTGCTGGTCGCACGCTACCCGAGTAGTATATGCGTCGCATTACAATATGGCGGCGGAACAAACTTTTAATATTATTTTTGTGCAGGAGGTAGAAAATTTTCCATGTTTGTATAATTATAAGCTGCCAGAGTACGTAAGAAAATATGTTACATAAAAGGCGTGGATTGAAATTTAGAAAAAAAACAATTTAACAGGTCATAAAGGTATACATTAAATTTATACACAATAATTTTATTGCCAAGGAAGCGAAGCAGTGGGGTTATTATTTAGATAGTTGGCAAGATATATGTCTCAGATAAAGATTCAAATGATAATATGATTCTATTGACATTCTATAAAAAAGACGACTTGTCCCTCGGCAAATGCCCTACAATTGATATTTTTTTCGATATATGGGTGCACCCAGAATCTTCTTTTATATTTTCGTTTATTCTTGTAATATAAATACAGAAGATAATTGACATCATCGCTAGAGTCACTAGACATGGTCGTACCAATGTTGTTCTTCAATGATAAAATATAGTCTCATTAGCGTAGCACCGTGTGCGATAAAGAGTAACATACCAGTATTCGATCATGGTTTGCATCTCAGTCCCGTAGCATTTGAATAGCTTCGTGAGAGAAGGGCCTTATTCTCATCAATTTTATAGTAAGTACCTATCTCTCGGACTAACCTCTTTCCCAAACAATTGTTCTAGATTTTTCCTTTGTACGACCATCTGTAGGTAAGGTACGACCCTAAGAATATGGAATATACATACGACCACCCAGTTCATGTTGATAGGTAATTCCACGAAGTGTCAAAGATCATAAAAGAATACAAGTTGAATACAAGACATTGTAGAGTATGGATAATACTATAGGTACCGCATTACAATAGCAGTCTTATCCAATATATTCACTTCACTTTGACTTATAAATTTTTTTCTACTGTTAGAGTAAGGCAGAGTAAGATTCGTCCATAAATGACGTTTCGAATTTTCGTAGGTTGTCACTCATTTTAATTTTACTAATGATGTGCTTACTCATAATGAACATCAAAAGAATTATTTGTTTTTTATAGGCTCACGCCTGTATCCCCGAAGGGATAGGCAGAGGTGTAATATTTCACCCACATTTCGCCATGAATTTTTAGGTACTACGTAATAGGGAGCAAGCCTATTTATCGAAAGAATATCGAAAGAATTACTGAGAACGAAACTTTGTTTATAATTAGATTATCTTGTAATGAGTTCTAACAGTTTGAAGTACCTATATGATTAAGGTTTTATTTAAAAGTTATGATTATGTTTCGAGAGATAGGTATATTTTAGTATGTGTATGGCATTTTAATTTAAGAGATTATGGAATGGAAAGGATTAATTGATGGAAATGGCTTTTGATATAAGTAATGATGGTTTTGTTTGAATACACGTATAGATTTATCGTAAGTAGGGAATGATTTTGTTTACAAGGTTCAACAAGTACGTAAAGGACTGATCACCCAAAAGCGACAGAATTCTTGTAAACTTTATTATTCATTTGGAACGATGTTATGTGAAGTATTATTGAACGAATTAGGATGAAATATTATAAACAATAATATAAGGTACACAAAATAATGGTACAATTAAGAACAGTCCTTCATTTTGATCATGGTAGTAAGCGAGTTCTTTTCCGTGAAAATTGTTGGAGACGTCATCATCATATCAGCCAAACGACGTCCACTGCTGGACATAGGCCTCTCCCAAGGTTCTCAACACAGACCGGTCTTGAGCCGCCTGCATCCAACCGCCTCCCGCGATCTTGACTAGATCATCGGTCCACCTTGCGGGGGGCCTACCTCTACTGCGTCGTCCGGTACGTGGCCGCCACTCCAGAACCTTTCTGCCCCAACGGCCATCAGTTCTTCGAGCTATGTCCCCTGCCCACTGCCCCTTCAGCTTGGCTATCCGGAGAGCTATGTCAGCGACTTTGGTTCTACTGCGGATCTCCTCATTTCTGATTCGATCTCGCAGTGAAACGCATCTGAGTGACCTTGAGCCTTCTGATAAGGCCCATAGTGAGCGACCACGATCCGTAAGTCATCACTGGCAACACACACTGGTCAAAGACTTTCGTCTTGAGACACTGCGGGATATCGAACGAGAAGATATGTCGAAGCTTCCGAAACGCTGCCCAACCGAGTTGGATTCGACGATAGACCTCCTTCTCGAAGTTGGACCTACCTAATTGGACTACTTGTCCCAGGTAGATATACTTGTCGACAACTTCGAGCGTAGAGTTCCCAACTTGAATAGGAGCAGGTATAACATGGACGTTCGACATGATTTTCGTCTTGTCCATGTTCATCTTAAGACCTACTTGTTGGGAGACTCTACAGAGGCCATCGAGCATTGTGCCTAGGTCTTCCATGGTCTCAGCCAGGACTACGATATCGTCTGCGAATCGAAGGTGAGTGATGTACTCGCCGTTGATGTTGATGCCGAGTCCATTCCAGTCCAAAAGCTTGAAAACATCCTCCAGCGCAGTGATAAACAGTTTCGGGGATATGACATCCCCCTGTCTCACCCCTCGCTGGAGATGAATAGGTTTCAAACTCTGGTCCTGGAGGCGGACTGACATAGTGGCGTTTTCATACAAACACTTCAGCACTTCGATATATCGGCAGTCAATCCGGCACCGTTGGAGAGACTGTAGCACCGCCCAGGTTTCGATCGAATCGAAGGCTTTCTCATAGTCCACAAACGCCAAGCATAGAGGCTGGTTATACTCCTCGGACTTCTGTATAACCTGCCGCAGCATATATATGTGGTCTATGGTACTATATAGCCTTTACGGAAACCGGCTTGTCCGAGAGGCTGGGAGTCGTCTAGCTTGCTCTCGAGACGATTCGTGATGACCCTCGAAAACAGCTTGTAGACGTGGCTCAGAAGTGTGATGGGTCTGTAGTTCTTTAAGAGAGTTTTATCCGCTTTCTTAAAGAAAACCACTACCACACCTCTATTCCACGCCTGTGGCGTTTTACCCCTTGAGAATGACGGAATTAAATAGCTTCCGAAGGTCTTCTACAGTGGGTGTGCCGCCGGCCTTCAGAAGTTCGCTCGTAATTCCGTCATCACCCGGCGCCTTGTTGTTTTTGAGCTGTTTGAGAGCCACACTAATCTCGTGCACGCTGACGTCCGGTATATCTTCGGTATAGTGTCGGGTCAATCCAGCTCTAGGGTCTGACGCTAGAGTACTTGCGGGTTGTTGCGTTGTCGTGTATAGCTGTCCATAGATCCTGTGTGATCCTGTCCATAGTCCATCTCTTAATTATTTGTATTTATAGAGTCCCATCGCAAAATTATACAATATTTTATGAACAATTAGAAAAGGTTTTCACACGAATAAGATTGCATACAAAAAAGAAAATAGTTGTGTGTGGCGATTTCAACATCAATATTCTGAACAGAAACAAAACTACTTTAGAATTTGTTTATTTTTTACAAAGCTACAATTTAACATTATCAATTAACGAACCGACTAGACTCCATAGCCAAACGTGCATCGATAACTTTGCTCATAATTATCGTAAAGGCTGCAAAGCCACAATAATTGATCTTGTACTGTCTGATCATACAGCGCAACTACTAAGTGTACCTATTAAAAAAATATGTAAATTAAAATATTGGAAAAGAAAAAAGCAAGTCATCTCCAATGAAAACTTAGAAAAATTTAAAAATTATTTACGGAACCTATCATTTAAGCAAGTCTATGAAGCGCAGGATGTAAATGCAGCCTACAATATTTTTATGAATGACTTTATTTTGTTATACAAACTATGTTTTCCTAAAAAAGTAATAACTATAAAAACAGAAAAAAAGAGCAAATGGATATCTAGGGGTATTCGAATATGTAGTCAAAAACAGAGACAATTACTCTGGTCGTATAGACTTAAGCCTAACTTAAAAAATAAAGTTGCCTTCAAAAACTATACCACTCTATTCAAAAAAATCATTAGATTAACTCAAACGGCTCAGAATAATCACTTCATAAATACAGCACAAAATAAGTCAAAAGCTTCATGGCAAATAATCAATAAAACTAAAATTTGTTTACCCAAGGAGCCAATAATGTCAATAAGAACAAATAATAAATTAATAACTCAACCCTTGGACATTGCTAATACATTCAATGACTATTTTATTAATGAAATTGAAAATAATATCAAGTATGACATAAGGACTTATAGCAATAATAATTTAAAAAATAGGAATATGCACTCAATATTTATGCGGCCAATAATAGAAGAAGACATCATTAGAGTAACTAAGTCTCTGAAAAATACAAATACGATCGGTTACGATGGCGTATCAACTAAAGTAATAAAATTTGTAATTGAAGTTATAGCTCCTCACTTAGTACATATAATTAATTTATGTATCATAAATGGCCAATACCCTGAGAGTCTTAAACAAGTAATAATCACACCTGTCTATAAAAAAGAGGAAAAAACAGAACTAAAGAATTACAGGCCAATAGCCAAGATTTCAATATTTTCAAAAGTGTTTGAAAAGCTTATATATAATTCTGTTTATAACTACTTTGACAAAAATCAGCTATTCTGTCACGAACAGAAGGGTTTTCGTAGAAACTGTACCATAAACATGGCGATTTTTGATTTTTTATCTCATGTTATGACCTCTATGGACCAAAAATCACCCGTCTGCGCCATATACACTGACATGTCGAAAGCTTTCGATTACGTGGATCATAAGATTCTAATAAATAAACTGCAGTTATATGGAGTAAGGGGCAACATTCTGAAACTCCTGGAGTCATATCTAAGTAACCGAACTCAACGCACTGAAATTTCTAGAATATGTCTTGAATCAAAGTTAGAAAATATATACCTATCAGAACCAAGAGTTATTAAATACGGAGTGCCACAAGGGAGTGTTTTGGGTCCCTTGTTGTTTTTAATATATATCAACGACCTACCGAAGACAATACGCCATAATATGGTACTCTTTGCAGATGACAGTACAGTGATAGTAAAATGTTCAAATATCAACAATTACCAAAATGAAATAAATAGCTCTCTGTCTGACATTATCACCTGGCTGGAAGAAAATAACCTTAAAATTAACTTAAGTAAAACCAGAGTAATGCACTTTCGTCAAAGATGTAGTATCCCTAATATAAATATTACATATGAAGGATCCAATATAGAAATAACGGATGTAGCTAAATTCTTAGGCATAATAATTGATAATCAACTTACTTGGAAACCCCATATAGAGGTACTTTGTAAAAAACTTAGTAAAGCAGCCTATGCACTTCTACAGCTATCAAGAAAAGTAAATCGTGAAACTCTCTTAACAGCATATCATGGCTTGGTAGCTAGTAATTTGAGATACGGCGTTATATTCTGGGGACAGTCGACCGACAGAGAACTTATATTTAAAATTCAAAAGAGATGTGTCAGATATATGTGTGGTTTGAAAATGACGGACAGTTGCTTACCTTATTTTAAAACGTTAAAAATCCTAACCTTGCCAGCGCTGTATATAATGGAGACTGCAATTTTCGTTAAAACAAATCCACAGCTATTTAAGAAAATATCAGATGTCAGACGAGGTCCCATACGTTCTATGTATACCAATTTGCTATGTAATGTAAGTTGTAAAACAGCCCTAATGCAGAAGAGTCTATTTGGTATGGCTCCTAGAATCTTCAATAAAATTCCTACTGATGTAAAAAATATGCCCATAATCCAATTTAAAAAAATGCTTCATAAATTATTAATTTCGAAATGTTACTATTCTGTAGATGATTTCTTGAATGATGAAACTGTGTAATTCAAATATTTACTATTTAATGTTTTGTTTAATTTTCATAATAACAATAATTCTGTGTGTAGTCCTTGTTATATTTATTTTCTCATTTTTAAAACTTACTTAGTGTAAATTACTTGTAAAGAGTGAAAATAATATTTACGAAACCACGAATATCTAAAATTTGTACGCCTAAACGGCAAAACATAGTGAGACTATTAGTATTTAAGATCATCATTGTACCTGTGTTTTACAAATAAATAAATTCTTATTCTTATTCTTATTCTATAGAACCTTTCGATCTCTTCCAAGAGCTCAGGCTTGGACAATACGATTCTGCCATCCTCCGTCTTCAGCTTTGTCAGCTGACTCTGCCCAACAGATAGATCTCTCTGGAACACTTTGGATTCCTTATTCTGCTCTATCGCCTCACGAACACATTTTGTGTTGTATTGGCGGAGATCGCGAGTCAGAGACTTAGAGATCTGTCTGTTGAGGGGCCGATATTTCGGCATGTCCTCGGAGGATAGCGGAACCATCTTGCGCCTTTCCTCTAACAGCTCGAGGGTCGGACCCGAATCTTGCTGGTTCTCTTGCTTTTCTGGGGCTTAAAGAATTTAGTCCCTGTTATATGGACAGCATCCACGAACCCGTTACTGTACTCGTCCACATCTACGCATTCGCCCAGGCATTCGAAACGGTTCTTGAGTTCGAGCTGAAAGCTCTCGGGGTTTTGGATATGAACCGGTGCCGGTCGGAGCGTGGACGTTATCAACCTCGACTTTTCGAGGCCTGTACAGATATTCAATGTGCCTCTTACCATTCGGTGATCGCTCCCAACTTTAAGCGAATTGATCACGGAGACATCATTGAATATCTGCTCTTCATCGACATGATAAAGTCAATCTCATTTTTGGTGGCGCCGTCTGGACTTACCCAGATCCACTTGCGGCATTCTCGCTTCTTGAAGAAGGAGTTCATCATATAGAGTCCTTCCTTCTCCATAAAGCTAGCCAGCAAGTGACCCCGGAAATTCCGATGCCCATATCCAAATTGCCCCACTCTCAGCTCATCACCGTCGCGTTTGCCCAGTTTCGCGTTAAAATCTCCCATGACCACGGTGTAATGGGTTTTGAAGCCATGTATAGCCCGAGATATGTCCTCGTGCATGGCTTCCACCTTGTTGTTGTGTTGGATTGGAGGTTGTGTTGGAGACGTAGAAAAGTCTTAAATATGGTTCTTAAATATATGAGATATAAGAGATATAATATGATGAGTTGAATAAGGTGATTTATATGTAATAAAGTGTACCTAAGTGATATGTTATACACGCTGATTTTTAATTGGTTTTGGAGCAAAAGCCATCTTATTACCTATCGTTAACAGAACCTAACCAGCTAATAATATTTGAAATATAAGCTAAAAAAATATTGAGAAAATAAATAATTTAATAGTTCGAGAGCACGAAGTATCACCATTGCCGCGCGCTAACGAAATCCGGTCGATCGTGTCATATACACACATAGTGTACTATGCATTGGTCATTCAACTGCGGCGTCTGCGATCCAAAATCCCGCGCGCGCGCCTCGCTTGCATGAGAGGCCCCGTCTGCATTTCAACACGGGGCCAGCCAATAGCGGTGGCTTGACGCGGGCGCAATGCGTCACTCGTGTCCAATCACGTTCGACTGTGTTCGGGTTCATTTGGCATGGGCCGGCAGTCCGTAGCCTTGAACTTCAGTCTTAAGAAATTAGGTCAGCGAGATAGTTGTATGTCACGTTTTATCCCATCACTTTGTGTCCGTGTTACGTAATAAATCGAGTATTATGGTTCCTATGTACCTAATTATTACGTGTTTGGAGAGAACACGGAAGAAGCGACGTGTTCAAAGTGTAGTTAAAATACATAGGTGATAAGATAAGGTGAACACAAGTGTAACTAAAAGACAATGTGTGAAAAGTGTCAATTGATTGTGATGTAGGCAGCAGACAGCAAAGGTAAATGATTTTTGAATACCTACTGGGGTTACATTCTTTTAAATACGTTAGAAATACGCAAGTACTAAACTTTTCCATTGTTAAAATATTTGTCTAGTTATTCAAAAGATAATGTAGGTACCTATGACAAACAACGTAATGTAACTAAAAATTCTTATTTTATCGTGTTTCTTCTAAAAGTTCATTATGATTTCGTGAACCCACAGCTTATTTCAACGATTCTTGATTCTTAAGTCCGAGTAATCTACGAAGGAATTATTGAATAGGTATAACTATTTAGTTACATACGTTTATTGTTCTAATTATTTATTACTGCACTTCATGGTTAGCGTAGTGCTTTAAGCGATGTTTGACACAAAACTTTGTGTGATTCATAAATTCTTGTTTCGACTCCTGTGTCCGTTAGTGGTAGGTTTGTAATGTTCCTCGTAACACAGGATTTAGCACTAGGGTGCGGGAGTGGTTCTTAAAAAGAGAACAAAAGAAGAAAAAACATGTGTTTAAAATTGTTGGCATCGTAATTACCTAAATCGTGTTTTCTAAGTAATTACCTATCACTCGGTCCACACTAACTACCTATAACCGCTGTAGGTAACAGCTGACGGTGCGGCCGGCGCGCGCGGCGAGGTCACGACCGCGCGGCGCTCGAACATACCTAACCCGAGAGAATCGTGCGTTCCTACGTATTTCCAGCAGTTACTGACTTCTATAACTTTTTTGTTTTAGGTGCTAGATGAATTTTGATTTTGAATATGAATAGAGGATTTTATTTCGGACATGAGGTTTCTTTTTCCTAAACCAATAAAAAATCAGCGTGTATAATGGCCAGGCCTGGGTCTAAGATAAATTAAATATGTGTACCTACCAAATATAAGAAGAAAGTATTATGATGAAATGATTAAGAAGGTAATGAAATAAGATGAGTATTTTGAAGGTTTATTTGAAAGAACGGCGATAGAGACATCGATCGACGAAATGAATGGTAATAATAGCAATGATGAAGCGATATTGTTGTGGATGAGATTGTGAAGGCGTTGGAAAGTATGAAATTAGGTAAGGCTGCAGGATATGATAGGATTACAGCTGAAATGCTGAAGGCTGGACAGGGCATTATAGTTGGTCAGCTGCAGCGCTTATTTAACTTGTGCTGGAGCAGCGGCCAAGTACCTGATGACTGGGCCACAGCGGTGGTTGTGCCTCTTTATAAGGGAAAAGGCTCGCAACAAGACTACAAGAACTATAGAGGCTAGCCTTCTCAGCATTATTGGCAACTTGTATGCGAAGGTACTTGAAGAAAGGTCTTTGAAAGAGTTATGGAAGTAACCGATAAAAAAATATGAGATGTACAAGCAGGATTCCGAAAGGGTATGGGGTGCACGTATCAAGTCTTTTCCTTGCGGTGCATAGCCGAAAAATTTGGAAAAGGCTTACGATAAAGTGGTGAGGAATGAAAAGTGGTCGGTACTGTCGATGTATGGGGTGAACAGCAGCCTCATACGAGCTCTGAAATCCCTTTATGAAGATTCCAGAGCTTGTGCGAGGATAAACGGGTCGTATACTGACAGGTTTACCATCGAGACAGGTGTTAGACAGGGATGTGTAGCGTCGCCGTGGCTGTTCAACCTCTTCATGGACAGTTGTTTGCAATATTTGAAAAATAGTGACTGTGGATTAAGGATGAATGAGTTACTTGTCAAATGCCTCCTTTATGCTGATGATCAGGTTATACTTGCGTCTTCAGCGGAGGAGTTGCAGGAGATGGTAACAATCATGCATGGTGCGTTAGAGAGGAAAGGAATGAAAGTGAATGTAAGTAAAACGAAAGTTATGGTTTTTGAAAAGGAGGAATGCGTTACGGCTTGTAATGTTATGATCGATGGACAGCGAGTAGAGCAAGTGAATGAGTTTGTATATTTAGGTACGCTGTTTACAAGAGATGATAAGAATGTAGAAGATATTGAAAGAATAGTTAATGCAGGTAATAGAGTGAATGGAGCTCTAAAGGCGTTTATGAATAGCCAAAACGTGACCAAAAGGGCACGTTTGGCTGTGCATAGAGGGGTGTTAGTATCTACTCTTATGTATTGTAGTGATAGTTGGGTATGGCAGAAGAGTCATGAAAGTAGAATAAAAATGCTGTAGACGACCGGTTGGCGCCGCGGGAGTGTAAGCGACTGCTACGCCGAAGGTCGCGGGTTCGATTCCCGCTCAAGTCAAACATTTGTGTGCATGAACATGGATGTTTGTCTTGGTCTGGGTGTTTCTATGTATAATATGTATGTATTTACAAAAAAAAAGTATATATGTATGTTTATCCATTATCTAGTACCCATAGTACAAGCTTCTGCTTAGTTTGGGACTAGATGGTGTTGTGTGAATGTGGTAGAATATTATATTAATGAGAGCACTGAGAAGTATGTGTGGTGTTTCTTTGACTGACAGAGTAAAGAATTGTGTGATAAGAGAGTGTTGTGGGGTAAAAGAAGATGTAGTGACAAGCATCGAGAAAGATATGCTAAGGTAGTTTTGGGCACGTGGAGAGGATGGAAAACGAAAGACTGTCCAAGCAGATATATAAGGCAAGTGCGGAAGGGACAGGACGAAGGTGAGAAGTATGTGTGGTGTTTCTTTGACTGACAGAGTAAAGAATTGTGTGATAAGAGAGTGTTGTGGGGTAAAAGAAGATGTAGTGACAAGCATCGAGAAAGGTATGCTAAGGTAGTTTTGGGCACGTGGAGAGGATGGAAAACGAAAGACTGACCAAGCAGATATATAAGGCAAGTGCGGAAGGGACAGGACGAAGGGGAAGACATAGGCGGACGTTATCTGACCAGATTGGAGACATCCTAAAAACAGGACAGGTTAGAAGTACCCTGAACAGAACAGCATGCATGAGGAATCTGATGGGAGTGAATGAAACAAGAGAGATATATCAGGATCGTTGCAAATGGCGTTCTCTGCCTACCCCTCTGGGAAACAGGCGTGAGTCTATGTATGTATGTACGTATGAAATAAGATGAATGTGTAGAAATTGTGAAGGAATCAAATAATATCGTTTAAAAGAAAAGTAATGCCAGTGAAATATAATAATGTAATTTTCAAATAACATCTAAGGAAATGTAATGAGACCCAAAATGTATCAGCTATGAATGACTAGGAATGCATACGTAAATAATTATGTTTTATATAAAAACATATATGTATCATTATGTGTTATAATGTAGAAATATAATGGAGTCCTTATTATTAAATACTTATCATAGCATAATACCATATTGTCATTAAGCAACCTCTAGAATTTAAGAAAAATTTTATATTTCATATGATTTAATTGTGTTTTAGTACCAATTACCTACTTAATATTTACTTATTTTGTAGGGGATGATAATGATGCTTTTAGGAACAGTTTCGATCATATTTTGAAGAATTTTGATTACTTTTTGAAGTAATTTTATGAAAAGTAACAACGTTTACTTTGCTATTAATATCTATGTTAACAAATATATACACTTGAAAAATAAAATAGGATGCTTTAGATATATGAGAAATTATATTTTTATATACGTAGCTAATAAATATACTAATATTTTTTTTGAAATATCGGAAAAATGACTAGATTGTTTTTTGTTTGTTATTAAAATTTATATTTTCTGAATTATGTAAAAAAATTTATTGTATTTTTTTTTCTTTTAATAAAGGGGGGGGTGTAGTGTAGTGCACCTCTACCTCATTATTAGTATATAGTTTATGCACTGTATTGCGAGGATACACTCATTAAACGACAGTGAAACGTAACAGTTGTTTCAATTGAACTCCCGTCACCCACCACACATTATACTCTTTTATACAAAAACTATTTTGATGACATATTGCAACACAATAGCGGATAGGCACCCACATCGGCGAAGCCGTGGGCCGAAGCTAGTCTGTAAAATAAAAGTACTCATCGATAAAATTACAACGTCTCTACGAATTTCAATACAATCTTTATAAGAAATCAAAATGTCTATGAACGAAGTCTTCAAATGAAGTTCAATTTGATTTTGACGGATAATGAATTGAAACCCTCCATCTATAAAGTATGTAATCCTTAGATATAATCTAGGCATGACATCGTTGTAAACATTATAGAAAGACAGAGAAGGCTATTGTTGACGGTGAGAGAAGGTATAATGCGTAGGTAGCTGGTCCGTTTGAAACTAATGCAATCTTGCGGCCAGCCATCAGTTCACAATAATACAAGAATAGATCACGTATAAGTCACAATAAACATTTATTTCGCTATAAATCTACTTCAAACAATGAAACATCTTCGAAGACCAATTTATCTGCTACAATTGTATCCATTCACTTCAATAAATTATCTAAATAAATATACCTAATGTTTGTGAGAATTTAATACAGATATATGTTAATCGGGTCCATATTGGCTCACCTTAAGTTTTTTACCCGAAATTATTCTTCCTAATGATTTGTAATCCGAATGATCACTCTTCCTAAAATTTTTCATCCTAAAGTTTGCATTCACACTATTTGTAGTGCAACCGGCGATGTTCATAACACTCATGTTTCCGAAAATTGTAAGTAATAATATCATTAATGTAAATATATTTAAACTCCTACTGTTTTTATCATATTATCCCTAAACATAATTACCATAATATTTTCACTCATAGGTACTCAGAAAGAAACTTTTACCAAGTGTAATAAAAAAATTATGACACTTTTACCAAGACATTTTTAGCCTTATATTTAGGTGTTTTATACTATAGAATCGAGAAAATAAACGATTTTCAAAAATAACACTTATTTGGCAAAAAAAATCTAAATCCGTAGCGCCCCCAAGGCTACAGTCAAACCGAAATTCATAAACATGACTCATTTACGGTTATGTTTATTATGGCCTGGGAGTTTATAGCGCAGTTTTAACCGTACCTAAACCAATAACTATAGGACGATTCGGTTTTGGCACTTCGCCGGCCGCTGCCGCGGCACGCTCGCTTCGCTCGCTTGGCTCGTGCGTTGTGGTCACAGTTCTAACCTAACCTAAACCAATAATCATGAATAGGACCGATTCGTTTCTGGAACTAGACCATTGTACTATTGTGTATTCTTCTTCTTCTTCTTCTTCGTGTCAATTTCAGCTTTATGAGACCCGCATAATATTCGGCCACTCTTATTACGTTAGGAGTGGCCTCCCATTGTGTGTTTATTTTGTACCATGGTACTATTATTCTTATATGTTCATTTATTTATTTATTAGCACAACCACATCATATATATTTATATAGTTAAGGTAAACACTTAAAAGGCATTGCATCTGATATATATGACAATTACGGTATGCATAGCACTGACAATAATAATGTATGTAGTAAAACTATTTTAAATGTACTTAGTTATTTTACAGTTAAGAAAATAGCAGAAAACTAAAATATAATTAAAAAATTATTATATGTTATACTTGTTATGTGAAAATAAAAAGCAAAATTAATGTATATAATACTGATTATTATGAATAAAAAGAAATCTAAACAAAAAAACATGACTTTGAAAAATAGTTTTGTATAATTTAATATTGCGGCTGTGGCGCATCACCACAGACGGTGGGCCATTTACCCCGCAAGCCCAAAGTAGTGTGCGCTTGACGACTTATATGAAGGCGAAGCGTCATTCGTGTGGCCAAGTACTGGGCCAAAACCATCTTAAGTATTGCCATCGACAGTACTTAAGATATATAAGTAAGTCTAGTTATCTCAAAAAAAATGCTTATAAAACTTGCTTAAAACGTACTATTAAAATACCGACTCGTGACGTGACAATTCCGAGTTTATAGTTTTTTTTATTCCTTACGCAGAATTCAGTCAAACAACACAAAAATGGTTGAAATCAAACCAGCCATTTCCCGTTACACACAGAATACCTTTGTATATAACATGATCGAAGATAACAGCAATTGAATGTTTAGTTGTTAGAACTGCACAATATTTTCATATATCTGTCTCGTAGACTTCTAACTATACGTACATAAATTCATAAGTATTGTAAATATACAGACTAAACAATACGGATTATAAAGTCCTTGCAATAATTCTGCCACAATACTTTTAAACTTTTGCGACATGTACACATAATAATATTAACATTACGAGTCTATGTCGGGTAATCATTTGAAAATACTAGTATAGGTAAAATATCTATTGTATTCGTCGATTCTTAGTGATGTGTACTTTGTCTGACAATAATTAGGCATTCGTTTTGGCAGTATTACGGGTAGCCTACTCGTAATACCGGTACGTTGTCAAATTATAATTGTACTAATTAGCTCTATTTTTATTTTTTATTTTAGCAGAGCTGTAATATTACACCCACATTTCGCCATTAATTTTTAGGTCACACGTAATAGGTTCGAGCCTACTGTTGTACCGGGCACATTACCAGACTCCGTGCTGCTACTGAGACTTTCCTAACGGAAAAACTCAATAACACTTTGCCCGACCCGGGAATCGAACCCGAGACCTCCCAATCCCTCGCTCACATTTATGCCGCGAGACCAACGAGGCAGTGATTAGCTCTAGTGCGTGACAAAGTGCTTTAAGAGAGTGTGAAATGTGCTTTGAGTCGAATCATGTTTTGGGTTTTTTACTCAACCATTGATTTCGAGACTTACAAGGAATTACATAATAATAAGTCAATATATTTTTATGAAGATCATATAAAATTTTGAGATGTTACACAAGCGCAAGCATCTCATTATCAGCCTTTAATAGTTCACTGCTGGACTAGGCCTCTCCTTTGAAAGGAGGAATTACTGTACCACGCTGGCCAAGCGGGTTGGTATAGGGTTTGTATCAAGTTTCCTTCTCTTACAGTGCTGTGCTGCACTCTGCATAATATGCTCCCTCTGTCGGCTCTTACGACACCCATGGGATGATATGGGGTGGTGACAATTCGTATTCTTAATCCGTCACCTCACAAACATATAAAAAGAAAATTGCAGGCAAATTATATTGCGAATGCATGACTATTAGCCGTTTATTTTTCTTTTGATCTAGCTCTTAATTTTTATCTAGCTATTATTCTTGCCAAACTTATAGTTTCTTTCACAATAACATGATGTCTATGTTATATAAAAAGCTTAGAAAGCAAACAGGCATTGTTTCATACCGCAAGAAGTTTTATACCAACAAAAACTAATTTCACCAAATACTCGGCTATCACGTACAGACACTGGACAAACTTGCTCAGTGTTATAAAAAGAAAATATAAAATATTCCTTATCGCACCCTACCATGGAAGGGTTGCACTTAAGTACTGAAATGACAATCCGTCATCCGTTTACTCTATCTCGAAGCATGAAGTAGTATTGTAGAGCCCCGAGCTACGACGTAGCATGGTTACGTAGACCGGCTTACAAGCTTTGAAGTTCATAAATTTATGCGTATATTATATATTCATGAATAAGCCGCCATCTTTTTAACTGTATTTTCAATATAAATAGGTTCATATATCTGATCATTCGTATTTTGCTTGCGGACTGAATTCGAAATATTTTTCCCGTAAAATAAAGACACTGTTTAAATATATATTTAACGACTGTTTGTTTTGTTGTTTGTGTGATTGTGTGGCCCATCTAGTGTCGGTGTTCTTAGACCGCCCGAAGGCCTCCGGCATGACCTAACGATTCTAATCCTGAGACAAGAAACGGGACCGACAGCTTTACGTGCCTTCTGAAGCACACCAAGTCACCCATACAAATGGCGACCTGTACAAGCGTTGCTTAACTATGCTGATCTGTTACGAACAAGCCAAGATTTTACGACTAAATTTATTTGATTCGACTCGGACTTTGATAGTCTCTCAGGTGCTTAGCGAAATAAATATTATTTCCCACGCGTCCCACCTGTGCCCGAATAATAACGAGTTAGTCACATTTTACGACGCCCTCAAAAAGTAATGAGATATATTCGCAGTCCAACACTTACGTCACAATAGTCATTGTGGCAATTATACGTCTTTGTCATCGTATTGAGTAAAAATAAAATATTTTAGATCTTTACGGAGCTTGGTTTTCTACAGCGTGTATGAAGAAGCTTCACAAGACAAGAAAACAAAACTGTTTTGCCACCCGCACGACCGAGGAAGTCACTCGATCCGAGGCTGCCTTGACTCGCGGCAGCGCTAAATTAAATGTGATGCTGTGTGTGCTGAGTGTGCTCTCCGTGCTTTTAGCAAGACACTGGAGGCTCATTTATACTATAAAGTATATGTAACTTCAAACGGGACTTGGAAATCCCGTTTGAAGTCACAGAGATACGGAAAGAAAAGAAAGATCTCCAGATCTTTTACGGTACCCACGTTACCAAGAAAATTGTTTTAAATGGACTGTGAATTGTACCTTGGTGTCTAAGCTCACGTAGTCAATTTAAACCACCCACAACATACCGAACGGTAAATAAGTTAATATTATTATCCAAGCCATGCAAAAAACTATTTAAAAGGCAAGGAACTTTTACGATATAATATTGTCAACGTTATGAAAATCTTATATATTTTTCCTTCAAAGTTCCTTCACGCGGATATCAGAAAAGTTCACAAAGTGGCCAAATGGAGTGCTTGTTATTAAAGCACTGAAGGCCCACTGGTAGCTAGTATAATAATCCTACACTTACTACACTGACTAGAGGATAGTTATATAGTTCTCGTTGTTGTATGAACACGCAAGCCTTAAAAGCTTGAGTTGTAAACAAAGGAAAATAGAAGGTTAGGTTTATATGTTGTAGTACGTTATATAGTACTTACGTGTTTGTAGATAATCGACTGTGAATCTAAGTGGAATGCTGACATAAATATCTCAATGACGTCCTCACATACAATCTGATATTGTAAAATTAATAGCTACATAGACGAAATATACCTCGAAATTATGAAGCAAGCAATTCGTTCCGTCAAACATGCATTTAGTTCACTAAACAACATGCATAACACACAGCTTCAAACTATTTATTAATACAAAAATATATTGAATCATCCAGTCACAAATTCGAAAGCCCTAGAGATGAACGGTTATATTCAATTCGGTATGAAAACGTATTCTGCAAATTTATCAGCTATTTCATCCGAAATTAAAGGTACGAGGAAAATTTTCACTTTTCCATTTCCACCAGTATTTTTTAATTAAATCGAAATTATTAAATGGAAAATTTACGCTATAATATATTTTTATTGAAGCGATTGAGACCGCGCCTTGGCAAACGTAGTGTGGGACGCCCTCCGTCTAGGTGGAGTGACGATATACGCAAAGTGGCTGGCAGCGGCTGGACACGAAGAGCCGAAAATCGGGCTTAGCGGCATGCCAATGGAGAGGCCTATATCCAGCAGTGGACTACGGCAGGCTGATGATGGTAATGAAGCGCTAGTTATTGCAATACTTATAATGATACTAGCTTTCGCCCGCGGCTTCGCCAGCATGAAATTTTAATAAAGAGTAGCCTATGTACTTCCCCGGGTTTCAGACTATCCATGTCAAATTTCATCACAAACGGTTCTGCAGATTAGCCGTGTAGCATACATATGAACAGATGGGTCATTATCAGGTTGCTTATTATTTGGTTGACTTCAATGGCAATACTTTTTTGTTAATTTAGCCATTATTAGCATGAAATATCAAATCTAAGTAAAGGGAACAACATAGACTGAATGGATAAGTAGGAATTCAATTTTCTTGAATTGGTGTCCACCGAAATCAATAGTCTTATCACCGAAATCAAACATATAAAATGATTTATATACTACTATTTCATATCCCTATGTTTTAACTGCTTTAGTACTACTACGTACATAGATACGTATGATACGTACTAGGTAAGAAATTACAGGTTAGGTAATTATACAATAAAAGATTTTATTTTATATATCCAGCAGTGGACTACGGTAGGCTGATGATGATGATGGCATAATCATAGTATTGTGATTATTTACAATACTATGATTATGCTAGATTAAAAAAGAGAGTGAAATCGGTGCAGCCAATTCTAATAAACCTCAAATTTTATCGAACAATCTGATTAAACCTGGTAGTAGCTATTCTGTTGACCTTGCTGATGACTTCTATGAAACCAAGCAGCACCTGTCCCATACCTAAACATCAGACATTGAACTGTATGAAAATGATAGCTTCTGGTGCTAATAATGGCTAAATTAACAAAAAAGTATTGCCACCGAAGTCAACCAAATAATAAGTAACCTAATAATAACCCATCTGTTCATATACATGCTACACGGCTAATCTGCAGAACTGTTTGTGATGAAATTTATAATATTATAACTACCCATCTGTTCATATATATGCTACACGGCTAATCTGCAGAACTGTTTGTGATGAAATTTGACATGGATAGTCTGAAACCCGGGGAAGTACATAGGCTACTCTTTATTAAAATTTCATGCTGGCGAAGCCGCGGGCGAAAGCTAGTATCATTATAAGTATTGCAATAACTCGCGCTTCATCATCATCAGCCTATCGTAGTCCACTGCTGGATATAGGCCTCTCCAATACCACGCCACTGAGCCCGATTTTCGGCTCTTCGTGTCCAGCCGCTGCCAGCCACTTTGCGTATATCGTCACTCCACCTAGGCGGAGTGCGTCCCACACTACGTTTGCCAAGGCGCGGTCTCAATCTCTTCAATAAAAATATATTAAAGCCTAAATTTGCCATTTAATAATTTCGATTCAATGAAAAAATACTGGTGGAAATGGAAAAGTGAACATTTTCCTCGTACCTTTAATTTCGGATGAAATAGCTGATAAAGGTAAATGGGCAACTTAGTATGGAAACCATACCCATGGCGGATACAAACGAAATATAGTACGGTGTATTCATCTATGGCTCTCATTTACTAAGTAAGTTTAGTACATTAGTCGCATTAATGTGAGCTACGGGAATCTCGAAAAGTCAAGTGTTATCTATGTATATATCCATACTCTTTATCTCTGAAACTACTGATCCGATTTGAAAAATTCTTTTTGTGTGTGATAGCCACATTCATGAGAAAGATTATAGGCTACTTTTTATTTCGATATTCCCGCGGGATCACTGAATGAGGCCGACGAAGTCGCGGGCGTCCGTTAATTAATTGATATAGGTAAGAAAAATAAAATGCTAATTCATTAAAATATTTTTTATTCAATTTGATCCAAAGCAAACATAAGATCATTTAAAAAGGCAGCGGGTGCGTCTGTTGCTTCCTGGTGTATGGTTCAAGACAGATAATGAACAATGCTAGCGATATTGGCGCAGCTATTTAATGTGCGAAAAAATACCTGTTCAATGTGCAAAAAAGACATCGTATAACATAATTATCTCTAAACATTAGCTCATCTGTGCAACACGCTGTACGGTTTCGATATTATTTTTATGCCTTTATATGATGAAATAAAAACTTTTGTTTTCTTTTTTAAACGATCCTGTACATTTTTCACCGACGATTTTTAATCAAACAATTATATGCAATGAAAGGTCATATTATCCCCCTTTGTTTAAAACTATTTTGGTTAATGTCCGCCACTGTTCGCAAAGCGGGTCAGATATGCATATTTTTGTATTAATAAATAGTTTGAAGCTTCAAACTAGAGGGGGGCGGCAATTAGCCGCATTAGATGCATACTTTAGTGAGGGGCACTAAAGTATGCATCAGCTAATAGCCGTTTCACTGTAAACACACTGGTACAAAACAGGTCAATATCGTATTCTTTGGGAACATTATTAAAACTAACTGCACTTCTAATAGAAAATACATTACGTCTATAATTGGTACATTACGTCATAATTGGCCTATGACGAAAACCTAATTGATTAATACGTAACGACAGATTAGCCACCGCTAGCTCCGAACAATCGATGTGGCCATTTGCGATATTCAATAACATACATATATCTGCAATGTACGTCTAGTTTGCAGAGGTAAAAAGTGGTATGCAATGGTGGTCGTAATTAATTGAGCATTGCTGTGTCTTATAATCAAGAATTCTTAGAAAAGTTCTTTGGACGCTCTCAATACCGGATTTGTGGACATCGTATTGGGGGTTCCAAACCTGCGACGCGTATTTTAAATGGCTGCACACGAATGAGCAATATAATATTTTTATTGGTTTTATAGTTTGGAATCCAACCGTGTTTCGCAGTATAAATCCTAAGGCTTTTGATGCCTTCTTAACTATATCATCTATGTGTTGATCAAACAAAAGCTTACTGTCTTGCATTATTCCCAAATCTCTGAAAATGTCTTCTTTTCTAATTATTTGATCATTGACGGTATAGTTAGAATCTATGACTGCCCTACGACGTGTGAAAGTCATATGTTAACATTTACATTTAGTTCGAGCTTATGCCACTTTGTGAATCTTCATGTCATCAGCATAAAGTAGGACATAAGAATGTTGAAAGCATTGTTTGATATCTGCAATAAACATTGTAAACAGAAGAGGCCCCAAAATAGATCCTTGTGGCACACCAGATGGGATAGAATTCCAAACTGTAGTATAGCTCACCAAAGTATCAATATTGTTAGGTCGCGCTATAGATTGTCGACGCTATCCGTATACGGACGCGAGCGAAGTTGTGCCGACGGAAAAAAGTGTTACGTCCGTTCTCTGCGAGGACCCGCCGCGGAATGAGCGTACGTAGCTCGAGCGCGCGGTTTTATAGTAGTTTTTAAATATATATAATCATATAAAATAAATAAGTAAGTATACGGGTTTAAAAAAAAAACTCGTATTTTAAGTATTACATTCTTTACTATAATATAAGTCTAAAAATCAATTTAATGTCTTAATCTAGTAAATAAAATATGTAAAAGTTGGCCGATTTTGTGTTTCTTTAATTCTGTTGTCATGCAGAAGTTCATGATATTTTAGTAAATATGACTCTTTTTGCACCTTAAGCACTATATATTCTATTACATTGTCGCTTTAAACTAAGTAGTTATCTTAATCAAAACAGTTAAAAATTTACTCAAAGTTGGCGCTGACGCAAGTTTTCGTAAAACGTTGTGGAGAAAATGCGTTTGTTTTATAAGAATATAATTTAAATATTTTTTTTATTCTATGCGTGCATTTCATTATTAGTTATTTCTTATAGAACTGCAATTTATATAGAATTATTTTGTGACCTTGTGAAGAAATGACCTTTGAAAAACTCATGAAACGTCATGGTTTCGTCTAAAATCGATTACATGCTCTTAATCAAGACAAACAATTAATTACACATGACACAAATGTGAGGGTATTTTATCATTTATTTGCTCAGTGATTTTGAGCGACACAAAGCGAGTGACGTATTCATACAGTCTTTGTACTTTTGACTTTGTTATCCTATATTACATAACTTTTGTTATTTATGACTGTTATTCTCTGATCTACTTATATGTATAAATTATTTAAACTGAAATGATGACTTTAAAAAGTTAAAAATGGTTTTGCGTTCGTCGACGTAGAAATGGTGAAAGTATTAGATATATTGCTTTAAGTACTGTTTTTAAAATGATGTGTTATGCCAGAAAATTTTATACGTTAAAAATGACTCCTGCACTAAGATTAAATCTTGTGTCACGGAGGATTTTACCAACATTCAGACTTGAAACGACAATTTTCAGACAAAATTCTGGATCACACAAAGTGTTGTCTAGTGTGGAAATCGAACCCAAGGCACTCGGCGCAGATGTTGAATGGAGAACGACTACGCGATTATATTCTGTAGTCCCAACCCATGAAACCCATTCATTCATATATGCCCGTAAAAACAGTATATGGTCCTAGCGTTATCCCAATTGCATCTATTACTTACGGCCCGGTCACAGCCTGCAGTAGAGGCGGGAGCGGCAAGCGATTTCAATGTACATGGCGCGCTTTGCTACGCCGCGCGCCGTAGTGACCGATGTCGCCTCTAAACACGCCATGTACATCGAAATCGTTCGCCGCTGCCGCCACCGCTGTAGGCTGTGACCAGCCTAACCTAACCAGATATAACAGAATATCATCTTTTCTACAAAGCGACTGTCTTCAGACCTCCGCAATCCAAAGGTATAGCAATATATCATGGCTTAGACCAATATCAATTTATTTGATGGCAATGACTCCCTGTAACGACTGTCGAAGATCTTCAAGACAGCCGGGACCGTCAGTTTATGGTGCTCTTCGACTCAAGGGGCAAACGATAGTAAACAATTTAATTCCCACATAACATTGAAATGTCAGTGGTGCGCGCCGTGGATTCGAACCCGATACCCTTTACATAGCAGTCCGTTGATATCTCCACACGGCTATCACTGGCTGCAAAAAAAAATATAACGGTATATCGGGTATACATAGATAAAGCTTGATTTCTATTTTATTTTATAATTTTATTACGTGCATATATATCTACACTTCCATTTTAAACATTCGCGATTTGTATACATCATACAACATTATTTAGCGGGTCTTACTCGCGATAATTTACTTATTTAAAGTTATGAATACCTCTGTTATTATATCCTACGATTCAACCGGCTTGCAACGGTCAAGGTTGCGTAGGGACTGAGTCTCAGACTCAGTCCCTCAAAGCTGATATCTACAATTTCGTTTATTTATATTCATTATTTTGAGGAAGTGTTATTTCTGCACTCTAATCCGGAATAATTTTCTTCTAATATTACAAATCACCCACATAAGTTATTCTATATGCATGTATTTGATAAGCAAACGACCAATCGAAAACGATCAACCGCTTTATTAAACAACTTATTTTTATGTTGCAAGACTAATATAAACTTGATTCCAAAATATTTTTTGAGTTGTTTGTTGCTTATTAAATAACTTCAAGTTATGAAATGAAATTATATGAAATGAAAGCATTTATTTTTACAATATACACACAAAAGTATTACAATTAACAATTTGTGACATAGTTCTTATCCAAGAGGTATATTATAAAAATGAGGTTACCATTCAGGCTTATGTTGGTTGAGGTATAAGCCTCAAACCAACCCTGATATTAGTTGGCAACCCCAAGTGACGATCACAGAAATCAAGTTCATGTACATAATCGTCTATACAAATAAGAATATTATTTAGATGTCTTTATTTACTAATGCGTAGCTGCAGTGCTCGCAATCATAAAACAAAGTCATAGATAAATATACAGTAAAGTAAAAGTAAAAGTAAAGTAAGTAAAAAAGTATGTATTCACATTAAAGTAAGACATTTTACAAAAATAAATTACTTCTGCCAAACTGCAAAGCAGTTTGTTGGCAGACGCATGTATTAGTTTACATATTAGGCACAATGTCATACACATAGCATATTAAAATAAGTAAAAATAGGTACAATTATTAGATTATCTACCTATTAACTAAGGCACAATTATTTTTGTCGCTGTACAAAATTAAAAAAGAAATAAAGTAGGTACACATGAGAGAGAAAAACAAATAGGTACTTGCTCTAACAGTAAAATCAAAATTCAAGTACATAGTTATATAGGTACCTAATGTTACGTTAACAATTATTGCAGTTTTTTTTTTAGTCATACTTATAACATTCACACCAGCATTTGTTCATGCTGTCTTAAATTTTCTCAGAACGCATTCAATAGGAACTTTGAGGTTTTGTTTTTGAAAGATCGTTTTGTTACGGTATTACTTTCATGATCTAAAGGAAAATTATTAAATATTGTTGGTACTAGATAACTCGTACATCTTTGCCCGTAATAGTTGCTATAAGTGGGTACTACATACGGCTTCCAGTTTTTTGCATTTCGGGGCCTAACGTTAGTGGTATTGAGCTTGTATTGGTCGCGTTCGTAATGTTCTAGTGCTATTAGTAGCACTACTTTCTCACGTACTGGTAACATTTTGCATTCACAAAACAATTGTTCATAATCACTACTTCTATATCGTGTTTTTGTTCTGTTATCTACTAATAGCTTCATAAACTTATTTGTATTGCTTTTATTTTATCCAAGTACGTTTTAAATGTGCGTCCATAACATGCCAGTCCGTAAGAAAGCAGAGAATCTACTAGTGCATCATCATCACCAGCCCCCATCAGTCCACTGCTGGACCAGGCCTCTCCTTTGAAAGGAGGAATTGGCCTACTATACCACGCTGGCCAAACGGGTTGGCATTACTAGTGCATAGTATATAACAAATAGGGTAGCCATGTTCAATACGGCACAAAGGTGGTGGAATTTTACAAGAATTGAACGTAATTTGTCACACAGTTGGATTATATGAGTTTTCCATGAGAAATGTATGTCTATTACTAATCCCAAGTACTTGTAATGCTCCAGCACCTCAATAGGTGCACATTCACACACCGATAGTTGGCCGTCACACTCGCGGTGTAGGCACTCGTACGTGTGCCCCACAATTCGAGGCGACCGCGCCATATTTCTGTGGTAGGGTGAGCGTATTTGCATACATTTAGTTTTTTTGATATTTATGATAATACCATTATCATGTGCCCACTTTGAGATGTTTGTAAAATCTGTTTGTAGCTTACTTTCTATAACATTAAGGTCTCTATCAGCGTACACCAGACATGTATCGTCGGCATACATATAGACATTACAATTTTGTACCACATTGCACATGCTGTTGACGTGCATGATATATCCGACGGGACCGAACACCGAACCAGTAGGAACACCACAGGTAACATTTTTGGCCTCGCCGACTACCCCATTGACCATAGTTCGCAAAGTTCTATCTGTCAGGTAAGCGCGGAACCACTTGTTCAACGGACCCCGAATTCCACACTCTTCCAGGGCTTGAAGCAGCTGGTGGTGTTCAAGAGTGTCAAAGGCTTTTTTGAAGTCAACATAGACCACCACCACCTGCTTCCGTTGGTCTAAACACTCGTTTATATAGTCGGTAAACTGCGCCAACGCTGTACCCGTGCTCCGACCGCGTCGGAACCCGTGTTGAGCATTTGATAATATATTGTTACTTTCTAGAAACGAACTTATTTGATGTACAATAAACTTTTCTACAATTTTATTTATTACGGATAGAATTGCTATTGGTCTGTAATTAGAATAGTCTGTGTGAGCTCCTTGTTTAAAAATAGGTCTTATCAATGCTGTTTTCAGTAATTCGGGATATTGTCCTCGTTCGACACATAAATTAATGAATAAGGATATCACTGGACTCAGTGTACCTTTCAAATATTTTATATCCTTGACTCTAATGTTATCCACACCTTCAGACTTTTCACAGCTTAACATATTTATAATTTTAATGATATCATCTGTACACGCTTTCTTAAATCTTAATGACACTTGCCTATCGACTGCATAACTATTCCTATCTATAAACTTATGGCTACATACATGCTTTATATCTAAAATTTCTTTGGTAAATGTAGTAGAAAACTTAGTACATATATTTATCATGCTGTCTGTTTGACCTAAATATTTTAATATAGTACTATCTAAACTAATTTTCTCCCTTCCTACCCATGTGTTGATTTTACCCCATATCTTTTTAACATTTTTGTTACACTTTTTAATTTCTTCCTTTCTATAGTTATTCTTAGCCTTAGATATAAATTTATTTGTCCTATTCCTATATTTAGTGTACTGAATTCTTAAGTTCATATCACTTGGGTTTCCTTTCCATGTTTGAAAAAGTTTATCTCTAGTATAGATCATATTCTTAACTGTATCTGTAATCCATGGTTTACTCTTTCTTTTTTTACTTACGGTTACTTGTATTTTAGCATTAGAATAGACACTGCAGAAATTCAAGTATAGTCTGTTATATAGATCAATTGGGCACTTACAGTTCAATAGCTCCGTCCAAGATATATTTTCTAATAACTTAATTACCTTTTTATCACTTATAACAGTCAACTGAGATTGTTTATTGGTATCAGAGCTTCTAACACCACTATCTAGACACACACCAATAGGATAATCTTAATATATAAAATCCTTGCGTTACTGACTGACTGACAGACACGCTACAGCCGAAACTATTGGGCGCAGGAAGCTGAAATTTGGCATGTATGTTCCTTGGGGACCGTAGGGGTGCACTAAGAAGGGATTTCCCGAAATTCCCACGGGATCGGCCAAAACGGGTAAATAAAAAAAAATGCAGGCGTAGCTGCTGGCGTCCTCTAGTGATCCGATAATTTACATTGTAACACATATGAAAACACACCACACTTTGTTCGAACCCATGCATGATCAATGCACGACCGTGTCACTCTGTCCCCGTACACCTCCTCTCGCGTGACATCGTGGATGGCGCATTCCATTCCTATCTCACTCATATTGTTTAGGTATTGAGTGGTGATGCTGCAACCGGCAGTATAGTTAATCAAATCTATATTCGTGTCTCCAATCACGACTACTTCACAGTTTCGTGGAATTTCCTTTAAAAGTGTATGTATTTCTTCGACAAATCCTTGCTTATTCAGTTTTGGCGGCCTGTATATGACCAATATATGAATAACTCCCCCATCTTGAGATATTTTGCCATGAATCATTTCGTAGTAATTATGAGTGATTATTTTTGCTGTAAAGTTTAAGTAATTTTTGACGTATAACAATATTCCACCTCCCTTCTTTGTTTCTCTTGTATTTATGTATGTGTTATATCCCTGTATATTATATAAGGGCAATTCCTGTTGCCTTATATTTATTTCGGTTAGTGCTATAATTTCGATTTTATCCGTACAATCACTCAATAACACTTGTAATTGGTAAAAGGTTTTTCGCAATGATCTAATATTTAAATGTATAATATTCAAGCTTTCATCATACCGCTGAAGTTCTGTACGCCAGCTGACTATGTCTGTAAAGTTGTTGTATTTAATATATGTATTTATGTCTAAGCTTTGGTCGTCGAATTTTATCAAATAAGGTACTCTCAGCGTTATAAGACAGTGTTTCAGTATATTATATTTTATTTTTGGCTGGCAATGTACATATTTATGTCACTTAATCTACGAATCGCGCCTATTTTTTTGTTATTTGGGTCATCTCTTTTTATCAATACCTTATTATTCTGAGCCCAAATATACTTGTACGTTGCTTTTAGCTCGTTTTTAATTGTCCAAAGGAGGTTACGCATGTACTTTGTTAGGTCTTCGTTGATGTAGATTCGCTGAATATTGCCATTTTCATATATATCATTATTGGTTAGATGATGAGTTTTTCTTGTTGATATCCAGTTGTTACGGGCTGTTGTCGTGTTTAGGGTGATGATGATCGGCCGCGGCTTTGTCCTTCGATTGTCCTGGCGTTTGTTTTCAGCAACCTTAGTGGGCGACTCGGTGTTAAGAGTAGCGGCATTCTTGTTATCTTCTCCAACCCTTCTTATCTCGCATATAGAACTTTTATCCAATCCTAATTTACTGGCTATTATTTTAACTGGTTTTCATTTTGTTGCTCTTCTAACCCATATATTGCCACATTCTTCTCTTTTTCGCGCAATTCCAGATAAGCAATCCTCTCTTCAAGGGCCCTGTTGCTTGTCTCTAAGTGCGTATTTTTGTTTTCCAGTGATTTTATTTTTTTGTCTGTCTTTTCTTTCTCCTCTATCAACTCCTGATACTTCTCGGCATAGAAATTGATGTCCTGAGACATGGATTCCAGCGTTTTCTTCATAGAGAAAACTATGCCCAATTTCTCATTAACCTCCGCCAGCACCTTCTCTGGAGTAGCTTTCGTGATGTCAACTTCTATGGCTTGCCTACTGGTATTCACAGGTTGGCAGTCCTCACACTTTCCAGTGGACGCAAAAGATTTCATTTTTGTTGCGCATTTTGTATGGAATGCACCTTTACATTCTCCAATACAATTCGTTATATTATCGCTTTTCACCCTTGCCAGAGATACTTGACACAATTTGCACTGCACCATCGTGGATATTATTGAGAATAATAATTCTTTAGTATACTGAGTTTACGCGAAAGGCGCTGTCCTAAGCGACTGTCTTGGTAAATGAGGGGGTGAAGCAGGGGAGGTGAAGGGAGCTTAGCTCCGTCTACTGCGGGGCGCCCCCCTTCATTCTCGTCGCGTGCGGCCGTATTCTGGCGACATCCGTATTCCAATATTTCAAAATCGCAAGCAAAACGTTTTAGCATATTGAATTGAGAAACTGATATTAAAATTTATATTACATACATCAATCTGTTTGTACAATATAGGCATAGCACAATTTTTGTTCTCAGTGCAGCCATGAGCAAAACTGGTTTACATTAGACGTTACAGGTATTAAATGTTGACGAAAGTAGGTAAATACCTACGTGCCATAAGATGATAAAAATAATTAAGTTCCATGTATGGAGAGGCCATTATTATGTTTGTTTTGTTTTTGTATAAAAATAGTGAAGCAGTTCATAGAATACCTACATCTAATTCCATTCCTGCTAGTTTTCAAATCTGTTTTGCAATAAATTGGCTGTGACATACGGGCAGACAGACAGACAGACATTGCGAATCTATAAGGGTTCCGTTTTTACAATTTTTGGCTACGGTACCCTAAAAAACACAATACTGCTCTACTAAGCGCAAAAGCCGTATCTCAACTAAAGCGAGTTACGAGATAATTGAAGTTTAGTAAAAGTTGATTTCTTTTATTTATTTATGGATGTTTATTGTTATTATAGGTATAATTATTATGGCAAAGGTTTTGAAATACGTCGCCGTTTTAGGGGTTATGAGTGATTGGAGAGGGAGCAGGGGAGGTCTTGAAACCCTCCTCACCATTTTCACTTGCCGGAAATACTTGGTTTCCTCTGAAAAAAAAAATCTCCAAACATCGGTGTGTATGGTGCTGCCAACTTCCACATTCATCACACTAGTTTAATAAACTAAGGTTGTCGGAGCCCTGCGAAGGGCTCCTATTTTCGGATTAAGGGTCAAAAGAGAACCTAACATAACCTATTTATTTACTTATTACAGTCGCACCTAACCCAAGGCACTCAAAAGCAATGACGCACAAATTTGACATTAGCTGTCAATATGATCATTCCAAGATGGCAGTTTTACGTTTCGTTTCACGTTTTTCACATAAAACCTAAAAATTACATTTGTAAAACTGTATTAAAGTATAAAAACTATGTTCCGTTTTGCATAATTGCCGAAGTATTTAGAAATTTTGGAAATTGTTTAAAAATATTTAGACGCAACTCCGGCAGCCAAAATTACTTTTAGGGGATTAAAACGAACTACCTTAAGCCCCCTACACTACCAATACCCTCAAATTCAGGCGACTCGTTTCGAAACCCAACCAGTAGCGTAAAATTGGGGCTTCTGCATTACTTGCTCTCGCGTCGCCGCTCGAGCTGCGTGATACAGAAGCAATTTTACAATCGAGGTCGATTCATATTAATGTGTTCTGCATAACTCAGAGTGCCCAGTAATACTATAATGTTATAGTTAACATAATTTTTTAAGTTTAGCAATTATTTAGTGATCAATGGTAGCGTTACTTTTAGTGAGTTTTTATTATGAATGTGTGTACCTAATGAATTCCTCACTCAATGTAATATCAATGTAATCATGTTATCAATTTAAAAAATAAATGGATATGTTAATGAGTCTAGGAAACTATTAAGTAAAATAAAACAATGTATATTATCAATTTAAAAAAAGTTTATTATCAATGCACCATTTTTTTAAACACAAAACATTTTTTAAAGCACATATTGAGTCATGATAAATACAATTGTACAAATCTTCAGAACACTTATAGCGATCATATAAACATAACAAATTAGGACAACATTTATCTTCTAAATTAATTAAATTATTAGTATTTAAAATATCCTTCAACCATAACATTTTTTCAAGACCTTTAACGTAAATACACTTATCTTTTAAAACATCTGCAATTAAATATTGATAATTTGAGTAAGGTATAAATCCTTCACCCCCGTATATTTTTCTGTTACGTTCAATCCAGCAAACCTGCCGTCTTTCTGATTTAGTCAAATCGTAAAAAGGAAATGGTGGTTTGATTAAAAACACTTGTAGGTTTTTACTACACCATACAGCTATTTCTTTTAGTATAAATTCATTTGCTTCTGTTTTAAAGCCTTGAACGTCAACAATGGCCGTCATGATAGCCTACGCACGATGTTGCTTAGAGGTTTGTATTCCACAATTCGGTACTGAGCTACTAAATTCAGCCACAACATTTATTTAATTTTTACATAAATATAAAGCATGCATACAAACATTGACTCATAACAATTACACATTTTTAAAAAGATAACATTTATTTATTTTTAGAAATACAACTAAACTTAAATAAAAACATTATCTTAAGACTACTCAGTATCACACAATTTCTTACTTATTTTTTTTATTAATGTCTCTGTGATATCCATTACATCATCATAAGGCTCCTCAACCACATATTGTGCACTTAAGCAAGCCTCGTTTTTTTTATTTTTGTCTACATAATCTAATTCACGAATATCTATTTTAATTAGAAGACGTCCTTGCTTAGGACGATTTCTTCGAACAATGTACGAATTTGCCGATGACGTTAATAAACTTTGGCGCTTTTTAGACGGTGACAATTTTTTTGACTGTGTAGAAAAGTTTGGTTCAATGTATGTTATGCCATCGTCTTGAGTGGAGAAATATGGGCTAGTAACCTGTAAAAAAATAAATCACACATAAATATATAATAATGTGGACGCGCACAATAAATGTTTATAAACATAAATACATTTTATGTAGTGCTTACCTGATCAGAGGATTTGTTCCGATGCTTTTCAAAACATTCATAATTTCCTTGAGAGTAAAAAAGTTGCTTGTTTTTCAACTGTCTACCATTCTCTGCCAAAGCATTGTCCTGCAATATAATAACATAAAAAATATAAATGAAAAGTTCATAACTATATGAATTTAACTATGAGGAATAAAATAATATTTACTAACCTCTTGTATTTCTGTCTGGTCAACTTCGTCCAAAGGACTTGGGATTTGAGAATCAACATTATCAAATACAAATCTGTTAAGTCCTCCAATGTTGAGAATGCTGGGGCTGTATGACATGATTCTGAAAATAAAACTAAAGTAAGATATCTAATTATTCATATAATAATATAATATAATATTGTAATAACTAATAACATTAAAAACGTACTTACCAATAAAACTTGATTTCTCTGCTAGCAACAGGTCCTGTTTCGGCTGACTATGACAGCATAATGAAATAAGGAATGCAATTTTAAATCTGTATGATATTCAATACCAAATTAAATCAATTATTAAAAATATAATATTGTAATACGAGAATACAAAATTCCTAACTTTCTAGACCTGTTCAAACATGTTAAATGCTGTTATTTATACTTTATGATATGTATATCTAATTTAGTGTTAAAGTTATAGCTACCTATAAATATGCGTGTTAGACATTCATTACAGTAATTGTCAAAATAAAGTTGATCAAGCAACCCATATCTTTGAAAATTAATAATATAGATTTAAATGAAACTTCTCACCAGATCAGACATAGTCTTTTATTACCGAATACGATTCGATGTATAATGTGCGGTCCATCGAACTGTGGTAAAACAAACGTTATGATTAGTTTGTTGTTACATGAAAATGGTCTAAAATTTAAAAATCTTTATCTTTATTCCAAAACTTCATTTCAACCAAAGTATCGTTTCTTGAGTGAAGTATTAGGAAGAGTCTCGCAGATTAACTTCTACAAATTTAGCGATGATAAAGAGGTAATTTCTCCGAGTGAAGCTTTAACAAATTCTGTGTTTATTTTTGATGATGTTGCGTGTGAAAATCAAGTTAATATTCGCAATTATTTTTGTATGGGTAGACATAAACAAATAGATTGTTTCTATTTATCTCAAACCTATTCCAAAATTCCAAAACAACTGTTGCGTGACAATGTGAATTTTCTTATTATATTCAAACAAGATGATGTGAATTTAAAACATATTTATGAAGAGCATGTTACTTCTGATTTACAGTGGAAAGAGTTTAGAAATATTTGTCAAACTGTTTGGAGTAAACCTTATAATTTTCTACTTATTAATAAAGAATCGTCATTAAATAATGGAAGGTACAGACAGAGCTTTGATATGTTTTTTAAATTTGACTGACTGTTTATATGTATATATATAAGTAATTAACATGGCAAATCAAATTCAGTATAATTTGTTCTTTAGCTGAATACAGTTGTTAATAAGTATAACATGGAGAAAAATATTAAAATAGAATTAATGAAGTCTGTAGACTCCATAAAGAATAAAATAAAACAAATGAAAAACCAGGAACACTCTACGAACTTATCACTTGAAAAAATGTTAAAACCTGTCACAGATCCCCTTAAAACTCTAGTTGATTCAAATAAAATATTAGAAAAAATACAAAATTTTGAGAATACACACTCTAATTTTGAAGACGTGGAATTAGGTGACATTAATACTAGCTCATCTACTAAGTTTGAAGAATGCTATGACCCAGAACTGATTCTGTACTGAACGTTAAAAAGCCTCCCCAGACGGAATTACCGGATGATTTAGAAATATCATTAGAGGGTCGTGATATCCATGATATTTATGACCTAAACATACCATTTGGAATAAGGAGTGAAAACAAAAAAATATTAATGGGTAATTCAATAGTTTCGTTTTCTAAAATAGATAGTGCAAATAATGATAATACCATTTTAATTAAAGTTGGTGACAAAAGCTTCAATTTAACCCCTGGTTTAAAAGAACTTTTACTTCGAAGAAAACCTGATTTGAAACAAATATCGAGCAAAGATAAACTTGTCTATAAAGATATGTTGCATTATACAAATGCGCATAAGAGAGATTTCAATCCTAATGGGCAAATAAGAGGCGATAATGGTATAAAATATCGTGAAATAATCAAACCATTGTTTTCTGAATCGTCAAACAATAATATTGTCACTAAATTTGGAGGAAGCTTACCAACGTTAAAGAAATACAAAAATAGCACTGACTTGGTATATTGGGACGATCCTAACGAACTGGTTGAAAGATTGAAACTATTAATTGCTTCCCGAGATGCTGGTAATACAAATCATGATAATGAAATTTTATCAATAATCGAAGAGTTAAAAGAAGCTGACATAATTAAATAATAAATAGTCCTAATAATATGCTTTTTATTCAGTATTATAGCAGAATTCGAGACAAACATACCTACTGAGTTGTGAACATGAGCAAAGCTGACGTGGTAAACGAAATTCATAAAAATGCGAGAGTGAACTATCCGCGAAGACATGTTGTAATGAGAGATATAGATGACTTGTGGCAAGCAGACTTAATTGATTTGCAATCAATTTCAAAAGAAAATAAAAATTATAGATATATTCTTACCGTTATTGATTCATTTTCGAAATATGCTTGGGCCTTTCCTATGAGAAGTAAAAGCAAAGAAGATGTGTATAACTCTTTCAAAACTTTGTTGGATAAAGGGCGTGTTCCTAAAAATCTGCAAACCGATAATGGAACAGAATTTTATAATAACAAATTTCAGAAGCTTATGAAATCGTTTCATATTAACCATTATTCAACCTTCTCAACAAAAAAAGCTTCAATAGTCGAACGATTTATCAGAACATTGAAATCTAAAATCTATAAGGAATTTAGTTTAAAAGGCAATTACAATTGGGTAAATAATACCCTCAATGATGTTATTTACAAATACAATCACACTCACCATCGCACTATTAATGAAATCCCTGCTAATGTGAACAATATGAATAAAAAACTGATATTAGAAAGGTATTTAAAGTTGCCAAAAAATTATAATTTAAAAAGCAAGTACAAAGTAGGTGATTATGTGCGTATCAGTAAATACAAAGGTACATTTGAAAAAGGTTATACTCCCAACTGGTCAACAGAAATATTTAAAATTCGTAAAATACAAAATACAACTCCTATAACTTACTTAATTGAAGACACTATCAGAGGTCTGCCTATTTTAGGAGTATTTTATTCACAAGAACTTCAAAAAACAAAACATCCCAATATATATCTAATCGAGAAAGTTCTTAGAAGAAAAGGTAACAGGGTTTTAGTAAAATGCTTAGGTTTGTCTTCAGCAGAAAGCAGTTGGATTGATAAATCGAATGTAATATTATAAATAAAATAACGTTAACAAACTCGAATCACATAACTATTTATTAAAGTATTCAAACCGGAATCATCAGTCTTATAATGTGTTTTGGAGAGAGTAGTCTTCTCAATTGGCTTATTAATAATTTACCATTTGAATTACACTTACCAGGATATAATTACTGTGGCCCAGGTACTAAATTAATAAAAAGACTAACAAAAGGAGATAACGGCGTAAATAAGTTGGACGAATACTGCAAAGATCACGATATTGCATATCACAAGTCATCAAACTTAAAGGATCGACATAAGGCTGATTTAATTTTGTTAAAAATGGCGAAAGAGCGAGCGGTTGCTTCTGATGCCAGTATAGCTGAAAAACTCGCGGCACGCTTAGTAAGTAAGGCTATGTCAGCAAAAATTAAAACTGGTTCTGGTTTGGACAAAAAGCCTTCTCCAAAAATTACACCTGGAAAAGGGTTAAAAAGTAAATTAAAATCTGTTATTACAAAAGCAAAAAGGCATATCAAAAAATTAAAACCTAAGAGCAAGAAAATGGCAATAGAATTAGCTATTGCCGCTACTAGAGAATTGGCTGATGATTCATCGATTAAGCTCCCTCGCGTTATTCCTATTCCAAAAACTGGGGGAGTATTACCTTTGATTCCTATTTTTGCAGGATTATCAGCTGCGGGAGCTTTAGCAGGCGGTGCAGCTGGTATTGCTAAAACCATAAATGAATTCAAAATGGCTAAAAAGCTGTATGAAGAATCGAGAAGACATAATGAAAAAATGGAAGCTCTATGTATTGGGAAAGGACTACACCTTAAACCACATAAAGGCGGCCTTGGAATTTTCGTATCAAAAGAAAAAACTAAGATATCGGCTACCCAAACGGGCCTTAACTAACTTTGACATTTTAAAGTACGGGAATAGAATTCCTTATTTTAGAGGTGTCTTTATGAGAGATGAGCTCCCTAAATGTCCTTATAAAAAAGAATGTGGAGTTATTAATTTGGATAGTTCAAAAAATCCTGGTTCTCATTGGGTAGCCTATGCAAAATATAATGATTATGTTGAGTATTTTGACAGTTATGGAAATCTTAAACCTCCGAAGGAATTTATAAAATATGTAGGTTCTAACATTCAATATAATTATGAAAATATACAACGTGATCACCCCTTCAATTGTGGACATTTATGTTTAAATTTCTTAAAGAATTTTTGGTATAATCATGAAATAAAATAAAAAGGAGCATCTAAAAGAGTTCAGTATGCAAGCATGTCTACTACGGTTACCATCTCTGGAAATAAATCGGAACTGATTTCGTATTTTCAACCACCTCTTCATTTATCTGATCAGTACGAGTGCGGTTTACTATACGTTTCAGTATTAAAAACAAGACCGAATGTGCCCGTTAATAACAGCAGTTTAACAGCTGTTATCAGAATTGAATGTGATCTTGTACACGGTTCATACTGCAACGGATTACCGACTCATTTTATTCATGAATTTATATCTGATAGTGCTCCAAGTCACGGCTACATAGAAATACCTCAGAACGTTATTTACTTTCCAGTTAACAAAAATATAATTTCATCCATATCTGTTAGGATTGTAGATCAGTTTGGTTACCGTATTGACTTTGGTGAAGAAAATATTCAATTACGTCTTCATTTAAGAAAAGCAAAATGATAGTATATTATAAAAACCCTTCAGTGAAAATAAAACGTCCTATTCCGTCAACAACCATAAAGGTGCACAGACGTAAGAAAAACGTGAAGAAATTGACTAAATCAAATAAAGATTTTCTTAAAGCTTTAGGGTTTAAAGTATGAGTATACTACAGATTACCGACTTACCACACTTTGATAGTTCGATCGAAAGTTATGAAATCCATTCATACAATCCCTACAATAACAGTTTTAGAGAAAACGATGAAATCAGAATCCCCATACACCAGCAAGATATATACGTGCTACCATCAGCCAGTTCCATCTACATCGAAGGTCAAGCAAAGCTGTTCGGTAAGGATGGGCATCAGATCAAGAAAGCTGTTACGTTTACTAATAACCCTGTTATGTACTTGTTCCAAGACATCAGGTACGAAATGAATGGAATTGAAATAGACCGTATAAAAAATTCTGGAATAACATCAATAATAAAGTCATACATCTCATTTAATGAAGCAGAAAGTAAAGTTTCTGCATTATGGGGTTGGAATTTAAACGGTTTCCAAAGTGATGGACATTTTAGCGTTGTGGTGCCCTTAAATAAGATTTTAGGGTTTGCAGAGGATTACAATAAAATTGTGATAAATTGTAAACACGAACTTATATTGAATAGGAGTAATTCTAACTTAAATAGTATTATTCTTACTGATGAAGTCGTTCAGCTTCAAATAGATATACAGAGAATTCAATGGAGAGTACCACATATAAAAGTTTCCGATCGAGAACGTTTAATACTTTTAAAGCACTTAGAAAGAGATAAACCTATTCAGATGGCCTTTAGAAATTGGGATTTATATGAGTATCCTTTACTACCTAAAACCACAAAGCATAATTGGTCAGTAAAGACTGCTTCTCAATTAGAAAAGCCTCGGTATGTCATTTTTTGCTTGCAAACTAATAGAAAAAATAATAGAACTAAAGACAGTTCGGTATTTGATCATTGTGAGGTGACAAATGTTACGCTCTTTTTAAATTCGCAATATTATCCTTATGAGCCTTTATCTTTAAAGTTTTGCGAGAACAAATATAGTATACTAGAGAATGCCAGCAGCTACGCCTGCAATTTTTTAAATTTACCCGTTTTGGCCGATCCCGTGGGAATTTCGGGAAATTCCTTCTTAGTGCACCCCTACGGTTCCCAAGGAACATACATGCCAAATTTCAGCTTCCTGCGCCCAATTGTTTCGGCTGTAGCATGTCTGTCAGTCAGTCAGTAACGCAAGGATTTTATATATTAAGATTATATGAAATGTATGTGAAATTTCGCCAGTCGTATTACAACTCTCCGGTAGAACCGTTGCTTGATCTGCAGGATTTCAAAGAAAAGGCCCCAGTCTTCATCTTAGACTGCTCGAGGCAAAAAGATAGTTTAAAAACTGGTCCAGTGGATGTAAGATTGGAATTTGAATGTTCAACACAAATACCAGATAAGACAACTGCATACTGTTTGATTATAAACGACCGACTTGTGGAATACAAACCTCTGAGCAACATCGTGCGTAGATTATCATGACTGCTATTGTAGACATCTTTTAAAACAGAAGCAAATGAATTTATAATAAAAGAAATTGCTATATGGTGTAATCAAAGCCTGCAAGTGTTTTTAATCAAACCGCCATTTCCTTTTTACGATTTGACCAAATCGGAAAGACAACAAGTTTGCTGGATTGAGCGTAATAGAAAAATATACTGGAGCGAAGGATTTATACCTTACTCAAATTATCAATATTTAGTTTTAGATATCTTAAAAGATAAGTTTGTTTTCGTTAAAGGTCTTGAAAAAGTGTCATGGTTGAAAAATATTTTAAATAGTGTTAATGTAATTAATTTAGAAGATAAAGGTTGTCCTAATTTGTTAACCCTATATGATCGCTATAAATATTCCGGAGATTTGTACAATTGTATCTGTCATGACTCAATATGTGCATTAAAAAATGTTATGTGCTTAAAAAAATGGTGCTTTGATAATAAACTTTTTTAAAAAGATACAATATGGATTGTTGCATTTTACTTAATCGTTTTACCTATACTCACTAACATACCCATTTAGTTTTAATATATACTATGATTGGAATATTACATGAATTGATACACATTCATAAGTACAATAAAAAACTCAGCAAAGAGAACAGTTACATTGGTCACTAAGACAAGGAGTTAAATTTCTAACCTGAAAACCTTAGAATAGGTGTTATTATTCTAAGCTGAAAACATAATGTTAATAATCTATATCGTGAATAAAACGGATCGCAGATAACAAAAGTAGGTATTATTGGAGGCGACGCAGAAGTCAGAACACATTTATATTAATCGATCGAACACTACACGTGCAGTCAATCTGTTTTATCTCGATACGTCCGCATCACCTGGAATCCGAGTGACCGTGGGTTCAAGTTCCATGTAGACGAAGTCAGAGGCAAAAGCTAGTTGTGGATAAAACAATTATATAATTCATAAGTACATACATTCATAGTCTTATGCCTGTAACCCTGAAGAGGTAGGCAAAGGTGTATTACTACACCCACTTTTCGCCAGATATATTTAAGTCCCACGTAATAGGGAGGCGAGCCTATTGCCGTACCGGGCACATTTCTAGACTTCATGCTGTTACTGAGAATTTCCTAACAGAAAAACCCAATAACACTTTGGCCGACCCGGGAATCGAACCCGGGAGCCACCCGATCCTACTTTCAACATTGTTAAGATTTTGCATTCATTCATTAAAATTATCAACGAGCTGTGCAAATATAACAGTATGTACCTACCTACATATAAATTATTATGAATGCATCGCTGTGCCCGAGCCGCACTGAGCGCGTCGAACGAACTTGAGAATGTTGTTTATATTATGTCATCCCAAGTAAAAACATTGTTACTATGCTACCAGTATTACGATGCATCGATGAATGAAATAATATTATACTTCTAATGCCAAACGTCCGTATCGCAGATCATGTTAGTAGTGTGATTTTTGGGGCGCTCTGCATTGCGAACGGAGCGAAGCGAGGTGAGTGATGCAGTAAGCAAATGAATTTATACTAAAAGAAATAGCTGTATGGTGTAATAAAAACCTACAAGTGTTTTTAATCAAACCACCATTTCCTTTTTACGATTTGACTAAATCAGAAAGACGGCAGGTTTGCTGGATTGAATGCCTGTAGTAGATGAAAATGAAATGCATAATTATTATTATTAAAAGAGTAATTAAATAATCTTATAAGAAATAAGTGATTCCTAATCTAACATTTATTGTATTTTAAAGTGCTATTTGTTTTAAGACTAAGATATATAAATCATCCATCAAGAATCCTAATTGTCTACTACTTAAATATATTATATATTAGAAGATTTTACTATCGTAATTATAAAAAATAACTGAGTTATTGATTATCTTGGATAATTCTATACACGTCATGTTAAGACAAAGTGGTCCAATATTTTATCACATCTTTGACGACACGTTTGGCGCATTGGCTAAGAGTATGACTCGCATCACAATGTAAATAGTAGGTTTAATAGACGCAGCAACTAATGCACCAACGTGTTGCGGGTTCGATTCCCGCACGGAACAAATGAGTATTGTTCCAGTTTGGATTTTGTTTTTATGTTTTTTTTACTTTATTTTTTTTTGTATTATAAGCAATTATTATGTCTCCATAATACCTACTGTTGGCTACTTACTAAGAAAGAAAGAAAGAGAAAAACTATTTATTTGTCACAGACACAGAAAAAGTATTACATAGAAAAGAAAACATTGCAAGGCATAAGATTAGTCTGTGACAAATATGTGCACTTGATGTGCACACTCAGCTATATTGTTGCATTGTGGTAGTGTCCACAACTCTATTATTGAGTTATAGTTGCTAGTAAAAGCTAACCTCTCATTATACGGAAGGCCTATGCATTCATTAGTACAAGATGTGCACCAAATCGTTTCGATGCAACGATGTGCCGTGATCGAACATGATATTGTTGTTTATTGTACTTATTTAAGTGCGCGCGATAATTTTTGCTTGGCTATGTCAGTTCGACACCATACCAGATTATGATACACACAACAACCGATCGGACTGATCGCGTCGACTGAACACAGCAGTCTAACTTGAGAATGTTGTTACATTAGCATCTCAAACTAGAAACGACAGTAAGTTGTCCCATTGCATTGCTACTACAATGATATGTCGGTGAATGAAATACAATATTATATCGTGAATCAGACGGATCGCAGATAACAACGGTATTATTGGGAGCGTCTGCGTCAGCTCACTTTGTTCTGAGTGATGCAGATCACATTTATATTAATCGATCTCGATTGTAAAATTGGGGCTTCTGTATCACGCAGCTCGAGCGGCGACGCGAGAGCAAGTGATGCAGAAGCCCCAATTTTACCCTACTCCAACCCATTATTATTTTTCAAAATAGATGAAACATCAAAAATATATGTGGATATACCTTATTCATGAGATACTGCTATGTCGCTTAGAAAATTATAGAATTAGAATTTGAGTTATTGCTTTTTCGTTAGCTCTCGTCATACATGTTTATAATCCACAAGGCTCGATTGTTACATTTTCTTGCTTCACCAGTTGTTGCAAAGCCAGTTGTTCATTTTAGATTCCATGCGCAACTGATTTTACATTGCAAACATAGAATTATAACGCTTAGAACCGCAATACGCACGAGCGAAGTGACGCCACTTCAACCTAGACTATTTAGTCTAAGTACATCGATCGACGCCGCATTGCTCACGAGCAAGTGTCAGTGCAAAGAGCTCACGTATTTAATTTAAAAAATTTCATACTGTCTAGTGAAAGGATGCCACAACTCGTCGAATAAACATCAAAAACATTTGAAGATCACATTTCATGGGTAATTACTTTAAGGCATTTTATATTTTTGCGTAAAACATCTATCAAACAGAAATATAAATCGTAAATCTTATAGACGCCATTATGCAGATAATGTTGCCAGCTGAAGGAATAAGTTTACCACTTTTTTCAAAATAGTTTGCAGGAGCTTGGTCCGATGCATAAATAGTTAAAATAGTTCTACACGCGCTGGAACGCCCGCGTTCCCGTTATTATTATTCTCGATATGCTCACCGAGGGCGGGGAACGCCGCCGCCGGCGCCGGCGTTCCCGCCGGTGCGATGCATTTAAAACCCCATTTTTTAAAACATTGAGTTGATTTTTGTGTAACGATTTTTTTAATGAGACCATAGATAAATTTTGCTCGTATTTTAAAACGAATATAAATACTGGCACCTTTTTACGCGCCAAAAAAAACCATGAAATGTCACATTTCATTTGCGTACGAGGCGTGTCTGCGTCTAGTGCAGTGATGCAGTTATGATCGTTACCGGTATGGCAATATGGGTCATAATAGGGTGAACGTAGAAGAGCTTTGCAATTTGATCCATTGCTTAGTTTATTTATTTATTATACTAATTTCGTTCATTTATTATCAAAGAAGGTATTTGAAATGAAAAAAGTAATATTTTACCTAGTCTTTCATAGCAATTCTATATGTCGGAAGCTTCTTCTTTTTACTTACTTTGGCTAGTAATAAAAGGAATCTCTAATTTTATACTGCATTCATATACCTATAACCCACGCCACTTTTAGATATTGGTAAGTATCTAAATGTGGCGTGCTCTTTTAGACTTTCCAACGGTACTTATTTTTTTATTTTGTTAGTGTACTAAGATCTGTACTTTAAATAAAAATTTAAATTAAATAATATTTTTATTTCATATATCTCCTGGCATTACAAACTTAAACCTTAGCGTTCCATGCAAAACCAGTTTTAATTAGTTTTGTGTATTTTATAAAATATCAGTACGTAAACCTAATATCATTTAAATTTTAAAGGTTCATTGATGAAAATATATAATTAAAAAATTCAATATTTTCCTAGACACGATTCCAATTATTTTCCCCATTAATAGGGTAAATGTCATTTTTGCAGCAACATTATCGGTGTGCTTGTGTGCGTGTCACCGAGTATAAGAACGTGTTGTTTACACCTACATAGATATTGGTTTGGCTACACTCACGTCGGACCGATTATTAAGGGACTATCAGTCTATGCGTTATAAGTCTATGATTGCAAATATTTTATTTGTACAAAATATTTTTTACTAAGTTGGCTTTACTGCTGTTATCTCTTCTTTTTACCACTATACAAAAATTTCAATCTGTCAACATATTCTTACGCAATTCGAACCAATCATTGCTATCCCTCTTGTAATTTTTGCTTATCACTACGGAATTTGAGTCAAATTTGTTAAAAAATTGTTTGGCATTTCTAAGCTAGCTCTTGAACAAATCGTGTTAGGAATGACTGAAGTCAAATGTGTGTAAGACGTTGCAGAACTGTTATCTTTAACTTCACTGTAATTACAATAATGATAATTAGTTACGTACTTTATTATTAAAAAAAGACCATAGCTTGTGTTATAGCAAACAGAGAAGTCACCTTCTTACTTATAAATGATTGATTTTAGAAATTAAAAAGATATTAGATGTACTGAGACATACCTAATAGTTTATGAATAATCAAAGTTTTACCCGATGTACCTAAAAAGGTTTATGTTCAAAACACAATAATACAACATTCGTTACCGCTTGTGTGCGGATTGCGGAGCGCCATATTAGCGCTGTCATCATTATTGTTCGCCGTGGCATCTTAGCGCTCCAGGCGCTCTGACAAGCTAATGAATTTGAAAGATAGGTACATAAAATGATTCGATTTTATGTTATTACTCTTTCAAAAATTGAAAACTGTGGCAGCTATGTATTGTGAGAATAATTTATATAATTATATTATGCATAATAGATAATATATAAGTAACATAGTTAGTCATAAAAGACTCTTATGAAAATAATTTGTGTAAAAATGTTACATATTTCATAATCACTTGGCCATGGATGAATTTCTATTTTATTACGACGCTTTCTTGTACAAATCCTTCGTAGAACTTCATTTCTCTAATTGTCCATATTTTATTCTTCTAATTATATATTTATAAGCACAGAAACAATAACACATTAAACGCAACAAGAGTATAAACTTAGGTCCTAATTATATGTGCCCATAGTTACATGAAAAGCCTATTTGATTCAAAGTATTCAGTCTATAACATAAAACATGAAATTACGAACTCAAATCGGCGTATTATAATAAGAAACAGGTTTAAGTAAAATTTCGTGCAGCGGAGACGCAAGCGACATGACCTATCTCTCACAGGGCTCATAGCCGAATGATGAGGTCTAGGCGGGGCGTAAACTAGCAACTGACACACAGTACCACACTCAGTACACCGCTTATGCTAATAAGGTTTAAATTGCTGAAGCGTTTGATATTGGTGGGATCTACCGAGCGTCAAAATCATAGACGTTTGGCAGATTTTATTTAATTTTACAAAATATACACGTATAATATGAAAATAAATAGGGTAATTCTTTACTTCATTAGATTTCCTACAATATTATCAAAAAAAATCTGACAGCTTACGATCAAAATATTGCAAACAGTGAGATGAAAGATTATTTTCTGCCTCGATTTTGTGATTTTTTTACCGTGATATTTTACGTACATAAAAAATTCTTTCAAAAGTCTTTTGTTTAGACTTTTGGCTTTAAGCTCTAATTTTTGCTAGTTTGTAATATGTACCGTTATGGCTAGATGCGCGACGAAAAATTAGGTGTTTCACGGTTTCTGAGGTATAACAGCGCCTTAAGTCATAAACTAAAGCGAATTTATCTTGAGATAATTTCTAGCTACGCCTGTATCGTCACTGAACTCACGGAAATCGCTGCCGCTTGTGGCATGCGCCAGCGATAAGTTTGCACGTGCGCGCTGCAGGTGCGCGGCTATTATTCCCGGAATTTGGTTTGTTTTGATTTTTATTGCTTGGAATTTTTGAATTTTTGATTTTAAATGAAATATTATTTTTGCTGCACAGCTTGTACACGTCTAACCGCTGACGCGCCCCGCGAAACACGATGGTAAAATAATAATATAAACATACATACATACATATCGTCACGCCTTTTATCCCCGAAGGGGTAGGCAGAGGTGTATTTCTACACCCACTTTTTGCCAGATATACTTTAGTCCCACGTAATAAGGGGCGAGCCTATTGCCGTACCGGGCACATTTCCAGACTCCGTGCTGCTACTGAGAATTTCGTGACAGAAAAACCCAATAGCACTGCCCGACCCAGGAATCGAACCCGGGACCTCCCGATCCCACGCGCACATTTATGCCGCGAGACCAACGAGGCCGTCGTATAGGGTTTGATGTCGAGTTTTCCGTCTCTACGCAAAGATGGTATTTGCATCGTGTTATCCCTTAGTCGCCTTTTACGACACCCACGGGAAGATAGGGGGTGGTGACACTTGTATTCTATGCCGTCAACCACACGGTAATAATATAAACATACATACATAGACTCACGCCTGTTTCCCGGAGGGGTAGGCAGAGACTACGGAACGCCATTTGCAACGATCCAGACATATCTCTTTTGCTTAATTCATTCCCATCAGATTCCTCATGCATGCTTTTCTGTTCAGGGTACTTCTAACCTGTCCTGTTTTTAGGATGTCTCCAATCTGGCCAGAGAACGTCCGCCTAGGTGTTCCCCTTCGTCCTGTCCTTTCCACACTTGCCTTAAATATCTGCTTGGTCAGTCTTTTGTCATCCATACTCTCCACGTGCCCAAACCATCTAAGCATACCTTTCTCTATGCTTGTCACTATATATTCTTTTACCCCACAACACTCTCTTATCATACAATTCTTTACTCTGTCAGTCAAAGAAACACCACCCTGATTATTTAACTGCATCATTTCCATCATCGTTCTGATAACTTTCGCGGATTGTCTGCATTATTAGGTATATATAATGTAAGTGGATGCTCCTGTTTCACCATGTCTATTCTAAGGAGGCTAACTAAATGAACATCAAAATTAAAATTAAGTATTATGCTTGAGTATTATTATTTACAGTAAATATATACAAGTGATATAGAATGTGTAACAGTTGCAGCACCTTACAAAATGTAAATTATGTGTATTATGCAAAACCTGGCGATGAAAAAGAGTGACCGTGAGTTATATTGCCCGTTCTTTCTCATGGTTCTACGCCCTTGCTTTGCGAACGTGGCAGTAAATATAAATGTAGATTCATTAAGTAAATATTTTATAAATTTATTATTTTGACGTTCATAAGCGTCACATTGTGACCCAAATGAATAAGGGATTTTGACTTTGACTTTGACCACACATACTTCTCAGTGCTCTCATTTCTACAGTATTTATTCTACTTTCATGACTCTTCTGCCATACCCAACTATCACTACCATACATAAGAGTACGTACAAACATCCCTCTATGCACAGGTAAACGTGCCTTTTTGGACTCGTTTAGGCTATTCATAAACGCCTTCAGAGCTCCATTCACTCTATTATCTGCATAAACTCTTCTTTCAATATCTTCTACATCCTTACCATCTCTTGTAAACAGCGTACCTAAATATATAAACTCATTCACTTGCTCCACTCGTTGTCCATCGATCATAACATTGCAAGCCGTAACGCATTCCTCCTTTTCAAAAACCAGAACTTTCGTTTTACTTACATTCACTTTCATTCCTATTCTCTCTAACGCACCATGTATGATTGTTACCATTGCCTGCAACTCCTCCGCTGAAAACGCAAGTATAACCTGATCATCAGCATAAAGGAGGCATTTGACAAGTAACTCATTCATCCTTAATCCACAGTCACTATGTTTCAAATCTTGCAAACAACTGTCCATGAAGAGGTTAAACAGCCACGGCGACGCTACACATCCTTGTCTAACACCTGTGTTGATGGTAAACCAGTCAGTGTATGCCCACTTTATCCTCACACCCGCTCTAGAATCCTCATAAAGGGATTTCAGAGCTCGAATGAGGCTGCTGTTCACCCCATACATCGACAGTACCGACCACATTTCATTCCTCACCACTTTATCGTAAGCCCTTTCTAAATTCACGAATGCGCAGTAGACATTTCGATCTTTGGCTAAAAATTTCTCGGCTATGCATTGCAAGGAAAAGACTTGATCCGTACACCCCATACCCTTTCGGAATCCCGCTTGTACATCCCATATTTTCTTGTCGGTTACTTTCATAACTCTTTCAATCAGTACCTTCGCATACAATTTGCCAACAATGCTGAGAAGGCTAATGCCTCTATAGTTTTTGCAGTCTTGTTGTGAGCCTTTTCCTTTATAAAGAGGCACAACTACTGTTGTGGCCCAGTCATCAAGTACTCGGCCGGTGCTCCAGTACAAGTTAAATAAACGCTGCAGCTGACTTACTATGATGCCCTGTCCAGCCTTCAGCATTTCAACTGTAATCCTATCATACCCTGTAGCCTTACCTAATTTCATACTGGCCAGTGCCTTCAAAATCTCATCCACGCCAATATCGTTTTCATCATTTAATTCAATTACCATTCATTTCACCTGTAGATGTCTCTGTCATCGTTCTTTCCAATAATCCTTCAAAATACTCTTTCCATCTCTTCAGCACACACGATTCACAATTCAGTATCTTTCCATTCTTGTCTCTGAGGATTGAGTTTTTCCTCGAACTGCACGAACGGATTTCTAGAAAAACTTAATGTTTCTCCGAAAGTCGTCAGATAATCTACTATGAAACTCATCTTTCTTTTCCTCTTTTTTATTTTTAACCACTTCTTTCACTATTCTTTTTGAACATACGAACTGTGTTCTAGCTTCATCTATGTCCTCAATTGTTGCTTTTCCCATACTTTTATTTGCTATGGCAGCCAACCGATCTAACCACGCTTTCTTCTTCTCTGATACTGCTGATTGTACAACCTTGTCCCACCATGTATTTTTAACCTTTCGTATTTTCCTTCTCTTAATCACAGCACATACTTCAGACGCTACACATACTAACTCTTCTTTAAAGGCTTGCCATAATTCTTCCATATCATTTATGCCATCGAACCTCTCAAATCTTGCTACCAATCTTCGTTTATACTCATCTTTCACATCTTTCTCTTGTATGTAGGTTTTCAACTTTTGTTCTTTCTAAGACCCTCTCTTGATTATTTTATCGGTGTCGCCATCCTCTAAAGAGCCCAATAATCCGGCATAACACCAAAAAGTGATCTGTATGGATGCCGATCCCTCGAAACACTCTCGTATGCAACACATTCTTTCTCAGTCGTTCATCTACTATTACAAAATCAATCATACTTCTTCTAACATTTTTCGCCTCACGTGTATACAAACGTATCCTTTTGTGATCAAACATGGTGTTTGTCACATAAAGGCTCCACTCCAAACAAACCTCAAGCAGTTCTTTTCCATTTTCGTGCACACTCTTATCACCAAATCCACCTAAAAACCTTTCAAATCCATCTCGCTATACCCCCTCCCATCCATTAAAATCACCTAGCAAAATCAATCTTAAACTCTCCCATAACTCCTGCCTTTCATCTTTTTCTTGTTGTGACATACCCGTTACTATATTGACCGGGCGTAAGACTCTACAATAAGAAGACAAGTAAGTCCTACTTTCATTCTCATCCATAGTAGCCTTGCATTTACAAATTCAAACTCTTTTACGCACTCATTCATTCGCGCAGACAGTATTAAACCAACTCCCATGCAGGCTCTGGTGGTACTACCTACTCCGGACCAATACGCTGTGTAGCTGCCATGCTTGGTATTGTCACATCTTTTCTTTTTCGTTTCATTCACACACAGAACATCAATCTTTCTATCATCCATCATTTGGCATACTGCATCCAATTTTCCGTCCATTCCACCGCCAACATTAAATGTTGCAAATCAGCTTTCCGTAGGCCGCTTTTTACCATCGCGGGAAACGAGACGTGACGGGTTGCAAATGCGAACGGCGTCGCCACCATTTAAAGAATTATTAATGTCTGTTCTCATGGCGTTCCCACGAGTAATAGGGATTTAAAATGTCCATCCCCGTAGAGCCCTGTACGGGTATAAGATGGAATCTTAGCTGACCACCAACACCGGCACCCTCCGTTTGAGACCAGTTTGCCCTCTGGCCGCGAATCCCTCGGCACGAGTCGGTTCACACCTTAGATCGGGGTTTTGTGTCGGGTATGTTCCCTGAAAAGTTGGTTTAATTTCGGAGTTTTCCTTCTCCTAGACAGGTTGCCAACCAAGGCTAAAGAGGCCCATGCCCCCGAACGTTTGGTTTAATTTCGGAGTTTTCCTTCTCCTAGACGGGTTGCCAACCAAGGCTAACGAGGCCCATCCACCCGAAATTAATCAATAATAATATAAACTCGTGCACAATCCATATATTACAATTTCAATAGGTACAATGAAAAAGTCAACGACCTCTCGTGTTGTAATAGTTTATTTTATATATATAATTATTAAGGCGTTTTCAACTATTAGGTGAATTCGATTAAAGTTTCTGTTTTTAAATACAGCATAGTATTATATTATGTGTGATACAGCTGAACATTAATTGCATATTTAGTTTTGTGTGGCAGTGCCGGCGTGTCCCCGAAGGAAAAGGAAAAATCCTACGTGAGAGATATTTTACAGGTAATTTTCCATTAACATTTAATAGAATAAAATAATTATTTTCAGGAGCGGAATAACCAAGAGAGAAATTTTTGATCTCATAAAAGTTTCGGCACAGCTATTACGCTCTGCATATTATGCAAAATCATGGCGTTGATTGCACTGAAAGTTCTCTGTACATTTGTATTGTGTCATTCAATTGAGATACTGATTCAACTTACTGTAAAATCTGGTCTGAGCGTGCAAAATGTTCAAAGGATTTTATAATATTAGCAAATACGCAATATCCCTTCAATTTGAAACTTGAAAATACACTTCACACAGTGTGAGTTTGTCTGTACTGTGTCACTCGATTACATACATATGTGTCTATGAAACAAGCTATGCCACAAGTATGAAGCTGAAAAGTTGGTTTATATGTTTGGTTGAATGCATTTATCTCAGAACCTAATGGTTCGGTTTGAATAATTATTTTTGTGTAGGGTGGCTAATTTATCGAGGAAGGTTTAAGGCTATATACCATCACGCTATGAGCGACAAATGTAGAGCAGAAGCCCTAAATAACAGGGGTGTAACCACAGGCTCATCTAGTGTAGTTTATACAAAGTATTATCACAGTATAAAGACATACAGTAGTTTGACGCCTTTGATCTCGTAGAAAAAGCCGACAACGTCTAGACAAGGGTAAGTGGGCTAGGGCTGCCACATGTAAACAATGCCTACTTATTCAAACACCGTCTATTTATTTTAGAAGAATATTACAATTGCTACGCTACATGAATAAATATACTGTAAATCACTTATCTATACATATAAATAAAATTGGAGTGTCTGCTTGTAATATTAAAATAACCGCTTTTTACTAAATGCATATTATGGATGTATACACGGTACATACACCGAAATGACATTTTTTTACAATTTTTGTCTGTCTGTCTGTTTGTTCTCGCTAATCTCTGGAACGGCTGGACCTATTTTGACGGGACCCTCACTGGCCTGATGTACCAAGGAGTAACTTAGGCTAAAAATTAACCGGGTACGCGAAGAAGTTCCCTCAGGACGCGGGTGAAACCGTGGGAAACAGCTAGTTTATATTACAATAATTAACGATAAATAATTATTATAAAACACGTTACATTTTTCGTGCGGTGACAGATTTACACACAAAGTGTCAGTCAGCACCTATTTCATCCCGCAGCGCAGGTGTCGTGGGAGGCGGTTAAGAATATAAAGCATTTTTCGTACAAACCAAGTTAAAATAAAGCGATTAACATAGCGATGGTTTAATGGATGGATAACCTTGGGATCAGCTTGCAGAGCCTATGTTATCGATATGAAGTATTTTGCAGATTTTTTTTCGTGCAAACTACGTTAAGGTAAAGCAATAGACATCACGGTCATTTTATGGAAGGGTGACCGGGCTATGAGATTACGGAGAACATGTGTGGGGTTTATAAAAGGGGGCCAAAATATGGTTATTTTTGAGCTAGGATGCGGTAAGGTACTAGGTACATATTGAATGAAATTAAAATCACACCAGAATCGAATATTACCTTACAACGCATATTTTCTTACGTCTGCCACGCCGTTTACGTCCAATAATTGCTACTTTATTCTGTGATTTGGCCAGACATGAGATATTGTAAAAGTTAGTAGATTAGTAGGAATGTGCACATTATTTTAAGTGGTTATAGGTACATACATTTCAAAATAATATAAATAATTATAATTTATGAAATTTTCTTTTTTGGTATAAGTAAATTGATGAAATCGCAGATTTTTTAAATCCTTCCTTTTATTTAAATCTTTAAGGACGCGTTTACAAAATTAGTAGGTACAAAATCGCGTCACTACAGCGACACGGCGGCAACAGTACGTACTACGTACGGTAATTTGCGGAAATGTAGTTCAACTAAATAACTTTGAGACTTAGAATTTTTTGTGATATGTATCTATGTGTTATATGCCTGGCTGTGCAAATTACGTACAAATAAGTTTCTTATTTTTAAATACCTAAATGGACATTATTACTTTATTTTTTCCATTATGTTGATTCAGGATATATTTCGGTATTTAGATATTATTTTGTTTCTTGCGTTGAAATCTGGTAAGATTATGTGGACTGATGGTATACCATCCCATTCAAGTGTTGCGACTGGAACTCATAAAAGAGTAGACCTAGTTATGCCAGGTTGGGGCTCATTTTATTTGTTTTAGTGGGACCCTACCACTGGTACTAGTGAAGTAACCTTCCAAGGTTATTCGATGAGTCTTACTAGTACTCTTATGTGAGTAGAGCTAGGCATGCCGAGTTTGGGCTCATTTTGTTTGTACATAAAAGACCCTACCACTGGAACTTATGAAGTAACCTTCCAGGGTTATTCGATGACTCTTGCTGGTTCTTATATGTGAGTAGAGCTAGGCACGCCGAGTTTGGGCTCATTTTGTTTGTACATAAGAGACCCAACCACTGCAACTTATGAAGTAACCTTCCAGGGTTATTCAATGACTCTTGCTGGTACTCATATGTGAGTAGAGCTAGGCATGCCGAGTTTGGGCTAATTTTGTTTATACATAAGAGACCCTACCACTGAAACTTATGAAGTAAACTTCCAGGGTTATTAGATGACACTTGCTGGTACTCAAATGTGAGTAGAGCTCGGCATGCCGAGTTTGGGCTCATTTTGTTTGTACATGAGAGACCCTACCACTGAAACTTATGAAGTAACCTTCCCGGGTTATTCGATGACTATTGCTGGTTCTTATATGTGAGTAGAGCTAGGCATGCCGAGTTTGGGCTCATTTTGTTTGTACATAAGAGACCCAACCACTGAAACTTATGAAGTAACCTTCCAGGGTTATTCGATTACTATTGCTGGTTCTTATATGTGAGTAGAGCTCGGCATGCCGAGTTTGGGCTCATTTTGTTTGTACATAAGAGACCCAACCACTGAAACTTATGAAGTAACCTTCCAGGGTTATTCGATGACTATTGCTGGTTCTTATATGTGAGTAAAGCTAGGCATGCCGAGTTTGGGCTCATTTTATTTGTACATAAGAGACCCAACCACTGCAACTTATGAAGTAACCTTTCAGGGTTATTCAATGACTCTTGCTGGTTCTCATATGTGAGTAGAGCTAGGCATGCCGAGTTTGGGCTCATATTGTTTGTACATAAGTGAACCTACCACTGGAACTTATGAAGTAACCTTCCAGGGTTATTCGATGACTCTTGCTGGTACTCATATGGAAGTAAAGCAATGCATGCCGAGTTTGGGCTCATTTTGTTTGTACATAAGAGACCCTACCACTGGAACTTATGAAGTAACCTTCCAGGGTTATTCGATCACTCTTGCTGGTACTCATGTGTGAGTAGAGCTAGGCATGCCGAGTTTGGGCTATTTTGTTTATACATAAGAGACCCTACCACTGAAACTTATGAAGTAAACTTCCAGGGTTATTAGATGACACTTGCTGGTACTCAAATGTGAGTAGAGCTCGGCATGCCGAGTTTGGGCTCATTTTGTTTGTACATAAGAGACCCTACCACTGGAACTTATGAAGTAACCTTCCATGGTCATTCAATGACTCTTGCTGGTTCTTATATGTGAGTAGAGCTAGGCACGCCGAGTTTGGGCTCATTTAGTTTGTACATAAGAGACCCAACCCCTGGAACTTATGAAGTAACCTTCCAGGGTTATTCGATGACTCTTGCTGGTACTCATATGGAAGTAAAGCTAGGCATGCCGAGTTTGGGCTCATTTTGTTTATACATAAGAGACCCTACCACTGAAACTTATGAAGTAAACTTCCAGGGTTATTAGATGACACTTGCTGGTACTCAAATGTGAGTAGAGCTCGGCATGCCGAGTTTGGGCTCATTTTGTTTGTACATAAGAGACCCTACCACTGGAACTTATGAAGTAACCTTCCATGGTCATTCAATGACTCTTGCTGGTTCTTATATGTGAGTAGAGCTAGGCACGCCGAGTTTGGGCTCATTTAGTTTGTACATAAGAGACCCAACCACTGAAACTTATGAAGTAACCTTCCAGGGTTATTCGATGACTATTGCTGGTTCTTATATGTGAGTAGAGCTCGGCATGCCGAGTTTGGGCTCATTTTGTTTGTACATAAGAGACCCAACCACTGAAACTTATGAAGTAACCTTCCAGGGTTATTCGATGACTATTGCTGGTTCTTATATGTGAGTAGAGCTCGGCATGCCGAGTTTGGGCTCATTTTGTTTGTACATAAGAGACCCAACCACTGAAACTTATGAAGTAACCTTCCAGGGTTATTCGATGACTATTGCTGGTTCTTATATGTGAGTAGAGCTAGGCATGCCGAGTTTGGGCTCATTTTATTTGTACATAAGAGACCCAACCACTGCAACTTATGAAGTAACCTTTCAGGGTTATTTAATGACTCTTGCTGGTTCTCATATGTGAGTAGAGCTAGGCATGCCGAGTTTGGGCTCATATTGTTTGTACATAAGTGACCCTACCACTGGAACTTATGAAGTAACCTTCCAGGGTTATTCGATGACTCTTGCTGGTACTCATATGGAAGTAAAGCTAGGCATGCCGAGTTTGGGCTCATTTTGTTTGTACATAAGAGACCCTACCACTGGAACTTATGAAGTAACCTTCCAGGGTTATTCGATCACTCTTGCTGGTACTCATATGTGAGTAGAGCTAGGCATGCCGAGTTTGGGCTAATTTTGTTTATACATAAGAGACCCTACCACTGAAACTTATGAAGTAAACTTCCAGGGTTATTAGATGACACTTGCTGGTACTCAAATGTGAGTAGAGCTCGGCATGCCGAGTTTGGGCTCATTTTGTTTGTACATGAGAGACCCTACCACTGAAACTTATGAAGTAACCTTCCAGGGTTATTCGATGACTATTGCTGGTTCTTATATGTGAGTAGAGCTAGGCATGCCGAGTTTGGGCTCATTTTGTTTGTACATAAGAGACCCAACCACTGAAACTTATGAAGTAACCTTCCAGGGTTATTCGATGACTATTGCTGGTTCTTATATGTGAGTAGAGCTCGGCATGCCGAGTTTGGGCTCATTTTGTTTGTACATAAGAGACCCAACCACTGCAACTTATGAAGTAACCCTTCAGGGTTATTCAATGACTCTTGCTGGTTCTCATATGTGAGTCGAGCTAGGCATGCCGAGTTTGGGCTCATATTGTTTGTACATAAGTGACCCTACCACTGGAACTTATAAGGTAACCTTCCAGGGTTATTCGATGACTCTTGCTGGTACTCATATGGAAGTAAAGCTAGGCATGCCGAGTTTGGGCTCATTTTGTTTGTACATAAGAGACCCTACCACTGGAACTTATGAAGTAACCTTCCAGGGTTATTCGATCACTCTTGCTGGTACTCATATGTGAGTAGAGCTAGGCATACCGAGTTTGGGCTCATTTTGTATGAACATCAGAGACCCTACCACTGGAACATACCTAGCTCTACTCACATATGAGTACCACTAAGCGTCTTCGAATAAACCTGAAAAACCTGAAAGGTTACTTCATAAGTTCCAGTGGTAGGGTCTCTTATGTACAAACAAAATGAGCCCAAACTCGGTATGCCTAGCTCTACTCACACATGAGTACCAGCAAGAGTCATTGAATAACCCTGGAAGGTTACTTCATAAGTTCCAGTGGTAGGGTCTCTTATGTACAAACAAAATGAGCCCAAACTCGGTATGCCTAGCTCTACTCACACATGAGTACCAGCAAGAGTCATTGAATGACCATGGAAGGTTACTTCATAAGTTCCAGTGGTAGGGTCTCTTATGTACAAACAAAATGAGCCCAAACTCGGCATGCCTAGCTCTACTCACACATGAGTACCAGCAAGAGTCATTGAATAACCCTGGAAGGTTACCTCATAAGTTCCAGTGGTAGGGTCTCTTATGTACAAACAAAATGAGCCCAAACTCGGCATGCCCAGCTCTACTCACACATGAGTACCAGCAAGAGTCATTGAATGACCATGGAATGTTACTTCATAAGTTCCAGTGGTAGGGTCTCTTATGTACAAACAAAATGAACCCAAACTCGGCATGCCTAGCTCTACTGACATATGAGTACCAGTAAGAGTCATTGAATAACCCTGGAAGGTTACTTCATAAAATGCAGTGGTAGGGTCTCTTATGTACAAACAAAATGAGCCCAAACTCGGCATGAGTAGCTTTACTCACACATGAGTACCAGCAAGAGTCATTGAATAACCCTGGAAGGTTACTTCATAAGTTCCAGTGGTAGGGTCTCTTATGTACAAACAAAATGAGCCCAAACTCGACATGCCTAACTCTACTCACATATGAGTACCAGCAAGAGTCATCGAATAACCCTGGAAGGTTACTTCATAAGTTCCAGTGGTAGGGTCACTTATGTACAAACAAAATGAACCCAAACTCGGCATGTCTAGCTGTACTGACATATGAGTACCAGTAAGAGTCATTGAATAACCCTGGAAGGTTACTTCATAAAATGCAGTGGTAGGGTCTCTTATGTACAAACAAAATGAGCCCAAACTCGGCATGCCTAGCTCTACTCACACATGAGTACCAGCAAGAGTCATTGAATAACCCTGGAAGGTTACTTCATAAGTTCCAGTGGTAGGGTCTCTTATGTACAAACAAAATAAGCCCAAACTCGGCATGCCTAGCTCTACTCACATATGAGTACCAGCACGACTCATCGAATAACCTTGGAAGGTTACTTCACTAGTACCAGTGATAGGGTCTCACCAAAACAAATAAAATGAGCCCCAACCTGGCATAACTAGGTCTACTCTTTTATGAGTTCCAGTCGCAACACTTGAACGGGATGGTATACCATCAGTCCAGATAATCTTACCAGATTTCATTTTCAACGCAAGAAACAAAATAATATCTAAATACCGAAATATATCCTGACTCAACATAACGGAGAAAATAAAGTAATAATGTCCATTTATATAAAAGAAATTTACTTGTACGTAATTCGCACAGAATACGAGAAGTATCAAATTGATTTTAGCGAATATTTTGTATTCGTATATTGCTTTTTTCGTCTTCGGGCTGCAGCGACAAGCGACATAGAGTCCACTCCCGACGGCGCTCAAGCGCAGACTGAGATCTCATTGCAGAATTTGGATATATAAATCAAGAAAGTGGCTAAATAAAACGAACCTTATTGCCACATATTAAGACACACGTATGCGAGCAAAATAGAAGAAAAATGTAAGATGATTTTTTGCTTTTTTTGAGTCAATTTACAATATTTTGAAAAAAAGTAATCAAATTTTTTTTGAGTTGACTATATTTACTACCCTATTCTATCTTTGAAAATCTAAATAAATGTAAAAATAGAGAGAAAATTGTACCCAAAAATAGCAGTATATGCCTATTTTTGATTTAAGAGGCCGTTTCGAATCGATTTTACATTAATATTAATTAAATATTTTTTTTTTATTTTCAAATTGATTTATAGATAAAAAAGTAATCAATTTATCGTAATCATTAGTTTTATTAGTTATTATCTAAAATTGTCGTAAAATGTACCGGAAATATGTGGTTTTTTGATCCAAGCGTAAACGCGTCCTTAAACAGCATAAAGAATTTCAATGTCTCACATCACAAGTCGTATGCACCAATCTTAATTAATATTCATAAGCAAATAAATAAGTAACGAACAAAAAACAAGCACGTGCCAGCCCCCAAAAACATGTACCTAGTTAGGAACTAAGGCGATATACGTAACTAGGTACCGCTCTTCCCGCGTCTCACCTCTTGGCCCCCGCACGATTGACCCGTCTAGATGCGTTCGTCGAACGACTGTATGGATTATTTGACTGTGGTATTATAGTGCAAATCTTTTGAAAGGTGAAATATTGTGAAATCTTTTGTTGTAAAATATTGACGTAGTCACAAAAAAGAAAAGCCTTAATCGTTGCAACGTTGTTAATAGTCCAATAAATAAAATAATATACCTATATATTTGCCGCCATATTAGTTCCAGCGATCCAGCAATTGAAAGAAAGAAGAATAAAAGAAAACTCATTTATTCTATATAATATTATGTTCACAGAAAGAAAAAGAAACATAAAAACTTAAAAACTAACTTAACATAAACAGAATCGGTTCTCAACTCAGCATATAAATGCATGATACAATGTAAGTTTCGTGAACATCATACTTAATACACACCATAGCGCTATTAGTTCAGACCCGCGGACCCAAGAGTTTCTATTATGTCTGTGCAATACTCAAAGTTTTTTAATGAATTTGTAGCACGCTCTGACCTTTGTCGCGAAGAGCGGTGATAGTTTTATTATATAGAAATCATTTAGTTATATAATATAATAAACGTGTACAGTTTTTACACCAAATAACTTACATATAATATACATTGACACTTTGTGTTTTTATTATATGTACCCATCGTCGTCACTCTTCCGTTATACTAGTTGGATCTAAAATTTGCGCTCTGGACCCTGGGTTCTGAATATTATCAGTAGTGTTTTGACAGAGTGATTGCTGTCCGTCCTCTTCAACCCAAAGTGGCAGCGAAATTTCATAGCTTATCAATAGATAAAGTCAAGGGTATTTACTCAAAATAACGATTGTTACGAGTAAAAGGCACAACACAAGGTCCAATATCTTTGAATTAGATGTAATATGGCGCAGAAATCGAAAAATAATAGATAACATTTAAGCTTTGCTTTGCTTTAAATACCAGGCCCAAAACATACTATGCTGGTCCAATTTGTAGATAAACATACTTACATTTAATATATAATTATTACTAAGCTGGCAACTGTAGCTTTAGACGCTAGTGATACCTACCTATCAACATCACTCATGCGTTCCTGCCACTGGGAAATGCAGAAGACGTAGCCATTTTCTTCCGATTTAATTTTCTATCGCCTATAGTTATAGTTATAGTTGGTCGTGGGTTTGCCGCACTTAGCCACTTATTTGGGCCATTGTGCGTATGTGGCGACTTGATTGACGCCGACTACTCATACCACCTTAGTTCCTTCCAGAAAGCCATTAGTTGGCTGGTGTCGTTTAAAGCTTCACTCATGGTTCTGGGGTTGTTCAGCAGCTTTGCCCGTTGATCGCTCACACTTGCACAGTGCAGAATGACGTGAGCGGGTGTTTTTTCGGTTTCCATGCAGCCCCTGCACAGTGGGCTGTCCGTAACGCCTATGTTGAATAGGTGCTTGTTGGGTGGACAGTGGCCGGTTATTATGCCCGTCAGATGCTTAAGTGTTTTTCTATTAGAATGCAGCAGCTTGTGTGAGAGTCGCTTGTTCAAGCAGGGGATAGCATATTTTGCTTGTCTGCATTCTTTTATGTTTGCCCACTGTTTTTCGTGTTCATGTGCGGTTCTCTCGCGTAGCCACGTTTTGAGTTGGCTTGCTGGTATCGGTACAATCGGCTCGGGCCCCATTATCATTGTGTCCGATCCTTGCCGTGCCAGTTGGTCTGCGGCGTCATTGCCTGCGGAGATGCTGTGGCCTTTAATCCATTGCAGCGTAACCCGATTCTTCTCTGCAATCTTTTGCAGCTCTAGGTGGCATTCCATGATGAGGCCGCTGTTAAAGCAGTTGCTGCCGAGAGCTTGTAGTACAGAGGCACTGTCCGTGATAATGCGTATAGCCAGGTCACTTACGTTCCTAGACGCGATTGCTGTTGCGGCTCTTGTTATCCCAACACACTCAGCTTGGAATATGGTGTTATGGGTGCCAAGGGATGTTGAGATGTTGATATTTAAGTCATGGGAGAATACGCCCGCACCTGTCCCATACTTCGTTTTTGAGCCGTCTGTGTATACTCTGACTTCGTGTATACCAGAGCTGTCTTTGTGTTCCTCCTGCAATTGGATGCGATATTTTTTGTCAAAGACAAAAGTTTTAGGGATGAGATCGCAAGCGGCCTCTAGCATCGGGATCTCTTTGGTTAAGGTCCCTTTTAGGTGTGCGTGGGTAATTCGATCATCCTTTCTCCATAGCCCGAGCTTGTCTAGACGGATTGCTGCAGCGCCAGCTTTCTGCTGGATCATTAGGTGCAGCGGTCTTAGGTCCAGTAGTATCTTCATGCAGCCTGTTGTGGCCAAGCAGGCTAGGCGTTGAAGGCTCTGTAGCTTTTTTGTGATTGTGCTTAGTTGCGTGCGTGGCCACCACACTACTGCACCATATGTAAGCATGGGGCGTATAATGGCAGTGTAGATCCACAGGGTAATTGATGGTTTAAGACCCCATTTTTGCCTATGATTCTCCGACGATTGTGCATGCTTTTGTTGTTTTTGTGCTGATGTGCTTGCCCCAGTTTAGCTTATGGTCAAGTATTACGCCTAAGTACTTGATTTCATTCGATAGGGTAAGCTCCGTTCCAAAGAGTTATGGTGTTTTGCACATATGGGTTTTCCTTTCGCCTAAGGAAAAAAGAAACATATTTTTTTCTTTGGTTAAAGTAGTTTAGTTAGTTAGAGGAGATGCAGAACCTCCGATTTTCTTACAAAAAACCAAACGAACCGCAAAAGTAGGAATGCTGCTTCTTTACGTCGATCTTCTGTGAGAGGATGATGCTCCAGTAAAAATAAAAGATGATTTTCCTTTAGCTATTCTCACAATGTGGACCAATGGGACTAGTGTTCCTGTTTTTAGGCTCATATCACTTGAAACTCTATCCTAAACTACAACAATAGCTATATCATGTCCATTTATTTACTAAGATTGTGACTTGCTCACTTATTTCAGGCCAATCGCGAATTGAGCCTAAAATAAAATTGGGCCAACCTAGACTGACTTTACTAGTTAACATTGTCTTTCGGGATATATACTACATACCTTTAATTCGAATATCCGATATTGTACCGAAATCTCGGATATTGTTGCAAGCGCAATGTTTTCTGCTATCAGGATTTATCTCCTTCGATATTCTATAATTTTATGCTTCAGTATTATGTCCGGAAAATATATACAAGTGATTGAGAAAGTGCAAAAGTTGCAGCTCCTTAAAAATTTGTTTTTGTTCTGTATTATACAAAAACTGATGATAAAAGTTGACGTAATATATACAGACAACCGTAAATGTTTTGACTGTATAGATCACAGAGTACTTTTAGAGAAGTTATTAAATGCTGGAATACAGGGAGACTTATTCCGATGGTTTGCCTCCTATATAGAAAACAGGACTCAAGCTATGGTATTTTATTATTTTTGCATTAATTTACCCTTGGGAATAATTTTATTTTAACTTTACAAACACTATAAAATCTAGCAACATATAAAGCAATAAATTAGATACAAATTCCCCTTGTGTATAATTGATGCAATTTTCATCTTACAACCTTAAGCAGTCTACTAGTGGACGTAGCTCTCCCGATTTGAGTCACAATAATATCTGCGATAGTTAAAATGAGCATTTGGTCTCTTATACTCTGGTCAGAGGGTCTGGTAGAAGAGTCGAGTCAGTCTCTCCGCGGCCACGCTCGGTGCAAGACGAGTGAAACGTCGGAAACAAATAGGTATTTATATCTTTAACTAGAGGACGCCAGCAGCTATGCCTGCATTATTTTTTAATTTACCCGTTTTGGCAGATCCTGTGGGAATTTCGGGAAATCCCTTCTTAGTGCACCCCTACGGTCCCCAAGGAACATACATGCCAAATTTCAGCTTCCTGCGCCCAATAGTTTCGGCTGCAGCGTGTCTGTCAGTCAGTCAGTATCGCAAGGATTTTATATATTAAGATAAGTCAAGTGTTTTCCCCTGTACGAATAGATAAGTAATATCTTTCGCACCGCTGAGACTACCAACACGTGTAAGTATGATACGACTGAGGGACCACCTGAACAACTTCTTGTCATTTATCTTGTTTGTTTCATGTCTTTGTTTTATTATTATTCGTAATATCATAATATTTATATTGTGAAGCTACATTTCGAAGTCCTGTTCGGTATTTTTATTACTATACAACTAATTTTATAAAAGTGTTATAGCCCAATAGGTAAGTGCGTAGGAAATTTGACATATTTACCCAGGTCTTTGATATATAAAATACACACATAGGTTTTAAAATATAGCAAATTTATACTTAGGATTAAGTAAAAGAGCACGATAATAATTAGGCTGTATTTTATTATTAATAAAATTAAAAAAAAAACCTTCTTAGACAAAAGAATAAGTTTTGAGCAATAATCTTAATTTTGCACCAAACAACATTTATACTGTAATACTAGGGGCAACACAAGATCAATTTTGTTTGCCCTCCGCACAAAGCGACAGTTACACGCGATCGACTATTTAATTACTGTAATGTATCGGCCTCATAGTGTGCTATCGATTTCTTTCCTCATGCATATAAACGACATATTGATTATCTAGCTCCAACGAGTCCATGCTGTTAAATGCATCAGAGACCATGTAAAGACCGATATCCCATGTGAAGTCCATCCTTCTAAGGTAATTCTAACTAAAACAAGACCCTACAAGTGCCTACCACTCCGGGAAACAGGCGTGAGTCTTTGTATGTATGTATACTAGGGGCAACACAAGATCAATTTTGTTTGCCTTCCGCACAAAGCGACAGTTACACGCGATCGACCATTTAATTACTGTAATGTATAGGAGCCTTATAGTGGACTATCGATTTCTGTCCTCATGCATATAAAAGATATATTGATTATCTAGCTCCCACGAGCCCATGCCGTGAAATGCATCAGAGACTAATGGAAGACCGATATCTTAAGTGAAGTCCATCCTTCTAAGGTAATCTAACTAAAACTAGACCAAGACAATATATTAAAGGAATATCGAAGGAGATAAATCCTGATAGCAGAAAACATTGCGCTTGCAACAATATCCGAGATTTCGGTACAATATCGGATATTCGAATTAAAGGTATGTAGTATATATCCCGAAAGACAATGTTAACTAGTAAAGTCAGTCTAGATTGGCGTAACTGAACTAGGCCAAGTTTGCTTTCGGTTCAATTCGCGATTGGCCTGAAATAAGTGGGCTTAATCTTAGTAAATAAAACGACCTGATATAGCTATTGTTGTAGTTTAGGATTGAGTTTCAAGTGATATGAGCCTAAAAACAGGAACACTAGTCCCATTGGTCCACATTGTGAGAATAGTTAAAGGAAAATCATCTTTTATTTTTACTGGAGCATCATCCTCTCACAGAAGATCGACGTAAAGAAGCATTCGCGATTGGCCTGAAATAAGTGAGCAAGTCACAATCTTAGTAAATAAATGGACATGATATAGCTATTGTTGTAGTTTGGGATTGAGTTTCGTGTGATGTGAGCCTAAAAACAGGAACACTAGTCCCATTGGTCCACATTGTGAGAATAGCTAAAGGAAAATCATCTTTTATTTTTACTGGAGCATCATCCTCTCACAGAAGATCGACGTAAAGAAGCATTCGCGATTGGCCTGAAATAAGTGAGCAAGTCACAATCTTAGTAAATAAATGGACATGATATAGCTATTGTTGTAGTTTGGGATTGAGTTTCGTGTGATGTGAGCCTAAAAACAGGAACACTAGTCCCATTGGTCCACATTGTGAGAATAGCTAAAGGAAAACCATCTTTATTTTTACTGGTGTATCATCCTCTCACAGGAGATCGACGTATAGAAGCAGCATTCAGGTCCTACTTTTGCGGTTCATTTGGTTTTCTTGTAAGAACATCGGAGGCTCTGCATCTCCTTCTTAAAAAGAAAAAAAAATCTGTTTCGCTTTTCCTTAGGCGATTGAAAATTAAAACGTGGAAAGTTTCGGAAGAAGCCGGCTACGTCTTCTGCTTTTGCCGTTGTCCGCAACGCATGAGTGATGTTGATAGGTAGGGATCACTAGCGTCTAAAGCTACAATTGCCAGCTTAGTAAAAATTATATATTAAATGTAAGTATTTTTTCTACAAATTGGACCAGCATAATGTGTTTTGGGCATGGTATTTAAAGCAAAGCTTAAATGGTATCTTAGTATATTATTTTTCGATTTCTGCGCCATATTACATCTAATTCAAAGATATTGGAGCTTGTCTTCAAATACCCTTGACTTTATCTATTGGTTAGTCATGAAATTTCGCTGTCACTTTGGGTTGAAGAGGACGGACGGCGGACGGCAATCATTCTGTCAAAACACTACTGATAATATTCAGAACCCAGGGTCCAGAGCGCAAATTTTAGATCCAACTAGTATAACGGTAGAGTGACGATGATGGGTACTTATAGTTAAAACACAGAGTTTCAATTTACACTACATTTATGTACCTATATAATTATGTAAGTTATTTGGTGTAAAAACTGTACACGTTTATTATATTATATAACTAAATGATTTCTATATAATTATACTATCACGGCTCTTCGCCAAAGGTCAGAGCGTGCTACAAATTCATTAAAAAACTTTGAGCATTGCACAGACACAATAGAAAATCTATGGACCGTGGTATGGTCCGAGGCTCTGAACTAATAGCACTGTGGTATGTATTAAGTATGATGTACAAAAAACTTACATCGTATCATGCATTTATATGCTGAGTTGAGAACCGATTCTGTTTATGTTAAGTTAGTTTTTAAGTTTTTATGTTTCTTTCTCTTTCTGTGAACATAATATTATATAGAATAAATGAGTTTTCTTTTATTCTTCTTTCTTCCAATTGCTGGATCGCTGGAACTAATATGTCGGCAAATATATTGGTATATTTTTTTATTTATTGGAATATTAACAACGTCGCCACGATTAAGTATTTTCTTTTTTTGTGACTTCGTCAATAAATTTTTTTACAACAAAATATTTCACAATAATTCACCTTTTTAAACTACACTATACTAAAAATAACTTCGTATAAACTACACTAGATGAGCCTGTAGTAACATCCATGTTATTTAGGGCTTCTGCTCTACATTTGTCGCTCATAGCGTGATGGTATATACATATATATAGCCTTACACCTTCCTCGATAAAATAGCCACCCTACACAAAAATAATTATTCAATTCGAACCCATAGGTTCGAGATAAATGCATTCAACCAAACTAATAAACCAGCTTTTCAGCTTCATAATAGAGGCATAGCTACTTTCATAGACACATATGTATGTAATCGAGTGACACAGTACAGACAAACTCACATTGTGTGAAGTGTATTTTAGGCAAGTTTCAAATTGAAGGGATATTGCGTATTTGCTAGTATTATTAAATGCTTTGAACATTCTGCACGCTCAGACCAGATTTTACAGTAAGTTGAATCAGTAGGTATCTCAATTGAATGACACAAAACGAATTCACAGAGAATTTCCAGTGCAATCAACGCCATGTTTTCGCATATTCAGAGCGTAATAGCTATGCCGAAACTTTTATGAGATCAAAAAATTCTCTCTTGGCTATGCCGCTCCTGAAAATAATTATTTTATTCTATTAAATGTTAATGGAATTCACTGCAAAATCTATCTCACGTAGGATTTTTCCATTTCCTTCAAGTACCCGCCGTCCGGCACTGCCACACAAAACTACTTATATGCATTGACATATATTCTAAAGATAGACGTAACATTCCTTATAAAAACATTGTCCAAGCTGTCTTAAGTTTGACGTTTAATCGCACATGCGCAACACGCATGTGCACGTAGCGCCAATGGAATACAGCGCTTATTTGTCATATTATAGCCAATCAGCTACGGCTGACCGGGTATCTTACCTATGAGCAGCCAGTAGTACTTTAATGCTACTGGGTCGTTATTGACATTTGTATAGATTATTTGCACAGAAGATCGGAAAATAGATAAGTTTTGTGCCTATTTATGAAAATAAAAGTAATTAATTGCCGTGGTTTTATTTCAGTAAAATAATAAAAAGTATAATCATATTTAGTTAATTTTATAATAAAATAGAAAATGTATTCGTTGGCGTAAGTTCAGGACATGTATCAGGATTCCTTAACTGTCTTTCTTAACCAAATACACACAATGACACATACAATGAACTATATTTTATTTTTTTCGCAGAGAAATGTTTTGCTTTTGTTTACACTCGATACCGGCAAAACACTATTAAAAAAAACGGCGCACCTGTTTTAATTTTTCTTCGTGACAAATGGTCATACCATTTAGTCGGGTAATATATTCGCGCATGCGCACCTCGTCAAGCTAGCCAGGAGCGGCGCTCCGTATTTGGCTTATTTCTCATACAAATCTTTTGTCTCACGCGCCCAGCGCATATAACGCTCTCTCTTTCGCACTCATTACATTTCAGTATTAAGCGTTGTACTAAGCTTTCGTCAACGAAGAGCGCTGTTATGAGCGCTCCACTCAACAAAAATACCTATGTAGGTTTCAAGAGTGTTGACAAAATTATGATAAACAGCTTAGTAGTCAAATACTTATTTGTGGATATGCATTATAGAAAAGAGAATAGGTGTGTATTAAAATATTGAGTATGTTTATAGAAAAAGTTTATATGAGTTGTATACATATATTTTATAATTTTGGGAGTTCACTGCTCCAGCGCTCCTTTGAACGAGCCGCCACTGATCAGGAACAAACAATTATACTTAATTTTTAAAAGTTTAAATTTATCTTGGCATGAGGCCAACTCAGAAATTTCTTATTATACATAATTATAAGGCAGAATTGTTTTGACAATCTGTTAAAATATCCTTTCTGACCACATAGTTCTATACACACACACACATTTGGCAAATGGGACATTATATATACGTGAACCAACCATTACGAATAATCATTTTATGATGAAGTGGCCCGAATAGCTTAGTCGATACAGCATTGTCACGGTTCGTCGTGGTCGCGGGTTCAAGTCGTGCCCCAGGAATTTATTTTTATAGCTTTAAATAAATTGCAATTTAATCTACCCTAGCATAAGAAATGCTCAAAAATATATTTTAATACCTAATCCATTACCATCAAACACCATTAATTTGTCTCTTCGTCAGATAATAAAAATCAGGATGTTTGGCCTTATTTTTAATGGCCTTAGGTATATTGATTCAGTATATTTTTTACGTATTTTTCTATAACCGCAAATTTGTGATATGTACTATGATGAAGTGTAAGTGTTTTTAAAGTACCTAGGTATGTGTCACAAATATTTTATTTGAAATATTCATTAATATAGTAATTACGATCAATGTACTAAAAAGAAAACACAAATTAGTGTTATACAAAATCAAATTGGTCTTAGAACATTAATCAAACTACAACACTTTTAAAACCAATGCCTTCATCAAGTCTGTTCTTAGACATATCTATATTTTTACCTACAATCACTTGCAATCGATGTCTGCATAGTAGTTAGTCTATGGTGGTAAATTACGTCACATAAAAATAAATAATTACATTTTTATGTGGAAATATGATAAAATTAACTTTTTTTATTACTTAAATAATAAATAATATTAACTAGCGCTACTACAGATTCCAGTTCTGATTTGAATTAACCGATATATCGTCGTTACACAATTAATAAACGATGCAGACCCACACCGCCGACAAGTCAAAGTGACACTAGATTGCTTTGCCGGTATGTTCATGCAAAGCATTTGAACAAAGTAAATGTTCTGAATGCTACATCTAGTACTTTAGTACATATATATCGAAGCTTATATGCAAATGTTTAGCTGTATTAAAAACAGAAACTTTAATCGAATTCACCTAATAGTTGAAAACGCCTTAATAATTATATAAGATAAACTATTACAACACGAGCGACCGTAGCACTTTTTCATTGTACCTATTGGAAATTGTAATATATGGATTGTGCACGCGTTTATATTATACCATCATTTCCTTGTTTTATGATTGCGAGCACTGCAGCTACGCATGCGTATATAAATACATTTACATAATATTCTTAACTTGAAGCAACAAACAACTCAAAAACTATTTTGGAATCAAGTTTATATTAGTCTTGCAACATAAAAATAAGTTGTTTAATAAAGCGGTTGATCGTTTTCGATTGGTCGTTTGCTTATCAAATATGTGCATGTATTTGATAAGCAACTATAACTTATGTGGGTGATTTGTAATATAAGAAGAAAACTATTCGGGATTAGAGTACAGAATTAACACTTCCTCAAAATAATGAATATAAATAAACGAAAGTGTAGATACCAGCTTTGAGGGACTGATCAGTCCCTACGCAACCACGACCGTTTCAAGCCAGTTGAAACGTAGGATATAATAACAAAGGTATTTATAACTTTAAATAATTAAGAGGTGCATAGGGTTCCCACCAAGAACTTAGGGTCCCAAGCCAACCTCACCTGCAAGTGGTGCACCTGCCGATCAACGGACGAGGCTCTGGCCAACAAAATATCCCAATAAGCGGCAATAGGCTCGCCACCTATTACGTGGGATCAAAACACTGGCGAAAAGTGGGCGTTTAATATGCCTCTTCCTACCCCTTCGGGGATACCGGCGTGAGTCTATGTATGTTATATAAGTAAATTATCGCGAGTAAGACCCGCTAAATAATGTTGTATGATGTATACAAATCGCGAAAATTTAAAATGGATGTGTATAATAAAATAAAAAAGATATCAAGTTTTATCTATGTATACCCGATATACCGTTATATTTTTTTTGTAGTCGGTGATAGCCTTGTGGAGATATCAACGAACTGCTATTTAAAGGGTATCGGGTTCGATTCGACGGCGCGCACCACTGACTCTTCAATGTTATGTGCGATTTAAATTGTTAATTATCGCTTGCCTCTTGCATCGGAGAGCACCTTAAGCCGACGGTCCCGCCTGTCATGAAGATCTTAGACAGTCGTTACAGGGAGTCAGTGCCGTCAAATAAATTGATATTGGTCTAAGCCATGTTATATTGCTATCCCTTTGGATTGCGGAGGTCTGAAGACAGTCGTTTTGTAGAAAAGCTGATTTTCTGTTATATCTGGCTAGACTAGTAAGCGGACCCAGGCTCTAAGACGTATAACGGCCCGGTCACGGTACATGGCGCATTTAGAGGCAACATCGGTCACCACGGCGTAGCAAAGCGCGCCATGTACATCGAAAACGCTCCTCCGGGCCGTAAGTAATAGATACAACTGGGATAACGCTAGGACCATATCCTGTTTTTACGGGCATATTTGAATGAATGGGTGTCTGTTCCATTTATCGACTACAGAATATAATGGCGTAGTCGTTCTCCGTTCAACATCTGCGCCGAGTGCTTTGGGTTCGATTTCCACACTAGACAACACTTTGTGTGATCCAGAATTTTGTCTGAAAATTTGCGTTTCAAGTCTGAATGTTGGTAAAATCCTTCATGACACAAGATTTAATCTTAGTGCGTGAGTCATTTTTAACGTATAAGATTTTCTGACATAAAACATCATTTTAAAAACAGTACTTATAGCAATTTAACACTTTATACATGGGCACAAATAAAGGTCACCATTTCTACGTCAACGCACAAAACCAATTTTAACTTTATAAAGTCATCATTTCAATTTAAGTAATTTATACATATAGGTCAGAGAGAAACGAGTCATAAATGACAAAAGTTATGTAATATAGGATAACAAAGTCAAAAGTGCAAAGACTGTATGAATACGACAATCGCTTTGTGTCGCTCAAAATCACTGAGCAAATAAATATTAAAATACCCTCACATTTGTGTCATGTGTAATTAATTGTTTGTCTTGATTAAGGGCAGTATTTAACCCCTTATTGCATGAATTATGAAGGTAGTAACTGAAAATATTTTTTGGTGAAAACGTATTTAATAATCTTTTGTGAACATAAATTAGACAAATAAAAAAAATGTTGGTGGTCACACATACTAACTTATCAAGCAAGTTAAATAAAAGCTTTTTAAAGTACACTGATATTAAGATAAAAGGATGTAGTAAAAATGAAGTATTATGCTCGTATCTGCAAGCGACACATTTTTAACATAAAACGCCTGAACATTTTAAAACTGTATTTTAAGCAAATAAAATTTAGTCGTGTATCGAGTTGCGGTATAAAATAACCACAAAGTGAATTGAATTAAACAACAGCTTTAACAGAATTTACTTTCAAACATCACTTAATCATGTTTATCTAGAAGTATATCCGTAATTCGATACTAAGAGAACTAAACACAATTTCTTAATAGGTTTATTAACAAGCAATTGCAGTGCCAATTCACTCCGCGAGTAGTTAGGACGCGTTTAGAGTAAATTGCGAACATAATATAAACTTGTTTACTACCATCGAACCGGTCCGACCGGCGCGCGCTAGCGCAGCCGACCGTCAACGCATTTTGATCCGTATGCATTATGAGTGAGTTTCAAAATGAAACGAGCAGCGACGTTGCCGATAATAACATAAATAAGGAAGGTAGTAGTATGGAGGAAGAGGACCAAGTACAGGACATGATCCCTATGGTGAACAATGAGGAGGAGGACCGACACAGTAGAGAGGGCAGTTGGATATTATGCAATCGAGAAAAGAGAAAAAAACGAGAGAAGATTGACATATGTATCACTAGTAGCGAGATTTTACCTAAACAATTTGCCCTGGCCAAGCTCTTTGCAGCGGAGAATATATGGGGAATAATTGACATAAAATATGTTAATGCCTTTAAAATAAAAATAACATTTGAAAATTTAATATATGCAGAAAAATTAGTTTCAAGTCAATTTATCAAAGATAAAGGATGGAATGTTTATAAGACATGGGAGGTTGGTGTATCGTACGGAATAATAAGGAATATAGACCTTGAATTATCTGATGAAGAGCTGATGTCTTCTATCAAATGTATGAATGATTGTGAGATATTGTCGGTAAAGAGATTGAATAGAAAAGGCCCTGAGTCTGAATGGATACCTACCGAGTCTGTACGAATATATGTTAAGGGTGATTCAAGACCGGACTATATACTGCTAATAAATGTAAGAATAAAAGTGGAACCATTTATTTTTCCGGTAACGCAGTGTTCCCGTTGTTGGCGTTTCGGTCATCCTAAGAAGTTTTGTCCCTCAATAAAAATTATTTGTCCCAAGTGTACCCACGATCACGCAAACTGTGACACAACCACCTATAAATGCGTCAACTGCAAAGGGAATCATATGTCACTCGCAAGATCTTGCCCGGTGTACGTGAAGGAAAAAAAGATTAGAAATTTAATGTCAAGCTACAACTGTACATATCGTCGCGCTTTAAATATGTACGTGCCTCCCTTCTCACCAGGACCTAACACAGAATATGCATCAAATAAGCCTAACAGTTCTAATAACAGACCTGTCACGTCCCAAAATTCGTCACCAAATGTTGCAACATATGCGGAAATTACTGCGAACTCACATAAATACACAAATGCTACAAAAGAAACCACTAATCAGCAACCACCTAAGAGAAAACATCGCAATTCATCGGAGCAGATTACATTTCAATTAAATTCATCACTATCGGAGTCAGAGATTGATTTGAAGGAGGGGGCTTTCGCGAGCGCTTCGGCTGACGAACATACAGCTAGTGAGAACCGGCCGCGATCGAGCCGCCGCCGCCGCGGCCGCCAGCGCCCGCGCCGCCGCCGACACAATACAGCTACTTCAGACGCAAAACCAGTTAACACAAGCTTAGCGCATGCAAGTGACCCACACATGGATATATCGGAAAGCGATGCATGTAGTAAACAATCCGAGCCAGATGTCTCGCCGAATACAAATGAGTCATTCAAATCATTGCTTGATAGAATCCAAGCAATAATATTTTCTGAGAGGTATAACTGGAGAGGAAAAATTAAATCTGTAATCAATATATCTATAGAATGGTGCTTATCTACATTTGTTAAGAATATCACGGACATGTCTATAATAAAAAACGTATTTGATATGTTACTAAATTGTAAAAATGGCTAATATCACGGTTAATATTTTGCAGTGGAATGCGCAGAGTGTTAGACCTAAACGTTTGGAGTTCGAACAATTATTAATTCAAGATAAAATTCATATCGCTGCCGTTAGTGAGACCTGGCTGGATCCGGTAAGCAATTTTAAATTAAATAACTATAGGATTTTTAGGGCTGACAGAGCAGATGGATATGGCGGGATATGTATAATAACTCATAATTCAATCCAAACACAGTCATGCCGTATTGTTCATTCGAATGAGGACATACAGATCCTTCACGTTAAAATTTTTAACTGCAAAAGTATAGAAAATGTAATAGCTGTATATTGCCCACAATGGGTGTCTACTCGTCGACAGGACTGGGATTCTCTCTTCTCACAATATAATAGAAAAACTTTAATTCTAGGAGATCTAAATGCTCATCATTTTACCTGGTCATGTAAATCTAATGCTAGAGTTCTGCCATCTAAACCTAACTTCATGTCCAGCAATAATATATTAGAAAGCGTAATTACGTTACAGGAACTAGAAACTTGTATCAAGCAAAGTGACACGGCGCCAGGGTGTGATGATATATCATTCTTAATGATAAAAAATTTACCTATGGCCGGCAAGAAAATATTGCTTGACTTATACAATATTTTTTTATCAACAGGTTTCATTCCATCTCAGTGGCGGGACATTAGCGTAATTCCAATTCAAAAGCCAGGACGCGACCCCTCGCTCATTTCATCTCTTCGTCCTATTAGTTTGATTTCGTGTGTCTGTAAAATATTTCATTCAATTTTGAACAGACGACTAGAGTGGTTTTTTGAGAAAAAGGGATTGTTTTCAGAGGAGACAGTAGGGTTCAGAAAATCGAGATCTAGCTTGGATAGTCTTACGCGGTTAGTTACAAGGATCCAGTCAGGTTTTTCAAATGATTTAGTTACTCTTGCATGCTTCCTCGATATTGATAATGCGTATAACAATATAAACTTAACTTCATTATTAGCCATTTTAGATCAAATTGGTGTAGGTGCTAAAGTGTGTAATTATCTGTGGAATTACCTTAGCTTACGAAATTTAAAGATTAGATACAATAATACTTTTATCAGCCGAACTACTAATCAGGGTCTAGCACAAGGCGATCCGCTTTCTCCGCTTCTGTTCAATATCGCCACATACAATATTTGTAACTCTATAAACAATGTATTCATATTTCAATATGCGGATGATTTTGCATTGTACTCTTCAAGCAGGTTCTTGAATGACGCTCGTAATTCCCTCCAGGGTTCTCTAAACATCTTATTGAAAATATTAGAAAATTTAGCCTTAACTGTTTCACCTATAAAAATTGGGCAAGTGCGAGTCGGACTCGCGCACGAAGGGTTCCGTACCATCATCTATAAAAGTATTTTATGCTTCACTATCTCGCATGGAGTCTGTCCAACACTGCTTTATTCCCCATTCCGAGACGAGCGGGATGAGGGGAAATGAAAAGATCATTTTCCCTCATCCCGCTCGTCTTCTTCCTATTCCTATTTCCATCCCGTAGGACGGCAACGCACTTGTGACTCCTAGAAAGTTCCGGCAGTAATAGCTTACCATCAGGCGATCAGTCTGCTAGTTTGCCGCCTATTACTTACATTAAAAAAATATTTGTTTATATTTATACATTTACAGGGTTATTTGTAAAACACCGTTAACCTCTCAGGACTATGTTACTACCATCATAATCAACAACTTTTGTTCTATGACTTTTAAAAATTCATCATATTTTAGTTCATCAGATTTTCATACAAAAATACGCAGGCGTAGTTGAAATGTGTTCGATAGGACAACTAAATCTTGAAAGTTTGTTTTTGGTAAATGTATTATGTTGTGTAAAAAGTCATAGAACAAAATTTGTTGATTATGACGTTAGTAACGTAGTCCTGAGAGGTTAACGGTGTTTTACAAATAACCCTGTATACTACTGGTTCCGTCGAAGCGTATTAAATTTGACTTCACGGATGGGGTACTGACATTGTTGGCGTGATGCCTAGGGTTCGATTCCCACGCAAAACAACACGAGTTCATTGCGACCGTTAGTTGTAATTTTGTTAAGTCCCCCGCGACACAGGTTTTAGTCCAAGTGCAGGTGTTGTCTTTTAAAATCAAATCAAATAGAATTGTTAACTATCGCTGGTCCAGTACCTCGAAAACCACGTTTTTGGTCAAACAAATCGTTGGTCTGGCTTTCAAGAAATACTTCGAAACTCTTTATAATACGTCAGTACTTTTAAACATTGATCTAAGCCATTGAATCACGGTCATTTGGGTTTCAAGGTCAGAAAAGGCCCCGTGGAAAACACTATAAAATCTGACTATGAAGACTATGAAATTCTATTAGACTTGCTTATGAAAGCGAACCTTTGGAACCCGTCCAAGGCGTGTGAGCCTTGAATGCAACCGGTATAGCGCTAGGATGATGACGATGAATGATGATAACCAGTGGTCACGTAGATATCAATACTAAAGCCCTTTGTAAATTTAAACTTTACGAATGCTTTTCTTCAAAATAATTTGATTAGAACGATTGGAAAGGGAAGATTCGCATCGCAACATTCAATTTATTGGATTACTCTAAGACGTCATTCGTATTCGAAGCTTAGACCTTTATTGTAACTTATTCAGTTACGTTGTCTGCGAGGTAGAAATGAAGACTACATCGCGAGTTTACAAAGTCCCGATACGAGGTATACAAATCCCAGAGTCAGTTTTAAGCTACACATTGTGGTGCCTACTCCAGAATCTTTCAACTCCGGTTAAAATATCGTTTCTGCAAGCTATGTGTCCTATCCATTGCCATTTTAGTCTGATTATGCACAGAGGGACCGTAACTTTGGTTTTATTTCGGAAACAAATAATTTTACATATGACACCTCTGCCTACCCCTTTGGGGATATAAAAAATACATTCACGTTGGCTTCGTAAAACTTTAACTGCTTGTGTTAAAACTCAATTTCCTCCAAGCCCACAAAATGATGAGCGGAAAAGCTAATATTCGACTGGCAAGTGAGTATCTAGCATTGCAAGATTAATTAATTTACTTCTTAAGGTTACTAATTCGACTTTAACTTCATCTCTTTACTGGCTGGGTGGCAAAAACGGGAGATCAGGTCTTGTAGCGTTTCCTGGGGTAGGCCTACGTTCAGCAGTGGACTAAGGTTAATGAGATGAGTTGAGATCTCGCACTTTTATTACAGGTTTCCATAGATGCAACCAATTATACTTCGTAAATGCTTCGCATATTTTATTAAAAATAATAGCCAATAAAAGGTAGACGACACAGAGGCGCCGAGCCAAGAATATGTGATAACTTCAGTCAAAGTGTAAGTTTAAGTGGTACAAACGTTTAATATATGAATTAGGTTAAGTGGTGGTGGTTAAACCTACACGTTATGTCAAAAAAATTGCGGTTAACCCTTGCGCGATCAAGTCGAGATGGTAAATCTTGTGCGTTACTGTATGATCTTATAAATTGCTAAAGTAAAATTAGCTGCTACAAAAACTGTGCCGAAACGTTTTTTTACAAAAAAAGGCGTTGCCATTTGTTTAGAACTACTTAGGAAGTTATCTTCGGTTTCGTGGGGATCTGTTAATAACCTGATCAACACTATCTATCACCACCCAAGTATTAATTATGAATTGATTTTGCCCGGTCCAGCTTTACGTAACCGCACATTTTATGGGGTCTCATAGTCTTGTTTGTGAAAACATATGTTAGTGGTGTGATTCAAACCTTATATCTGATGTCGATAAAAATTTAATAAATAGGCATTGATAGGTTTGTTTCTAAAATAGTGTTAAATTAATAATGCATGTAATAACCGTAGCGTAGGACGCCCTCCGGCTAGATGGAGTGGCGATATATTTAAAGTGGCTGGCAGCAGCTGGACACAAAGAGTCGAAACGCGAGCTCAGTGGCGTGCCATTGGAGAGACCTAGTAGTGGACTGCGGTAGGCCGATGAAGATGATAAATACAAATGAATTCTATAATGTATTTTCTTTTGTGAACTATTCGTCGTCCATGTTGCAATAGTTAGACTTCAACTATACAGGAAATATCTAGAAACTATATCTAGGTAGTAGAGCATTGCTGATTTCAGCATGAATGGGCTGGCGCGACCGGGGAAGTACTACCCTCTCACAGAAAATCGACGTAAAGTAACGGAAACTAAACTGTTGCGTTTCGTTCGGTGAGTGAGAGTGCCGGAGGCCCTATCCCCTATTCCTTCTCCCTCATCCCACTCCTTATCATATCCCTTTTCCCAACCCCAAGGGGCGGCAACGCACTTGTGACTCCTGTGGTGTTGCTTGTGTCCATAGGCGGCGGTAATTGCTTACCATCAGGCAATCCGTCTGCTCGTTTGCCGCCTTATACTATAAAAAAAAGAAAAAAAAATGAAATTCAGGGGTGAAATTGGATACGTACTAAACAAAAACTAAAAAGAAGAAGAAATATATTTACTTTAATATTAATAATATACGTTCTTTACATAACATTATTTTTTTAGTTGGTTCGAGCCACGAGGACAATTTAATGCTGTTTTTGTAACGGCTACAAAGATTTCAATTATACTCTTTAAGAAAAATAATGGAAACATTAATTTAACGGCTTATTAAAATAAAATGTATCCGCTATAACAACAAGTACTAAAAATAAAAAAAATGAAAATATTAAGGAGGGATTCCATATAATAATTCATTCTTCATCAGCCTTTAACAGTCCACTGCTGGACTAGGCCTCTCCTTTGAAAGGAGGAATTGGCCTACTATACCTCGCTGGCCAAACGAGTTGGTATAGGGTTTGTATCAAGTTTTCCTTCTCTTACAGTGCTGTTCTCTGCATAATATGCTCTCTCTGTCGGCTCTTACGACACCCATGGGATGACATGGGGTGGTGACAATCCGTATTCTTAATCCGTCACTTAAGCTTACTTTAAGATTAAGCCAGCGCTCTCAATGTTAACTTTCAGAAATAGGTATTTATAAGTTAACCGACGATTACTCGTAAACTAGTGATGTCTACTTAGCCGTGATAGTTTTCCTTTTAAATTCGTTATATGTACTACATTTGTGATTTTTTTCACCTCTTCCAAATTAATAGTTTAGCCAGCAGAGGGGGGGTGGCACTTGAGTCTAACAATTTTTTTCACTTCAAAGCTTGATATTTGACAAACCAATCACTTGATCGAAAAATGATTTGAGCAAACTAATAATATTTTTTTAAAACCTATCCAATGATACCCCACACGATGGGGTACTCAACCAAAAAAAAATTCAATCTCACTATATATGTAGGGAAGATACCCTAAAAAAAATATTTTCCTAAATTTTATTCTACAGTTTTGTTGCAATATCGTATGTCTATATTCATGTCAAATATCAGCTTTCTAGCACCAGGCGTCTTTGAGCTAGGCTGCGGACGGACAGACGGACGGACATGACGAAACTATAAGGGTTCCTTGTGGACTACGGAACCCTAAAAAGTAAAATGTGCATATTTAAAAAAGGAATTAACAGAGATAACTGTTGTATTACAATAAATTCTACACCATTGCAAGAAGTAGCAAATATAAAATATTTAGGTATGTGGTTAGACCGCTCTCTGAGGTGGTCTAAACACATTAACGAATTGTATGAGAAAGCACACTCATTTCTAAACATTCTTAAAGTATTGGCTGGTCCAGGATGGGGTGTACACCCTAAGCATCTAAGACGCTTATATATTTCAATAATTAGGAGTCGTTTGGATTACGGTGGATTGCTTTTTGATACTGCTTGCAAGTCTAAGTTATATAAGTTGGAAAAAGTTCAGAACGCAGCTATGCGTATAATCGGTGGTTTTGTAAAAAGCACTCCCATACACGTGATGGATAGTGAGCTTTGTAATACTCCTTTACATATTCGTAGATTATTTCTCGCCGGCAAATTTTGGCTTAAATCGATGTCATTGTCTAACAATATTACGAACACTGTTATTAAAGAATTAAGTTTGCTCACTTCACGTAGATATTGGAGACGTAAAAAAATTCCTATTCTCATTGAAATACATTTAAAATTCAAAGATATAAATATAGATTCCCAACCGTGTGTGAGTATGTTCTCGTTAGACCGCTGGAGTAGTTTTTATAACTTAAGCGCTATAGTTAAACCTAATATCGAAGATATATCTCATTCTAAAAGAGAGTACTTACCTGGAGTACTTCACGAAAAATGTTCTCTGTTTATTAACAATGAGTATCATAGTTATTATAAAATATATACCGATGTGTCCAAGGACAGTAACCTTTGTATGGGTGTCGCCATATTTGATCCGCAAACTAATGAAAATTTTAAGTATAAGATATCTCACAGCATGTGTACCACTTCCCTTGAATTGATTGCTATTTTTAAAGCCTTAACATACATACAATTTATAGATATCAATAGAGTTGTTATTTTTTGTGACTCTAAAAGTGCGCTTCAACATATGGCTCGTTGTACCTCTTATTTAAGAGGAACACCGATAGCCTACGAAATAATCAGAATTATATTCGAATTAGCGTCCAATTCAAGGGAGGTGATCCTACAGTGGATCCCTTCCCACATCGGTCTAGAAGGTAATGAAAAAGTAGATACGTTTGCAAAACAGGCGTCTGACGAGGGCATACCTATAAATTCATTGCCTTTTTTCACTGATTGCATTCATTTAATTCGAGAACACTGTTACAACATTTGGAAGATTAATTTTAATGAGCGATCAGTGGAAAAAGGCATATGTTACAAAACACTTCAGGATGATCCCTGGAAATCTCCATGGTTTGAGGACTGTACTCTAAGTAGGCAATTATTAGTAACAGCTTTTAGATTACGTTCCGGACACGTTCCACTTAATAAGTTCGCTTATTTGATGAAGAAGGTCTTATCTCCTCTTTGTATTGAGTGTGGCATATTAGAAGATGCGATACATATTATGGTGGAATGTGTGCGGAACGAAGATATGAGAAACGAAATGATATACGCCACTGGGAATTTAAGAGAGTTAGGAAATTGTATTAGTATATTAGCTTATCTTTTATCTGAGGCTGCTATTGCATTGTATAAAATTGATTTTTGTGGTATGCGGCGACGCACACTTACCCTAGTATGAGTAAGATTTAAACTATTTCTTAAGTACTGCTGTTATGTATATGTTGCTAGACCAATGGAGTGTCGTAGTCCTAAGTGACTTAAACTCCTTAAATAAAGAAAAAAAAAAATAAAACAAGCAATTGTTCTTAAACACACCATTTGAACAGTTTTACTTCAGAAATTTTAGTCGATGCAAATCAATGAACCGTTCGCCAGAGTTTTCGACTACTCTTGTACAGGCTAATATTAGTGTACGAATATAACAGTTTCTGTAGCTCGCTTGAATATCCTTTGTTTTCTCAACTTCATCAGAGTGTAATTTGCTTAAAATTTGACTTGGCTGCTTTCCTCTTTCCTCTCAAATGGACACGTAGGTTCATTTGTGCCAAACTATCATATAAATAGTTTCCTAAACTGCTCGACGTATTAGTTTCGTGTAAAGATTTATCTGTCCTGTCGCAAAAGTTATTTGGTATATTTTCAGAACCAAACTTCTAAAGTAACGATTTGTTTTATCAAGATGATTTCATGTAACTAGAACAGGTAAATAATAGCCGGTGAACAAAGTCTGTCAGTTATATAAAGTTCAAAAGGTGACAGGGCTTTAAGTATTCAAGATAGTGGCAGGGTGTAACAGATAGCTCGATATTTTTCGTCCGTTGTACCTACTGTGTAAAGTCCTAACGATGCTGTAAAGAAAAAAAGGTTTGTCCTTCGTTCGGACTGAAGTTTCGGACGACATTTCATAAACAGCCTCAGTCCTCCGAGATGTTGCTTACTTGTTAAACGGTGATCGATTTCAGACAAATAAAGCACGCTTGTGTCTGCCTCATAAATCTCCCTGTACTCGACGAACTATCTTAGTTTAGACGACATCCACGCAGTACTCAATTAAGTTTTCATCATACTCGATTGTAAGACGAAGCTCTTGGAGACTGTAGATATTATTAGTTTGATTATGTATGATACATAGTTTCATCTTGTGTTCTTGGAATATGATGTTGGTGCGATATCTATTTAAGTTTTGAATCCAATTTTAGTGACGGGTATTTTAGCTAAATAGCTAAGTAACTAATATTGTAGTTAAAACCTTATTTGGTTTGACAATTTTGACAGGCCGTTGTTAACAGGGAGAACAATCTAACCATAATTTTGGCAACTATTTCGTAATGTAAAAAAAAATACGCCAGTCATATTGTTGAAGATTATGGATGCTTCTACGATTTTTATTGGTGACGCGAATGTTTTCAAGACGTCTCCACTCAGGCTGTTTGTTCAAGGCCTAAGGCACTGAAACGGCCATGATATCCTCGTCCATTGATTGCGGCATCGGTTAGTATACTATGGCGCGACCTAGTGGGATGAATTACGATTCATTTAGGTACCTTTCTTCTCGACGCTTCCACGAGGCCGGGCCAAGTATGTCGGCCCTATGAGTGTAATCTACCGAGTTGAGAGCTGGTGAAAGAAGTCTGTGATATTTACCTCTTAGGCTATTCAGGGCCTGCTGACTGACTATACTAACTACTAACTCTAACTTTATCGCAACCTCGTCAGGGTTTGGCCCACCGATTTATCCTGGTGGACCCAGGCATATACACTCATATCTTATGGAGCGGCCCCTGTCTGCAGGCTCACTCATAGTGATGGAAATGTTAGTTCTCCCGTTACTTCGTACATTATCTCTATAACTGCCACACAGAAGGAGACGGCGGCGTTCCAAGATAGCTCCGGCCCTAAGATAGAACCGAGGTTAGGAGCGAGAGGACAACCAAGACAGTCGCGACGACTATGACGCGGTACAGCGATGCCCAAGCAGAGTAATCCACCAAAGTATGATCCCGGCAGGTTCTACTTTTATGACTAGAGACATATTCAAGTCTAACAAATAAGATTCTTTATTCATCCTGGTTTATAGATTCACGTTTATGAAATAAATAAGAAATATTGTGGTCAAAGTTGTGATTTGTTTTATCTTGAAAGTTCTCGGAAATATAAGGGCCTGTGCAAACCACGTTTTTTAAACGCGCCGTCGACGCGCGTTTCAAAAACGCGCGTCGACGGCGCGCTTTTATCCTACAGAGCAGTTTGTTGTCGTTTGTATCAATACAAACGCGCCGCACCGGCGCGTCTGTATCGATACAAACGCGCGTTAGTATAGCGTTTGCTCAGATTATTAGAATAAAAGGCAGATGGAGCGCATTCATCAAAGTGAGGCACGTTGACAGCTATGTGTGCGTGACATTTGGCGACTGCACTGTACGGACACGAGCGTCTATGTGCGTTTAAAGTTATCAGATTATGAATAATCTCTCACTCATCATCATCAGCCTTTAACAGTCCACGGCTGGACTAAGACTCTCCTTTGAAAGGAGGAATTGGCCTACTATACCACGCTGGCCAAACGGGTTGGTGTAGGGTTTGTATCAAGTTTTCCTTCTCTTACAGTGCTGTTCTCTGCATAATATGCTCCCTCCGTCGGCTCTTACGACACCTATGGGATGTTAATGGGTGGTGACATTCCGTATTCTTAATCCGTCACCCAATCTCCAACTACTTTGCACATAGTTTTGTAATGTTTTTATGGAAGTTATATACTGACATTAGTTTGCGGTCTTGAATAATTTACTGTATAACTGTAATAGATTTCATTACGTATAATATTCATGCACCGGAGACAGTGTACATTAATGAAAGCGACGTACACTATATAGGTGAATATAGATCAATTCTCTCACCTTTGTAAAGGTATTCATAAACCGGCGAAATTTTGTCAAGTACCTACACAATAAAGTATAAATATTATGATTTGTAGATTGTAGACAACACTAATTTTACTATTAAAAAATTTAAATATTAGAAGCGCAAACTCATGGATATGATTGTTTATTCTGACCATTCCAACGTACGGTTCTCAAACCTGGTCACATACCCAGCTTCACAGGTCACGCCTAGGGGTCTGCCAAAGAGCCATAGAGCGCTGCATCCTGGATCTTAAACTTAAAGACAGGATACGGAACACCGAGCTGCGTTCTAGAACAGGCATCAAAGACGTGGGAAGAAAGGCTGCCAGTCTCAAATGGAACTGGGTGAGCAGCGTCAGCCGTATGTACGACGCTCGTTGGGTAAGAGTATCAACACTGTGGGTACCAGAGGATAGAGGACGTCGCCAAGGCCGGCTCCGAAAAAGGTGGCGAAATAACCTAGATGCCTACCACAAGAGCTGGCTTGAGATTACGTGCGACAAGCATACCTGGAAAGATTTGGGGAAAGCCTTTGCCCAGGAGAAGGACAACGTAAGCTATTAAAAAAAATTAATGCCTGCAATCAATTATTTCTATTTCTACACATAAAGTACATGAATACAGCCGTGTGGTTGACGGCATAGAATACAAGTGTCACCACCCCCTATCTTCCCGTGGGTGTCGTAAGAGGCGACTAAGGGATAACACGATGCAAATACCATCTTTGCGTAGAGACGGAAAGCTCGACATCAAACCCTATACGACTGCTTCGTTGGTCTCGGGGCATAAATGTGCGCGTGGGATCGGGAGGTCCCGGGTTCGATTCCTGGGTCGGGCAGTGTTATTGGTTTTTTTTGTCACGAAATTCTTAGTAGCAGCACGGAGTCTGGAAATGTGCCCGGTACGGCAATAGGCTCGCCCCTTATTACGTGGGACTAAAGTATACCTATCTGGCGAAAAGTGGGTGTAGAAATACACCTCTGCCTTCCTCTTCGGGGTTAAATACTATGTATGTATGTAAGTACATGAATATTTAGATCGTATAGGGATCGAACCCAAAACAATGTATACATATTGGAAAGCCTATAACAATATTTGCTAATAAAGATATATCTAAAATATACTTTTATAATATGTTAGTATATTTTTCATTAACATGACAATTCTTATTACATATTACATAAATCAATTGACAAGTGCATTTTCCATAAAACATAATACATACATTACACATTTTTCACAGAAATACGAATTTTATCGAAATTAAATTATGAAACAGTCAAATAATCCATAGATAACTCTGAAAAGATATTCTATCTTTCTGTTTTTGCTTTTGGAAACAACTTTTACAATGTTTAAAAACGCATGTCGGCATTTTATGAATTAAAAAGTTGAGTTGATCGGGACGCGTGAACTGTACGATGCTTCGTTTCACACTGAGCCAGATTTGTATTCGCTTTTCAATTTGTATTTGCTTTAGTGGCCTCACGCAACTATTCCGCGCGCTCCATCTGATTCTTTTTCTATAATCTGAGAGCGTCTGCATCGCTACACACGCGCGTGTGCATCGCGTCTGTATCACTACACTTTTTTGTGTGTGGACTAGTTGTTGGCCGCTGATGGTCTTGACAACTTTACGCGGACTATGGGTGAGCGCAGAAGGCTCCCAACCCGTTAAAGAATACTAGACAGCGTTTTGACTCCCCAAGGGTGGACTACCACGGACCTCGGCTTGGGGCGCTGTCGGCAATGCGGGACTAAGGTGTCCCACGGTATTAACGTCAACGCGTCGCGTATTCCGGCCTCGTCGGCGAGTACGGAACCGCGGTCGAAGTTGTATGGCTTCGCGAGCCGTGTGTGCTCTGATTTGAGCAAGTGTGGTGTCGTCGTCAGGTTCGTCTAATACGTGCCTAGGTGTCCTAATCTTAGAAATCCTAGATGGTGTATAGTTTAACGCTGCAACCAATAGAGGGTTGGGGTGTGTCGAAGCAGAGTCAAAGTAGCTACGGGAGCACTGTTGCATGAATTGCCTGATGGTCGGCAGTTGTAAGTCTAGATGTAACTAACTAACACCGTGGTACGTACGTAACGAGGAGTTACATGTATCGCTACACACGCGCGTTTGAATTTATATAGGTGTGCAAAGGTCTACAGGCTGCGTCTGACTTGCGTGCGTATCGCGTCTGTATCGCTACAAACGCGCGTCGACGGCGCGTTTAAAAAACGTGGTTTGCATAGGCCCTAACAGCGAAACCTAAGGTTCTTGTAATATTAGAGCTACGTGCTAACGTTATTTTAATATACCTACGTCTTGGAGGGCAAGGGCGTCTGCCTACTATCTCGTAAATACACCGCGACACAATATTCTGTCGTCACGAAACAGTGGATCCACGACTGTACAGTCAACATACGTTATTTTGAATGGTTTTGTCGTCCCAGATCATTATTACCCTCAGTATCTTTTAGGATTTCTAGACGAAAACTAAACCTTAATCATAATTTATAAGTTTAGAATAATTTTCAGGGAGTACATTCATGTTTAACCTTATTGTCTACAATTACCGCATTGAAGTACTAAGTAATGGTAGATTTGTAAAAGTTATCTGTGTATATGTGGAAATATGTCTCTACTTTGTGTTCGTGTGTGAGGTATCTCGGGCCTTGTAATGAAAGATAGTAAAGAAAGTAAAGGTAGTATGCACAGCTTATTATTTATTTAAGCGTGCGTCTACGGACCGAGCGCGACAATGACTGACTTACTGACTGGCGAGCAACACTACCTAGCCACAGAGTAATAATCTGTGTCCCTACAGTACTCTCCTGCCAAAAAAAGAAAAAAAAACTACAGAATACAATCAATTTTAACTTCAATAAACTAAGTTATAACCTTGAAATAATACAAAGCATAAAATGAGTACTGTTAGTGGTCCTAAGTTGAAACAATTTGCCAGTCAGCAGTCTTGCTCGATTCGCAGGCGTCACGATTACAATACAATAGCGTATCAAGTTGCGTTCCTGTTAACGCAATTCATAATATAAGTACACAGAATTAATTACAAGTTTTGAAATACGATATTTTATCGTAGACGCAAATTATATGTTCACCTTTATTAATCAGTAAAATACACAATTTGAAAACAAATAGGTATAAGAATTGTTATACAAATATTGAACCACACTTCACTAGAAGTGAGCTATTGACACAAAAATACACAAAAATTAGTTGATTTCAGTAAAAAAAACTTTTTACCTTTACATAATTATACAAAAGTAAATTATGGTCAGTTCCATAATTAGATGTGGCCAACCACACCTGGTTGTGGTTGTTGCTGCTGCTGGATAGTATGTACCTTAACAGTAGGTACCGCATCTGCTACAGACAATATTTCTTTCCTAATCCATTTCTTAGCGCCTTTTGAGCATCGTTTCCAAACAATGCACAATATAATAATCGCGGTCAAAACCACAAAAGTACACAGTATCCATGTGAAATTATTAATTTTATCGTGCAATCCATTGTTAATTACTGTCTCGTTAATAATATTTTGATTTTGCTTTTCTTTGCTTTGCCCGTAACCCATCTTTACTATGAGTACGTAATACGTATATATCGTCATAACAACAAATCGTAAATAAGTATGTACCAAGGTAACTTTGTTAAAGAAACGATACTGTAGTCAATTGCGAAATTTTAAAATTGCTGACCTATCAAATGACATGTGTTACTAACCAACCTTAAAAACTAATACACATTTAAAACACATTATAACAAACTAGCTGACCCAGCGAACTTCGTATCGCCTTTTTAAGAGTTTTTATTTAATTCCCTTTTTTCCAAGCCCCTTTTCCAAAGTTACCATTGACTTAGCGCTTAATCTCCTATCAATCCGATACCCATATCAGCTTAAAAAAGTCCCGTCCGCCATCTTTGATTTCCTATCCGCCATCTTTGATCTCGAAATAGATGTTGTATTTGGATTCACCATCCCTTAAATCATCAGAGACGATACCCATATTGATTTTTAAAATGTTGCCCATCCGCCATCTTTGATTTCCCATCCGCCATCTTGAATCACGAAATAGATGTTGTATTTGGATTCCCCATCCCTTAAAACATCGGAGACGATACCCATATTGATTTTTAAAAAAAATCCCATCTGCCATCTTGGATCACGAAATAGATGGTGTTTTTGAATTCCCCATTCCTAAAAATATCGGAGACGATACCCATATCAGCTTAAAAAAGTCCCGTCCGCCATCTTTGATTTCCTATCCGCCATCTTTGATCACGAAATAGATGTTGTATTTGGATTCACCATCCCTTAAATCATCAGAGACGATACCCATATTGATTTTTTAAATTTTTCCCATCCGCCATTTCTGATTTCACATCCGCCATCTTTGATCACGAAATAGATGTTGGATTTGGATTCCCCATCCCTTTGAATATTGGAATTGATACTCATATTGATTTAAAAAAAATCCCATCCGCCATCTTGAATCACGAAATAGATGTTGTATTTGAATTCCCCATTCCTTAAAATATCGGAGACGATACCCATATCGACTTTAAAAAAAAATCTCGTCCGCCATCTTTGATTTCCTATCCGCCATCTTTGATCACGAAATAGATGTTGTGTTTGGATTCACCATCCCTTAAATCATCAGAGACGATACCCATATTGGTTTTTAAAATTTTGCCCATCCGCCATCTTTGATTTCCCATCCGCCATCTTGAATCACGAAATAGATGTTGTATTTGGATTCCCCATCCCTTAAAACATCGGAGACGATACCCATATTGATTTTAAAAAAATATCCCATCCGCCATCTTGGATCACGAAATAGATGGTGTTTTTGAATTCCCCATTCCTAAAAATATCGGAGACGATACCCATATCGACTTTAAAAAAAATCCCGTCCGCCATTCTTTGATTTCCTATCCGCCATCTTTGATCACGAAATAGATGTTGAATTTGGATTCCCCATCCCTTAAATCATCAGAGACGATACCCATATTGATTTTTTAAATTTTTCTCATCCGCCATTTTTGATTTCCCATCCGCCATCTCGAATCACGAAATAGATGTTGTATTTGGATTCACCATCCCTTAAATCATCAGAGACGATACCCATATTGATTTTTAAAATTTTTCCCATCCGCCATCTTTGATTTCCCGTCCGCCATCTTGGATCACTAAATAAATTTCATATTATTAATCAGCGTCCCGAAATTCTCGAAAACGATACCCATGTAGATTGTATCCTATTCTTTTAGCCTTTTTTGCCTTTGACCCAACCCTCCCCCTTCTCGTTTGACCATTTTATTATTTTTGTCTGGCCCCTAAAAGCTGTGGCGTAATTTTATATAGCCTATATGGCCTTTCAAAATAATTGGGCTATCATAGGCAATAACAATTTTTAAAATCCGACTGCTAGTTCCTGAGATTAGCCGACATTATGTTTTAGCCTTTTGCCCGGCCCCAAAGGGTCAAAGCGTTATGTTATATAGCCTATAGCCTTCCGGAATAACTGGGCAATCGTATACAAAAAGAATTTTTCAGATCCGACCGGTAGTTCCTGAGATTAGCGCGTTCAAACAAACAAACAAACAAACAAACAAACAAACTCTTCCGCTTTATTATATTAGTATAGATTACAGAATTGAATACTGTGACCGTCGATGATGCAATCGCAATTCAAAGAAGTATTTCAACGACGACATAAATTAGATTGATTAACTAAATCTTAAGGGCTTTTTTACCACTCTGCCGCTCGTAGTGCGATTAATTATTGCGTCATCGTCGTTCAGAGTACCTTCATTCAACACATATGCAGGTTTTAACCTGTCTAAACCAATAGACGTTATTCTATCTCCTATTTTGATCGTAAAGACTTTCCCGCGGCGTTTGACCACCGGGTAGGGTCCGTCGTAGGGCGGTTGCAAGCTACGACGTACCGAGTCATTACGTACGAATACCATTGCACACTTATTTAAATCGGGATGAATAAACAAAGACTTCGACGCTTGGTGGGATGCCGGTTTAGGTCGTAAATTACTGATTGCTGTTTTTAACCTATCTACATATTCCGCATCGGAGATTTTTATACTTACCTCATCATAAAAATCACCAGGCAAACGTAATGTTCGGCCATAGGTAAGTTCTGCAGCGCTTACTCCCGTATCGCTACGTGGTACCGCGCGCAATCCCAATAAGGCGGCGGGCAGCTGTCGTTCCCAACTAGTGTCGCATTGAAAACGTGCCATAAGTGCCACTTTAAGTGCTCTATGCCAACGTTCTATCATGCCATTACTTTCCGGATGATAAGGTGTAGTACGCATTTTGTCAATACCTAAATATTTCATGAGTTGGCTAAACAATTGGCTCTCGAACTGTCTGCCCTGATCGCTAGTTAGCTTAACCGGACAACCGAAACGAGCTACCCAACCAGAAAAGACTATCTCGGCTACTGTTTCTGCCGTAATATCGCGGGTCGGAAATGCTTCAGGCCAACCGGTACACCTATCAATCATTGTTATACAATACCTGTATCCATCTGCTGTAATTGGCAAGGGTTCTACAATATCTATGTGTACATGCGTAAATCGATCTGCACTAGGGAAAGTACCTAATTGCGATTCCGTATGCCTATGTATTTTAGCGCGTTGACATTGGATACATGATTTTGCCCATGAAACAATGTCCTTATTCATAAACGGCCAAAAATATCTCTCAGTTACCAACTTCTTACTGACACGAATTCCGGGATGGCTTAAATTATGAACTGAATCAAAAGCTGTACGTCGAAATTCTTCCGATAAGTAAGGTCTCATTTTATTTGTAGATATTTCACAATAAATAGGTTCATTACAAAAAGGTAACAAAATTTGTTTAAATTGCAATTTACTGTTCTTTGTTACTTGCAATGCTTGCGCGAGGTACTGGTCGCTATGTTGACGTAATGCGACTTCTGAGAAATCTATCGCCGTGGGACATGTTATTGTTTCTATGCGCGATAACGTGTCCGCTACCACGTTATCCTGCCCACTAATATGCTGTATGTCGGTGGTAAATTCACTAATGTAAGCTAACTGCCTAATTTGCCTAGGACTATCTACATTACTACTACTCTTGGTGAAAGCGTACGTCAGGGGCTTATGATCCGTAAAAATTGTCAGAGGCCGGCCCTCATACATGTTCCTGAAATGCCTCATAGCTAAAAATATCGCCAATAATTCTCTATCATACGTGCTATATTTTTGCTGCGCCTCTGTCAATTTTTTAGAGAAATAGCCTAACGGTTGATATGCATTACCTACCTTTTGTTGGAGCACTCCGCCAACGCTTGAGCTGGACGCATCGGCCATCAGAGATAAGGGCACATCTCGCAACGGATGAAACAATGTAGCCGCTTCCTGCAAGCTAAGTTTACATTGTTCGAATGCTTTATTCGCCTCCTCTGACCACACGACCTTTGTTTTGTCCTTCTTTTTTGCGTTATGCAGATAACCATTTAAAATCGACTGACATTCCACAGCCTTCGGTAAATGAGATCGATAAAAGTTCAACATCCCTAAAAATCGCCTGAGCTGTTCAATATTTTCCGGTTTCGGAAAATCTTGAACTGCTCTGACCTTCTCACCGAGCGGTCGGATTCCTTGCGTAGACACCTCGTAACCTAAAAATTCTAGCTTTTCTAAGCCAAATTTACATTTACTTACGTTAATAGTTATGCCAAATTGATTAAACCTCGAGAAAACGGCTTTCAAATGCTCTTTATGTTGATTTTCCCCATCGGAAGCCACGATGACGTCATCGACAAAATTGTATAAAAAATCTAAACCCTTTAAAACTACTGTATCCATAAATCTTTGGAATGTTTGAGCTGCGTTTCTCAACCCGAAGGTCATGCGCGGAAACTCAAACAAACCGAAAGGAGTTATGATGGCTGTTTTCTCGATGTCTTCAGGTGATATTGGAACAAAATGGTAAGCTCTATTTAAATCTAAACGTGAAAATATTTTCTTTCCAGCAAGTACATAAGTAAAATCTCTCAAGGTTTTATTAGGTTTTAATAGGGTAACGATCGGGCTTGGTAATCGCATTAAGGCGCCTGTAATCGCCACACGGCCTAAGATCACCGTTTTTTTTTCGGCACTATGTGTAGGGGACTAGCCCACGCACTCTTGGACGGTCTACATATACCAAGCTCGGTCATGACTCTAAACTCCTCTTTTATTCTAATATACCTGTCAGGTGGCAATGGCCTCGCCTTAGCGTACACAGGGGGGCCGGAAGTTTCAATGTGATGTAACACATTATGTTTGGGCTGCTCCTTGTAACATACGGGGTTTGTCACATCTGGAAATTCACTTAACAACATATGCCATGGGTTATTATCATCTATTGTTTTGATACTTGCCGTACTATCGCTACATATGACGGATGCGATAACCTTAAGATTAGTCAACTGATCAACTAGCTTACGCTCATTTAAGTCTTTAAGTAAATGTCCAACGATATGGTCTTCGTAAGTTCAAGTTCAGGGTCAATGTACAAGTACCGTAAGTCTTGATTTCCGTACCGTTTGCAGCGTAAAGTTTGTAATTATCACTAATTTTACCGCACTTACTAGGTTTTACTAAATTTTTTGGCAACACTGATATATTTGCACCTGTATCCACCAGAAAATTGTAACCACATTTTACGTCGGCCACACATAACCGGTGATTAGCAAAGTCTAAACAGCCCTTCGCCAAGTCTAGTTTCCCGACTGCGATTTCCTGTCCCAATTACACGGTTTAATACATTTGTTCGCTTTTTCAGCATATCTGTAATGGTAGAAACATAGCCAATCCTTACTGTCGCGGCTGCGACCTTCCCTGGACTTGCTCCTTGTCCTTGTCCCTGATTTTGATTGTACGAAATTGCTCCGATCTGTACGATAATGTTGCCTGCTTCGCCGGCTCAGCTCCTGTACTTCCAACGTCAGCTTGGCAATTTGCGCGGCTAAATCTGGCTGAGAAGTTGCGCTGGCACTGGCTACTTCAGTAATCTCTATTGGACGAGTAGTCTCCATGATCTTGTCGGCAACGACTGCCAAACTCTCCAGGTCCTTAACGTCGGTGACGGCTAACACTGCTCGCACCGATGATGGTAGATGCCCTGACCACATAATCTTCAGAGTCTCGTCAGGAATTTTGCTACGAGCTAGGTCCTTCATGCGTCGTAGTAATTGAGACGGCTTCTGACTGCCCAATTCCATCTCGCCTAATAATTTCTGGAATTGACGAGCTTCGCTCTCCTCAAATACCTGCAAGAGCCTTTCTTTAAGCGTCCCATACTTGTTCTCCGCTGGTGTGTCAAGTAACAAGTCGCTGACTTGCTCGATCGCGTTCTTGCTTAACTTCGTGACCACCAGGTTTTGCTTAGCTGCGTCACTAAGTTTCTGTGAGTAAACGGTGGCTTCAAAGTGGACAAACCAAAGCCGGGGTTTATCCACCCAAAATTCCGGGATCCGTGAGGTCACGGTAACCGAGGCCAACGCGTCCTCACCTGCGCTACCCTCGGGTTTTATCGCCTGTGGTTGCGCAGGTGCCGGTGTCGTATGTCCTTGCAACATTTTTGCCTCGTGAGTCACTGTCCCGCCCGATAACTATCACCGTATCCGCAAATTCCGAAAATCGTCCGCACAACATTCACAGGGGTCACCAGTGTAAAAGTTATCTGTGTATATGTGGAAATATGTCTCTACTTTGTGTTCGTGTGTGAGGTATCTCGGGCCTTGTAATGAAAGATGGTAGTATGCACAGCTTATTATTTATTTAAGCGTGCGTCTACGGACCGAGCGCGACAATGACTGACTTACTGACTGGCGAGCAACACTACCTAGCCACAGAGTAATAATCTGTGTCCCTACAGATTTAAATATTTTCTAAATAAATAAAAAATAAATAAAATAAACAATAGAAAACTCAGCAAAATATTTTAAAATTTCCAACAAATTTACTTGCCACCTGCCCCCCATCGTCATAAGGCTTTCATAGTCCACTGCTGGATATAGGCCTCTCCAATGACATGACACAGAACCCAATTTTTGGGATTTCGTGTCAAAAGAAGGTCGCTTACAGACTTTACCTACTCGTTATTATGAATATAGATCAAACTAAATATATTAAATACAAAGTAAATAGCTGTAATACATTTGACTAGCTGGTTTTCGTTGGTTGGCTCCGGCATAAACAAGATGTGAGAAAATGGCGAATGAAATGTAATAGTATTTTTTTTATTGCCTAAAAATAATTACAATTTTATTATAAAATAAAAACAATTAAAGCTTATGTTTAGATCTAGATTGCAACTCAACACATGTGCATACATTGAAACAATTAAACATCAACTTAACAGACAGAAGAGATGTACAAACATACACATGTTACGAAATTAAACACACAACAACAACAATACAATATCTTAAGAAATATTTAACTACTTATTTTATTTCTATTTGTTATAGAGGATATCCTTTAGAGTATTTAAAAATGTGTTAAAGTAATGTAACAAAATGAAAGCAATAGTCGGCCATTACGGTTACCGGACAGAACATCAGTTTCACAATGCCTGTAAGCTGCTTCTGAGAATTCCAAGCAAAGGAAACATTAAATCCAACGTTGAGTCCGAGCTTGTCCAATAGATATGAATAGGGGAAAGCTAGTAATATCATAAATTGCTTGCCGTACTTTACTTATTTTTATGTATCTGATTTTTTTGCTCTTATGTGGCGAATAAAGTAAAAGCATTAGTGTGTGTTCTGAGTAATGGCGTTTCGCGTTTTGCGGAGCGGATTTCGCCATGAAATGGGAACGGTGCACAGCCGCTTGTACTACGGGCAGCTGCAAGCTTGTCGATCATTCTGTCTGCTCAGGGTTACTCAGGACGCACACTTACTGTCTAACCACACTATGCCGAAGTTACGCGACCGAAGTTCCACTGAGGATTTTACGTACCAATGTATTCGGCTGATATGACACACTTTAAAAGCAGAACTTACGCTCGTTCTATGAACTACACTTGTGCTCTACTAGAAAAGTTGCAGCTGAACTTAAGCCCGACCGAAGTTAAGCTGTACGCTATAACGCAATGTAATTTCGGTAAGATGTCGTCAGTAATTCAAATAGCATTGCAGGCGTAATCATGCAGATCTTTGGTCGCGTAACTTCGGCATAGTGTGTTTAGACACTTAAGTACACTTTAAGCCGGCTTTCCACAGTGCGTGGCACCTTTGTAGTTACCGACTCGCGGTGTAATTTCAAAACTCCCGATTGCGTCCGGCCACAGAACCACACACGGTGAGCAGCGGGCTTTATAAGTTAGGTAATAATTTCACTTCAATACCTACTTAAAAACCTAACATATGTTATATATATTTTACAACCCTGATAAACATTTCCCACAGGATCAAACATTTATCACGGATAGAAATTGTATTGAGATTTAAAGCAACCTGTTGCTTCATACTTATTATTTTGTCTGTTTCAATCACAATACAGTTGGACTTAATATAAAGCAGACAATACGAATATGATATTTGTTTTAACTTAAGTTCATTTTGTATTTCGATCAATAACAATATTATTATACAATATCCATTCATTCAATATCCATTATTATACAATAATACATACAAGGTCTTAAAATAATGTTTATTAGATAGAATAGAATAATAAAGGAGCAGTTTATAGACTGGCCTACTACTTGACACAGGCCATTTATCGCTAAAAGGGTTATGTCATTCTCCACCATGCGCGTGGGTACAGACTCACGATATTTTCCTTCGCCGTTTAACGAGCGATATTTAGCAATTTAATACGCACTAACTTCAAATATTCCATGATGGGCTCCGCGCCGCTCTGCAAAGCAGTATGTTGGTCTCCCACATAGATTTAGTAATTAAAGGAGATATCTCCTGTAGTCGAAAATGTATCAGAAGCCTGTGTCGCCAGTTTGCCCCTACCACGCGGCTACTACTACACATGCAGATCAGTAAAAGCAATATGAAAACGCATTCGCGTACACACTCGCATTTTTAAATCAAAACTTACAAAAAAACAATGATCAACCTTGTCCTATCGAACATAGCGTGTAATTATCAAGCAACGTTCAACTTACACAAAAAAACGGCCACTATCGTTGTGCTATGCAAAAGAATACACTAATTCGTTGCAAGATGCAGCGGCCGTACTACGCGATGCATTCCCTTAATAAAGTATCGTTCGGTCATGATTACATTGCTTGTTTAGTCACTTCGCGACAAATTTAGGTAGTAGTTAAAGAGCAATGTATTTATTGAAAAATAATATAATCGTTGTGAGATTTGCAAACAAAAATAACATAATAACAGCAAGTAATATTTTACGATTTGTTGTTTTTTATGTTTTAAAAGACAAATATAGTAAAATACTTGAAGTTTCATATGGCAAGTGATTCCATTCTTCACAAAATGTTGGTGTGAGCTTCAGTTTTTACAGAAAACCACTGAACAAGATGGCATTCTTATCGCGATGACGATGACGGTCGAAAGTGTACTAATTCGCGGCAACGGCCATTTGCTTGCGATATGCACTCTTGGTGCATTTCGCGCGGACACCGACACGCCCCCTTGGCACTTCTACTCTTATATTTTATATTCCTATGGTCTCCCACTAGGACTGCTAAACTAAATATTAGGACAGCTAAAATTACGGTACTACCTTTTCAATATATAAAATCTAAAATAAAGAAAAATCTCAGTAAAATACCGAAAAACAGTAACAAGTGCGAAAACAGATGCTGTAAATACTAACGAAACTTGTGCACTCGCATTTTACGTTCTTTATGTGCCGAAATGAAAATAGGAACAAATTGTTTTTAGAATACCTTCCCACTTCTGGGAAATAACATTAGATATTTAAAAGGCAAATTTATTATGACAACCGGTTGGCGCAGCGGGAGTGTAAGCGACTGCTACGCCAAAGGGGTTCGATTCCCGCATTGGTCGCGATCAGATTATTAATTTATTAACTTAAGTAACTTGCTGCTTTACATTGCCCGCACTTTTTAGCATGATATTTAAAACACGAGAAAGTAAACACATTGAAATACTTTAACAGTATTTGAATAGAGTATTCTCAGTACTATTTTCCGGGTCATCCGATATGGACCTGGCGCCGTAACTCCTTTGGAACCATGCACCCAAGGTCATTCTGCGACATTTTAAAATATGTCGTGAATAGGTATTTCATATAAAAAATATTTGCACTTGAACGAAATATTTAGACCGACTGTCGAACATTGAACAAAGTGTTGTGAATAACTTATGTTATTTAATATTTGCTGACCTTCGGCAACAATATCATAGTAAAAACAGAATAGTAGGTTAGCTAAGGCCGCTCGGCGAGTTAATTGCCTACTCTTGCGATGACGCACGGGTTGTCACGTGTTTACACCGCGGCGCCGGCTTTGTCGGCGCGCGCGCTTTTTCGCCGTTTTTTTTTAAGTGATTGCGCTGAATACTACAGAATTTAAGCTTGCATATATTTTTTTTCAAATACCTACTGACTATCTAAGCGTTATATAACTATCTAAATGCCCCTTATAGCGCGAAAAATGTAACAAGTTTAATTTACTGACGTTTAACACATTTTATAATATTAATAACGTTTATTACAAAACGGAATGTACATAAACAATTCGAGTGGGCGAACAGTGTAGTACTTACATGAATGCGCGCGATCAGACGCGCGGCGCATCCCGTACTGAGTCCGCGCCGAGCTTGCCGCGCTCGTGAGATTGTGTGCGTGAAAAGTGCGTGCGTACACGGCGCCCCGGCGACTCACGCATACATTCAAACCAGCGCGGCGGCGGCGACCGATTTGTATGAAGCTATCCTACTATTCTGCTTTTACTATGACAATATGCTCAGATCCGGAAGTGAGCCGTAGTATGTTATTCGAGATGTTTCCTTACCCAAGCATATTGATTGGTTGCGGGGATCGGACTACTGGTTAAACCTAATATGTATGGACCTTTTTACCACCAAATATATACATAAGTAAAGACAATCAAAATAACGCAGCTGGCTTTATTTATTTTAACTAAAACAAATATAAAATTATTATATAATAACTAGACGACGCCAGCAGCTACGCCTGCATTTTTTTTTAATTTACCCGTTTTGGCCGATCCTGTGGGAATTTCGGGAAATCCCTTCTTAGTGCACCCTTACGGTCCCCAAGGAACATACATGCCAAATTTCAGGTTCCTGCGCCCAATAGTTTCGGCTGTAGCGTGTCTGTCAGTCAGTCAGTAACGCAAGGATTTTATATATTAAGATTATGCTTATTATTTTTGTTTACAAATTCAGTCTAAAAGAGTTTAAAAGTAGACATACTTTTTTACATTTGTCGTCAAAATTCATTGTAATAAATATTAAATGTAAGTGAAATAATGAAGTACGTTTCTTAACAGATGGTCTAAAAATATGTATATAGGAATGGTCATGAGTACGGGACGTCAACTGACTACGAAACGGAAGTGTGAACATCGCGCGCTTCGACACAGTGTTGTGTGACGTTCGCTGCAGTTGAAGAAAGGGGTGACGGTTGACGTTTAACGGAGCAACACAACTATCACTTCTCTTGGAGACTTCGGGCGGGCAACAAGTACCTAGAAACTGTCACTCGTTTCGTACAAACTGTGAAGTGTTAAATTGATACCGCCCAAAAAACCAGTAACCCACCGACATGTAAATCTATTACTAAGCCTGGTGTTATATAGTTTGTATTCCTGATTTTGTAATAAATATTTCTTTTGTGTACCTACGTAAGAATGTTATCAATCTGAGCACTTCGGTGTTTCTATCATGATATTCTAATCAGGTACCGATTACAGAAAGCATGTCATCATTTATTTTTAAATTCTGTACCTCAATTCCACATTTCTTGGGATTTAACGTTTTTATACATAATTTTGACACTGGTCCTAAGGACAACACTTTAAAACTCACTTCACTTGTGCAATTATTAGTGACTTAAGTTCCATACAAAAATGATGCAGTATTTGTATCGTTGATGTACTACTTTTCTGCAATCGCTATCGATGGCTGATCACTTTCTGTAAGTCATTTGTTTTGAGGACGTTCATTTGTTTTGTGGGCGTTCATTTGTTTTGTAGACGTTTATTCGTTTGACGCATTTTTATACATACATATTTATTCGGATATGCGTATACATACATATTTATTATATAAGCGGCGGTAGCCCAGTGGTGTACGTAACGGACTGCCGAGACGTTGGTCTCGGGTTCGATCCCCAGGTACCTCGGGCACACACCTCTGACTTTTCGAAGTTAGGTGTATTAAAAATGTTAATTATCGCTCGCTTATGATTGTGCCCGGTAGATGGCAATAGGCTCGCCCCCTATTACATTGGGACCGAAACATATCTGGCGAAGTGTGGGTGTGTAATACACCTCTGCTTACCCCTTCGGGGATAAAAGGCGTGAAGATATGTTATGTTATGTTATGTACTACTGTACGAAAATTCATTTTCCTCCATATTTCACGCAAGGAACTGAGTCTTGTAATCCTAACGTAAGAGTGAACAAATCGTGGGCGACGTCAGATCAAAATAAACAACGTTCATTCCACTCTCACAAATAAAGATAACCATAGTAACGTAGACTTAGGCTAGACACGCGAGAGATCCGCGAGACAGCTAAGCGGTGTGCGGGAAAACCTCTACTAAAATTGTCACTATATTTTGCTATATTCTGTTGGCCATTGTACATTTGAGTTTAATGCACTGTTGTGAAGCACGGACGTGTCAAACCGCATGAGAAATTAATAATTAAACAATTATAAATAGTGACCTCAATATACGCGTACAACTATCTGCGAAAGTAACAAAACTTAGTGTCATAAAATGTATCGTGATTTAAATTGTGAACAAAATATTATGGATCACAGTTCTTTCAATCGGAGTAGTAGGACTGCTCGGAGTCCACCTCGGACGCCGGCACCTGCACCTACACCCTCCAGCGTCAAGCACTTGAAGTCATCCTTACGCCAGAAATCCAGTCCTGGATGTCATCCATTGAAGTTTATCTCAACGAAGTGTGTTCTATAGCACAGGATAGAAAACTGAATTCTGAGCAGAGGATGAGAGTCAGCAATCTCTGTCGAAACGTGGGCACTAAAGTATCACGGTTGGCAGTGCAGTACCAGTCCCTAAAGTCGCATGCTATCCACACCCATAGTATTATCAAATACCAGCAAGAGGAACTCGATTTGTCTCAAAGACTTCAAGATCTACAGCAATCCATACAAGAGTCGTCGAATCCTACAACCTATACACCGTCTTTTGCTGAGATGGTTAAAAAAACTGTACATTCTTTCATTCAGCCAGTTAGCGTAATTTCGGTGGCAATCTATCCACATTACAAGTTAAAAACAAATGACGACACTAAACCATTAGTGCAAAAAATAATCAGGCCTGAAAAAATGAACCTCCACGTGAGAGCACTGCGCATGATTAGAAACGGCGGCGTGATAATTAGACACACACAGAGACCAAAAACGACATTGAGAAAGTCAAACAATCGGTAAAACATGCAAACTCAAGCCTTATAATCAATGAGCCCCACAAACGTAAACCTAGAGTTGTGATCATTGGAGTGCCTTCAAATATGAAAGAGACGGAAGTTTTCACGTGCCTGTACCACTAGAATTTAGCAGAGAAACTTCAAAGCTGCAATCTGGAGACCTTTCTCAATGATACCAAGTTGAGTCACAAATCGGGCCGCAAAGATGCTGAGACCTGTAACTATGTCATAGAAGTATCAGCAGCAATACGTAAAGCACTGATTATCCAAGACAGGATCTTTATAAACTGGTCATCTTGTTCCGGTGAAGGATTTCACCCTAGTTATGCGTTGTTACAAGTGTCAACAGTATGGTCATGCAGCTAAGTCTTGCAGAGAGTCTCAATGCACATGCGGTCATTGCGGCAACCATGGACACATAATAAAGGACTGCCCTAGGAAATCCGGAGATCCAAAATGCGCAAGCTGCTTGCACTTCAAGAAGCCCAGCAACCATAACACCGGTTCTACTGACTGCCCAGCAACCATAACACCGGTTCTACTGACTGCCCAGCAAGAACAATGGCGAAAAAGAGGTACATAAACTTAGTTGATTATGAAGGCGCCTAATATCGACGTTGTACTCTGGTATTTCCGACCTTTAATCTAATTATTTTTCAACTTTATTATTTAAGAATTTATATTTCACATTGTGATTCATAAACACTTAACACACCTCATTATATTGACCTACTAACATTATACTGTAAAATCATCTAGTTACATAAAATGCTCACAATAATTATTTACACAGTTATTAATAACGTTGAAATCATTCTAGGCTTCAAGGCTGAAACACAGTTTTATAAATTTCGCTTGTAAGTTCAGTAAAATGCTCGACACGCAATTATATTGCATATTTCATGACCATCTTAATTATATAATATAGACTTAGTAACTAAATTTTCTATTGACCATTTTGCTTATTATTAAATACGTAATATACAATACAGCCATTTATTACGTATTTAATACGAACCTCAAATTTGTAAAGAGGGATCCAACCGCCTGTAATACAGTTTCTAACTAGTTCAGGGGTATGGTGTTCTTTCCAACTCATTGAAAATCTATAGCATTAAAAGTAACATAACATTAGAACATTGTTTGTATTTATACCTCCTGTATTTCTGCGAATAAATGTTATCATTTATTATTATTAATTATTGTAAGGAAAACAATGCCCACACCGGGACAAATGCCTGGACTGTAGGGAACTTTACAGATCCGATATTAAAACAACGGACCCAAAGAATTCACGAACGCCAAATACGCAGTCATTGGCTGACGTTTACAATTATGTTAACAGGTTCTAGAACAACTCATAGATAATCATGTGCTCCCAAATTAGACGGAACCTATGCTATGGTCACCAATTAATGATACTTATTTCCTAGATGGGAATGGAGATCACTACCTCTGGCTAAGATTACTAACCACCAAAAATACCTCATTTTCCGCACAGCTCAACTGCCTCACTCCGCTCTATTGTATACATAGACTTAAGTGCGTATGCGTTTTAACAACGTACTAGTTTATCTTCATTAGTAAATCAACAGATATTATTTCACTTATAATAATTTTCATGAATTATATAGCAAATATCTCTCGCGCTAACTTTTTCCTAGCAAATTGTTCTAGATTTTACTTTTGTGCCACAAAACAGTATACGTCGATAGGTAGGTAATTCCACGACGATTCAAACATCAATAATAATACAAGACATCGTTGTAATCATTAAAGAGAGACAGAGAAGGCAATATATTGTTGGCGGTGAAACAAGGCTACATGCGTAGGTAGATAGTCCGTAATACAGTTTGAGACTAATGCAATCTTGCGGCCAGCCATCAGTTCACAGTAATGCAAGAATAGATCTCGTATCGGCACAATAAACATTTATTTTGCTATAAATCTACTTTAAATAATGAAACATCTTAGAAGACTAATTTATCCACTCACAAATGTATCCACTGACTTCAATAAATTATCTTGTAAATAAATGTACCTAATGTTTTTGAGAATGCAATACAGATAAATGTAAATCTCTATTTAGTTCCAATATATGTCCATTATATTGTTACGAGCTGGAGTTCGGTGATAAATTAAACTCCTATGCCACTAAAACTGCACTTTATTTTACAAACAAAAACACTTAATTACACGCTAATAAACACTCTATTTCACACCACTAAACATTTCCGACTCTTCAGATCCTTCGCTGGTCTTGATCGCTCCGCTTATTCAATTGAACTGTGTGAATTCGCTCGTCCACGTGGTTATTATACCAGTCGGAAAACATAACTAGATCGTTCTAGTATCTTCTGGAATGTTCTCGTAACGTGCGGGAACAAAAACGAGCGTTCTAGTATTGTTCTAGTATCAACAGCAACGCCATCTATTAGAGGATAGATGAAACACTTTTAAACTATCGATATATCCATTCCTTTCTTGTTCTCATCTCATTTACCGACAGATGGCGTGATTTTCAAATATTGCCATTTTTAACAATATAGGTACAGATATTTATGTATATATCGGCTATCTAACGACTAATTTAAAAAGAAAGGTAAATTAATACCTTCTAGTGGTCATGCATGCGAGTCACCGGCGGAGATCACGAGATGACTCGAATAATACATAAATATTAGTATAATAGATTGGAATGAATTCTTACCACACTATCTATTACTATACATATACGTTCAGTTTAAAAATGCAAGTTCGTGTAATAATTATTTAAAGACTGTCCATCAACTAGCGTTCTGGCTGCTGTGGACACAAACTTACAGAATTTAAAATGTATAACATGTACATAATATACTTTACAAGTCTATTTGATTTTGAACCTACATTGAAACTTTGATCGATATTGATAGCGGATTTGCTCAATCACTATTAAATTAAAAAGTTACGAAAGGAGATGTCCCACAATCCATGCAAAATTGCCCCACGTCCCACAAAGTGACAAATCTAAAAAAAAGATAAAAATGTATAAAAAAATATGGCATACTTCCTAAGTTCATTTTTTTACACCTTCATAGGAAAATTTGCTATGAAAATAGTTCAGGCGCCGCTGTTGTGAAAAATTCGTTCGTATGAGTATTTATGGACCGATTTAAAAAAATATTTTTTGTTTGAAAAGGTAGGTACCCCCATGGTAGTCCCACTGCACTAAAGTCAGGTCTTCGGTCTCCCGGATCCTGGAGAAATGAAAGTAAAATCTCAAAAATAAGCTCATTTTGTACTTTACATTATTAGTTTTTCGCTCTCTTTGAAAATTCTTCTTTTGTTTGAAAGGATATACCCCCAAGGTAGTCCCACTGCTATAAAGTCAGGTCTCTAATCTCCAGGATCCCGGAGAAATGAAAGTAAAATCTCAAAAATAAGCTCATTTTTGTACTTTACATTATTCGTTTTTCACTCTCTTGTTGTTTCTTTTGACTTATTAAATTATGATGAGACAGAAACGTCAGTGGTAACGCGAGGGCGTGGTCGACAAAAGTTGTTTCACTTACATTAAAACAAATGAGGGAGACGAATAACGATAGCGACGCGATACGCGGCAAGCGAAGCTAGGGAAATGCAAGTGTACAATGTTGTTTCACTCGTTCTGCGATGCGAGTGACTGAGATGCATTGTGACGCCAAAGACATGAAAGGAATACTTGAACGGCGCTGTCAGTCTATCCCGCGCTTGCGTTGAGTGTGCCACCTCTTTGCGTTTTCTTTTCTGTGGATCTTGAGATTTTAAGCTATTGCATAGCTTTTATCGCGGGCTTGAGCACGGCGATCGAATCCAGAAATTCCGTAAGGAAAAAACCTAACACCCTTCACATATTAATCAACTTGGCTTAAGCGCCAAGTTCATAATATGTATTATGAACTTTACTGCTTACTAATTAAGGTTTAGTTTAGAATAAAATGTTTTACTTGTACAAAGGCACACTACACACCACACACCACACACACCCCGGGCGTGGTGTGCGCGGCGGTGTCGTGCGTGTGCGGCGTGGGCTGCGCGCTGTCGCTGTGCCGCGCGCACCCGTATGTATAGGTAATACACATTAATGTTTTACTTGTACAAAGGCACACTACACACCACACACTCACCACACACACCCCGGGCGTGGTGTGCACGGCGGTGGCGTGCGTGTGCGGCGTGGGCTGCGCGCTGTCGCTGTGCCTCGCGCGCCCGTATGTATAGGTAATACACATTAATGTTTTACTTGTACAAAGGCACACTACACACTACACACCACACACTCACCACACACACCCCGGGCGTGGTGTGCGCGGCGGTGGCGTGCGTGTGCGGCGTGGGCTGCGCGCTGTCGCTGTGCCGCGCGCGCCCGTATGTATAGGTAATACACATTAATGTTTTACTTGTACAAAGGCACACTACACACTACACACCACACACTCACCACACACACCCCGGGCGTGGTGTGCGCGGCGGTGGCGTGCGTGTGTGGCGTGGGCTGCGCGCTGTCGCTGTGCCGCGCGCGCCCGTATGTATAGGTAATACACATTAATGTTTTACTTGTACAAAGGCACACTACACACTACACACCACACACTCACCACACACACCCCGGGCGTGGTGTGCGCGGCGGTGGCGTGCGTGTGTGGCGTGGGCTGCGCGCTGTCGCTGTGCCGCGCGCGCCCGTATGTATAGGTAATACACATTAATGTTTTACTTGTACAAAGGCACACTACACACCACACACTCACCACACACACCCCGGGCGTGGTGTGCGCGGCGGTGGCGTGCGTGTGCGGCGTGGGCTGCGCGCTGTCGCTGTGCCGCGCGCGCCCGTATGTATAGCTAATACACATTAATGTTTTACTTGTACAAAGGCACACTACACACCACACACTCACCACACACACCCCGGGCGTGGTGTGCACGGCGGTGGCGTGCGTGTGCGGCGTGGGCTGCGCGCTGTCGCTGTGCCTCGCGCGCCCGTATGTATAGGTAATACACATTAATGTTTTACTTGTACAAAGGCACACTACACACTACACACCACACACTCACCACACACACCCCGGGCGTGGTGTGCGCGGCGGTGGCGTGCGTGTGCGGCGTGGGCTGCGCGCTGTCGCTGTGCCGCGCGCGCCCGTATGTATAGGTAATACACATTAATGTTTTACTTGTACAAAGGCACACTACACACTACACACCACACACTCACCACACACACCCCGGGATTGGTGTGCGCGGCGGTGGCGTGCGTGTGCGGCGTGGGCTGCGCGCTGTCGCTGTGCCGCGCGCGCCCGTATGTATAGGTAATACACATTAATGTTTTACTTGTACAAAGGCACACTACACACTACACACCACACACTCACCACACACACCCCGGGCGTGGTGTGCGCGGCGGTGGCGTGCGTGTGCGGCGTGGGCTGCGCGCTGTCGCTGTGCCGCGCGCGCCCGTATGTATAGGTAATACACATTAATGTTTTACTTGTACAAAGGCACACTACACACTACACACCACACACTCACCACACACACCCCGGGCGTGGTGTGCGCGGCGGTGGCGTGCGTGTGCGGCGTGGGCTGCGCGCTGTCGCTGTGCCGCGCGCGCCCGTATGTATAGGTAATACACATTAATGTTTTACTTGTACAAAGGCACACTACACACCACACACCACACACTCACCACACACACCCCGGGCGTGGTGTGCGCGGCGGTGGCGTGCGTGTGCGGCGTGGGCTGCGCGCTGTCGCTATGCCGCGCGCGCCCGTATGTATAGGTAATACCTACACATTAATGCCGCGCAGAGAAAGTATTTATGATATTATATCTATATAAATGTAAATTGCGCGAAATTCGATGATCAAACTCTTAATATCGTTATTTTTTTTCAAATTTTTTGAATGAATAATTATTTTGGTGTGTAATTACACTATTAATACCTAAATATTTGTACCTATTATTTAAACCTAGATATTTTCTTTTTATAGAGAAGAAAAGCATAAAGAGCTAAACATTTGTTTTCTTATCGGTCAACACGCTCAAAGTGTAACTTGAATTAATATCAAAGAAAAAATACTGCATAAATAAATAATTATAATTGCATAAGTTGATAAAAAATACTATGCAATAGCTTTACCGCGGCAGTCTCCAAGTGCCACACGTCTTTTTATTATTTTAACGACAAAGCTAACTCTTACCGGACCTGATAATTGTTTATTATTGCAGCGAACATATAAACGAAACAGGTGTATATGATATTGACATATACAGACATCCAAAAAGAATTAATGTTAATGATATACAAAATAACGCTCTGTTGAGATGCAGGATTCAATCACGGCATAACCGAAGAAAGGAGTATTACACCTATATGCTTTATAATACACGAAATGAAGAAAGGAATGCCGTGATTGAATACTGTTGTTCTTGTATACATGGGCGCAGGACATTAGGGGTATGCGCCCATGTTATGAGTGTAATATTTCATATGGCTGGATGCGGCACCAGCCCGAAGAAATGAACCACCCGGCAGGTTTGTTGGACCATGTTTTAAGGGATTTAGAAAATGAATAAATGAATGTTGAGAAAATGACGTGACGAACTGTGAGTTATGCTCGCCATTTATTGCGCATGTCCTGTCTGAATTCGTTGTAACGTGTGTATAATAGAATATCTAATAAACTATAGAAAAATGATATTTTTTCTTTGTATCCTTAAATTCCTAGTCCACTCATTTTTCAAACTAAATCACTAAAAGCGCCTTTTTGAATTACACACAAAGATTAGTAGTAGTATTAGTATTCAAAGTAATATTTGAATTCTGTATAATAATATAGTATAGTATTAGTATTCAAACATTCAAGCTCAAGCTTTTATTCCCATGTTTTCATAAGCAGATAAATAAGGAGATAATCCTCAGTTGATCGTTTATTGAACAAAATAAATGTAATAATTATTATATTAAAAATTACCTTAATAGAAAAAAATAGCTTATTTTTTAGATTTTACTTTCATTCATTTCTCCAGGATCCTGGAGACCGGAGACCTGACTTTATGCCAGTGGGACTATCTTGGGGGTACCCTTCCAAAATTAAAAGATTTTTTTAAAATCGGTCCATAAATACTCATACGAATGATTTTTTCATAACAGCGCCTGCACTATTTTCATAGCAATTATTTCATATGAAGGTGTAAAAAAATGAACTTGGGAAGTATGCCATATTTTCTATACATTTTATCTTTTTTTTGAGATATGTCACTTTGTTTTAGGACGTGGGACAATTTTGGGACATATCAATGTGTTTAGATTGTCTTTAGCCCTAACTGACAAACATAGTGCCATCTTCTTCTGGCAACTCTAATTTGTCATATGAGTGAAGAGTGTAGCTATATTCAATTTGTTCTTAAAAATTCAATTTGTTCCTTCCATGCTTTAGTTATTCTTCTATGAGCGATACCAACCATTTGTCTAGGCAATACTTACTCTTGGGTTTTTGACAGATCCGCAGCAAAACTCTTTTGTACATAAGAGATCGGTATCAGGTATCAGAACTATAATCTAGAACTTTATTCTAGTCGAGAACTCATAGTCCAGTCATTATAGAAGGTTGACTTCGGAAAATCGACATACCCAGTATATTACTACATAAAATCTTGTATTTTGCCAGTCTAAAACTGTTCTCAAAAGTCACATATAATTTGATGTCCGCAAGTTTTAAATTCAGGGTCAAAGGTCACAAAAATCGATGCGTTTACATTTTTGCCAAATATCTTGTTTTCTATGGGTTTTACGCTATTTGTATTTCATGATTTCTGGGTCAAAGGTTGTGTCATCATTAATATCGGTCTGATATGGTACAGCATTGAGACAAGCTTGTCCATTACATTGGCCGCAAGCTAAACAGCACTGTAACCCCGCTTTCCTGCATCCACATCTTGAGCCACAGCCACTTTTGTAGTTACAGAAGATTGTATTAAGTAATTCATCTGGAGCAGATGGTAAAATAGTCATGATAGGTTCCAGGAATCCGTTCCGCATAGTCCAACCCCATCCTTGAGGTTCTAAATCATGCCCTAACCAAGTTTGAATCTGGTAATAAACACGATTGCAATGTTGGTGAGCTGCTCCACTCGTAGGTGGTATATTTGATAACTGCACAGGTTTATCCGATTTTGTTAACTTGACGTATAGTGCATAACGGAGATGATCGATACTATCCTCATTTTTCAATTACCGAAAGAGATTATGAGTGTTATTGAATTAATAAATTTTAGAATTAAGGTCAACGCTCATTAGAGCCACCCGGCACCCACTTCGCATGGCGTCCACAAGTGGATGTCGCGCGGTCAACCAGCGGACCGCGCACCGTCAACGAGTGAACGCCTCGCGGTCAACCAGCGGACCGCGCACCGTCAACGAGTGAACGCCACGCGGTCAACAAGTGGACGTCGCTTGGTCCACGAATTTTCGAATAGTCTGTTAACAATTGGCACTAGGTCTACACGCGTGTTTCGTAATGCCAAATTTTACAAACGTTGAATTGGCACTCATAGCTGTCGCGCTTGACGAGGAAGTAAATGAAAGAGGCAACAAAAAAAGAAAGCTTATTGGGTGCACGAAATGTTTGCAGAGAAAAAAAGAGGGCGAATATTGGACCGTTCGTAGGCATTTGTTAATCGACGAAGAATTTTTTTTTTCGTACTATCATATACCGCAATGTGTGTTTTAAAACATCCTGTCTCATATTTAAGACTCGATAACAAAGAAAAACACAAAGTTCAGAGAAGCGATCACACCTGAAGAGAGATTGGCTGTGACTTTAAAGTAAGTAACATGCAAATACCTAATACAAATACATTTACTACCTCGCGACAATTAATAAGTATACCTACTGTGGATATGTATTATGTTAGTCTTTTCCCGCAATAATTGTCGATGAGCCTTCTATTTTTACCCGACTACGGCGAAGCAAAAGAGGGTTATGTTTTTGACCTCGCCCAAATGAACTAAAGTGACTTGACACACAACTAGATACTAAACTTTCGTCTATGAATACACCTACTAACTAAAAATTTTAACATAAGGTATGCTCATGAAAAACACTACCTAAAATATTTTTAATTCTGCCGGATTATATTACCTGCCAAGTAATGAAATCGTTAATGATTTCCCCGACATCACCAACTGCGACAGCCAGTGTTGCCAATAAAGGATTACTCGTAAGAACATAGGTAGTATATTTTTGACCAAAAATAAGAGTATCATTTACACGGTAATTAATAATTAATAATACCTTAGAAAAGAACAAGGTAGTAGTAGCTTATTACCGTAGAACGTGTCTTGCTCAAAATTACCGTGCATCTACGGTATTTACCGTGTATCTGGTAACACTCGGACGTGAATCATTCGCGGGCATCGCGCGGTCCGCTTCTGACCCGCGCGTTGGCGACGAGCCGTCAACGCGTGGCAAGCATGCAAGCAGCGAGTTGCCACCGAGCCGTTCACGCGCGGACGGCGGGTGGACCACCCGCCGCCCGCGCGTGGACGGCTTACCACGTAGGCGATCCGGTGACGCTACGGAGTTGATGTAGTGAGCGCATACCCATACAAATCCATATAAATAATACTAACCGCACGAGGCGAGGCGGTGCGGAGTGGGTGCCGGGTGGCTCTAATGAGCGTTGACCTTTATTATATATATTATAAAGAAAGATTGAATTTAAACAAAAAGTTAATAAAAGATTATAATTATATGTTTAGCAATAAACTATAACCTTAATATTACGAGTTTTTGATCGAGACTAACAGTTGACTGACTATCTTGAAAACAGTTCAAGGTATAAAAATGTTTAATAAAAAAGTTGTAGATAATTTAATTCTCTACAATATTGATGGTTAATACAAATAACGTAAAAACCATAGAAAACGAGATATTTGCAAAAAAAATTACAAAAAATTATTTTTGTGACCTTTGACTCCTGAATTTAAAACTTGCGGACATCCAATTATTTGTGACTTTTGAGAACAGTTTTAGGATGCCAAAATACAAGTTATTACGTATTAATATTATTAATATACTGGGTATGTCAATTTTCCCAGATTTGCACCAAATTTTGTCCGTGTGGTGACGGATTAAGAATACGGATTAACACTACCCCATATCATCCAATGGGTGTCGTAAGAGCCGACGGAGGGACCATATGCATATATCTTATGCAGAGAACAGCACTGTAAGAGAAGGAAAACTTGATACAAACCCTATACCAACCCGTTTGGCCAGCGTGGTATAGTAGGCCAATTCCTCCTTTCAAAGGAGAGGCCTAGTCCAGCAGTGGACTGTTAAAGGCTGATGATGATGCACTAAATTTGGCATGAAATGACTAGACTATCACAATAAAGTGCCAGCAGAGCATGCCATAAGGTATCAACATAGAAAATTACATTTTCGTAAATTAAAATTTCAGACAAATCTCAGGAGCTAGAACTCTTTAGTTCTTAACAGATCCGTATTAGAAATGTAATCTAGGACTCGATTCTAGGCGAGAACTCACAATAAAGCACCAGCAGAGCAGATCACAAGGTATAAACATAAAAAATTAGTTTCGTCAACTTAAAATTTCAGACAAATCTCGGAAGCTAGAACTCTTTAGTTCATAAAAGTTCCGTATTAGAACTGTAACTTAGAACTCGATTCTAGACGAGAATTCACAATAAAGTGCCAGCAGAGCATTTTATAAGGTATCAACATAGAAAATTACATTTTCGTCAATTTACAATTTCATACAAATCTCAGGAGCTAAAACTCTTTAGTTCTTAACAGATCCGTATTAGAACTGTAATCTAGAACTTGATTCTAGGCGAGAACTCACAATAAAGTACCAACCAGCAGAGCATGTCATGAAGTCGAAAAATAAAAAAAATACATTTTAGTGTATTTTAAATTTCAAAGGAATCTGGGTAGCTGGAACTCTTTTGTTTATAACAGATCCGTATCAGAACTGCAAGACAAAACTGGATTCCAGGCGAGAACGCACAATAAAGTGCCAGCAGAGCATTTTATAAGGTATCAACATAGAAAATTACATTTTTGTCAATTTAAAATTTCATACAAATCTCAGGAGCTAAAACTCTTTAGTTCTTAACCGATCCGTATTAGAACTGTAATCTAGAACTTGATTCTAGGCGAGAACTCACAATAAAGTACCAACCAGCAGAGCATGTCATGAAGTCGAAAAATAAAAAAAATACATTTTAGTGTATTTTAAATTTCAAAGGAATCTGGGTAGCTGGAACTCTTTTGTTTATAACAGATCCGTATCAGAACTGCAAGACAAAACTGGATTCCAGGCGAGAACGCACAATAAAGTGCCAGCAGAGCATTTTATAAGGTATCAACATAGAAAATTACATTTTTGTCAATTTAAAATTTCATACAAATCTCAGGAGCTAAAACTCTTTAGTTCTTAACCGATCCGTATTAGAACTGTAATCTAGAACTTGATTCCAGGCGAGAACTCACAATAAAGTACCAACCAGCAGAGCATGTCATGAAGTCGAAAAATTAAAAAATTACATTTTAGTGTAGGTATTTTAAATTTCAAAGGAATCTGGGTAGCTGGAACTCTTTTGTTTATAATAGATCCGTATCAGAACTGCAAGACAAAACTGGATTCCAGGCGAGAACTCACAATAAAGTGCCAGCAGAGTATTTCATAAGGTATCAACATAGATATTTAACATAATATAACCTCAAGTCTTTTTTTCCCCGAAGTGGTAGGCAGAGGTGTATTACACACCCACACTTCGTCAGTTATGTTTCGGTCCCAATGTAATAGGGGGCGAGCCTATTGCCATCTACCGGACGCATCTTAAGCAAGCGATAATTAATTAATAATACACACATAACTTCGAGTGTCAGAGTTCGTGTTCGAGTGTCACTGTTTGAAAGTACATCCGTGAGTACATCCGTGAACATGGCGCTTGCAACAGTGCCGAAATATCGTATAATTAAATACCTTTTGCTATTTTCTATTCCTTTAGTTTCTGATGTTTAATATATCTTAATTTTAACAAGACTCCAAAGTGAGAGATGGAGGAATACAGCTATTGTTTTATTTGTTTATTCGGGGTTGTACTCATTAAAATGCTCAGATGTATCCAAATAAAATATGAAGTGTCATTTACTTCGATGGAAAAGTATATCCACGACAGCGGTATACTGTCTCAAATTTTCCAACAACTGAGTAATAGCTGTTATTCTTCTAAACATAATTATCATCATCATCATCATGTCCTCCTCACCGTGTCCGGTGACGGCGACTCCTTCAAACTAGTCTGGATTGTTGTTGCGGTGGGCGCGTATGTGACTAGCAAAGCCGAACTTTGTTTTGAAAGTTCGATTACAAGGCCCACAATAGAGCTGACCCGCCGAATTGTAAGTGTAATTGTAATGTGGCTTGGGTCGGGACTTACGTAATTGGCGCACGGTTTCAAGGTTTTGGAGTCGTTCTTCTTCGTACCTATCAGCGTTTTTATAGATGGTACGCCGCCATTCCGATCGGAGACGTGCACGCTTCTCCCAGCTGTCTGCAGGTATATCACAAGCAACAAGGTTACGTTTCAGGACATCTTTGTAACGCAGATATTGTCCACCCTGTTTACGTTTCCCACAAGAGAGCTCGGAATAGAAAACTGCCTTTGGAAGCCTCTTGTCATCCATACGTGAAACGTGGCCGCTCCATCTCAGTTGCTGCTTTATGACGAGCGTTTCTATTCCGGGCATAGCAGCCCGTCTCAATACCTCAGTGTTTGGAACCCGGTCTTGCCATTTGATCCGCAGAATATACCTCAGACACTTGAGGTGGAAAGTATCTAATTGTTTGATATCTGCTTTATAGCAGCACCAAGTCTCTGAGGCATACAATAATGTGGGCAAGACAATTTTGGTAGTCAATTTAAGATCGTGTGAGTTCCAAACACGTGTTCGCAGTTTTCCAAAAGCTGCTGCAGCACTGGCTATTCGGGCGGGTATTTCCGCTGCCAAGGTGTTGTCATTTTTTATACGGCTTCCCAAATACTTGAAGTGTGAGACTTCATCTAACATTGCGGATTCCAAGATGATGTTGTACGAATCTCTCTGACATCCTCTGACAGGTTGCTGTAGGACCTGAGTCTTGCTTGTATTTATGACCAGACCAAAAGTGCGGCATGATGTGTGTAGAGATTCTACGTACGCTTGCAAAGACTCCATAGAATCAGCCATAATACAAACGTCATCTGCATACAAGATGTCCAAGACTGAAAGTTGTATATAATTATACCCATTTACTAGTTCCGGTAACCACAAGACAGCTAAAGTCACAGGTACACATTTTAAACAAGGCATACTCTTTGCGCCGAGGATTAAAACACAATTAAAAGTTTGATGAATTACATTAGGAACGTTTTCTGAATAAATTATCCATGATGTCAGACATACTTATACTGTGAACCGTTCACAAAAAATGAAAGATGTTAGAAGAAGTCGAGAAGGGTCATAACTAGCTCTGGTACCCTTTTAATGACTTTCGAAGTTAGTTAAGACTTTACGTTTAATCTTTTCCTACCCGTACCTAATCTTAATATATAAAATCCTTGCGTTACTGACTGACTGACAGACACGCTACAGCCGAAACAATTAGGCACAGGAAGCTGAAATTTGGCATGTATGTTCCTTGGAGACCGTAGGGGTGCACTAAGAAGGGATTTCCCGAAATTCCCACGGGATCACCCAAAATGGGTAAATTAAAAAAAAATGCAGGCGTAGCTGCTGGCGTCCTCTAGTATCATATAAAAACAAAAGTTTGTATCGTCAGCCTGTAAGACATTGTACTCTTGACGACGTATGGCTCTAGGATAAGATCTTTGAGCCATAAATAAACGTTTCCTTGGGCAACTAAAATAACTTAGTAGTAGTTTTTACATCAAACTGACAAGGTTAAGTTGATATGGCAAGAAATAAATCAATGTTAGGCATTTATGGACAGATACGGCCTTTTAGGTATTTCCAGTATGGCTGGCAACTTAGTAAATTACGTTTTGCAGTTATTTAAATACGTAAAATTTATACAACCATTTTTAATATTTTATATAAATTAAAAACTTTTTTTTGTTTTACGAGGTGGAAAATCCCTTCGGATCTCCGACTCTTGGGGAAATGAGAGCCGGAGTATGTGGTGTTACCACTAAAAACCACCTCGATTTTCTCATGTACCTCCCCATGTGTCGGAGGGTCGGGTATCGCCGAAGCATTCGTCGCAACCCCCCGACGGGTATTTGCCCGCCAGATAGTCAGACGGACACCGAACAAATCCCCCTTGGCGGCGGATGAAGGTGTTGGGCTCCGTCGCCATAACACCTAGCAGCCGCAGACGATAGGGAGGACGGCAACGCAACACTCACACACGCACACACGCATAGGTTACTTACATATCAGTCAATCTTCAGAAATACTCTACTAATATTGTAAATGCGAAAGTGTTTATAGATATAATATATTCGGTATATATAATGGTAGATAATGTCATGGATACTGACCGAATTACTTTGTACTCTATAGAGTTTCTGAACTCTTTAGACTAATCAGGAGTCTCACACAACTTGAGACTGAAAGTAAATTAATGTTACCCCGACTTCAACGCGGGCTAAAAGCTAGTATTATATAATGATGAACTTAAAAATGCAAAATATCTACATCAATTCTAATTTGCTTTATTTATTTACATTACCACATATCTCTTTTTAATCCTTCCAGTCGCTCCTGAAGTTACTAGAAGTTTCCAATTTTTATTCAAAATATTATTTTTATTTTTAATATTTTTTCAAAATACTATTTTTATTTAATTCTGACGACCGCTTGGCGCAGCGGTAGTGTAAGCGTCTGCCACGCCGAAGGTCGCGGGTTCGATTCCCGCTCAAGTCGAACATTTGTGTGCGTGAACATGGATGTTTGTCTTGGTCTGGGTGGTTCTATGTATAATATGTATGTATTTACAAAAGAAAGTATATATGTATGTTTATCCATTGTCTAGTACCCATCGTACAAGCTCTGCTTAGTTTGGGACTAGATGGTGTTGTGTGAATGTGGTAAAAAAAATATTTTAAAAAATATATATTTTTGCCAAATATTTATAAAGATTATCCAAATTTCATAAAAACCAAAATTATTATAACAGTTATAAATGTGATTTGAACCCACGCCCTCAGACCGTGAGGCGGTTGTATTATCCGCACGGCTACAGCCTTTGACTAACTGATATAGTTGCGAATTTGGTGTACAATTGACATAGTGTTACTATGGTGAGTGTTAACGTCATCTAACTGAAAACTCATATTAATCTAGCCGCGATCCTAAATTTGACAAACTCTGTACACCGCACCCGCAAACGCGCCACTACGGACAAATGAAGACGCGCGCGGGCCGCGCGCGGGCTGCCCGCGCTACTATGGCCAAGCACATATGGCGCGCGGCAACGCAACTCCGACACGCCTCTCCTCCCGCGACCGCACCCGACTGCGAGAGACAGACAGAACTGTCTCCCGCACCCGCACTTTGGACGCATCCTACGCAGGCCTCACCCAAGCCCACGTGGAGCGTCCCCTCCCGGGATCCCTTTTAGCTTAACCGTGGGTGTACCTCAAACCCACGGTTACTGAGTAGGCATGGGCGTTTTCGGATTTTTCCGCAAACCGATACACATTCGATTTCAGATACTGAAATCGATTTCAAAAACCGATTTTAGAAATCGATTTCTGTAGCGGATGTCGGAGCGATGAGCGTAGTTACTAGTTGCGTAGACAAACGCAAACAATCGAATTCTTATTGTATTCTCATGTCCTGCGTCCATGTTTCGCTTGGTTTGCATGACATATTGAAAAAGAAAACCTACTAACTACCTAAAACTAATTGTTGAAAAACTCAGTCGCCAAACAAACTAAAATTACACAACACGAATTGTTTCTATTTATTTAAACTTTACAATCCTAACCAACTAACTACCTAAAACTAATTGTTAAAAAACTCAGTCGCGAAACAAACTAAAATTACGCAACACCAATTGTTTCTATTTATTTACATTTTACAATCCTAACAACGTAACAATAAAACTTTTTAAATCCTAATAGTATAACTTTCACGAAAACCAAATATAGGTACTTAATTTTATTATTATTACGCGCGCACCGCGCATCGCACTGCACGTGTCACCTAGGTCAAGTGAACAAATAAACATTGATCAAGTCAAAACTCTCCAAACATAAATCCCTCATAACTATTAAAACTATTTGAATAGTTGCAATCTGAATTAGATCTTATCGCCTCGATGTTTAGTTTTATTTTTTTCTATTCAATCTGCAATTCATAAAAACGCCAAAATCCATAACGCACTAGGTACTACGACTGGCTTGCTTGGCAACGATCGATATTCGCTTCATCTCTTTTGCTCTTTAAACGGATCACTAAGTAAGAAAGAAAAGGATATGAAATTCGCTCTCTCTCATTCTAACTCGGTAGTCGTTGGGTAGAGTGAAAGAGAACGAATGAATATGAAAACTATCGAAAACGTAAGCTTTAGATTTACTTTGTAGTTTGGTTGCGCTTGCACAGTTTCCGTTTGGTTTGGATTAGATTGTTTGCTTATCGTGGTATTGTTTTACGTTTTCTAAAATCGGTTTTCTCATATTGGAATATCGATACGATACGATTTCTGACTGCAATCGGATTTCAGTTTCGTTTTGATATATCGGTCTCATGCCTATTACTGAGCCCCCCCACCATGACAAGGTGGAGATTCCACAGAGGGGACTATTTTTAATATTCTACAGTCAGATGTTTTTATAAGCATACGAAGCGATTCTATGGAAAATTTATTCCAAAGTGTTTTGTGTAATAGTTATAGTAATGTTACGATTCAAAATATATATTTTCCAGTAAGTTATCGACAGGCTTCCTAACAACTGTCTAGAGTTACTAACTACTTCTAAGGGCGGACGCAAGTGTGACAACTAGACTTGGTGAGGGAACGACATAGTCCAGTGGGGCAAGGGTCAAGACAAGGGTGACGAAAGCCCTCTTTAAAGAGTGGCAAGCGTCCAAATCACCTGAAGACCGCGATGCATACAGGCTGCCAAACGTGCCACTAAGAGGGCTGTAGCCAGAGCCAGAGGAGACCACTTGGAACCGCTTTATATTAAATGGGAATCGTCTGAGGGGCAGAAGCTCCTATACAAGTTGGCACGTTCCAGGGTCAAAGCAGCACAGGACATTATCAAGAGTCGCTGGTTTAAAGACCCTGAGGGCAACCTATTAATCCTATTATGCGCGTCCCGCGCGGTGAAGGAGAGATGGCGCTCGTACTTCCACGAGCTGCTTAACAAGCAGCATAAAGAGGTCTAGAGGTCTCGAGCTACCGGAAGTCCCTCCGAATCAAGGACTAGTGCCGCCGGTAACGCCTGAAGAAGTCCAGAGAGCCCTTCGCCAAATGAAGAATTGGAAAGCTGTCGGAACCGATAGAGTCCCCATAGGCCTGGAAGGCAATGGCCTTGCGAGGTGTACCCGTACTAATCTATTTGACCGCATACTCCTTAGTAAGGAGTGGGATTTTTCCGGTAAGGAGTCCTTGAGAAGAAACCAATGAAGACTGAGTATCATCACTCCAGTCTTCAAAGGCAAGGGATCGGTACAGGAGTGTACTAGCTACCGCGGTATTAAGGTGATGTCCCATACCCTAAAGCTCTTTTAGCGAATAATGGACTCCCGGATCCGACAGGAGACCACAGTCTCGAAATGTCAATATGGCTTTCGCTCTGGTCACGGAACCATGAACCCAATTTTCGCCCTCAGGATTGTCATGGAGCGATACAGGTCGAAGAACACGCCACTGCATCTTCTGTTTCTAGACATGCAGAAGGCCTTCGCCCTGTGTGCCGCGACAGATCATCTGGTGGGCTCTAAGATCCAAAGGGGTACCAGAAGCATACATTGACATAATCCGAGACATGTACTCAAATTCCGATTCCGTAGTTCGGACGGCTGTTGGCGACACCACCAGGGGTCCACCAGGGTTCCGACCTCAGTCCGTACGTATTCAGTGTGATATTAGACGTACTGTCAGACAGCATCAGAGACTCACATGAGCAGCCCCCGTGGCTGCTCATGTATGCTGACGATATCGGGCTGGCGGATGCCGACAGAAAAAGCTTGGTGCGACGTGTGAATGTGTAGAAGGAGTCGCTTGAGAACGGCGGTCTGAAAATAAACGTGGCGAAGACCGAGTACTTGGCCTGCAATAGACCGGATCCCTCATCAATTCGCATAGACGGTGAGATTGCCGAGCGAAAGTAACTGGTCAAGTACCTGGGATCAGTATTAGACGCGTCTGGTGACGTCGATTGCGACGTCAAGGCACGCATTTGTGTGTTGTCGTGAGGTGAGCGGTGTCATTCGTGACTCTAATGCCGGTTAAGCTCAAAGGACAGGTCTACAAATCCATCATTAGACCTGTCCTGTTATATGGCAGTGAGACGTGACCTGTGTTTGAGCGACACAAGCAGAGTCTGCGTGTCACGGAGATAAACATGCTGCGCTGGATGTGTGGAGTCACGCGGAAGGATCGCATTAGGAACTCCCGCATCCGGGGTAGCATTCATGTCAGTGACATTGCTGACAAACTGCAAGAAATGTCTTGCTATGCTACCTCCGCCGGGCCCCGGTAAACGGGGAAGGCTAAAGAAATGCTGGCTTGACGTCGTAAGGGATGACATGCGTGCCAATCGACTAACCACCAGGCATGCTGAAGACTGTGCGAAGTGGAGGAGATACACCCCGGGCTCCAAGTCGTAGGTTTTGGAACGCAACCGAGACATCGCTGGGATGATGATGAATATCGACAGGCTTACTTATCTGTTAATTAGTATAATTCTTTAGAGCGTAGAATTGTTAATAAAAAAAATACATTGGGTATATAATATTGTGATTTTAATGAAAAGATATAAAAGAAACACAAAAATTTGATAGTAGATTGCGCCGTCGCCATTCGTATCGAAACGGCCTCTTAACGTGCGATATAAAAGTTACGTCGCTAATTTCTCGCACCTCACAAACGAAGAAAATGTTTGGTGAGCTATAAATCGTAGTCTTAGTGCTATCTATCGACACCTTTACTGTACTACTGTACTACTGTACTGTAATTACAGGTAACACGAGAAACAAAGACTCTTGAAACAAAGTTTTAAACACTTGCCCGATTTATTTGGTGGAAGAAACGAAAAACATCCAGGGAATTGTAGAATCAGTGATATATATTCTGTGCGGTTGCTAACCACTTGGAATTAAGAAGGCTGTTTATAACTTCTTTACAGTCATTATTTTCAGGTGATTTAAGAATAGTATGTAGAAGAATAGTATTTAAATTTACGGTAATTATTTTGATTATAACTAGGATTAATGTAGTAATCGACAGTCTACGTCGCTATTATCGAAATTCGATACCTACTTTTCACTTTATTTTTCTTAATCGTAGTTACATTTAATTAAAATAATTAGTGTGAAATATTATTTTTACATCACTCCTATTATTAAAGACTAGAGGACGCCAGCAGCTCCGCCTGCATTCTTTTTAAATTTACCCGTTTTAGCCGATCCCGTGGGAATTTCGGGAAATCCCTTCTTAGTGCACCCCTACGGTCCCCAAGGAACATACATACCAAATTTCAGCTTCCTGCGCCCAATAGTTTCGGCTGTAGCGTGTCTGTCAGTCAGTCAGTAACGCAAGGATTTTATATATTAAGATTATTGCTTTCCCGTTAACCGGCAAGCTAGAGCAGATTTAGTAATAAACAATATAATTATTTCACAATAAAGTTGTTACTGATGTAAACAGCAATTTCCTCAGACGCTTTATTAAATTGACTAGAAGCAGTTTGTTCGAATAAGCTCCATTCTGGGAACAATTAAGAATGAAAGCAAGTTATTTGTACTTACAAGATAAATGTTAAGAAAGGAATTCGTTTAAGTTAAAATCATAGTTCCAGTACAAGTCACGTCAAAGTTTTGTACGGTTAAAAGTTCAAATTGTAATTAAAATATAGATTATACAAGGCTTGGCCACAGTACTAGGTTTACTCTGACTTAGGATTCGAAGCGATTTATAATACTTATTACTATTTTTATCCTGCTGGGTTGATGTTGTGTGTAAGCGATCACCTCGCCTCTTGGCACTGCATTGAGTGTCAATTTGTGTGCTTTGAGTCTGAGTGAACCTCACGACATAGGAGTTGTCCTTAGAAATGTTTTTATGTTTACGGTGAAAGCCCAATTTATGGTATCATCCTCCTCTTATTGAGACAGGCGGGGGGGTTTGTGGGGCTCTCCCTTACCGTACCGTGCCCATCCACTGAAAAGACCGTGGTGTCCGTAGAAATCGCATAGGCCGCGACCCCGCTGCAGCTATTAAAAATATGCAAAAAGACTTAGGTTACATGTTATGAATGTACGTTTATTGTTGTATAAACGAAGTAGGTAAAAAGAAGGTAAGTTAAAATTGTCGTTTGGTGAATGCGGCATTCAATATGCTTAACACTTTTTTTAGCTTCTTATAGTAGTTAGGTATTTATTTAAATTAGTTTTGAACCTAAAACCTACTGGCATTGTTCAGTATGAGACGAATATTGTACTACATTAAAATTAATGTAGGGATGTTAAGTAATTTCTCATACATTAATTGTATGTTGTGTTTCCATTTACAACAGAAAATCGTGACCTTCGAAGTGACGTGTGTTGGTTTTGTATGACAACTTATGTTTTACGTAATTAAAATAACATTTTTAATTAACTTTAAGACTTCCTCGTTGGTCTCGCGGCATAAATATGCGCGTTGGATCGGGAGGTCCCGGGTTCGATTCCTGGGTCGGGCAGTGTTATTGGGTTTTTCTATGACGAAATTCTCAGTAGCAGCACGGAGTCTGGAAATGTGCCCGGTACGGCAATAGGCTCGCCCCTTATTACGTGGGACTAAAGTATATCTGGCGAAAAGTGGGTGTAGAAATACACCTCTGCCTACCCCTTCGGGGATAAAAGGCGTGACGATATGTATGTATGTATGTATGTTTTAATTAACAAAACGGTCCATGCGAAGTCTTACACGTGAATACTAAATACTCAGACAATTAAATCTTTTGTTACTTTATCATTCGATTTGGTGACGTAGTTCATGAGTTTTTGAGTGTATGTAGATTATTCTTGATACAGGATGAAAAATATTGGGACCCTTAAATAGTTATTTCGGGACTGGTGTTTATCTCTGTCCGCTGCGATTATGTTTCAATTTGTTAGATAGCTCATGACATGGGAACATGACGACCTAATTCAATATTTAAATTATACATTTTGCAACAGAACTAAATTATAAACGATGTAAGAATAGGCTAGTTGACGAAAAAATTTTTATATATCCGTCCTTTAGATTATTCAAAAATAAGCCATACATATTTTTTTATATGTAAATTAAACCAAAAATGACCAAGATATAGCTCATTAAAGTTAAGTATAACGTCACGCCGTGCTGCATTTTTTCGCACTAGATGACGTCACACGTAACTTTAATCGGCTATATCTTTGTTATTTTTTCTTTAATCGAAAAAACAAAAAATACGTATCCAATATTCTTTTATAATCTAAAATACGGACTAAATAAAATGTAAATATTTTGACCCTGGAAACTACCCTATTGTGGTTGCTGTCAAAACGTAGTTGATATACGCGTAACTCCAAGATTTAATACGAGTTTCTATATTTTTTGTCCCTTACACCAAAATTCTTCAAACGAACCGAATACGCATATATTTTGAGTGGCTTTACAATTTAAAATATGTGAATCTTGTATAATTGTGGTTTGAAACCGCAGAGGAAAACACGTACCTACGACGCAGGTTTACAATTTTATTCTCATTGTTTTTCGTAAAATAATGACTTGGGTCAATTAAAATTGCATTTAATTTGTACGTTATTAAGCAGCTTAGCATTTATATTTTATAAATTATTTGTCCAAATGAAATTCTCGTATTGTTTTATTGAAATGAATAATTTTGTCAAGATTATGTTCAATAGGCATAGATGAGTGAAAATGGTATGTGGGTAGGTAATTATGTATGTTTAGAAATGTCAGCAATTTTAAAAGCTTGCAATTTATAGTAAATAAGACAATAAGACATAATGTGAATTTTATTACCAAATCAGATTTTCTTGATATTGATCTAAAATTCAACCAGTGTTAAAAAAACAAAATCTATCATCGAGGTTTTGTAGAAGCGTGTAGACACCAACTAAAATAAAATATTCCGCAACCAAGTCTGTAATAGCCATCGATACATATATATACTTACTAATATGTATATGTCAATGGTAATAGCCCTACACAGCTACACAAAAGGTATCATACTTTTATTTTGCCATATAATTTAACTATTAGTATATAAATATTAGTTTTATATTGCATTAATGATTATTTTTCACGATACGCCACAAATTCCTGATGGGGTCTGGGATAAAAACGAACTTTTTACATCAGTTTATCTATTTTATTATTGACAACAATTAAACAAAACGAATGACATAATTATTTTCACAGAGTTCGATGCACTTGATGCTGCCTCCGTGGTCCAGTGTATGCGTATTAGCGTATGCGACTGCTGATCGGAGTGGTGCCCGGTAACGGCAATAGGCTCGCCCCCTATTACGTGGGACCTAAAAATTCGGCGAAATGTGGGTGTAATATTACACCTCGGCCTACTCCTTCGGGGATACAGGCGTGAGTCTATAAAAAAATAAAAATAAAAAATTCGACGCGCGTTCAAAATTCAATAGGCGGTTCCACACAGACCGAGCAGCCTCGCGCGGAAAATGCTTCGCGAGGCTGCTCGGTCTGTGTGGACATGGCTCGGTCGAGGAAAGCGCACGGCAGCCGCGGCCGGCCGCACGCGTGCGCCCGAGTCACCGAGCGGCCGAGCCATCGAGTTTGGTTTTTTGTTTTGCCGCGGTCTGGAGCTGTTTCGTGCCTCGCTCGAACGTAATAACCCCTACTAATAATATAAATTCGCAAGTGTGTTTGTATGTTGGACATTTTTTTTATAGACTCACCTCTGTATCCGCGTAAGGATAGGCAGAGTTGAAATATTATTGCATCCACATTTCACCATGAAATGTTTAGGTCCCACGTAATAGGTGACGAGCCTATTGCCGTTAACGGGCACATCAGCAGACTCCGTGCTGCTTCCAAAAATTCGGAAAAACCCAGTAACACTTTTGCCCGACCCGGGAATCGAACCCGGGACCTCCACTCAGCAGTCGCATACCCTATCCACTGGTCACTGAATGATGGAGGATACATTCATCATAACATTCTCATCTTTGACGCTATTTATTGTACCAATAATAATCCTTCAGTCTGTCCTTCGGTTACAGTATCCTTGCCTACAGACATTCATTCCCTATAATTCATTCTATTTTTTTTTTCATGTCTACCTATTCCATCCTTTAGGTTTAACAATAATCGACGACCGGTTGGCAAAGCGGGAGTGTAAGCGACTGCAACGCCGAAGGTCGCGGGTTCAATTCCCGCTCATGTCAAACATTTGTGTGCATGAACATGAATGTTTGTCTTGGTTTCTATGTATATATTTACAAAAAAAGTAAGTATAAGTAAATATGTAGGTTATGGCCCATTATTACCTTTGTCTAGTACCCAAAGTAGGTACAGCAATTGGCGTCAGTTAGGCTGCCGGCGAGTAAAAACACATGCCACAACCCTATTGCAGTATGACCATTTCTAAGTACTATATTTATAAACAAAATTTAAAGATAAGATAAAGATAAAATAATTTTTATTCTTACACCCACACAAATAAAGAATAACAATGAAAAAACAGTACAAGAAAACAATAACAAAGACAAATGTGTGGCGTGTCAGAACAGGGCATAGTTCAGCATTTGTCAGGCAGAGCAGATGCCTGACGCTGATTTTCAACTATGCCCTAGAGTGACTCACGCAAACATCAAACTTAACACTACAAAATAATACAGTAAAATAAACATAACAGTTAGGATACTTCTTATACTATAATAAAACTGTAGAGGTGAAAAAGTCTGTACATTAAAGATATTTTGACGAAAATTAGCTAAAAAATCTAGGAAAATGCTAAAAAGCAATACTTGATAATTTTTAGAATTTATGTCTGTCTGTCTGTCTGTCCGACGTCTTTCCCTATATTGCTAAAGATCTCTAAAATGGCGAAATTGATTTCAATAAAACTTACACTCATGTACAAAGGATACTCAAACCTATAAAATAGTATATGTTACATCACAATCGGTTGAGTGGTTTTCGGTGTACAGCTTGACCTCTCCTTTGTACGTAGTCCCAAACAAAACAGGGATTATCCAAAACTGGTTATATATGTGGTGCCATCTATGATCATTATAATTTTGTTAGTAAAAGTATAGTTAGTCTAAATAGGAACCTTCAAAGTGTTTTATGGCTATTTACCGACCGATAGATAGATGTCACTATTTTCAAATCATGTTCTAGCAAAATTAATGTTTCTTGCAAAAAAGACAATAATTATGTGTATCTTTCTGTTATTAAAAAAATAATAGAGTATAATATTCGGCACTTTCATAAATAAAAAGTCTCTGTGTCAAAATTTATTACAACTATCAATACTATAATAAAACTGTAGAGGTGAAAATAATATTTTGACGAAAATTAGCTAAAAAATCCAGGAAAATGCTAAAAAGCAATACTTGATATTTTTTAGAATTTATGTCTGTCTGTCTGTTTCTTTCGTTTGATCGTGTTCTGTACCTACTTATACAGGTGACATTATACCCAAATTCCCACACCTCACGTACGTGGGAATCCGTGGGTGGGAGACTTGAGGCCTGAATTCAGATACCTCTTGAGTAACTCAACGGGGCTATCTTACTTACGGCAGGGCTGGATATTCGTAGCCCTGTATGTATTTTCTAAATAAATCGCAGGGACAGACAAGAAACAGCTGGAATCGACTCCCGAACATGTTGTTTTTCACATGGTCAGTTATATGTGGCATGTTCGGGGTAAAAATAATTTACATGTTCTATGTGAAGGTGGTAAAACAGATAATGTTGTGTATAAAGAAATTAGGCAATAGGCTCGCCCCCTATTACGTGGGCCTTAAAATTCAAGGCGAAATGTGGGTGTAATATTACACCTCTACCTATCCTTTCGGGGATACAGGCGTGAGTCTATAAAAAAAATTAATATATTCTCTAATGATATGTATTATATAATCTATACATATATACAAAAGAAAGTCGTGTTAGTTACACTATTTATATCTCAAGAATGGCATAACCGATTTGGCTGAAAATTGGTGGGGAAGTAGCTCAGAACCAGGAAAAAGACATAGGATACAATTAGCTGCAAAAAATAATCTGGGAGGGATTTTAGAGAGGGTCGAAGTTTGTAGGGACAAACCTACTACCTATTGACAGTAAGAATGCTTGCGCTATAGTACTGGGCTATAGTAATCTGTCAGTACTGTCACATTATACATTGTTCTATGGTGCACTGTCATTACTTCGTTCGCTTACATATAATTATAAACTAATAATTATTGTAACAGCTTTGGCTAATCCCTACTAATATCAGGTATAAATGCGAAAATGTGTACCTTTGTATGTATCTACCGATTTCACGCTAAACCGGCTGAACCTATATTCTCTACTCATAGATGCGAAAGTGTGCCTAGAGATATAGCAGACCATGGCTTTGATATTTGACTGTATGCAAAGTGATGTTGTTGAGCACCTTTTGGTAGATAATGTCATGAATTCTGACCAAGTTACTTCAAGGTACCCTATAGAGTTTCTGAACTCCGTACAATTATCAGGAGTACCTTCACGCAACTTGAGACCGAACGTTGGTGTTCCAGTCCTGTTAATGCGGAATCTTAATGCACTAAAGCTTTGTAATGGCAAACGGCTACAAGTAACACCAAGGATGAAACATTATAAAAGCTATTCGCTATTGCGAGGCAGACTCGCTCAGGAAGGGTTCCGTAGTGCAGATATCCACTTACCATAGCCGTTATCTTCGACTAACTATTATAGTAGTATAGTATTTGTATAAACCACAAAGCTATATTTGCAGTTTTTAAGACGTGCTTTATTTCAAAAACTGCTGACTACATATCGTTCAAATCAATTTTCGTTGAAAGTTTTTATAACGATCTACAGCATATATTTTTTATAGATTTGTCACTCTCTTACTTTAAAAGTTAGAGGTACCCTCACACCCATTTTACCACCATGGAACCGTATATCTTTCAAACGATTGACTTTGAGAAACAATGGTTTTAGGAACCTCAAAGTAATTTTTAACGACCCATTTTCCACATCAGTTCCATGTATGAAGAAATTATCTTATATATCCTTAATATTCAATATTTTTTGGTTTTGGTGGTTCACAGAATACGTCTACCTACCAATTTTTAAATGTGTAAACTGAATAGTTTCGGCATAAAGTGGCTGTGACATACGGACTGACGGACATAGCGCGTCTACAAGGATTCCGTGTTTAGCCATTTTTGACTACGGAACTCTAAAAACACTGTTTACAGAAATGTTTTAAATACTTCTTGCGGTTATATTTCTTATCAGTCCCTATGACTAGAATTAAAACGAAAATTACTATTGGACGATGAAGGAGTTTTGTGTTACCCCAAATTTAACGTGAGCGAAGCCGCGGGCAAAAGCTAGTATATAAATAATATACTTATGTATAAATAATTATCAAACAAATAAATAAACATATCGTATTACTACATACATGCTATAAATATATTACTATAAACTGTACGTATACATACACAAAAAAAAACATATCATATTACATTACGCGGCTGCGCACCTCTCGCACAGTGACTGCGCCGGCATCGACGCGACTACACGCCGTCGAGTGCACAGCGCACCACACAGCGGACGCATGCAATAAGCCCCGCGCCGCGTGTTTCGAGCACACAAACAGTTCACAAGCGAATTATATTATTGTGAAGAAATAGGTATAGCTACACAGGCATGCATAGCAGTGAAGCGACTCAGACACGACAACATCGACTAATACGTTACTACTATCTTTTCTGTGCCAAAACTTGGAATACGGAAGTAAACAACAATCAACGCGAATGCGCACACACCCATACACACACACGCACACAACAAATACACACACGTGCCCTAGGTCGTATGGGGTGTTATAGTTACTTATAGCTATAACAAAGATGAGTTTATGTTCGTCATACCTAGCTTCCGCTGCGCCTCAATAAGATACTGACGTACGTGTTTTTTGAACGTTTTTACTGTTTTGAGTAATCTAAAAGGCGGTGGTAAGTTATTCCATACCTTAGAGGCGGCGTAGCGGAAGCTGCCCCTAAAAGCATTCGTCTTGTGAGGTAGTATCGACAGTTGTAGGGAGCACTGCCTTCTCGCGTATTCTCGGCCACTAGCCACCCAGCTTAGCTTATCGTACAAATAAATGGGCTCTTTAAAGTTGAGTACGGTAAACATAAGTGTGGCCATATGTAATTTACGCCTCGACTTCATTTTGAGGATGTAGTTTTTATTTAGGTATGACGTTACGTGGCATCTACGTGGTATACTGAAACAGTACCTAGCACAGGCGTTCTGCACTCTCTGTATAAGCCGATCAGTACGTGAGAGCAGACGCGGCCCGTATACCGTATCCGCGTAGTTTAATTTGGACAACACCAGTGTTTCGATCAGTCTCACACGGAGATCTTCCGATATGTAGGGACGCACTTTATACAGAACCTTCAATCTGTAAAAGCAATTTTGTACGAGTTCAGCGACGTGTTTTTCGTACCTGAGGTTGGCATCCAATTTAAGACCAAGATTACGAGCTTCCTCTACCCTGCCTATTGTTTCACCTTGAAGGGTTAAGTTAGGGAGATTCAGAGAGTCAAGGTGTCGTTTGGTACCAAAAACCATGTATTTAGTTTTTGACGGATTGAGTACCAGGCAGTTGTGCACAGCCCATTCCACAATACGTTGAAGGTCGTCGTTAATCTCTGCCATAGCTTTCTCGTAATCGGCCTGTTTGAATGAGATATATAACTGTATATCATCAGCGTAAATATGGTACTTTGAATATCTTATACAATTAGTTATGTCCGCACAATACAAAATAAATAAAATAGGGCCCAGTATAGATCCCTGTGGGACTCCTCTCGCGAGAGGCTCCAGTTCAGAGCATACAGAGGAGCCATCGTTTTGACGCAATTCCACGCGCTGATAACGGTAGGACAGATAACTATGGAACCAGTGCACCGTTTTACTGTCAAAACCATAGAATGACAGCTTTGACAGCAACAGAGAAGTATGTATACTGTCAAAAGCGCGGGAAAAGTCCAACAGTACGAGTACTGTGCACATACCCTGGTCTTGCGCCCAAAGGATGTTATCCGTAACATCAAGTAACGCGGTGACGGTACCACGGCGCTTACGGAAACCCGACTGTAACTTTGGCAGTATGTTATGTCTTTCTAGATAACTTGTCAACTGTGTAGAAACTACTTTTTCCAAGATCTTCGATAGACAAGGCAGTATACTGATAGGCCGTAGGTCTTTGACGTCAATTGGGCTGGAGTTTTTGGGCAGGGGCCTAACAGACGCTATCTTCCAGACATCAGGACAAATAGAGGAATCTAATGATTTGTTTATGATACTTGTGATGGCAGACAAGGTATAAGGCAATGACAACAAGATCATCTCTAGATTTATGCCATCGTAGCCCTCTGCATTAGATTTCAGGTCCATAATGTATTTTAAGACGACGTCTTTGCTCACAGGTGCTAGGGTGAAGACAGTCTCAGAGTAACGGTGGAACTCATAAAATGTCATATCCGAGATGTGAACCAATGGATTTCCGGGAACGTCCAAAAAATGGCGATTGATTTCGTTAGCGTCGGCAAACTGGCTTGGAATCTCCTTAATTCTATTATTAGGCAATACAGTGCTTTTAAGATTTTTCCATAAGATTTTAGGCTCATTGATTTTTTTATTGATGTTAAATTTAAAATAAGCTACCTTTTCATAATGCAGAGATTTCGTGACCAGTGTTTTCAATTGCTTGTAATACTCCCTACTGCTATCAGTTTTACATTTTCTGAATTTACCTAATGCATCATGACGTAAAGACATCATGAGCTTCACCGTGTCCGTTATCCACGGGTAAGATGGTTCTCTGATATAGCAAGTTTTAATAGGCGCGTAGGTGTCAAACACAGCAATCATAAGCGAGTTAAACCTATCCACCATCATGTTAACCGACCGATTTAAAAATAAGAGAGAGGAGAGACCAACGATCTCACATTGATACGTAGACCGATAGATGGCAAATGTACTATTTCACTCTAATTCACAAGTCGACAATTTGATACATGCGCAATAATACATAATAGATTTTCAACGATATTTCCATGTTCTGAATTCAAACTTTATGACAACTACAATTTTGTTTTTCCTACGGTGCCGAGGCTGCCGCGCTCTAGGCCGCGTTCACATTTATCTGATGTAATCTGTCGTGTCGGCGTCTGTCGTGTCGCGACAGACAATATCCCGGCCTGCGACAGGGGGGGGGGGGGGTACAGCGCGAATTAAGAGATTGGACTCAGATTAATTGTAAAAAAAATACTTTATTTAATTATAACATCTTAACATTAAAACATAAAATAGTAATCGCTAATGTTAGATCTACAAAGGTATTTATAATAAATTAATGCTAAGATGATAATAAGATTATCAGGATAATTTGGTGGGGAGAGATGTGCTGACGAAGCTAACAGTGTTGGGTTCCGTACAGTTAACTCGCGCAACACAACTCGTCAGACTAAGGTGGACGCGCCACTGTCTGTCGTAAAGCGTCAGACGCGCGTATGCAATTGTGCGCAATGGACGACGAACTAATTGACTTCCTTTTTATAATATTATTCTAATACAGTACCTATAGATGTGCTAATTGAATACGAAATAATATAATCCTATGTAAATAATTTATGGATATAATTGAATATCTACTTAATCTGAATCGGATAATTCATCAAAAACATTGCGAAAGTGTGAACTCCACGAGAGTCAAGACAGAACTGATTTAAAATTGCCTCAGATCGCGACAGACGGCGACAGACAAATGTAAACGGTAAGTTATTACGACAGAAGCTAGGTTGATATTGCTGTGTCGGGGTGTGTCGGGTCGCCGTCTGTTGTGTCGCGGAGTGTTCATACTAATGTGTTGTCTTGTGGCACAATATGTCGCATTTTTGATCATTCTCATTTTAAGAGTTGTAGAGTGAATGCGTGTTTTAAAATGGAATCGTCTGAAGACAATGACTTCGATGAAGATATTAAATTTTTTCGATTGATGACTCTGAGACGGAGGATCTCAGGTAGGATGTCGGGGTTCGAGAGAAACACTGCTAGGCTGAACAGGTTCTTTATTATGTCTCACTACCGCTTACATACAGTATGATCGAACTAGGTAAGCACTGGCCTGAGCTGGCTGGAGTGTAGACTCCTGCTGCTCTCCGACGCTCGCAGGGTAGCTGCTCGAAGGGTCGCCGATGAGCTGGCCAAGGTGCGCTGCGCAGGCAGCTCTGTGGTCGATGTTCAGGCTGAGCGGGTCTCAGGCGGTGCAACCGATGTGGCTCGAGCGGTCAGGCTCAGGCGTCCGTGGCCTGGCTGTAGGAGCTCGTAGGCAGGAACGGAGGCTTGGGTGGCAGCTGGCTAGTAGCGGCACGGCGCCAGCAGCTCGTGGCTTGTAGCCCGTAGGAAGAACGTCAGCCCGTAGGAAGAACGTCAGCCCGTAGGAAGAACGTCAGGTGCAGTGAGCTCGTAGGGTGAACCCCAGCGGGACAGTAGATAGGAAGTAGAATGTAGAATAATCGCGAGGTGTAGCGGCAGCGTTCCGATGTCTAGGGAAAGTGACCATTCTACGACGCGCACCCATCTTATATAGGCATAAATCTATGACTCACAACTGCCTTTGGCTAGTGAATATGACCATATTTGGTAATATTGCGAACGATGTCTGGCTAAGCTGGCGTTAAGCGCCTGCGAGATATTATAACGCAATACGTGTAGTATTGCGTTACAACTCTTCTAAAAAAAAGAAAAGGAAAAGGAGATGGGTTCATCCCGTAAATAGATTAAGTGAGACTAGAGACGCATTTCACTGTCTTGTTCTAGAATTAGAAATTGCATGAACTGTGTTCCCTCACAATAACGCGTCGTAAATTATAGATTCACATTAGTGTGGCGCGACAGATCCTCCACCACCTCTCTGGCGCGATCGGGCGTCGAGCGATTTTACTGCGACAGAACGCGCCACAACACAACACAACCTACTAATGTGAATCTATTCATAGTAAATGAACGTAAGCGATTGCGTTCTGGCGCGCCCCGACACACCCCGACACAGCAATATGAACCTAGCTAGAGACCGTCACGAGAGATCACGTCAGATAAATGTGAACGCAGCTTTATTCTAAGGCTTCGCTCGTTCGGGGACCGTTTCCTCGCGCGGCAAATGCCTCGCGAGGCTGCTCGCTCTGTGTGGACCCACCTATGCGCTATTTTCTTTTTAAAAGGTTACACTGCTCAACAACTTTGTAATATCATAAACAATTCCGAAAATCTACTAATCTTCTTTCTTGTTTGTGTGAGTGTGTAGTCAATAGAGTTTTCAGGCCTCCGTAATGGTCTAACGAATATTGTTTTCAGACAAAAATCGGGACCGACGACTTTGATGTATATGCCACACGCGGTCACCCTCCCAAATGTCGATCGGTACAAACATTGCTTTACTTTTCCGATCTAATACGAATGGCAGGCTGAGTTGTGCTATGAGCTCTACTATCTATGGAATGTGTCTAATGGTTCCTCAATGCAAAATTCGAAGTAATGCATTTCATCTCATTATTGTTGCGTTTATACTTTTTCGTAAAACATTGCCTATAACGTCCAAAGAAGCTACCGAACAAGGCTTAAGTCGTCATTCATCATTATACAGTCTTTGGCATTACTCATTTGCTAGACATAGGTTTATCCTTATTTAAAACATTGTGAACCAATAGGCATCCATACATCGTGAGGCATCCTGCATGTCTGAGAGTTCTCCATAATGTTCTCGAAAGACATGTGAAGTCTGCCATCCCGCACTAGGCCAGCGTGGTGGACTATGGCCTTACCATTCTCATAGTGACAAGAGACCCGTGCCCAGCAATGGGACAGTATAAAAGGCTGATGATGATGAACCAACAGGAGGATTTGGCTTATACCATGCTGCCCAAACAGGTTGGAATAAAAATCTCTTTCTAAAGATACTATTGCTGTCATGTATTTTACTTATTTGCGTCTTACGACACGTACGAAATGAAATGCGGCAGTGCCATGTTATTTATTTTGTACGTGTAAGCTTACTATTAAATTAAGGAAACAATCTGAATGTGTTAAGGAAATTTGGCTTATTTGTTTTATCTACAGGAGATGAAGAGAAACACATTACGATTCTGATTGGGATTCAGATTTGATCAAGTGATGTTTTTACAACGAATGGGAGGCATTGGAGATATGTGTTTGATGATGATTTGATTATATTTTCTAAGTATGTTGAATTTAAGACAATTTATAATTCGATTAATATTATTATTATCGTTGTGTTAGATATTTTTTTTTTAAACAAATAGTGTCTCTTTGTGTAAAAAAAATATAAATTATGGAGCCGTAAATATTTTATTTTGCAAGTATTCTCATAGCTATTTATTATAACCCTAATTCAATTTTACCGAAATAGATGGCAAATTTACAGAAATTACCATGGAGAGAGGGAAACCGTATCGCGATGATTGAAGCTAATCGAGGGCTATATTATATAGATTTTTGATTACGAATAAATGGAGAAATATGTCACTTCAGATTATTTCAAAAATATTTCAGTAAGTATATTATTTTAGTAAAATATTAATTAGGAAAGTAAGTTTGTTCAATTGGATGTTACCTACAACAAATCTGCATGTATAACATTCTAGAATTATTGTGTGACTGACTGGGCGCAAGAAACTGTTTGGCATGTGTAATAATAATATATAATTTCCCGAAATTCCCAGGGTCGAAACGAATAAATTAAAAAAAAGTGCAAGCGTGGCGTATGTTAGGCTCTAGACAGACGGACCGCATTTCAACTGCAATCCAACTGCAATTGCAGTTCGGATGCAGTTCAGATGCAGTTTGAATGACTGCAATAGAACTACAAACCAACCGTGCAGTCCTATTGCAGTTCAATTGCAGTCGGCGTGCAATCGAACTGCACGGTTGGTTTGCAGTTCTATTGCAGTCGTGTCAACTGCATTCAAACTGCATCCGAACTGCAATTGCAGTTGGATTGCAGTTGAAATGCGGTCCGTCTGTCTAGAGCCTTATCATAGCTTGGCACCGTTAATCAAATAATTAACTTCGTTAATCGCTAATCCGTTACTAAAAAAATTAACTCCGTTAAACGTTAAAGAGCTACTTTTGGGACGGTTTAACGCAAGTTAACGTTAATCGTTAATCCGTTAACACATGGTAAAAATGCTTATTTACTTTAACTGTTAGTTTGGGTTCTGGGAATTAACAGATTAGGAACAAAAAGAAGACGTGTAGGGTAAAAAGTATAATGATTGGCACCCTAAGCCGGTTTCTACTACTAAGTAACAAATTCTCAGGAAAATACAAATTCAATAATATTTTCTATGGTTTTGTCGGAATTGTGTTTTACATGGGCATTAATAAAAATAAAACATCGTATTTAATAAAGCCGTTTTATTAGCATCAAAATGTGCTCCAACTTATTTCTTAAGAAAAGTACAATCATTGGCACCCTGGTAGTAATTATTGGCAGTACCAAAAAGGTACAATCATTGGCACTGTTGGCCTAAGGCCGTGATACCCAGACAGTCTTAAGACTTGATATCCGGATCTTTATACATGTATTCTATGTAATCAAAATATATATTTATGAATGTTTATGTAACCTTCTAATATTTCTAAGATAAGTCTATATTTGAAAGAAGTTTAGTTCATTTACCACGTTTTATATCTTTCTTTCGGCATATTTTTCTAATGTAGCTCATCTTGTCTCTTAGGTACATTGTAGCAAATGAGCCCTGTTTCAGTTTCTCAGAAGCATTTTGTTCGTAATATTTTTGTCTATACTAAGTTCTTTGTTTTAAGCGATATCTATCCTGATTTCTGGGTACTTTGCAGAGAAGGGTTGCCATCTCTGTACGACCGTACGTCGTACCATACTAAGTTGGGTGTAAAATGCGAAGAAATATACAATCTTAAGTTGTTTGTATGCGAATTTGACGGAAAACAAACAAAAATCTGAAAAAAATATGATTCTACGGCTATGTGCCAATGGCTATGTTGTTGAACAATTTTTAAGTATAGTCATTGGCACTATCGGAAAAGACGATCCATCTATTTAATAGCGCAAAACTAACGTTTATTAAGCTTTAATGAAGATAACAGATACAATTATATAATTATAGGTACTTTTATATAAAATTAATTAAAAATAAATTTTTCGCTTCGAAAAGTAACTAGGTACCTAACCTAAACATTTAATTATTTTTTAGGCAATTTTCCTAACATTTTTTAAAACAGTTGTTAAAGAAAAATGGTTCATAGTTAAGATTTAAATATTTGTTCTGTGTATAAGAAAAAAGGTTAATCCTGCTTATGAATGTATTTCTGTGAAATAATAATATAAGATTTTCCTAATATTCAGGATAATTCAGCAGAGTGCCAACACTGCCAATCATTGGGGGGGTGCCAACATTACTATAGTTTACCCTATATCTAGATGAGTATATAATTTAGTCATCCGCTAAAGTGTGGCCTTTCATGAACATTAATATTATGAAGTTCTCGCCTAAATCTTTGCCCGTAGAAAAAATACGTTCAACTGCAGCGCTTGAGGGAATAGCAGTATTATGTTTCATAAACAGATTTATGAATATCTGTTTCCCGAGAAAGGCCACAGCGTCGAACCAGTCGTTTGATTTCATGTCTCTCAATCTGGATACAATATTAACAGAATCACTCAAGTGTTGCCGCGGATTTTCGTCTATAGTGGTACTGGAATCCGACTGCATGGTATGGTTTTAATTTGCACACATATATAATTCGCTGTTTAATATACACACTGCACAGACGTAAACTATAACGTTCTATAAAATCTAAAAAGTACGCAGTATTTATATATTTAACAAACAAAACTCTCGTTACTCTAAACGCGGAACGCTAAACAAACGAATGACTCTCATGTGACATGAATCAAATTTCTTCGCAGTATTCTTTTCTCACTCACACGCGCCGGCAAGATATAGTTTTATTTCGGTAAGTAGTAGGTAACGGATTAACGGACTTGGAAAAAAATAACGGAAGTTAACAAGTCCGTTAACATTTTTTAAGTTATCTTAAAAGTTAATCCGTTACTGGCAATGTTAACTTCGTTAATTAACGATTAACGGATTAACAAGTTAATGCCCAGCTATGAGCCTTATTACAATACTTTCTTTCTGTATATGTTTAGTTTTCATAAAACATTTCATATATCATGTTTTACTGCTATAACTTAAGTTATTAGAATCATGTTACGAAACTAGAAGATACGTATAATTTTAATTTAATGTATCGTAACCGTTTTGTTAGGCTGTATTTCAGGTCTCACATGTTTTAAGTGGGGTGCATAGGGTTCCCATCAAGAACATAGGGTCCCAAGCCAACCTCACCTGCAAGTGGTGCACCTGCCGATCAACGGACGAGGCTCTGGCAAACAAAATGTCCCAATAAGCGGCAATAGGCTCGCCACCTATTACGTGGGATCAAAACACTGGCGAAACGTGGGCGTTTAATATGCCTCTGCCTACCCCTTCGGGGAAACAGGCGTGAGTCTATGTATGTGTATGTATGTTTTAAGCAATAAATAATGTATAAAGGCTATTTAAAACTTCTGTTGTTCGCTATCAAGCTTTGTTGGCGTAGTTTGTAGGATGGATGAATTTATTGAATGCTTTTTTACACGTAGGCACGTGTAACAGTTAACAGTTCTTAAAATAAAGGTTTGTATAGGCATCCAAATCTTTATTTTAGGAACTGTACATAAAAGTTTATTCAGTAACAGGTAGGTTCTTTTATTTTCGTAGGGATCGGTTAAGAATATATATAGTACTACTACCCCATTTCATTCCGTGGGTGTCTTAAGAGAATACACAAGGCAAAAACCTTATCTTTTTAACGTGACCAAAACTATTTGTACACCTACCATACCTATCTCTGCATCACCCTATGGTTGACTGGTAGAGAATGCTAACAGCATTAAGTATTGTACCTATGAGTTGTACATAAAGTTAAAATGAATAAAAATAAATAAAATAGTATATTTTTGAAGAGACGGGCATCTCGACGTGGGACCATTTCTCGAACCTTCGAGCCAGCGTGATATAGTAGACCATATTGTCTCACAATGTTGTTGTTATTCATATTAGGAGAGGCCTACGTCCAGTAGTGAATGACTGTATGATGGTAGTTGTAGAATATTCTTCTTCAACTAGGAAACAAATATATGACATAAAGTACTGTTAACCCAACTGCGCACATGATAATCTTATCAAGTGTTCACGTTGGTCGTCTTATAGTTGATTGAATCAGGCGTTACTTGGCGGCACTCAATTATATGGGTGATATTGTAGGCAACGACAGTCGTTGCCCATCGCTCCTGAGGATGCCTTGTGCAGAGGCGAAACACGTGTCGAAGAATAGTCGACGCATACAGCGGGATACTGCAAGTCAGGTATCTTCCTAGAACCCATACCATTCCTATATTCCTTATCCTTTTAGAGGAGTTCAGTATTATCTACCTTTTTCTATTGAAATTGTTGGAGTGGTCAATCCGAGGGTGCGTGGTGGGTTCATCTTTCCTTCCTTTAGGTTGGTCGTCTTACCTTAAAGTTATTGTCAGGTCATGAATTCCTACAAAGAAGTGACATCAGAAATGTTTTTTCCCGTACTAAGTGATTTTATATACTGCCACAAAAAATTGAAAAACGAGCTACGTTTGTTTAAGAATAGTTCTTACTTTAAGGGACAATGAAAGAAATATGGAACTGGCGTTAATGATTGACACGTATATGTGTATTTACCGGCAGCACGTCTTGTAACACTAAAAATGTAACGGCTACAAAATATTTGCAAAGAAATAGTAAATATTTTTTGTATTAAAGAGTCAAGATATGACACATATACATTGTAATTGTTTCAGCGTATAATATGAGAGCTTATAATACTAAACATAATTACGATATAAATATACAAGAGCTTATAATACCACACGTTAAAATCATTAAAGACTTGCTAGAATGAAAAGCTCTCGGCCACTTCAACAAGAAAGAAAGTCAATATAAAATACTAATATCTAAAGGCCAATTCTCGTATTTTATATGACGTTGAAACTATATTATGAACGAAAGGAGATAAGATTTTGAATTGACTCAGAATCAGTATTCTGCTAATATGTCATTATCGTGTTATTTGACTTTTATAGTTGGACGTTGACACATTGTTCAATTTATGATCAAGTCACGATAAGTTTTTAATAACATTCAAATATCAGTTAATTTAGAAGAATACCATTTGTGACATGAGTATGACACTGACTTTAGATCGAAACTGCATTTTGAACAAATATAATTAGGAGCTCATTTGCACTCATTACTCGTTTTGCACACTTTGCTTTTTAGTAACGTTACGTTAAGTTGAAACCTGGATGTGTTTCCTTTGTGATACCTATTTCTGTAACGACAAGAAATCTGAGATGTAAAAGAGACATGGTTATCGTCAGATAAGGTGATATAATATATAAAAAAATCGATCACCCGCAATTCAGCAATTCGTTTAAATGTAGCCCCAAAAAATGTTTAAGAGATATTTTTCTTTTCCAATTCCAAATTAAATGAAAGTATGGGTTCCATATTGGCTCGCCTAAAGCTCTGTACCCGAAATTGTTTTTCCCAATGATTTGTAATCCGAATGATCACTCTTCCTAACGTTTTCATTCATACTATTTGAAGTGCAACAGGCGATGTTCATAACACTCATGTTTCCGAAAATTGTAATTAATAATATTAATAATGTAAATATATTTAAACTCCTACTTTTTTATCATTACGCTTTTATCCCTACATTTTTAAACATAATTACCATACCTAATATTTTTACTCATACTCAGAAAGAAACATTTAACAAGTGTAACAAAAAATATATGACACTTTTACCAAGACACTTTTAGCCTTATATTTAGGTGTTTTATACGATGGAATCGAGAAAATAAACGATTTGCAAAAATAACTACCTACTAATACTATTTTCTAAGTGTACATGGCCCCCAAGGCTACATTCCAACCGAAATTCATAAAACACGACTCATTTACGGTTATGTTTATGGCCTGGGAGTTTATACCGCAGTTTTAACCGTGCCTAAACCAATAACTATAGGACCGATTCGGTTCTGGCACTTCGCCGACCGCTACCGCGGCACGCTCGCTACGCTCGCTCGGCTCGTGCGTTGTGGTCACAGTTCTAACCTAACCTAAACTAATAATTATGAATAGGACCGATCCGTTTCTGAAACTTGACCATTGTACTATTGTGTATTTGTACCATGGTACTATTATTCTTATATGTTATGTCAAAATAAAGTTACGCAAAATTAATGTATATAATCCTGATTATTATGATTAAAAAGGAATCTAAACAAAAAAGATATGACTTTGAATAATAGTGTAAAAGATGATGATGTTGAGAAAATATAGGAAAGCAAATAAAAGTATCATAGATGTTTATTGCTACTTACATGATGAAGTTGAATGCATCGGAATTATGAACATTAGAGACAGCGTAGTTAGGAATTGTGATTGTTAGGATGAAAAATGTTAGGAAGAACATTTTCGGACTTCCAATTATCGGAGTTGAAAATTTAGTTGCCTTTTGCGCAACGGAAAGTATGAATTACCTTACTGTCCTTACTATAAGTACAAGTTACATAACGCCGTTATATTAGGCAAGTTTTGTACGCCACAAGAAATAGTGGAGACCTCGTAATTCACCGTGCAAACACAATATGTGCAAATTGTAACTGTCCGCAATTACTCTGTTGTCGGTACAATAATTTAGATGGAAGACGAAATGACAGAATTTCTGAGCGCCAGCTGAACAATACGTAAAATAAACCAAGCTTTCGTATTGTGAGGTAAAGAGATTTTATCAAAATGGTAGTGGTAAATTTAAGGTACATAGTTCTAACGAAGGACATAATAAAGACTAAATGGTTTCTAGCGCCGCCGGTCTATTCTAAAAAACGTTGGTACGTGTATATATGGTCTTGTAGGAAACGCTATTTTTCGCTTTTCATTAGCCTCTATGTCTTGCAAAAGTAAGTTCTCTTTAGTAAATATGTTGGTAAGTGAAAGGCAATAGTAGAAACGTAAAATTTATGAAAATGCCTTTTTGTGTCAACTAGATGTAAAATTGATGAAAATACCGTAGCCAACAGCTAAAGAATTGCATAAACAACAAGCGAGGAATGGAATTCCACCCAGAAATAAAATGCCAGAAATACATTTGAGTGTAGTTATAATTTAATGTTTTGATTTACATTTTAATTATAAGTTAAAAATATCATGTCAATGACTCAGTGTCGAGGTAGATCGATTGTTCCGCGAGGGTAATCAACTTTGCTCTCACCGTGTCCAAAGACGGTTTCCAATTTACAATTTATATCTGCTTCTTACCGCATAAAAGCTAGAAAAAGAATCATATGAGAAATACTCACAGATTCTTGACATTTTTTTTAAACTGAACTACTTTAAATTTACTATTATATATATATTTCTTTTGTCTCACGCCTGTATCCCCGAAGGGGTAGGCAGAGGTGCAAATATTAGACCCACATTTCGCTATTAATTTTTAGGTCCCACGTAATAGTGGGCGAGCCTATTGCCGTTACCGGGCACATCACTAGACTCCAGGCTGCTACTGAGTATTCGGAAAAACCCAGTAACACTTTTGCCCGACCCGGGAATCGAACCCGGGACCTCCGATCAGCAGTCGCATACGCTATCCACTGGACCACGGAGGCAGTCAAGAAGTACTATAAAACCACTGGTATAATCCACGCTGAAACGTCGGGGCAAATAAGAGGTATTTTATCAACATAGGACCCGTTAAATAAGCATTAGTATCGCGTTTAATATGCCTCTGCCTACCCCTTCGGGGAAAGAGGCGTGAGTCAATGAATTTAAAAAAAAAATTTAAAGCTATTTTTTACTTTTAAAATTTGCATGTAAATTACAATTCAATATCGCTTAATCTAAGTTTACAATTAAGATTATGTGCAATATTAAAAGTTGTTGCTCACACCCTGACACAAGTAGGTTTGCCCGTATGATCCCCACTCTGCCTGAATTGTTCTGTGACGAAGTAATGTTTTAGCTTGTTTTTAATCTGTTTTACTTTTTAACCGACTTCAAAAAAAGGAGGAGGTTCTCAATTCGTCGGAATCTTTTTTTTTTCCGCCTGGACCAATTTCAAAAATTCTTCTTTTGATGGAAAGAGTATATCTCCTAGTTGGTCTGGGATCATCTGGTCAGGATCTGATCATGGAATCCTGAAAAAATCGGAGGAACTCTTCAAATTTTATAAGCACATTTGAAGCGATTTGACGATAACAACCCAATGTCGTCGAGCTTGGGCTCGTTTGATTCGTCTTTACATGGACTTTAATGCTGAATGTTTACCAAACTCTGATGATGGAGCAGGAAGGTGGCCATGGGATCTTTGTAATACAAAGATGCAAACCCATTGAGTTTGGGCTCGTTTGATTCGTCTTTGCATGGACTTTTGTGCTGAATATTTACCAAACTCTGATGATGGAGCAGGAAGGTAGCCATGGGATATTTGTAATACAATTACGCAATCCCATTGAGTTCGGTCTCGTTTGATTCGTTTTTACATAGACTTTAGTGCTGAATGTTTTCCAAAGTCTGATGATAGAGCAGGAAGGTGGCCATGGGATCTTTGTAATACAATAACGCGATCTCATTGAGTTTAAGCTCGTTTGTTTCGTCTTGGCAAACACTTTGGTACTGGATGATTGCCCGGATCTGATGATGGAACTAAAACGAACGCGTTTAGGCTAGTAAATTGAAAACAAAAAAAAAACTTGAAATTGCCAGAAAGGTACAGATCTACATTTCAGAATTGAGGCACATAAGGAAGACCTCCACATCATGTATCACCTACACTATCCTATGTAGCTACTTACCACCTATTACTATTTTTTTATTAGTATACCACTAAAAAGCAAAAAATAAAAATTATTTTTAAATAAAAAAGAAAACCGTCTTCAAAAATCACTAAGGAACTAAAAGGCAAAAAATAATTAGTTTTGGAGCAAAACTTTTTGGAGTCGGTGCCAAGCCCTTACGCAAAAAGTAACTAAACTACAAACTACCTATTCAATCAACAGTGAAAGTTATATAAAAAAGGGTAGAGGTTTTATAGTCAGATCAGAAATACTTGGCTTGGCACCGACTCCAAAAAGTTTTGCTCCAAAACCAATTATTTTTTGCTTTTAAGTTCCTTAGTGATTTTTGAAGTCGGTTTTCTTTTTTATTTAAAAATATTTTTTATGTATTATCTAGTTGACATGATAGATATTTTGGCAATTTATTAAGTGTATTTGGGAGAGCATACGACCAAACCCTTTTACCATAGACATTATTAAATTTAGGCAGTTTGTATACAGGTAGATATGATAAGGTACGGACATTGTTTGGCCTAGTTCTTTTAGGTAGAATGTTACTACTTTTAGAGTACTCTATGGCAATGGCTAAATTCACTTTGTCGAACACATTAATAACTTTACAATATTTAAACAATAATCTGGCTTGAATTTCAGTTTGATTTTATGAGGTACTATTATTTTTAATAACCGTATTTGTATATCATAATTTTTTTGAAGATAAGTCTTATATGTTCTGCCATAACTACTTATACCATAGCTGATAACAGAGTCGGCTAATGCCATGTATAACATACGTAAGGTCTTATAAGGCATTTTATGCTTTAATAAGTACAATTTTGACATGATAGCTCTTAGTATACCGTGTGGTTGACGGCATTTAATACAAGTGTCACCACCCCCTATCTTCCCGTGGGTGTCGTAAGAGGCGACTAAGGGATAACACGATGCAAATACCATCTTTGCGTAGAGACGGAAAACTCGACATCAAACCCTATGCGACTGCCTCGTTGGTCTCGCGGCATAAATGTGCGCGTGGGATCGGGAGGTCCCAGGTTCGATTCCTGGGTCGGGCAGTGTTATTGGGTTTTTCTGTCACGAAATTCTCAGTAACAGCACGGAGTCTGGAAAATGTGCCCGGTACGGCAATAGGCTCGCCCCTTATTACGTGGGACTAAAGTATACCTGGCGAAAAGTGGGTGTAGAAATACACCTCTGCCTACCCCTACGGGGATAAAAGGCGTGACGATATGTATGTATGTATGTGATAGCTCTTAGCTTAGTGCAAACATGTTCAACATGCGAACCCCAGTTGAATTTATGATCAATCTTAATGCCCAAGTAAGTATGCTCCTTGACATTTTCAATAGGCGTACAGTCACAAACATCTGGGCACTGTTTGTCCAAACACTGGTGCTCGTGGGCCACGACTCTTGGTGTTCCTTTACATTTCAAATATGGTGAACGAACATGCATGAGTTTTGTTTTATCGTAATTTATTGTTAAACATCGTGCGCCCATTGACACATCAAATTGAACTCATTTTGCATAAGCTTTTCTGCAGTACCCAGATCTTCGTGGGCTGTAATAAGGCAGGTGTCATCAGCAAATTGGTAGACGGAACCATGTCTAAATATGTTACACATATCATTTACGTATATTAGGTATTCAGTTGGACCGATAATCGAACCTTGGGCCGTGCCATGGCGGGTCGGTATCTGTTCACTGTATGTTCCTGCTATGCTAACCATGTTATATCTGTTTCGATGATAATCTTTGAACCACTCCAGCATCGGACCCCGTATACCATTTTGCTCCATTTTTTATAAAGCACATTATAATTCAGCACATCAAAAGCTTTACTGAAATCTATCATTATTATTATAACATGTTTTCTGTTATTCAGGTAATGATTAATTTCATCAGTAAAAAGTGACAGCAATTGCGTAGTACTTTTATTTATTTGAAACCCGGACTGCCTTTCGTGAATTATTCCATTGCTTGATAAGAAGTCGCTCAAAACATTCCCAACATATTTTTCAATAATTTTATCTACACGCGATATGATTGTTATAGGTCTATAGTTAGTAGTATCTGCATGAGAGCCTTTTTTATGGACAGGTCTTATTATACAAATTTTTAGGTTATCCGGATAGGCGGACTTTGATATAGAAGTGTTAATTAAGTGGGTCAGAACAGGTGTGATTTCTTTTGTATATATTACACCCACATTTCGCCATGAATTTTAGATCCCACGTAATAGGGGGCGAGCCTATTGCCGTTACCGGACACATCATCAGACTCCGAGCTGCTACTGTGAATTTCCTAACGGAAAAACCCAATAACACTTTGCCCGACCCGGGAATCGAACCTGACACCTCCGATCAGCAGCCGCATACGCTATCCACTGGACCACGCAGGCAGTCCGTTTGTAATATGCTAATGATTTTTCAACTCAAATGTTTATTCGTTAAGAAATAAATGCCTTAAGACTTATGACATAACCAGACAGCACAAGAGTTGCCGGTTATAGTATGAGATTGCGAATCATTCCAACCATTTCACTTTCTCAACATATAACGACGCGAAGTAACAAAACTATACCAGTTATTATTAGGCCCTTTATCATAGAAAGTGCAGGTTAAAATATGTTTTATATGATCGTCCGTCAAATACTTTGGAACAGGGTGTGTTTGCCAAATCCAAGATAATAAGAATGCACTACAACTGGCCTTTCCGGCATTCCCACAGGTCCGTCCAACCCTCCCGGTTCTTATCACTGTTTTGTTGCGTGAAGATGGGGAATGAAGGTTTAAACCTCGTTTCTCTTCCTGTCACCTCCTAATGATCCTTCCTCTTTTATTTTAACTCAATATTAGCAACGCAACATAGGAAACAGCCTGATAGTGTGAAGCATCACATTTATCACTCCAAACAGTTATGTCGACCACACGTAGGTATGGCGCAGAATTTTAAAATTTTGTTTCCTCTCATGGACGTATTTAATGAGCAGTTGGTTGACATGGCACAACAATTGTTTAAATTTGGTACAACTGTGTAATAGACCATAGCCTTAGTGTAATTTTTATGTTTTCTATAACTTATTTCTCCCTGCTGTTGTAGTCCAGTGGATAGCGCATACGTCTGTTGATTCGGATTGGTTCCCGAGTTCAATACCCGGGTGGGCAAAACTCAAAAGTGTTATGAGGTTCTACGAATACTCAGTAACAGTGCGGAGCCTGACACACATTGTCAGGCTCCGCGATGACGGCAATAATGGGCTCGCCGTCTATTACGTAGGATCTAAAATTCATAACATAATGAAATTTCTATTATATTATACCTATACCTAACGCCTCGGGGATACAGGCGTGAGTCTAAAATTTAAATAAAAAACTTTCCTCAATCGCAGATTCAACTAGTTTGTAGTTATTAGTCACAACAAAAAACGTTTATTTCAACAGGAAAACCCAATGACAATTGGATAGACCCTCGAATTGAACCCAACGCTTCATCATCAGCCGGAAGTCTTAGCACAAATATATGTTAAGGGATTATCGCATCTATTGCTCATTATCCGTCCCTATTATTTGCTTAATTCGGTAGTAAGCCTTATACCTCATACAATACATATTTGGCGCAGAGTGATCCCAAATACAATTAATTACTTAGGGCGGTTTCAGATTAGCGTTCTATTCACTCGTATAAGATCGTTTTAGGATGCGCAAGTCGTACGAGCGTTGACGCGCTTGTAAGCTCGTATAAATAAGCGCCAGCCGTCAAAATCCATGTTGACACTGACAAGATGTCAATACTGTTGCGCGCGAACACGCCGAAATACGCGAGTCCGGTTTTTTGAAGCGCGTAATGTACCGCGCGTGTAAGCGCGTATGCTGAAACGACCGCATACGCGCAGAAAAATACGCTAATCTGAAACCGCCCTTAGAGAACGAATGTTTGCGCGATAGCAATAAATCTCTCGCTGCCACACTACGCGAGGAAAGTGCAAGCCTATAATGTATGTAGAGACTTTTCTCTACGTATTGGATGTTCTACTGGATGAATAAAATTTCCTCTCATTTAAGTTCATTATGTTATATCTAAATGCATGCTCATTAAATTTCACTTATATTCTACCTAAATGACGTATACATATATATTATGAAATTACCCATCCTTCCTGTCTGTTTATACGAACGCGATGAACGAGAAAACCTCGAACCGGATTTTTTACGCATTTTACATATAAAAAGCGACACTCCTGAGGAAGCTTTAGGTGTATAATTTCTGCGTTCCATGGCGCTGGCGAATTCTAGGAATACCTATCGTAACATATTATTTTGTAAAGTGTGTTGAAACCAATAAATGTTTTAATTATTATTATTATTATCTTAATATATAAAATCCTTGCGTTACTGACTGACTGACAGACAAGCTACAGCCAAAACTATTGGGCGCAGGAAGCTGAAATTTGACATGTATGTTCCTTGGGGATCGTAGGGGTGCACTAAGAAGGGATTTCCCGAAATACTTACGGGATCGGACAAAACAGATAAATTAAAAAAAATGTGCAAGCGTAACTGCTGGCGTCCTCTAGTATCTGATAATCATTTATCACATAAACGTATAAAATTTGCAACATTGACTGTAGGACATTTGTGAATTAAATTTTACGCATACGTTTATTTCTTTGAACATTTACATATTAATTCATCCACTTACAAACCGACAAATTCAGCGTGATCTGAACATTTTTCCTCAAGTAAGATTTATAATAGAAAACAAGAATACCATTCTTTTGTTAGCGACATGATTTGTTACGATCCAATAAGCACGTAATTTTCAATGTTTTATAATACTATTCTCATAGAAACAGTACCGTTAAAACGTCTTATTACGTTGCTATGGCGTGATTAAACGTCGTTCTTTGGTTGGTCGTTTTTATGAGAGGTCTATCACCGACAGTAGTATTTTTTTATAGTTCATCACACTTATTCGCCACCTACACGTGTTGGACACTTATTATTGTCATGGCATGTCATTTCATTCTATAAAACTGAATAGATTTTTACTAAATTACTTTGTAATCAAATTATACAAAAGTGACATTATAATCGAAACTGTTCACCTATGATGTAACTTACTCGCAGCGCACTCATCAAGAGATGTCAATTCCTTAGAGGTGTGAGTTCGTCACACGTCAACACTACGTGTAATTAACAAGAAGCTATTGAAGGTAATAGTTTATCTCTTGATTAAAAATACAAAAGTTACTAGCCCATTTTACTCCGTAGGTGTCGTAAGAGTGGACTAAGAAAATTAGATAAGGCAAATAATATCTTGGGCAGAGAAGGAAAACTCGACAGCAAACTGTTCACCAAACCCACTAGCTACCAAGGTACAGTCGAACAACTTTCCGCTAGACCACCATAAGGGTAAGAATCGCTTACCAAGGCATCGTCTCTTCCAGTTCTACTTTACACGCACATTGACTCTCGTATTCAAAACCAGTTTCTAGTGTGCCTCAACTCTATGAGCGAGGCAGGGGATTTTTTTTCAAACTGGTCCAGCGCCGACTTGTTTGATTGTACATGCTAAATCCTTCTATTGGCTCACGAAGTTATCATTACGCAAATTAGAAGAAGCCTATGCCCAGCAATAGACTGCGAAAGCACAATAACATAAGTAAAAAGTTAGTTTATACTACACCTGATCGGAACAGTAGTCAATATTCCCTGAAAATGAAAAGAGAACGTTAGTCTTTTCCTTGAGCTGAATGAGCGGGAGGTAAAAAATGTATGAAAATTAATTTCTAACGTGTTTTAGCGGGAGAGAAAGTTGTATGAATTTTCAGTTCTCATGTGTTATCTTATCTATGGCGCGCGCCTGCCCAAGGAGTTTTCATATAATTTAAATATGGAATCTCCGTGCCACTGACATCCTTTTGTAAAGAATAAAAAAAAACAAAAGAAGCGCGAAATATCGGTCAAATTCTAAGCTAAATAGGGAATATGCATGATTTTTTTATTGTTGTTATCGTTTATTTATGTTAATACAATAAGAAAATATTAGTCGTGGAAAAGTCAACACTTATTTTTCATTAAATGTTGAAAATTGCAATGACATAACGCTGGTTTAAACACCCCCATTTTAGCGTTCTTTGTGGTGACGTCAGCGTTCGCAACGATTGAGTTGTTAACTGTCAACTATGTCAAATGTCTGGTACTGTTTTGACACTTTTGACATATCCTCTGCGAACGGTGACCTCACGTTGGTGTCTAGGCAATAGGGTTGCGTTTTGACATTTTAAATTTCGCTCGTAAATTTTCCAACTTTTATTAAATAATATTCGCGATTGTAGAGTGTTTAAATATAAAATAATGTTAGAGGTGTCTTTCTTTACCGATAAAGAATTTCATAAATAGTTATTTGTGCAACAAGAGAGCAAAGTTGTTTTTTGTTTCGAGTGCTGATTTTGAGTCCCGAGCAAGCGAAGGATTCTATGATTGATTCACGAGCGTAGCGAGTGAATCAAAGTTAGAATCCTGAGCGTGGTGAGGGACTCAACAGCACGAGATACAAAAAACTTTGCTCTCGTGTAGCACAAATTACTCCTAACTGCTCCCTCGCTAGTAATCGGTTCCTTTCCTCCCTCGGTGAACAATGTACTATTTTACTTTATCACTATGTACCTATACCCGTCACTGAATGATATTTCCACATCACATTCCTCACTTTTTATAGAGCTACTATACTTGGCACAGTTTGTTCTTAGATAAACATACATTTGATACGATTATAAACTAAACCATCTGCGCATTATCGACCAATATTATTTACAATGTTACATAACGTATTCAACAGTTGATTAATTATAAATGATTTCACGTAGCGAAACAGCCTTCAAATAAACCACATGAAAGGATCAACGTTTAAGCAAAGTCTACATACAATTCTGAGCTGTGTGATTAATTTAATAGATCCAATGGGTGCTCCAAATGCTACAAAATCTGGAACGCAAAGTGCGAGTTTTGTATGCAACTAGGATAACCCTAGGCCCTAGAATGATGATGATGACACTGGGATACATTATCAGCTTTCTATTATTATAACCCTCTGATAATATAGGCTTAATGGCACGCAATTGAGCTTGATTTCCGGCTCTGCATGTCTAGGAGCTGAGTATACGCGATTTAAATATAAAGCACGATATTTAGCTAAAATCTCTGCATCACAATTTTATAGCTATACCCGCGTATAGTAGGTAAGACTTCTAGTCGTCGGCTTAAGATGTGTAATCTATTTCATCCAACCGCACAATAAGCTTATATATATATACGTAACTTACAATAAGCTTAATTATGGATTGCCTTCTAATTCGCAACGTTACATAAAATTACAAAACACTTGAAGCGTTATATAAGTCGGCGCCTAAATATTTACTAAGAAAACAAAATATTATTTTCATATTAACTTGAGAATCGACTTTTCCTAGAAATAATATTTCCCTAACGTGGTAGCTATCCTAAAGCCTCTTATTGATTCCGTAGAAACTCTTGAACATTTTCAAGATCATTTTGCAGATATAAACCAAGCAAAAGATTAGATCTTATCAGAATACGAGTAGGTACTTATTCATAGAACATAAATGTCATATAACTTACAAGGTAAAGTGATATGCAACTTTTGTTAATCTATAGAACAATGTAATTGAAGCTTTGTATAACGCTATTACTCAAATCGTAGTACCACTGCATCTAATCTCACTCTGGATATAGGTAAGACATGGGCATGGGTCTATGATTTTTCGAGGCACGCGGATTCCAGTAGAGGCTCCAATGTGGATCTGTTTATAAGTTTATAATTTTAAAAAATCTACTTACTATACATTTGGGTACATGATATTATCTCAAAAAGTAATTTTGAGATAGTATCATGTACCCTTCGATCCATTCCCAAATCCTTTAAACATCCTCTTTAATGATTTGCTAAGATAGCGAAACCATAAAAATACGTGGCTTATTACTTACCTACGTAATATAACATAATCGATTTTAAATTGCCATTAATTACCGACTTAATAAAACATAATCGATTTTAAATTGCCGCGAATTATATGCATCATACAAAATAATTAAGCGGGGTTTAACCGCGAAAAATTAACTTATTTCAGATATAAATTCCTATTTGTTTCCGACGTTTCGATCGTCTTGCATCGATCGTGTTTCTCCGAGACCATGATCGAACAAGTCAATTTTACGCGATTAAGACCCGCAAAAAAATTGTAGCAAGTATGATAATATAAAATAATTTAACTCATGATGCTCTTGCTACAAAAATATTTACGTAACTGACTAGCTAGCACCCAAATTGGAGTAGTCGATTCACATTGTTTGTTGTGTTGCCATTGATACGTATGATTGGCAAAAGTTCCGTTGATTAGGTGTATCCCTTCATACCCATACTTGTGCGGAATTATTCTAACTGTTATCGCTTCTAGTAGCCTATTAGTTAAGAACATAAGTACTAAAGTAAGGGCGATTTTCCACTAAAGATCTGTTAAATTACGTTGCTATCAATGCCTTTGATATTCACTAGTCATATTATATTTTTTATAGACTCACGACTGTTTCCCCGAAAGGGTTGGCAGAGGTGTAATATTAAACCTACTTTATGAATTTTAGGTCCCAAGTAATAGGGGGCGAGGCTATTGCCGTTGCCCAGTAACATTGCCAGACTCTGAGCAGCTACAGAGAATTAGGCAAAACTCAGTAACACTTTTGCTCCACCCGGGAATCGAACCTGGGACCTCCCGACCAGCAGACGTATACGCTATCCACTGAACCACGGCGACAGTCAGTTTATAGTAAGAGTATAGTCAGATTAATTGTTATACGAACCAGCTTGATACTGGTCAAAACGAGTTCATCCTAGTTATAAATGGATGAATGAATGCATGCTTTGGACGGGTACTATGAACGTGTGCTCTGAATGCGTGCTCTTTCTTGAACGTCCATTAGATGAGTGCATGCTAAGGATCGCAAGTGGCATAGCTATATACTGAGCAAATTACTAAGAGTAGAGTGCGTGTGCAACTGAAAGTAACTCTCTTGACTACGAAAATAGGCATGCTATTGTAAAAGCAATATGATATTTTATATCTTTCAATGTCGCGGCTTATTTTCACAGCATATCTCACTCGCTCTGCTACATAACTTAGTGTCAGTGAAAACGGTCACATATATACGCAGCTTGGATTTCACAGCATAGCTGCATAGCACATCTCAAGTGGAAATACATCCTAATGTTAAGTGTTGCAGATACGATAACGCCTACTCCTGTGAATAGGGTTTTAGCTTGGAGATGTGATTTCAATTACTTATAAACGGATTATAGGGGTATTGGAATAGGTTTAATTATTTGACTAAGTTTCTAAGGATTGGTAGCCGGACTATCGGTTAGTTTCTAATTTGTATTATAATGGTTGTATAAGTGATTACAGTAAAGGAAAGCAATTGGTTTTATGTATGTTACATAATCTTATTTCTTGAATATGTAGTAAGGTTAAAAAGAAAATAATTATAAAAGGCTACTTACTGCTCTAACCAGATATTACAATACTTGCTTGCATGCTTTTACAAGAAGTGACTGCCGTCAGACCTCCACAATCCAAAGGCACATCGATATTTCGTGGCTTAGACCAACTTAACGAATATCAACAATCTTTGTGACAACCGGGACTGACGGCTTAACGGGCTCTCTAAGGCATGGGACAAGCGATAATTATCAATTTTAACGAAGTCATTGGTGCGCGCCGTGAATTCAAACCCGGTACCCTCTGCATGCCAGACTGCTGCTATCTCCACTAGGCAATCACACTTTCCGAAATAATTTAGATACTTTCGACATTTTCGATTACATAAAGCCCATAACGTAGCATAATTGTTTTGGTCGTTATCGTAAATAGTTTATAGTATAGACGAAACGCATTTAGCACATTTTCGACGTTAAGAAGATATCATCGTACAATATTAACACAATATGTTCTTTACACAAAATACGTTCCACTCAACATTTCATAGAAGCATTTTTCTCAGTGTCACGTATTTCTTTATCCAGAAAATGTCATAGCTATAATATAAATCTCGGTTCTACGACGCATAGAATGGTTAAACTACGGACATCGCAGCGGGATGCCACTAGTAGTTTCATAAAATGTATTCATAGTATGGGAGCTACGTGACTCTACGCGGTCTACGGATGAGTCTACGATGCCTACGCAGTGTAGATTGGATGGAGCTGAGGTAAGCACTATTCTTCGAATATACATGTACCTTCATTGTTCTTGGTTTTATTTAATAAAAGCAAGTGTTTGAATTCATATCATATTATCAATGTAACAGTATGCCATTAAATAAAAGTTCAAATCTCTTGTATGATCAATCGAATAATTAGGTACCTTGATGTGCACATATAATGCCTGTACGTGGTGATATAAATTACTTGGCCTTAAACATATAGATGGTAATTTAATAAAATATATCTTTCTAATTATGGCTTAAGACATTTATTTTCTCAAAAGATTTACAAATCACTTACAGAGAAAATGTTAAGCTTACATTATATTCTAAATAACATTAAGCCGATTGGCGTAGCGAGTAAGACACCGAATATTACACTAAAACTTATGCACGTACTCAATAATACTTAATCATTCATTTTGTCATGCATTAATTTAATGTTAAATGTTAATTGAAAACACTTTTCTTAGAAATCTCACCGCTATAGAATATGCAAAGTGTTGTTGGGTTTTTCCGTTAGGAAATTCTCAGTAGCAGCACGGAGTCTGGTAATGTGCCCGGTACGGCAATAGGCTCGCCCCCTATTACGTGGGACCTAAAATTTTGTGGCGAAATGTGGATGTAATATTACACCTCTGCCTACCCATTCAGGTATACAGGCGTGAGTCTATAAATAAATATAGAATATGCGCATATCACACATTATACATGTAATACCATACTACATAGTAGATACACTTATGTATCGCGTGCATTCTATCGAATATTTAACAACGGATACATGGAAGACTCAAACCTGAGTGGAATCCAACCTGAGGCACTGATTGTCGAACGGCGATCACTAAACCCCCTACGCCATACATGCATATCAAGGCATAAGCTTTTCAGGTGTCGCAATGTTTTATAATAATGGTGGGCAATGGCGGGCAGAATTGGAAATTTTTTATGAGGTTCTTATTGCTTTTTGTTACATATTACTGCTACTTACTTGACGTAAAAAATTTAATAAAATATGCTATTGTTTATAATAACCATATCGTTTAGACATCAATCACGAAATTTTATGTGTAATTTCATTATTTATTAGTAGTAAATTAATGCGATATATAAATTATCGTACTGCAATGTACTAAGATATAGGCATATACTAAGGCATAACCTAGTTTGCTACCATCAAAAATGTATGTCCATTTATTGGATAATATAGTAGAACATACTTTCTCATATGAATTCCTTTTTCTGTTTGTCACGCCATATTATGCTTTATTCAAACCAAACGGTTCGAATTTTCAATGTGAGTTGGTAATTTCTCTTGATTTTTATATTACACTTTATTCATGAACTTTACTATAATCCTTTAGATGTGGTGATATCGAATTTTTGACCTTAAGAATGAACACAATTAAAACTTTGGCTATACGAAGAGCTTTACAATGTAATTGGTAAATACGTGTTTATTTCAACCAGTAAAGATAATTTTAGATTGCGAATATTGTATAGTTAACCATTTTCAAAATTTGCTATCTAGCTTACAGGAATAGGTAAACTATAACCATTTAATTTATTAGGCATTAAAATAAGTTCGACAAATGATAAAATAAATTTAAGTACGTTCGAGTACACTTCATGTGTGTAAACTTAAAATAATAGACATAATTGTACAATTGTTTACTGTAATAAAAGAAATCATAAATGAAAATATAATTTTCAATTTATGACAAAAAGGATCACGATAAAATCAATAAAATATTTATTACAAGTATCTAAAAGGTCACGTCCCTCCTTTTGATGAGACTTTTATTCATACAATCTTTGTATGCATACTATGCAAGGGAAAATATTATCGAGCATATGGGAATTGTGAGGTCCCCTAACTTGAACATACCATCGAACGCAGCGGGGAATGAAAACAAATAATTTCCAAGACTTTTTTTGGGTTACTATGGGACTCACGTTGGTCGGAAATAGCATTGCACGTGTCATATTGACACTTTATTATGTAGGGCTCACCCCCGCGGGATCTCCACCTTGTCGTGGTGGGGGGCTCAGTAACCGTGGCTTGGTACCCCGCGGTGAAGCTAAGAGGGATCCAGGAGGGGACGCTCCGCGTGGGCTTGACGGGGCCTGCGCAGGATGCGTCCAACGGTGCGGGTGCGGGGGACAGTTCTGTCTGTCCCTCGCAGTCGGATGCGGTCGCGAGAGGAGAGGCGTGTCGGTGTTGCGTTGCCGCGCGCCCCGCGACCAAATGGGGGCGAACCATTTGATGCGTCGCGGTGGGGCCGCAGAGGAGGAGGAGATGCGGTGTTGCGTTGCCGTCCTCCCTATCCTCTGCGGCCGCTGAGTGTTTTGGCGGCGGAGCCCAATATTGGCCCGCCAGATGGTCAGGCGGGCCCCGCACAAAACCCCCTTGGCGGCGGATTAAGGTGTTTCTTTTTTTCTTTATTATTAAAAAAAGACAACTCCCGCATTAGGACTAAATCCTGTGTCGCGGGGGACTTTACAAACATACAACTAACGGACACAATGAACACCCAGACTCGAAACAACAATTTGTGAATTACACAAAGTGTTGCCTCGTGTGGGGATCGAACCCACAACACTCGGCGCAGTGTCAAGCGGCGAGGCGACCGCTTAAACCACTACGCCAACCGTGCAATAAATAATTATAGACTGCACTGAGCTGAGTTTTGTGACTTTAATCTCACACGGGTTAACTCTTTGTGTATTCAAGAATTGTTGTTTTGAGTTTAGTCACTGTGCGTCACTTTAGTAATTGACGGTGTGTATACTGTTGATTAAGATTATTATATTTTACAAGAATGATGCACTGACCAAGTATTATACAACGTTTAAGTATAGGCATAACCGATGTTTTTTTCGTCAACAATAAAAATTCAAGATTTTCGTCAAGAAATAAGCTCACTCTGTGCTTTTTTCTTCAGCTGGAGATAGACAAGTGCCATTGAAGACAAGGCATAAGGCCATTAGGGCAAAATATAACGGATGTAACGTCAAGTCGTCTTACCCGGTAGCAATAAATAGGCGTCTATTCTATTATTATTGCGAAGAGGCCAGCGAAATGCAAACATTCAACAAAGTGATTGTTGAAAGCAAAACGGTGGAAACTTGATAATAATTTATTGGCCTGTTTATTTCATACATCACTGGTTTATATTTACAAGTCAGGTCATTTGGAAATGTTAGGCAAACTTATTGTACGTATGTTACGAATGTTACGCTCTGATTATCCGAAAAAAGTTGTGTTATCTGACTAACTTGTAGCAATTTGTCAAATGTGTCCTTCGAGGACGTAAATAGGATAATAGTCCGAAGGGAAATAGACGTCTTAGTATGTCATGCAGCTGTTTGGGTTTGTATAATTATCAAACATATAATCTTGACTGATTCAACACGCCAGAACTGTTTATTGCATAAATAGCATAGTGGCTTAGCAGACAGTCTTGCCCTTTAACTAGCCTCGCTAGTAGGTTTCATCTCCACAAGGGACTCCCACAACGGAATACTTTGTGTGATTCACATAATATTATTGTCGTCTTTGTGTCCGTTGGTTGAATGTTTGTAAATAGATTTGAATGTATGCGAGGCTTCCATATACCGTACTGGCACGACTGTAGATAGGTACCAAGAATTTATCATCAGATATATCCAATAACATTTTACTAATCCAGCAACCAACACAGGATCAATGCGATACTCAACGAAACTAATACTACTCTATTTATGCATTACAGCGTTTATTTTATTATGATGTCCTTTTACATTAATTTTCATACGTACTTGTTACTTGAAATTAGTAATTTGACCTAACCAAATAAAATGATGAGACGGGTGGCAGAAAAAGGGAATCTAATAATAGAATATTTTTATGATAATGACCTATTTAGTCTGGTTTGGACGGAAACCGTTTAAGGACTAAACATTTACGGTTTATCCTGTAAACATAGAATTAATATTAAATGTATATTGCGCCTTTCAAAAGTCTTGTTCTCACATTTTTTACTTGTTTTTATTCTTATAATAATTTGAATATAAATGTTTCTATATTGTCATCACCCATTTTATACCATGGGTGTCTTAAGAGGCGACTTAGGAAAATACACAAAGCAAATAGCCTCTTTGCGAAAAGATGGATGACTTGAAACCCTAAACCTGATCTTGAAAACCTGAACATCAAACCCACCAACCCGTCTCATCAGCGTTGCATTATAGTAAGTAGAAGAGGAGAATTCCCTTTTTGACACACATTGCTGTGAAGCAAATTAAGCCAGGCTTGAGCCTAGCAGTGAAGTGCAAGAGACCGTAGAGGAAACATATTTACCTATATATACTTTTATTTTATGGTGCTGATACACATGAACATTCACTGTAACTGAACAACGAACAGAGCCGAACATTGCGACGGACATTTTCATGATCTTTCTAGCGAAAACTCAAATTAGCAAATACGTCAAAGCAAATTTATGTAAGTACTGACCATTCGCTCGAATGCTCGCCTGATAGTTCGCAAGAATACTCGCTAAAACACACTCGTTTGTTTTTCTGTTTTGTAACATTCGCAAGATTGCTCATTACAGATGAATGCTCAAGTGTATCAGCGCCATTAGAATAACATACTAACACTGTTTGAAAGCAATTTCACGTCTTTATTGTGTTAGCACAGACTACGTTTTTGTTGCAGCAGTGACTCATCATTGCTAATGACATGTCTCTAATTATATTAGCTAATCATACCGTTAGTGAATGCACTTAACTAACTATCGCGCTCTTTGCGCCTATTATTGACATTTTACGTCATTCTGCACTAATCGGACAATCTAAATATATAAAATCCTTGCGTTACTGACTGACTGACAGACACGCTACTGCCGAAATTACTGGTTAAACGAAGATGAAATTTAGCGTGTATGTTCCTTGAGGAGTGTAGGTTAGCACTAAGAGAGGATTTTTGAAAATTCCACCTTTAAGGGGGTAAAAGTGGGGGTCAAAGATCTCCGAACTTTGTATATTAAATAAGAGTTCCTCAATCGAAACACTAAGAATTATTTTTCTCGAAATTCCTCCTCTAAGGGTGTAAAATAGGGGGTCAAAGTTTGTATGTAACTTTTATCTCTCTAATAGGTCGGCTTCAAACTTTGTACATTGGTTCCTTAAACGACGATAGTGAACATTAAGAATTTGTTTTTTTTTAATTCCGACCCCCAGGGGGTAAGATAGGGGTCAAAGTGTGTTACTTATTATTACTTCAGTGGATGGACTTCAAACTTTGTATATTGGTTCCTCAAATGACGATAATGAACACTAAGAATTTGTTTTTTTGAAAATTCCTACCCTCAGGGGGTTAGACAGGGGTTCAAAGTGTGTATTAAACGAAACGTATTATTATATAGGTAATATAACCGTATTCTTATAAACGTGGGTAAGGTAGGAGTTCAAAGTGTTTTTTAAACGAAACTTATTATTCCTTCAGTAGATGGACTTCAAACTTTGTATATTGGTTTCTCTAATGACATTAAGAAAATCTTTTTGGTATTTCTTACCCTAAAGGTTAAAAAGGGTAGTCGGAATTTGTATGAAACCTTTTTATTCCTTCATTGGATTAACTTCAAACATTGTATATAGGTTCCTCAAATGACGTTAGAGAACACCAAGAAAGGAGTTTTCGAAGTCACTCTCCTATGGGGGGTAAGAAAGGGTGTCCCATTTTGTAATATAAAAAAGCTTCAATGGATTCACTTGAAACTTTGTATTTCGGTTCCTCAAGTGACGTTAGTGAATTCACCACTAAAACGGGGAGTTAAAAAAGGGGTCCCAGTTTGTATGAAACTTTCAATTCCTTGACTTGATTTTTTTCATCGTCCCTGATGTGCATTTAATTTTCATTCATTTAAATTTATGCGGCTGGCTTTCATCTAAACGCTCTTCATCTTCACTAACTAAAATGTGGGATGGTTCTTTATATGACCAATAGAAGACAAAATACTTATAACCGTTATTTTGCTATTTTTATTTATTTTTAAGCAGGTAAGCACTTTTTATCAGTTATCTGCCTTGTCCGAGTACTGACCTCTCTCATTTCTTTAACCTAAAATACTAAGAAAGGGTTTTAGAACTTGGATAATTTATTTTAATTTTTTTTTACAATGTCGCTGAGATATACAAATGTATACTGCTACAGAATCCTAGATTATTTTTATTTTAACTAGCTTTTGCAAGCAGCTACGCCAAAATGAAATTTTCATAGTTTGTTCGGGAGTTTTCATGAACCATTAGTAAAATACACATCTAAATCGATTCAGCCATTTTTAAGATTATCCTGAATTAATAGACAGACAGAAAAACAATCTAAATAAATCATTGGGGTACTGGAAAAGGGTTAGCAACAATATGCAATGCAGTTATTTTGAGATTACAGACAGTTTGTTTATTTTTTTTTATAGTCTCACGCCTGTATCCCAGAAGGGATAGGCAGAGGTGTAATATTACACCCACATTACGCCATGTTGCATACCTATTAGGTCCCACGTAATAGGGGGCGAGCCTATTGCCGTTACCGGGCACATTGGCAGACTCCGTGCTGCTACTGAGAATTCGGCAAAACTCAGTAATACATTTGCCCGACCCGGAATCGAACCTGAGACCTCCCGTTTAGCAGACGCATACGCTATCCACTGTACCACGGAGGCAGTCAAATATTATTTATTTGTATAATCTGTCTGTGTATAAAATCCTTGCGTTACTGATATACTGACAGACATGCTACAGCCGAAGCAACTGAGCGCAAGTAGATGAAATTTAGCATGTAGGTATGTTCCTTGAGGTGTGTAGGGGCACACAAAGGGCAGTCATAATTTGCATAGAACCTTTTATGCCTTCAAGGGATTAACTTCATACTTTGTTTATTGGATCCGCAAATGACGTTAGCAAACACAAAGACATTTATTTTGGATCTTTTTCCCTAAGAGGGTGGAATAGGGATTCAGAGTTTGTGCAAAAACTTTTATTTTTCAATGGAATCACTTCAATACGTGTATATAAAATCATTTCGTTACTGACTGACTGACAAACACATTACAGAATGAACTTACTGGGCGCAAGAAGATTAAATTTAGCAAGTATATTCCTTGAGGAGGGTGTTTGCACAAAATATTTTATCTAATCGTAATTTACGCGTGCGAAGCAGCGGGTAAAAGCTAGTATTTTATAATTACTTGTACAGCTTCTGCCACCATATATAATAGGTGTATAATATAATATTCTACCACATTCACACAACACCGCCTGATCCCAAACTAAGACCATGAATCAACATATATACTTTTTTTTTGTAAATACATACCTACATAGAAACACCCAGACCAAGATAAACATCCATCTTCACGCGCACAAATGTTTGACTTGAGCGGGAATCGAACCCGCAACCCTTGGCGTGGTTGTCGTTTATTCTCCCGCTACGCCCCCGAGTCGACATATTTGGCCCAACCTAATAACTGTACTTGTGACTCCATTCTAAAGAAGTACCGGCAGCCCTATGAAGAGACAACTGCACCCCGTGAACAGACTGCTACGCGGAGAGTTTCGGACTCGAACCCACGTCAAGCACCACTGACGTGAGCTGTGAGGTATCTTGCATCTCTGAGAGTTCCCTAAAATAATCTGAAGAGAATATGTGAATTTTGCCAACCAGCAATGGCCAGCATGATGGACTCTCATATGGCCTTACCCTTTTCATAGTGAGTGAGGAGAGGCTCGTGATCAGTAGTGAGTCATTTTATATGCAGGGTTGTACATGATAGAAAGTTCTTTGTGGTTGTAAGTTGTGTTTACCATATAGTTGTTGTTGTCTTTTTTCATTTCTTTTCCCATTGTGTTGTTTAATTTAGTTTTTAGTTACTTAATATTTAAGTGTCTATTTTTCTTTTATACTTATACATAAATGTTACCTTTTGGTGCTTGTTGTGACACCTTAGAATGTTGTACATTTAGTTTTTTTATCTTATTAATTCTGTCTTTTATCATTAATTACAATGTAACAACTACTGGTTTTCCTAAATAAATAAATAAATAAATAGTAAGGCAATGTTACTAATACATCACAGGCCTTCAGCTTGGTACCTACATCCTACGAGTAGCCAGATGAGTCTATCCTTCAGTAAATCCACCGCGTACGAATGCGTGCAATGCGTACAAACGCGAGCTCTAGGCATGAGACCGATATATCAAAACGAAACTGAAATCCGATTGCAGTCAGAAATCGTATCGTATCGATATTGCAATATGAGAAAACCGATTTTAGAAAACGCAAAACAATACCACGATAACGCAAACAATCGATTCCAAACCAAACGGAAACGGTGCAAACGCAACCAAACTACAAAGTAAATCTAAAGCTTACGTTTCCGATAGTTTTCATATTCATTCGTTCTCTTTCACACTACCAAACGACTAGTTAGTTAGAATGAGAGAGAGCGAATTTCATTTCCTTTTCTTTCTTACTTAGTGATCCGTTGAAAGAGCGAAAGAGATGAAGCGAATTGCGCTTTACGACGAGCGAATCGTTTTGGATTTTGGCGGTTTTGTGAATTGCAGATTGAATAGAAAAAATAAAACTAAACGTCGAGGCGATAAGATCTAATTCAGATTGCAACTATTTAATGTTTGTTTTGAAAATTGCAAATAGTTTTAATAGTTATTAGGGATTTATGTTTGGAGAGTTTTGACTTGACCAATGTTTATTTGTTCACTTGACCTAGGTGACACGTGCAGTGCGGTACGCGCGTAATAATAATAAAATTAAGTAGGTACCTATATTTGGTTTTCGTGAAAGTTATAATATTAGGATTTAAAAAGTTTCATTGTTACGTTGTTAGGATTGTAAAGTGTAAATAAATAGAAACAATTCGTGTTGTGTAATTTTAGTTTGTTTGGCGACTGAGTTTTTTTAACAATTAGTTTTAAGTAGTTAGTAGGTTAGGATTGTAAATTGTAAATAAATAGAAACAATTCGTGTTGTGTAATTTTAGTTTGTTTGGCGACTGAGTTTTTTAACACTTAGTTTTAGGTAGTTAGTAGGTTTCCTTTTTCAATATGTCACGCAAACCAAGCGAAATATGGACGCATGACATGACAATACAATAAGAATTCGATTGTTTGCGTTTGTCTACGCAACTAGTAACTACGCTCGTTGCTCCGACATCCGCTACAGAAATCGATTTCTAAAATCGGTTTTTGAAATCGATTTCAGTACCTGAAATCGAATTTGTATCGGTTTGCGGAAAAATCCGAAAACGCCCATGCCTAGCGAGCTCATTAATCCCACAAATTAAGTTATGTTAAGGCGTACGTATGAACAAATCTCAACTCACCTGAATTTAAATGTGTATTTATTATGTTAATACAGGTTCATTTGTAAGTTAAACATTATGGATGTTAAGAAAATGCTAAATACTGTCTTTAGTAGGCGCAGCGGTCTAGCTGACCTCAATGGTACCATACATTTATGTTAATCTCTAATCTACTTAAAATGCATGACAATTCAAAAACTAGAAGTGGGCTGAATTCGGATGTGTGATTTTATTACATAGTTACAGGTCGACCAAATAATAACGAGCTTTCAATTAAAAAGGTATTTCAAAATCCGTTGCTCTACCATAACAGACTAAGCCAATTTATATGAAAAATTCAATATACCATTAGATAGGTAGTAGAGCCTTGCTGAATAGCATTAATGAGCCGGCTCAACCCGAGAAATACTGCCGTCTAACAGAATATCGACGAGAAGTAACAGAATGTATACTGTTTCGTTTCGTTCAGTATGTGAGAGTGCCGAAGGCCTCATCAATCACCGTATGATCTAACACCAGCTGCTAATGGCATAACTATTAACTGCAATGCATTTACTTTAGTAAACCAGATAATCTAGTAGTTAATCGCAGTTAATTATCTTTAAAGCGTAACCGTATTATAGTTATTTATGTATCAATATAATATCTTTTTTTATTTTATTTATAGTCTCACGCCTGTATCCCTGAAGGGGTAGGCAGAGGTGTAAATATTACACCCACATTTCGCCATGAATTTTTAGGTCCCACGTAATAGGGGGCGAGCCTATTGCCGTTACCGGGCACATTACCAGACTCCGGGCTGCTACTGAGTGTTCGGCAAAACCCAGTAACACTTTTGCCCGACCCGGGAATCGAACCCGGGACCTCCAATCAGCATCGCATACGCTATCCACTGGACCACGGAGGCAGTCGTATATAATATAATTATATTGGTGTATGTATATATCTAATACAACTAACCTTACTTCATTCTATGACTATACCATTGTTTTTGTTTCTCTGATTCTTTCTAGTCCATCGCAAGGTTGCCTGGAAAAATGCTTTTAGCGATAAGGCCGCTTATTGTACATTTATAAAATTATTGTATCATGTAGCATGTGTATTGTGTCTGGTGTACAATAAAGAATTTTCTATCTATCTCTATCAGTCTAACCTCTTAACACTTTCACGGACAGTAAACGCCTATAGGCGTGATAACAATAAAACTTCAATTGTGTCTCGTTTACTGTCCGTGAAAGTGTTAAGGTACGCACAACGTATTCAAAACAGTGGCTATACAGTTGTTTACATGGACGATATTCATTTTGTTAGAATACTGCTGAATCACGCTTGACTATACCGGTGGGTCTCTATTGTCCCACATCCCAAGGGATAATATTTATCCTGTAGGACTAAGAGACATACGATGTGTATAACTCAGTAAGGACGACAAACAACTCCGTAAGTAATTGTTGTAACTACTAAAATGTTGTTCATCGTTAAGGCTACAGCTTAGGGGATTTTACATACTCACTTAATTTGTTTACCTTGCGAATAGAAAACGTTTACATGTAGCTACTTCTTAAGGAATTATGCGCACTAGGGTAAAGATGTATGTAAAAATAGAATAAGTTCTTTAAACATATTATAGAAAGATTAGGATTTTTTGTATTCAAAGCTGTTTATATCGTAAATATAGTTTTCGACAAAAAAATATTTATTTATTTATTTATAACTTCATACACAAAACATGTATAGGCGGACTTAATGCCTGAGGCATTCTCTGCCAGTCTACCTTGGGGTGATGCAGAGATAGAACAAGGTAGGTGCAAATTGAAGTCGTAAGAAACATGACAATCCTAATAAATACTTAAAAATGAAAAACATAAATGTCCATACATAAATACTATTTAAAATAAAAACAAATAGTTATACTATTTACATAGAATATACATACTATAAGTACCTACATACATATATAATATAATAAATACGTATACATAATATATATAAATACATATATATTATATATATTTAAATAAATTACTTCTGAGATGATCCTGCCAGTTGCTTCAGTAAGAACTGCCGTACTTTTATTTTAAAAGTGAAGCGACTGGTGGCCATCCTGATTTCCAGAGGAAGAGCATTCCACAGAAGGATAGATTGGATAGGAAAAGATGCATGAAGGAAATCAGAGCTGTGTGAAGGGCAGAGAAGAAGTCGATTATTAGAGGAGCGTAGGGTTTTATCATGAGTAGAATCTAGGTATTGAAAATAAGGGGTTAGGTAGGTTGGCGGGTTGGGAGACATGAGGATGGAATAAAGGGTAGTGAGAGCACGCAAACTTCGGCGTTGACGAATAGTCGAACCAGTTCAAACGGGAGCGATAAGTAGACATGTGATCATACTTACGAAGTTTAAAAATAAATCGAATGCAGTTATTGAGAAGACGGTCAAGTTTGTTGAGGAGGTCTGCATTCAGGTCGAAATAACACACATCACTATAGTCGATAACAGGAAAAATTAAAGTATGCACCAGCATTGTCTTAGTCTTGGACGGTAGAAAGTTTTTTAAGCGATAGAGAGCACGTAGGGTACCGGTAACTTTTTTGGCTAATGTTCGACACCTGAGCACGCCAGTTGAAAGTGGAGTCGATGTGTAAGCCTAGGTCTTTGACAGTCACAGAGTATTCAATAATCGAACCATTATACATTACTGGCGGCAGTGTAGTTGTATCAAATTTGTTCAGGATTCTTTGACTGCCTACAATGATAGCCTGACATTTAGATGGGTTAACAGTAAGACCAAAAGAATTAGATCAGTTATATAAATAATCTAAGTCTCTGTTAATGCTGTCAATAGCAGAAGGTAAATCTTCTACACTGGCTTGAGCATAAAGCTGCAAGTCATCGGCATACAAATGATAAGCGCATTGAAGATTCTGGGTTAGGAGATTGATAAATATTGAAAATAACAAAGGAGAGAGAATACCGCCTTGTGGTACGCCAGAATCGATTTGACACCAACTTGATGAAGATTCGTCAACGTGTACAGACTGCTGGCGTCCACGAAGATAAGACGAGAACCATTCCAGTGCCTCAGACGAGACCATAAGGTGGGAAAGGATAGCTAGAACGATGTCGTGACTGACGGTATTAAAGGCATTAGAGAAGTCCACCAAAGCCAACACAGTGACTTTAGTTTTCTCCATGCCCGTCCTAATATCGCCAGTCACTTTTAGGAGCGCGGAAACAGTGCTGTGGCCAGGCCTGAAACCAGATTGAAACAAACTTAGAAGGTTATTTAAATAGATATGGCGAGATAGCTGTTTCTGGACACTGGCCTCCAGCACTTTAGACAGGAAAGGGAGGATGGAAATGGGACGGAAGTCACTGGGCCGGGAAGGATTTTGGATCTTAGGCAAAGGTGTGACAAAGGCTTTGAGCCATAAGTCAGGAAAAGTACCGGCTTCCATGGAAAATTGATAATGTGGGTAATCGCTGGGAGAAGGTGTTCTAGGATAGTGATAATCATGCGGCGACTGATATGATCACAGCCCACTGCATTGGATTTGATGGAGAGGATAATCCTTTTAATCTCGTCTGGTGCTACGGGAGAAAACCTAAAAGACTCAATGTCGGGACGGGGTAAATTAGCCAGGTAGTCGAGCGTGACACATTTGGTTTGATGATCTAGCGTTGTAGTGGTGGAGAAATGTCGATTAATATCATCCAAACCAATAGTGCCCAGGAATTCGACACGTCGCTTTTTGCCAATGCCTAGCGTCCCGAGGAACTTCCAGACATTGGCGGGGGAAGAGCAGGTAATGTTATCAAGAATATGTAAAAAAAAAAAATTCAAAATATTTTTTCGAAACTGTACTGCGATGACTCGACAATGGATGGATCTCGGCATGGAAGAGAAAGTAATGGGTAAAAGTACTCGATCATCCTCTACAATCACCTTTTAAACGAGTACTAGAGAACATGAAAGAAAGGCTTGTAATTTCACGTCAAAACGTGTAGGGACAAATAATAAATGAATAAAGATTCATTCTTTCCATTAAATCTTGCGAAAATTTACTATTCGTAATTGATTATAGAAATAAAAGTAAACAGAATAATTAACGCAAATTATAGATAAAAGTAACATTTTTTTTAACCGACTTCAAAAAAGGAGGTTCTCAGTTTGACCTGTATGTATGTATGTATGCATGTTTGTCCGCGATTATCTCGCGTTTGGCTGAACCGATTTTGATGCGGTTTTCAGAAAAGTATTAGTTACACTTAGGAGAAGGTTTTAGGCCCTTAACCGACTTCAAAAAAAGAAGATTCTGAGTTTGACCCGTATATATGTAAGTTTGCCCACAATTAACTCGAGTTTGGCTGAACCGATTTTTATGCGGTTTTCAGAAAAAAAGCATTTGGTACACTTAGGAGAAAGTTTTAGTATTTTAACCGACTTCAAAAAAAGAAGGTTCTCATTTTGACCCGTATACATATATTGGTTCTTAGTATGTTTGTATGTATTATGTGTGTGTGTTTGTACGTGTGTCACGTACACACGTCAAACCATCAAAAACAAAATAGAATACTGGCAAACAGCGAAAATAATACGACGAATACACAAATCAATGAAGCCTCAAAAAATATCTGAATTAATAAAATTTAAAATATTCTACCTATATACTCTAAAAAGCAACATATATATTATATACAATATATAAAAAGTATGAAATAAATGCTTAGTTATAAAATAATTATACTTCATTTTGGGCTGCAAGTGCTACCTATGTAGATTGAATGCGCTGGTTTGGAAAGGATGACGCCAAACAATAGGCTTTTAGAGGGATTTTGGTTTGGCACCGACTTCAAAAACTAAGTATTTTGTATAAGTTATATACTATGTATTAGCGTATGTAAAAATTATTTCGTACTTTTCAGTGGGTCGATTTTTTGAAGGCGGTTCTCTTTTTTTTTTAAAAGAAACTAAATACCTAGTAAACATTTTTGGTGCGATTTTTAAGTTTTCATTTTGTTTTTGGTGTCTTAAAAACACCGTAAGAAGGGTCGTATATGTCACAATTCATTGTTAACTTTTTAATTATGTACATATTTTATTAATGCATTCTGGGAAGGAGAACATGTAGTTCCTCACACGTTGACGCAGCGTCTTACAGGGTGACTGGATACCAAGCCTGTACCATTCTCAGGTATTTTCAATAATTACAATTTTATTATAAACTTACTTTAATTTGGGTATCTTGAATTAAAACTGTGAAAATATCTTTATAATAATATTCATAGCAAGTGTGTCTTGCGAGTATTTTTTTAGGGTTTAAGTAAACTGCAAGGAACCCTTATGTTAGATTAGTTATTTTCCCCGTTTCCATCAGTCCGTTTGTCCGTGCGCAGTTTTACGCAGAAATTATAAGCACTAGCGGGCCGTTTGTCAGGATCATGCATTGTGATTACTCGGTCAAAACTGGACAGCAAAATTCTAGAAAAGTTTTGATTTATGGGTAGCTGCCATACACGTAAATTCAAAAGTATTTTTTTATCATTTGTACTAATATGTCAAGTAGGTTATCGTTAGATAGGTCTTTTAAACACACTAACGGTCTGCTATAACACTTTTATATTCACAAATCCTTTCGCGAAATATTAAGCACAAACCCACAATTACAATAGTCCCCGTCTATTTCCTAAACTCTAATATTTAGGTAGATATAAACTATAGTAAATTATTGCATACACAATATTTTCAATTGCAATTGTAAGGGCTCATTTGACTTTAGTAATTAATGTGTAGTGATCGATTAACATAAACCTACTTTTGCAAGCGATAAAACTTATTATCCTAAGGACGTTAGGTAAGGGCTACTACGGAACTTTAAAATATGTGCTGTTTGGGGTTCCGTACCGCTTCTGTTCCGCTCTTTTAATAACCGAAAACACGTTCAAATTATCCACCCATTTCTATCCATAAAATAAAAATTATAAATTATACCCTGGTACTGGCGAATATAAATGACGTCATTATTTATCACACAGATGAAATCTGGGCGTATTCTTATTAATTTAAATTATTTACTACAATATTAACGAATATTTTGATGAAAAATTTCTGTAAGGCTTATGAAATAGTAACAGTCTATTTTTCTACAATAATTAACGAAACTAAAATAATAGTCTACTCGCGTGTTAGTTACGATGATTCTTTCATTAAGTCTTTCCAACAAATTACTTTCAGTCATTGATTATGGTACTATGAAACAAAAAGAACGGATTCACGTTTTTTGTACGTCTTCTCAAAATTCTCAAATAAAAACACACTGTATAAGAAGTCATACTCATCACAAGTTATTGTTATAGGTTTATGTAATTACATTATGATGCATTATACATTCACATGTCAGATATATTAATATATTCTGAGAGGGCCCTACATTGAGTTCCTGAAGTCATACGTCGACGAAGCGTAATAAAGAGCGGCTGGATACAGGTATTTTAAATAATTTCAAGTTGAATCACCTACATTTAAAATTATAGTGATAATTCTTTTACACAATGACATAATTATGTTAACTTAATATAATTCTATTATCTTGCAACTAAATTGTGCCATGTCTTTAAACTCGTGATAATATTCAAGGAAAGGGATTTTTATTTGAAAAGGTACATTATTTTAAAACTATTAAGGACCATTTTTCATCATCATATCTGTCATATCTGTTCAGACTAAAAGGCGGACCCCAGGTTTCAATGTGAAAGTCTTGGATGCGACCGGGATATCGCTAGGACCATCATGATATAAGCCTTTTCGATGTTGAAATCAAACTACGGTCTATGAATTATTTTCATTTAAACCGAATGATCTATCAACTCCATTATTTATGTTTGATGTTCATTTCATACATAAAGTATAAACTTATACGCTCGACAAAGTGTGTTGTGTGTGAAAATGTACAGCAAGGAACCAACCATTAACAGGGATTTGATGAATCACAGATACTCAAAAAATAATCTTTACATATAATAAATCTGTAAGTGATCGACGTCTGTACATGGAAGATATTTAGGAGAAAACTATTTTAAGGTGTCTTTATTATAGAAGAGAACCCAAAAATATCATTATTAAAATTTTTGTCTGTTTGTCTATTTATCGGTTTGTCTGTTTGTCTGTTTGCCTGTGCGTTTGTGCACGCTAATTTCAGAAACGGCTAATCGGATTTGAATGCAGTTTTCACTGATACATTGTGGGAAGCCTCACTTAACGTTTAATGTTTGTTTTATTCGAATCCGTCCATAAATAAAAAAGTTATGTCAATTTAAACATAACGACGTATTTTTAAGGTTGAAATCTGTCTTATTGCAATGTAAATAAGTAACTCTTTAGTTGAATTGGTTGAATCTTAATATAGTATGAACTGTTAAATGTAAAATTACGACGGTTGAAAGATTATAAATGGTCATTTTCGAAAATTAATATTATCAAATTTAAAATGAGCTCTATTCTGTATAATTTATGATATCATGTATGGTTCAGCTTAGGCTGGGTATTATCGCGCGTGTATTAAGTGCGCTGAGTAGTGAGTCATTTGCTGGATGCTCAGATTTGAGGGTTTCAACACTGGGATAACGCTTTGTCTGAAGCAAGTATAAGTGAAAGTCCTCATCGAATACGCCATTTGTTTGCAGTAATGCTGGAGTTCTGCAAACTTTCAGTAATTATGGCATAGATTTCAAAACAAATTGGCCGAGGACTTTTTCAGGCACGCACAACCAACTAATAAATCGTTGTTTGCTTGCTATTCAAGACATAGCTATATCTATCCTATAACTCAATATGGCCTCCCCGAAGCATAATTTGATGGTGTAAGAAGGTATTAATAAAATTAGGCGATGTATATGAATAGGTAAACTAAAACTATATACCCATTAAAACTAACCGAAATCCTGAAAAATGATGTCTCGAGACTAACTGAAGAACAGCGTTTAATATAATTATGATCGTGTGTGTTGTAGAGTGGAAAGTACTTTGAGCAAAATAGTAGATGCTCCGGGTGAAACTGTAAATACTTTTCTTATTAGGATGATTTTGGCGAAGGAACGAAGCTAAAGTAAGATTACTAGAGGGTGACATCAGCTACACCCGCACATTCTTATAAACATAAATTCATAACTTCACGCCTTTAACACCGAAGTGGTAGACAGGATGTGTAATTACACACCCTCACTTCGCCAGTTATGTTTCGGTCCCAATGTAATACCGGTCTCATTATTAAGCGATCGATGATTAACATTTTAAATACTCACATAACTTCAAAAAGACAGGGGTATGTGCCCGGGGTACCTGAGGATCGAATCCAAGACCATCGTCTCAGCAGTCCGTCACGTACACTGGGCCATGGCCGCTTATAAAGGACATTGGGCAAATAGTATGGCAGAAAAACCCACGGCGGACAGACATGAAATTGTGAGTATATATAAGTAAATATCTCTAGTTTATCATGGTTGTGGGTTGTGGGAATTAAAAAAAAACATATTTTTAACATTATTTATTCGGCGTAATCAATGTCTATTGTGATTTTATCTAAAAATACCGCATAGATTTTGATTTTTTGTTGGTGCCTAGCCGAGGATAAAAAAAAAAAATGATACAATATGCCCGCAACTATATATGGTACGGAGGCCATGTATACATGAGCAGTAATAATGACTTTTCGAAGTTATGTGTGTATTATATTGTTAATTATCGCTTACCCCGTGCCTCGGCGAGCACGTTAAACCGTCAGTCCCGGCTGTCATGAAGATCTTTGTCAGTTGTTACGGGGAGTCAGTACCCTAAAAAAAAAACGGATACTGGTCCAAACCATGGAATATCGCTATCCCTTTGGGTTGCGGAGGTCAGACGGCAGTCGCTCGGTGAAAAAGTTGATATTCTGTCATATCTGGTTAGACCAGTAAGCGGTCCTCGGGCTCCAAGGCGTTGGATGCAACCGGGATAACGCTAGGGCGATGATGGTGATGATGATCAATATTTTATTGGTGATAAAATCTTGGTCTCAAATGCTCATGGCAGTAGGACTTGTCCAATCTTAGATGATGATAAAAATATCAGTTCTTCGTATGTCAACTGTGGGAAATCTCTAAAATCTGGATTGTTGCCATCTAATGGCATGAATGATCACTCGGCAGGCACATGCATGCACTCGATAGACCCGATTTGTAGCTATTTTTAACAGAACGACAATTTATATTACCTAAATAGAGTATTAGATTTTTTCTTTTTTTATAAATATATTTCGAGCTCAAACTTTGTTCTCCCATGGATTCCAAAAAAAATCTCGTATGTACTGGTAAAAGCATTCATGCTCTTTCATTTTATACCAAGTTCGTCAATGTCCGTGACCGGGTCGGAATACGCCCAATGTCCTTTAACCATTTCGGCTCGATCCTGTAGATTCGAAAAATCCCTTCATTGCGCACTTCTACAGTCCCCGAGCAACATACATGCAAAATTACAGCTTCTTGCTACCAATCGTTTTGGCTGTGCGATGTCTGTCAGTCAGACACTAACGCAAGAATTTTATTTGTATAGACCGATAGCAGCCATATCGTTATCAGGAGGAAAAAGTGCCTACAATGTTTAAAACTCTGATCGACTTAGACCACACTGAGAGCTCTGTTTGTAATATTATCTAGAAACAGCTACAAAGCTAAAATTTTCCTTACCTTTCCCACCATAAGGAATGAATGCAGGATGCACGATGACAAACCGTAAAGCGGTCGAAGCATGTAGATCATACATTAAAGGATATCAAGCAAAATTACCAACACATGGGCGGTATTTTTGTCGCGATTTTTATCAGACTCTGCCTGTTATACCACGTGGGACAAGATCTGATGAAATTAATCTATGTAAAGAGTTGTGGGATATACTGTAGGATTCTATTATTGCTATGCATTTGAGATTAAATATGCGAGCGCAAGCGACTTATGAAAAAGGGCTATTTAGATACCCAGAAACGGACACGGGATAGTGAAAATTGTAGAGTACACCTATTTCTATCAACATAACGGGTTATGGAAGACAAAGAATCAACGAACTATTGTAATTCCAGTGGAATTTTTGGAATCCATCAATGCTCCTGGATTGCCATTTCAAAAGACATAACATAACTTAACACCGTTATCTCCGAAGGAGTAGGCAGAGGTGTACTACACACGCCGAGCCAATTACCATACCATCTACCGGGCACATTATTAAGCGAGCAATATTTAACATTTTTAATGCAGACATAACTTTGAAAAGTCATAGATGTGTGCGGGGGCGATGGCCGGGGATACTTGGGGATCGAACCCGATACCATAGTCTCGGCAGTGGTACGTACACCACTGGGCTGTCTCAAAAGATACATTTAAAAAGTAAAGCTTTATGATTGCACCAGAAAAGTGACTAATTTACAACGAAACGTGATCAAAGCAGAGATTTTAATAGGGTGCGGAGCAGGTTATATCTAATGTTTATATATACCCCGGATGTATTTCTCTAATTCCATACAAATTTTTCGTTTAGTTTCAAACGAGTCCAGCTTAGCTTAAGGCCAAGCGCTGTAAGTTGCGGGTGTGGATCTAAGTACTAGCTGTTTTCACACGGTCAGCTTAATGTAGCTCTGTCACGTGTTAGCGAGCTTAGGCACCTTTAGGTTTGTATCCCCGAAGGCTATTCTAATTTAGTGTACAAAGAAGCTTTAATGAAGATTATTAGATAATAATGAAGAAACAAAGTCCACGCGAACGGAGTCGAGGGCACAGCTAGTATATAATATAATTATTGTGCGTCTGTTGTATTCGTTATATAAACGCTTTAAAGTCCGCCGCTCTTTGTTTAAAGACGTTGATTTGTGACTTTTCATTAAGAATCAAATAAAATAATTTCTCATTAGCTATGTTACTGTCAAAGTTATTCTTGTAGACGCTTTCAAGTGTATTGCTCGGCTGTTGTGTTAAGAAAACAATTAATTAAAAGACAAGAGCTAAGAACCGATAATAGTTGTTTTTTACATACATACATACATAGACTCACGCCTGTTTCCCGGAGCGGTAGGCAGAGACTACGGAACGCCATTTGCAACGATCCTGACATATCTCTCTTGCTTCATTCACTCCCATCAGATTCCTCATGCATGCTCTTCTGTTCAGGGTGCTTCTAACCTGTCCTGTTTTTAGGATGTCTCCAATCTGGTCAGAGAACGTCCGCCTAGGTCTTCCCCTTCGCCCTGTCCCTTCCACACTTGCCTTATATATCTGCTTGGTCAGTCTTTCGTCATCCATCCTCTCCACGTGCCCAAACCATCTTAGCATACCTTTCTCGATACTTGTCACTACATCTTCTTTTACCCCACAACACTCTCTTATCACACAATTCTTTACTCTGTCAGTCAAAGAAACACCACACATACTTCGCAGTGCTCTCATTTCTACAGCATTTATTCTACTTTCATGACTCTTCTGCCATACCCAACTATCACTACCATACATAAGAGTAGGTACTAACACCCCTCTATGGATAGCCAAACGTGCCTTTTTAGACACGTTTTGGCTATTCATAAACGCCTTCAGAGCTCCATTCACTCTATTACCTGCATTAACTCTTCTTTCAATGTCTTCTACATTCTTACCATCTCTTGTAAACAGCGTACCTAAATATGCAAACTCATTCACTTGCTCCACTCGCTGTCCATCGATCATAACATTACAAGCCGTAACGCATTCTTCCTTTTCAAAAACCATAACTTTCGTTTTACTTACATTCACTTTCATTCCTTTCCTCTCTAACGCACCATGCATGATTGTTACCATCTCCTTTGTTGTTTTTTATACTTTACCGAAATAAATAATAATAGAAAGCTGTGTTGCTTCCTAACTTTTTAATTGAATATGCTATACCTATATGCCTTATAGAATAATCAAATGAAAAAATAACAACACCAAGGTAACAATATTTTTGACAAAATTTATTCTCAATAGTAATAGCTAGTAATTATTTCATTCAAAACATAAGTTACAGTGTGAATAAACATTTATTCAAACTTGGAATGGAAAACGATTGCATAAGTATGTCTGATAGCGAACTGCACTTTTATAATATTTTGTGCATATTTTTTAGGTCTCAAAATAGTAAGCTGTTTAATTATTACTCGGACGTTAGTTACATTTTTATAATTTGGCGTAAAGCAATACCTACTCGTATAACTTTAAATACGAGCTTAAATATGGAATAAAAAGGTTTTTCGCGTCGAGGTGGTCAAAAAATAAATACCAACGTCCGAAAATCTAATCTAAATGTAGAAAATAACAAGTAAAATGCTTGCATTCACGAGTTTTTGTTCCCGGTGTATTATTTTCCTTTTTCTTTCTTACTCACATTGAGGGGTAATATAATGAGTCCGACACAATCGTTTTCGACATGTTCAATGACTCAAAACATGCAATAAATTTAGTTAAATGTACGTGTTATGTGAAATCTCGCAGAACATGACCATGATTTATTAGCATCATTCCTTTGATTATTTTTCCTGCTTCCAGTTTCCTTTGATTTTTGTTGATGATGGTATTGGTATTTGAGCTCTAGGATCTAATTTTGACATTCTCCGATTCTTCTGGTTCTTTGAAATGATTGATGCCTTGCTAGTAAACCCAGAGTCTGGAAACCTCACGAGCTAAATATTTAGTTTAACCCACGGATAATAGTTTAATTCTTTATCCCGTTGTTCAAATGTTTGTATAATGAATCGTTGTTCGCATGATAAATTTATTATAAAATTATTATTGAACGCCCACCAAGCAACACAACAACAAGTCTGCCTTTGTATAGTAGTTGCTGTCACTATGCAAAGAATGCAGAAACTCTTTATTATGGATATTCCTACTTCATCTGTATTCAAATTGAAAACATTTTTTGTAGGAGCGATGTCAACTCAAGCAAAAGAAGCAGACTTGATTGGAGACAACTGCAGTCGAGAATTGCCGCAAATATCAGTCAAGAAGTGGAATTTAGTATGGAGCAATATCATCTTATTTATAATTTTTCATATTGGATCAATATACGCAGTCTACGCTATTCTCTTCAAAATAAAATGGTCGACATATTTTTTTGGTAAGTAATGTTTTAAGTATAACTAATACCAGATTTAGAACTTTGAAGAGTCTATATATGTATATTTGAACGAAATACTAAGAATAAATAAATTTTGTGTAACCAAATTAGATGTTCTAAAGAAAGCGTCTAAGAATTCCATTATTCTGTAAGTTATAATACATTTTCTTAATAATTTTCATGGTTAGGTTGGCTAAATAAGTCACTGTGGACAATTTTCTGTACATTTTTATTTTATACTAGAGCACGCCAGCAGCTACGCCTGCATTTTTTTTAAATTCACCCGTTTTTACCGATCCCGTGGGAATTTCGGGAAATCCCTTCTTAGTGCACCCCTACGGTCCCCAAGGAACATACATGCCAAATTTCAGCTTTCTGCGCCCAATAGTTTCGGCTGTAGCGTGTCTGTCAGTCAGTAACGCAAGGATTTTATATATTAAGATACTTAACAATACGGCACGAGGTAAAACTTGATCGCGAAGATAAGATCGAGTTTAAACTTGTATGGCCGTATTACTAATCAAGAATTAAGTGAACTATATTAAGACCTTGCACCTTATTTAATCTTCCGTAAGGGTTAAAAATTTATACAAGAAATAAAGAATTCGACGCCTTGATCTAGACTTAACTTTATATAAGTTGTTGTTCGTATAATTATGTATGTAAGTCGTTTTATGATTCCGAAGAATGTAAATCTAGAATTAAATTAGTCGTCTCATTTACAAGAGCGCCCACTTTGCGTAAATTACTCCACCTATCTGGGGGGCATGATGTGCCATTGAAGAGGCCGTCCACCGGCAGTGAACTATGGCACATGGTTATGATGATGATAATTTTTGGGTTATTAATGATATTTCCCTACCAATGTAAAGAGAGTTTGCCCTAAAAGTTATGAGTACCCGTAAATGAATGTCTTTTTTCTTTGGAAAAGAATCAGAATATTAAACGGGCACGAGAACACCCAGATTCGACATAACAATTTGTGGATCACAGTGTTGGCTAAGTACTTATTACCCTGTACTTATTTTAAGGACAACTCGTGGGCAGTACTGCTGCTTTGGGTGTAACTGCAGGGGCACATAGACTATGGGCACACAGGTCATACAAGGCACGTTTACCCTTACAAGTCTTACTACTGATATTGAACACGGCTGCTTTACAAGTAAGTACTTACCACTTATATTTTATTTATCAATTGATATGTTAATTATGAATAACCATGTCACTTCCGGTCATATCATGGGTGTTCCAATAAACGAGTGCTCCTCCGTTTTATCGGTATCTTGGATAACCTGGGATTTAATAAGAAAGAACTTTCAAAATCAGATTATGGGAAGTGGGGAACATGGCTTATATTCCTCTCATAGGCATATCAATATGTTGATTTGGTTAAAGTAGGACCGAAGTGTTGTTTAGAGTCAATCTTTTTCTGGATGAACATCGAGTGAAAATATTTATGGTTTTTTAAGTACTTTCAAATGTTCATATAAATAACAAATGAATGAGAATTTTAATACCTATTACGTAAGTATGACAAATCTTGAAGTTTAGTTTTTGTTTTGGACAGATGGCAATTTTACAATATAAAATTGTATCACTTTTGCAGGGACCTGTGATAGAATGGGTACGAGATCATCGCATGCATCATAAGTATTCAGAGACTGATGGCGACCCACACAATGCAAAGAGAGGATTCTTTTTTTCGCACATAGGATGGCTGCTGGTCAGAAAACACCCAGATATCAAAGCTAAGGGTCATACAATAGATCTAAGCGATGTCACAAGTGATCCTCTTCTACGTTTCCAGAGGAGGTAAGAAATTATATTTTTCTCTTATTTTCGAGTGAGTGTGAAGCCAACTCTGGTGTCGGAGCTCGTTGACCACCTGAAGGCTTTCAGCATGACCTAACAATTACTAAATCAATAACAGGCACCAGCTTTAGGTGCACTCCGAAGTAAAGTAGAGCTCTAATGCAAATACCACAATAAGCGATGACCTCTGCCAAGGTTGGTTCTGTTCTTTATCGTTTCGTTTGGAACAATGTACCTATAATAAATGGCAAGCTAGGCATGCTATGAGTATTGCCTTATCATCATAGGCTTCATACCATGTTTATACCATGGGGCTAGCATCAATGGTTTATCTAAATAATCAAAATTACTAACTTGAGATTATTTATTTCAGGTACTACGCGATACTTGGACCAGCAGCGTGTTTTATACTACCAAGTTATATCCCTACATTATGGGGCGAATCACTATTGATTTCTTTTGTCACATGCGTCGTGTACCGCTGTACTTTTTCGTGGCATTGCACATACTTAGTCAATTCATTTGCTCATTTATGGGGAAATAGACCTTACGATAAGAACATCAACCCTGCTGAAACCAACTATGTATCATACTTGACTTTAGGAGAAGGATATCATAACTATCATCATACATTCCCTTGGGATTATAAAGCATCTGAAGGAGTTGGTGATATTTTCAATATTACAAGGTTGTTTATCGAGCTAATGGCGAAGATTGGATGGGCGTATGACTTGAAATCACCATCAGCAGATGTGGTTCGGAAAAGAGTTGAGAGGACTGGAGACGGTAGTCATAGTATTTGGGGTTGGAATGATAATAATATTTCCTCAGAAGATCGACAGGGTGCAGTAATAGTCAGTGGTAAAAATATTTTTCAATGATATCCGTAGTATTTATAGATATTATTTTTAATGTATGTCTTGAAATGTAAATTCTGATTGCACAAAAGAATATTTAAATATATTATGTAGTATAATTTATCGTTCAACAAATTTAGGTAATTAATTGTAATTTATTAATATATTTCAGTTTACATTTAATTCAATATGTTATCGTTACTGTTGTTTTATTATTTTATTACAACTATTTCGGGTAATTTTGAACAGGTTAAACTACAAGATTAAAATTCGGCAAAAATATATGACAATACTTAATAGGTGGATACATAATGAAAACCGGCCAAGCTCGTGTCGGGCCACGCGCAATGTAGGTTCCGTAGTGGCCCATAATGGCCATTATTGATAATAACTTCTGTTTCACATGGGACTAAAAACGGGCATCTTTAAGATTAAGCCAGCGCTCCCAATGTAAACCCACAGAAATAGGTATTTATAAGTTAACCGATGATTACTCGTAAACTAGTGATGTCTACTTAGCCGTGATAGTTTTCCTTTTAAATATGTACTACATTTGTGATTTTTTTCACCTCTTCTAAATTAATATGTAACGGGTTCTGGTAGTAAAAACGCAGTAGAGGTTTTAGATGCATTTATTGCAGAGTATTGTCTCACTTCCCTTGCCACGAGTATGACCGACCAACAACACGACACTGGCCTGAACACTAAGGGCTGTAGTCTCCCACGCTGTTTCCTCCGGTAGTGTGTAGGCAGGCTGCTCGAAGGCTGCGCGTAGCGGTAGATCCTCGCAGGCCGTTGGTTCAGCGGGCAGACGCCGGCGGTGCGAGTACGAGGAGCAGGGCAGGCCAGACTCTTCGGCAGAAGTGACGCCGAAGGCGATGCAGGAAGTGTAGCGGTCTAGGAGCGTAGCCGAAGTCTTAAGGTGAACCTGGAACCTGAAGGAAAGCAGCATTAGGAGAGCCACAACCAATAGAGTCAGGCAGGCGGCGTCAGCCGGCCTCAGCTAGCAGGTAGAGAGATGGGCAGTACGCTAACGCAGTAAATGTAGTAACTTATCCACAGCTGGGACCAGGATACACGTATGTATGAAGTAGTATAATTATAGATATAGCGGTATAGAATTTAGTAGCGGTAGTAGGTTAGTGTAGAGTAGCGGTGCCGGCCTCTCTGTCGGCCCCTTTATATACCGGGCCCTCCATCAGGCTGAGAGTCCGTTTATGACCATATTTGGTCAGGCTTTGCGAGTGCGGACGATGGCTTTGGATTGGCCGAGCGTATGGGCGGTACTGTGACGCAACGCGGTAAGTACCGGACATACGTTACAATACCGCCCGCTTTAGGAGAGGATTTAACGTGGCTAACAAGGAAAATCCGACTAGCTGCGTTAGGTCTATGAGTCCGCTACTGTCCAAGCTAAGACGGCATATAGAGAGAAGGAAGGGGAAGTCTACTACTTTAGGTCCTTTATGTGCCAAAACCCAATATAATTTCCAGACGCGTCCGACAACTCGTAAACGAGGGGCGACTTTTTATTAATCACTGTGCACTTCACGAATTTAGGGGCTAGTTTCTTACAGAAGGACTTATCCTTGTCGCTCTGATAAAAAGTCCGTTTCCACACAGTGTCTCCCACATTAAACTCAGCTGGTTTACGGCGTAAATTATACGTTTGGGAATTCCTAGCATGAGCTTGAATGAGGAGTGCCTGAACTTTGTCAAATATGCCTGATAAGTGACCTATGTTTTCTGCGTAATCGTCCCTAGGTATGTATACTATAACATCAGCGTCGGTGTCGACATAGTGTGAGCCGCATAGAACTAGTTCACGTCCATAGACTAAAAAACTAGGTGTATAGCCCGTGACTTCATTAACTGCAGTATTTAATGCAAACTGCACCTTAGGTAGGAGAGTGTCTCATAATCTCTGGTCATTTCCTATAAACGCCGCTAAGGTAGAACCAATGGTTTTATTATAGCGTTCGACCGTATTGACATGTGGGGAATATTTAGGAGTATAATGAAGATTAGGGATTTTGTACTTGCGCAACATAGCTTTTAAAGTAGCACTGACAAACTGTTTACCATTGTCCAATATAATTGTAGATGGTATACCATGAACTAAAAATATTTTTTCTTCCAAAATATTAGTTATTATTTCAGCAGTTGCGCGCCTGATAGGAAAAAGTAGACAGTATTTACTAAAACAACAAGTTACTACGAAGATGTAGGCGTTTTGTTTTCTTGTGACGGGTAGTGGCCCCACCAAATCTACACTAATGGTTTGGAAGGGTCGTGAACACACTTTGGGTCGTCCCATGGTTCCCAATGGTGCGTGGTTCTGATGTTTGTGCGCGATACAAGTGTCGCAAGAATTTATGAACTTAACTACGTCATCGCGCATTTTGGGCCAATAGTAACGCAGTGCTAAGTGCTTGTAAGTTTTAAATATACCGAAATGCCCCGAAGAGGGTTCGGCATGGTTCTCTAATATAGCATTATTTCGATCAGAAGAAGGTAGTACTTCTTTCCATTCGAACTCCTTACGTAGCATACACCTAGATTTAATCAAACGATATAATTTATTATTTTTAATAGAATAGTCTGGATAGTCATTAGGCGAAGATAAACAACCATTGTAGGTGGCTGAATACCATTGATCAGTGTCAACATTAGGGTCATTCACGTTATTATTATTCGCGTTAATTATATTTACAGGTAGGGATCGTGATAACGCATCGGCTATAATATTATCCGCACCGCGCCGATGCTTTATTTCGAAGTTGAAGGCTGACAGACGAACCCACCACCGAGCTAATCTACCAGTCGGGTTGCTCAAGTTTAGGAACCATTTCAGTGCGGAATGGTCAGTATACACAACAAACTTTAACCCGTTATCTAAATAACAGCGCCAATATTCGAGGGCTGTTAGAACTGCTAATGTCTCCCGTTCTGTTATACTGTAGTTTTGTTCCTGTGCATTTAGTGACCTACTCATGTAAGCGATAGGTAGTTCCACGCCATCTATTTCTTGTGTAAGTAACCCACCGATGCCGCTCGCACTCGCATCTGTGTGAACTTGAAAAGGTTTCTCGTAATCGGGACACGATAATATTGGTGCGGAGCTTAACAATTGTTTTAGTTTACAAAACGAGTCATCAGCTTCCACCGACCACTGAAATGGTGCGGCTTTCTTACCGGTAGAGGTGAGTTTGTTCAGAGGACCGGCAATAGTACTAAAATTAGGTATAAATCGCCGATACCATGATGCAATGCCTAAGAACCTTTTGACTTCTTTTTTATTCTTAGGCGTAGCATATTGAAGAATGGCTTCCACCTTACATGGGTCTACTTGTAATCCTTTAGAGTTTACTACGTAGCCCAAGTACTTCAATTCATCACGGAAGAATTTAGATTTTTCCAAGTTGATGGTAAGGTTGGCCGATTTTAATTTTTCGTATACTTTATTTAATAGTGACACATGAGCATTAAAGGATGGCGATATAAGCACGATATCATCTAAAAAGACGAATACAGAGTTTTCGAACTCAGGACTGTTCGTAAACAAGTGATCCACCAAACGCTGTTGTGTCGCAGGCGCATTCGTTAAACCAAACGGCATAGTCACAAATCTAAATGTTCCTCTAGTAGGCACATAGAACGCAGTCTTATCACGATCACATTCGCGAAGAGGCGTCTGCCAAAAGGACTTAGATAAGTCTATACTACTTAGATATCTAGCGTTCCTAAGGTTGTCTAAAATTTCGGATACGTAAGGTAGTTTGTACGCGTCTTTTTTAGTAATAGAATTAAGTTTCCGACTATCTAAACAAAACCTTAGTTTACCGTCTTTCTTAGGCGTTAGTAAAATCGGTGACGACCACGGACTTTCGCATTTTTCTACCACTCCCAATACAAGCATTTCGTCTAATTCGTCAATAATTATTTTTAATTTCGCCGGCGGTAACCTATAATATCTTTGGCGTATCGGCGCAGAATCGCCAGTGTCTATTGCATGTTCTATTAAGTGAGTTCGTCCTAAACCGGTTTTTTCAGTAGAAATCGACTCGTATTGCTTTATAATTAACTTAGCCGTTCTTTGTTGTGACTCACTCAACTCACTAAAATATTGCAATACGTTCGTGTTACTTAGCTTATTTTCACCTAACACACTACACGGCAATGTTTTAGACATGCATACGGATGCGATATGGTTAGGCAGTAATTTAAATAGTTTCCAGAAATCGATGCCTAAAATTAAATTACTTGTAACTTCTGGAATAATATATTATAAGCTTTCAATAAGTGGGTTTGATTATTAAAAGTAGTGGGTAAGTTGATAAAACCGCGCGGCAACAATATATTTCCACCCGCGGACCGAATGGAATTAGTGTTGTGACACTGCTGTATTTCTAACCCGGTTTTAGTAATTACCTCCAGATGGGAGTTGTTACCTAGAATTGTAATGGCTGAACCGGAATCGAGCAATCCAAAAATAGGTAAACTGTTAATCGTTACGTTAACATAGGGCCGTAGGTCATTTTTAGGTTTATTATCGAGGATCGAGGCGACGGAATAACTAGAGAAATACACTTTTAGAGTGTTTAGCCAATTTCTCCAATCATCTTTGTCAAAATTGGTTGAATAGGTTGTAGAACCTAATTTAGATTTTGACACGCCCCGACCCTGACCAACTAGTTTTTTGGTTTCGTCGATTTACAGTTCGGGCAGTTAGGGAATGTCACATCCCTACAGCCGCACTTGAAGCAAATTGCAAACCGATCGCGTTTGCATTCATTCAAACTGTGATCATTGATACGGCAGCGCGGGCAGTACTTGGACGTGACTAGAGCGACAGAGCTAGATTTAGACTTAGGTTTGCTAGGTTCGTTGTTCTCAGTGTATTCGGACGTATGCTCTATAGTAGCAACGGGATAATTATTGTAGGAATTATTACGCGCTCGGTTATTAGGTTTGTGACTGTAAGCTAGGTCTGGTGCCAACGTGTCCTTATTATAATACGGTTCGCGGAATTGAGAGTTCAAACATTTCATCCGTTCGTAGTTTAAACATATCGTCTGCAGTGTTGCTATACTGTCTATTAAAGATATTGACGGAGCTAGCACTAGTGAGTAGCATGGACGTATGTTATGCAATAGGATGTCTAACTTTTCGCGTTCGGACAATCGCTTTGACGGTGACAGCCTAGCGAACAGCTGATTCACTATCGAGAGATAAATAATTATAGTTTCGGTAGCACCTTGAGTACGTCGGCGGATTTCATTTAATAACCGGTAGTCATAATCGTACGGTGTGAAATCGTCTATTAATTTAGTGGTGAGTTCTTCCCATGTAGTGAAATATTCTTTTAGGCCGCGGTACCAGTGAAGTGCGTTACCGGTGAAAATTTCGGAGGCATATGATAAAATTTTAGTGGAAGGTAGATTACGCGCGGTTTGGAATTCGGTTACGCGTTGTAGGAACGCTCGGACGCATCCCGTACCGTCGTATTTTAGCTTAGACAGTTCGCTAACTCTCAAATGCTCGCAATGCAATACTGGGGCTAACCCTGCCTGCGTCGAGGTAGACGGCGCAGGTTGGACCTCTGCCACAGCATCAGCTGAGCGAACAGCTGATTGCTCAATGGCGGACAGCTCCGCCGAGAGCTTGTCGAACCGGCTGCACAATTCGGTAATCCGTTTTGAAAACGCCGTAGGACGTTCCATCCTACGGAGTCTGTGGTATAAGTGGTTGTGCAGTGCGGTAGACCTCTTAGCTAGGTTCGCGTCGTAAGAAACAGATAACGAATTTAGTCGCTTGGCCAGCTCAGAGACGGCCTTGCTAGCGCCCTCGAAGTCCACCGCTATGGCTAGACCCGACTCCAAAATGTCATCATTTGGAATGGCTTCCAGTAATTTAGGGAGCTGCTTCCGCAGACCTAGGACAGAGGTAGCCGGCTCCTCACCTCTAATCGCGACCTCGTAAGCTAACTCGTTTTTGTTTAGCAGGAAGTATTTTATGGGGTGTGAGCCCATGGTGTATGAATAACCGCGTAAGTATACACTACACACTACTCTTACAAATGGCCTACTTTACGATTAGGCGTAAAAGTTCGACCGTTAGGACTAATTAGAAAAGCGTTAGATTCAAATTTGCGAACTAGTACGTAGTAGGTAGTTACACTAAAAGGTAGGCAATTAGTACAACAATACGTACCGGTTCGCTGTAGCTGCACCTGCTCGCTTACAATGATGGAGACCTGCTAGATGAGAACTCGAGCACGGAAAGCGAGACAATAACCCACGTAGGCGCCACTGTAACGGGTTCTGTAGTATAGAAACGCAGTAGAGGTTTTAGATGCGTTTATTGCAGAGTATTGTCTCACTTCCCTTGCCACGAGTATGACCGACCAACAACACGACACTGGCCTGAACACTAAGGGCTGCAGTCTCCCACGCTGTTCCCTCCGGTAGTGTGTAGGCAGGCTGCTCGAAGGCTGCGCGTAGCGGTAGATCCTCGCAGGCCGTTGGTTCAGCGGGCAGACGCCGGCGGTGCGAGTACGAGGAGCAGGGCAGGCCAGACTCTTCGGCAGAAGTGACGCCGAAGGCGATGCAGGAAGTGTAGCGGTCTAGGAGCGTAGCCGAAGTCTTAAGGTGAACCTGGAACCTGAAGGAAAGCAGCATTAGGAGAGCCACAACCAATAGAGTCAGGCAGGCGGCATCAGCCGGCCTCAGCTAGCAGGTAGAGAGATGGGCAGTACGCTAACGCAGTAAATGTAGTAACTTACCCACAGCTGGGACCAGGATACACGTATGTATGAAGTAGTATAATTATAGATATAGCGGTATAGAATTTAGTAGCGGTAGTAGGTTAGTGTAGAGTAGCGGTGCCGGCCTCTCTGTCGGCCCCTTTATATACCGGGCCCTCCATCAGGCTGAGAGTCCGTTTATGACCATATTTGGTCAGGCTTTGCGAGTGCGGACGATGGCTTTCTCTGATTGGCCGAGCGTATGGGCGGTACTGTGACGCAACGCGGTAAGTACCGGACATACGTTACAAATAGTTTAGCCGGCAGAGGGGGGGGGGACACTTGAGTCTAACAATTTTTTTCACTTCAAAGCTTGATATTTGACAAACCAATCACTTGATCGAAATATGATTTGAGCAAACTAATAATATTTTTTTAAAACCTATCCAATGATACCCCAGACAATGGGGTACTCAACCAAAAAAAAAATTCATCCCCACTATTATGTAGGGGAGATACCCTTAAAAAAATATTTCCCTAAATTTTATTCTACAGTTTTGTTGCAATATTGTATGTATATATTCATGTCAAATATCAGCTTTCTAGCACCAGGCGTCCTTGAGCTAGGCTGCGGACGGACAGACGGACGGATATGACGAAACTATAAGGGTTCCTTGTGGACTACGGAACCCTAAAAATGGAACGTATTTATTAACCATGGTCAACTGCACTCCATTAAAATAAATTTAAATGAACAAGTAATAACATAAACAGATATCAAAGTCGTTCACGGAAGAGAGGGTTAATTTTGAAAAGTAGTCCTTGCGTAGTTGTGGGCCTCCTCTGATTTGTCTTTCTTCATATTCAGCAAGATGTGTTACTAATACTAAATTCAATTCAAGTAATTCCAGTCTTCGGGCTATTTCGGCATTAATTAAAATTTGATTAGACTAGACAGATGACTCCGTACTCCAAGGTAAAAGCCTTAAACCAACAAGCAACCAGGCTAACGCTGAGACCCTGACGATGATTTAAGGCTTAAAAATTAATTAGGTAAACACCGCGAAAAGCGCTCCCGTCATCATAGACGTCAGCGTGAGTACGCAGCGCACGCGGGAGGTAGCGAACCGACAACGTCGGCGAACGCACGCCCCGCGGGAGGTAGCGAACCGACAACGTCGGCGAACGCACCTCCCGCGGTAGGTAGCGAACCGACTAAATCGGCGAACGCACCCCCCGCGAGACAACAAACAGCTGGTGCAACGTACCAGCGCAGACATCCGGCCCCAGCCAGCGTGATGTGGGAACCACCCAGGACGAAGCAATCGGCCGGACGCGGCGCGCTTGGTGGACGCAGCAGCTCAGGCATGCAAGCGGAAGCCACGCGGACGGCGAAGAGTGAGGCTTCGGGCTCGCTCCCGCCGGCTGCACGCGCCGCTCCGGCCGGTGCAGCGCCGGGCAGCCCCCGACGCGCACCTCCGACGGCAGTCGGAGATGCGGAACCAACAGCCCCATGGGGCATCACCGGGTCACGCCGCAAACGCGGCCTCAGAAAAGGCGGACCCAGGCACGCACCGACCAATCCGGCGCTCTCGGGACGGCCCACTTCGGCGACACCGTCGAAGAGGAACCGTCACGACGATACACCACCAAGCGCCACGACGAAGCGTGCGAGAGTGGATGCAACACCGAAGAGGGCAACGATGAGCTACGCCGATGCGGCTAACTCGCATCTGATGGTGGCCGTCGTTGCCACTCCACCCACAGACCTGACGGTGGAGCAAGCACGGCAGCTTGAACTCTCCATAGAGGAGCGCATCATGGAAGCAGCCTTTGTAGCACCGTCAAACAACGAGCCCGCACTCGCGCCATCCTTTAGAGGCAAACCCCTCGCAGCGGGAGGAGTCCTAAAGCTATGGTGCGAGAACGAGAAATCACTGGCGTGGCTTAAACGAACGGTAGCGGGACTGCAGTCACCGATCGAAGGAACCAGGCTGGCTGTCATCAAGCAGACGGACCTTGCAAAGCGCGCATGCGCATCGCTCTGGCTGCCGAGGTCGACCAGCCTGGAACTCCCAAAGATCCACCAACTCCTAGCTGCCCAAAATCTATGGTACGCTGTCCAGACGTGGCAACTGTACAGCGCTACCATACAAGAGCACGGCCTCTACCTGTCCTTGGGCATCCCCGAATCGGAGGTCCCGAGAATCGAGGCGCGCGACCGCCGAGTCTCCTTCTTCACCGGCAGCGTGTACGTACTGTGCCACGCTGCCGGGGCAGGGGCTGACAGGACGGTTGCCGCGCCCAGGGAGATGCCGCCCGCCAGCGGGCATACGCAGGGGCGAGAGACAACATCGGCCGTTCCCAGCACGTCGGGCACAGCCCACACACAACGCCCGCAGCGACAAACAGCGCTGTGACGGGAGTTGGCGACGAGCACGACTCGTCTGACGGGGAGTCCGTGGACACCAATGTTCTCGGATCTTCGTCAGACTAGAGTCGTACAAATGAACCTCCAGCACAAGCAAATTGCAACGGCTACCCTACGCAGGCTGATGGAGGTTAACCACCACGCAATAGCCCTAATCCAGGAGCCGTGGATTAGAGGCGACACCATATGTGGACTCAACAACATCGGAGGTAAGATATTGCACTGGAGCTCGGCTCCTAAGCCGAGAACATGCATATACATTCCCCGAACGGTATTAGCATTGCTGCTGACTAACTTTTGTTCTAGAGATCTCACAGCCGTGGAAATACGAACAGGGCCCAGTGATCAGACGCTACTACTAGCTTCAGTCTACATGCCCGGTGATGAGGAGATCCCATCAAAGGAGCTGGCCGAGCTGGTGCAGCACTGTGAGGACCACGGCTGGCCAATAATACTCTCGGCAGATGCTAACGTCCACCATCCATTGTGGGGAAGCCCCGAGGCAAATAGACGAGGTGAGATCCTAACTGAATACATCTACACAACAACACTAACGGTAATCAACAAAGGCTCAGAGCCCACATTTGTTAGCTCCAGATATCAAACCATAGTAGACATTACACTGGCATCGGATGGGGCCGCGGAACTTGTCACGAACTGGCATGTGTCCGCCGAACCATCCTTTGCCGACCACAGACGTATCTGCTATGACATACGAGTGCAATCTCTTGCACTCGTATGTCACATATGGGTCACACAACCAAAACGCAACCTACGCAATACCAACATTGCGAGATACAAGACCCTGCTCGAACAAGAAATAGCCATGTCAAATTTCAACGACATGAACGCAAGCACTACACACATAGAACACAACACTAACTTACTAACAAAATGCATACAACGCAGCTACCAACAAGCCTGCCCCACCACACTATCGAAAACGAGTAGTAAAACCCAATGGTGGGGATCGGAACTGGAGAAGCTCAGGCGCAATCTGAGAAAACTCTTCAACCGGGCCAAAAACACAAGGAAAGACACGGACTGGGACAAATACAAAGAAGCCCAGTCGCACTACAAGAAACGCATACGATTCCGCAGGGGAGAATCCTGGCGAAATTTCTGCACCAACATTAACTCCACATGCGAGGCAGCCAGGGTAAAAAAGATCCTATCCCAGGACAGCAACAGGACCCTAGGCTCCATCAGAAAGCCTGATGGCACCTACGCAATCACAGACATGGAAATAAGCCAAATACTAATCGAAACACACTTCCCAGGTTGCACTGTGACCGACGACTGTGATTGGGAAGAATCAGAACACAGACCACCGACCCAAACAGACTGGACGATAGCCTACAACATGGTTACCGGGGACCGGCTGAAATGGGCAATTGATAGCTTCCAGCCGTACAAATCTGCAGGCCTGGACGAAATAACACCAGCACTTCTACAATGGGGCTGCACAACGATTGTGCCACAGCTACTCAGCATATACAGAGCATCTATAGCGCACAACTACATACCACGAAAGTGGAGGGAAGTAAAAGTCATATTTCTCCCAAAACCGGGCAATACGGATTACACCCAAGCAAAATCGTGCAGACAGTTTAACCTCCTTCTTGCTGAAAACGCTGGAGAGGCTCGCTGACAGATACCTGCGGGAAGGCGCACTGCTACGCAGGCCACTACACCCGCAACAACACGCCTACAGAAGTGGTAGATCAACGGAATTAGCACTTCACTCCGTAGTGGGGACCATAGAGTAAGCGCTATCTAACAAATTAATGACCTTAGGCGCCTTCATTGAAATAGAAGGCGCCTTCGACAAAACTAAATTCACCGGCATTAGCCGGGCCCTTGACAAGTTCGGAGTTGAACAAACCGTCAGTGGCTGGATTGATCAACTCCTGAAACAAAGGGCTATTCAGTTCACGGTTAACACCACCACAAGGGGGATAGTAGCAAAAGGATGCCCACAGGGAGGTGTCCTATCACCCCTGCTTTGGAACATAGTGGTAGACGATCTGTTGAGAAGCCAGAATGACAAATGCTTCTACACGGTCAAAGTCAAAGTCAAAGTCAAAATCCTTTATTCATTTAAATCACAAAGTGACACTTATGAACGTCAATTTAAAAAAATAATTACTTAAAGCTTCTACATTTACATTTACTGCCACGTTCGCAAAGCAATAGGTAGAACCATGAGAAAGAACGGGCAATAAAACTCAAGGTCACTCTTTTTCATCGCCAGGTTTTGCATAATACATACAAATTTAAATTTTGTAAGGTGCTGCAACTGTTTCACCTTCTATGTCATTTGTATATATTTACTCTACTTAATACTCAAGCATAATGTAGTAAAATTTTGATGTTCATTTAATTAGCCTCCTGAGAATTGACATGGTGAAACAGGAGCATCCACTTACATTAAGTACCTAACAATGCAGGCAATCCGCGCAAATGTTCAGAACCATGATAGAAATGATACAGTTTAATATTAAAAATGTAATACCAGCCCGTAAGACCGACATCGACCAGTCAGGGGCCTTACTCTCCAAAATAATGACAATCTCAATTTAAAACCAATACAATTCCAATGTCAATTTCATGGTCACGTGGTTTCGTACTCTTGAAATCAATTTTTTTTTTTTTGGGATTTTATGACCTGGTAACTGGACCTTTAGGTCAAATCTTATTTTATTTTAACGGACACTGCACATTCACTTAATTTTTAAATTGTTTTAACAGTATTTTTAATGTATTTATATATCGGTTTGTAAGTATTTTTGTCTTTCAATAACTCTTCGAGTGGCGGCGGGCGGGAGAAAGAATCGCACTTAATGTTCACTTCACTGAGTTCACTAGCCAACACTAATCTGTCAAGCAGGAAGTTTTGACAGTCAAAGATAAGATGTGCAACGGTTCCTTGAGTTCCTTCTTGAGATTCACAATGTGGGCATGTATTGCTTGTAATAATGCCAAGTCTAGCAAGGTGTGACGGAGCAGTATTATGGCCAAAGCGCAATCTATTTATCGTAGTGATAAAGTCTCGGCTGGCTTCCTTCAATCTATTGTACCAGGGTCTAACAGGTAATTCTTCTTGTATACGGCCGTAAAATTTTCCTTTAGTGTCTTGGTCTTTCTTCCACAATTCTAACCATAAGTTACAAACATTTTCATTAATACATTGCAAGAAGTCAGTCATAGGAATGTCCATTGCATTTCTAACATCAATAGCATTACTACCTTCATATGCGGTTTTATCAACTATTTCATTGCCATAGATACCTCGGTGTGAAGGTACCCACAGAAAAGCAATGCTTTTGTGCTTGAGGTAATATTGATAAATTATTTCTTTGATGAAATATAGAATATAATTTGTCTTAAAAGAAACTGTAAGGTTAGTTAAGACTTTAATCAAACTCAGTGAATCAGAAACAATCAAAAAGTATTTGCTATTGTTAATTTGGCGAATATGTTTTAATGCCTGATAAACCGCATATGCCTCTGCAGTGAATATGGTGCATGTATTGTGTAGAACAAAGCTTTGAGAGAATTGAATTTGTGGATCATATATAGCAGCACGCACATAATCACTTCCTTTACTGCCATCAGTGTAAATAACATAATAATTCTTATTATCTGCCATAAACTGTAACATATCTAAATTGTTATTGATGGGATTTTGCAATTCTTTGACGGGATGTGTGATACACTGATAAGAGAAGGAGTAACATGGCCATGGGCATTGTTTTCTAATACCAGTAAAACTGTTTTCTGTTTCCAGCAATATTTTGGACAATGTTGGGGATTTACCATTTAAGAGAATCTCGCCTGTTGTTAGAGGTCCAGGATTTCTACATACAGAAGGTACTATTTTGTTTATTATTTTCTTGTTATCTGCAGCAATTAATTTAAGACAGAATCTCTCTGCAAGTAGAATGCGTCTCAAAATTAGGGGCATTATTTTAGTCTCCACTTCCATGGCCCTTATGGGAGTAGAGCACATTGCACCAGAAATTGTTCTCAAAGCCCTGTTCTGCAATAGATCTAGTTTATTTACATGAGTACTATTTATATACACTAATGAGCTATAATCAAAATGGCTTCTAACTATACTTTTATACAAAGTTGACAATATTTTCGGGTCAGCTCCCCATGTAACGCCTGCAAGACATTTTATTATATTTAATCCTTTAAGAGCATTTTTTGATATGGTTTTAATATGTTCCTCAAAGGTTAATTTCTTATCTAATACTATGCCTAAAAATTTCTTAACATTCACTGGATTTATAAATTCTCCATTATATATTACTTTTGAATATGTGTTCTCACTTCCAAATATCATGGCACTACTTTTGGAGGGATTAATTTTTAAATGTAACACATCATTGTAATAGTGAAATATTTGGGACAATGCTCTGTTAATATTGTCTATTGCAATTTCTACATTATAATTACTACTGTACAAAACAATATCATCAGCAAACTGCAAAATATCTACATTACTATTTACAAATTTACAGATTTCACTTGTATATATATTGTACAACAAAGGAGATAGTGTAGCACCCTGCATTGTACCTTTAGATGCACATTTTGGACCATGCAATGTATTATTATGCCTTACATAAAGTGTTCTACTATCCAAAAAATTATATATCCATTTACATAGTTGACCAGGCACACCTAACCTAGACATAACTTGTACAAGTATAGCCGGATCTAGACTGTCAAAAGCACCCTGAACATCTAAAAATACACAAACAGTGTTTAACTTATTATCTTTTGCATGTTTCAGGTCTGAAATTAAGGAAGTGAAGCTGTCTGCACAACTTCGTCCTCGACGAAATCCATATTGTACATGCGGAATGATGCCGTTAGATTCCATATACCAATCCAAACGATTTTTAATCATGTTTTCAAATAGTTTACCTAGACATGAAGACAGTGATATTGGTCTATAAGAGCTGGCAAGCTCGAGAGGTTTATCTGGTTTGAGTATCGGAATGACACATTGTGTTTTCCATGATTGTGGAATACATTTACAATGCCAAAGTAAATTAAGAATATTAAGAAATATTTTTTGTGCTGATTCATCTAAATTTTTAATAGTACAATAGGGGAAATCATCTAAACCAGGTGTAGTGTCTTTCCGAGATAACAAACTCATTTTAAATTCAGACCATGTAAAAGCATCTAGCAAAAATTTTGAATTTGGATTATCATTATTTAATTCGAAAATATTGCCTAAACTATTAATATTATTTAGATTGCTATTGTCAGATAATTTATCTAGAAATTGAGAAATAAACTCATCTTTATATGATTTATTACCAGCTCTTATACCTTTGAACATTTTTAGAAGATTCCAAATCTTACTTATAGGAGTAGTTCTATTAAAAGTGTTACATAAGCTATTCCAACATATTCTCTTTTGTTCTGATATGGTTCTTTTTTTAAGTGCATCCTTTCTTTTATAATCTAAATAGTTCTCCATAGTAGGATCACTTCTATATAGTTTCAATGCATTGTAAGAGGCAATAACACTTTTTTCACAAATGTCATTCCACCAAGGAGCTGGAGGTCTACTTTTGAAATTATTTGGTTTATTAAGTTTAGGAATTGTCATAACTTTTAAATTATCCAATCGAGAACAAAAATCATTATAGGTTGAAATAGGATCATATAATTTTAGAACTAAATCATTAAATATTGTTTTAGAAATAGTTTTAAACTTTTTCCAATCTGCTTTGTTATATATAAACCTATCAACAGGAGGATTAATATAATATTGATCTATATGCAGTGAAATCTCTGTTATTGTTGGGTAGTGATAGCTGCCCATGGCATCATCATGTACAGACCACTCACATATTGATGCGAGGTTAGCACTAATAAAGCTTACATCAATTGCAGACGGATTTCGTCTCGGGTTGTTAACAGTTGTTAAACTACCATCATTTAATATACATAAATCCAAGTCATCAATGATATTAAATAAATCCTGACCTCTGCTCTTAGTGGATAGACAACCAAAAGCGATGTGGTGTGCATTAAAGTCACCACTTACAAATATAGGCTTTGGAAGATCATTGATAATATTACGTAGTCTATTGATCCGTATGTGTCTACTAGAAGGAGGACAGTATACACAAAGAATAGTCAAGCTACCATGCACCGTAGATAAGGACAGAGCTACAGTTTGAATTTCTTCATAAAATCTAGTGTTTAAAACTTTGTACTTTAAATATGGCTTAATTAGTATTGCTACACCATTATGAGTATTTTTAGAATTTTTATTATAAATATTATATCCAGGTATTCTAAAACTATTGTCTTTAAACCATGTTTCGTTAAGTAAGCAAATGTCAATATTTTGTTTTTGTAAGAATTGAATCAGTAAGGGTTTTTTATTTTTAGCACTTTGAATGTTATATTGAGCAATACGTAGCTTAGACATTGTATGACTTGGATCCATTACTTGAGGTTTTTAATAAGTGTTTCTCTAATGGTATTTACAGTGGTAGGCGTATTATCGCCCTTATTACCCAGTTCCACCAACGTCTGTACCAGGGCCTTAAGTACATCGTTGTTGGCAACTATTTGGGCTTTGATGTCTACTTTAGGAGAGACATCTCTAGAGTTATTTACACTATGTACAGTATTATTTACAGATGTATTTACAGACTTATTTACAGATGTATGTACAGACTTATTTACAGATTTATTTACAGTGTTAATTGGTTTCATTTTTGGAGGTGGCAAGGGTGGAAATTCAATGTTATCACTTGAGTGTTGTTTTGTGATTGTAGCACTTGCATATGTTATCTTATTTTTCTTTTCTAATATTTTATTTAACTTAATTGGACATAATCTCGAAATTGCAAGATGAGGCCCGCTGCAATTGCAACAGCAGATCTCTGTTGGTCTATCACATTCTTTATATAAATGCTCACCTCCACAAATGGAACATCTTTGTTTGCCATTACATATCCTAGCGGAGTGGTTAAATTTAAAGCATCGGAAACATTGCTGTAATGGGGGTATATATTCGAAAACTCGGTATGAAAACAAATCGTATTGTACATTGTCTGGGAGAATATTCGATAGAAAAGTAATGCTAACTGTTTGTAATGGTACTCGCTCTTGTCCTACCTTCTTTGTGAATCTTCTTATAGCTATTATTTCATAAATTGATGATAATTTTGTGTATAGTTCTTTGTTCGAAATGTTTGCTGGTACAAATCTAATTATGCCTGTTTTTTCTATTTGCGCAGCCGGAATAAATGCTTTCAAGCCATGTTTGTTATGAAAAGCACTGTTGTTAATAAAGTTATTGGCCGTATTATACTGTTTAAATATGACTGCTATTTTATTTCCGTTGATTCTCTGTATAGCCGTCACTCCTTTTATCTCACTTGAAAATATGTGATTGAGATAGATAGGGCTCTTATTGCCTATTCTATCTTTATTGTTTGTAGCTTCTATAAACACTTTAAAATCTGTACAAGTTGCATTTTCTGGGTAAAGTCTTTTATAGTCTGGTTTTGTATAAGGTATGTAGTCATAATTCTCACCGCCGCCGCCATTACCACAGTCCTTCTCTGTCCCGCCGTCTCCAGCCTCAGGCCGAGGACGTTTATGTGAGGTGGGCGGGTTATCCCCGCCCCCCTCATTTCCCACCATTTCCACGGGTTTGCACACCTATCACTATTGTTTTGGATCAACTTTTAAGCAAAAACCACCGAATATTTAGTAAAAAATTAAAATTGAAAAATTTTCTTATCCGCGCTTTTTTAAGGTTCCCGCCAGAATCTTTTGAAATCAATGTTGTCACCATTGGATTGAAATTGGGATCGCCCTGCGATTAGGAGGACTAGTGTTGTTCAAAATGTTACTATAAACCAACATTATGACTTTGAATGTCTTTATTTTATAAATAACAAGGCAAATAAATAAGTAGAATGTGGCTAATGGTATAACTCAATGATTTTATCGTTTATAAGTCAAATGAGCCCGAAAAAACTGCTAATATCATAAATATGCCATTTTTGGCTGTATGTGGGAGTGTCGTTGCCACCACAAAAAAAGTTAACCAAGCTGCCAAAGTGCCAAACATAAACAATAAACAAAGTTCTACAATTTCAAATTACGCTCGAATAAAGTGAAAAAAGTTTTATTTTAAGTTTTCCAGTAAGAATACGACTATAATAATTGATAATTTTAGTTCCGTTGTACATATTTATTGTTACGTTACGAAGTTTATAGAAGCGGTAAGTAAAAAATACCAAGATTACATTATAAACATTATCTCGATCAATGTTTCCTAAACTGCGTGTTGTAGTCACAGATTTAACAAACAGTTGTAGTAGTATATAGGTACTAAAAAACGTATGCATTTTCAGTTATAATGGCTTATCGTCCTAGCTATGCCCAGTTAGAAGCTTTGGTGGAGTTTCTTGAAGAAAATCCAGGCATAGCCAAGTGTTTGCTTCGCACCACCCAAGCCTAGCAAGAAACTAAGAGGAAATGGGTGAATTTGGCTACCTCTTTAAATGCTCTTGGAGGAGCTAATAAGGATGGTCAACGATGGGCCAAGGTAAGAGTTTTCACAATAAGTAGATACCTATTAATAATTATGTAATTAATTCTGTATGTACAGTTGTTTTTTATTAAAATAAATTTGTTTTTAGTACTGGGCAGAGAAGAAATCTGCCTTAAAAAGGCAATGTTCTCAAATAGCCATTTCAATGAGGCAAACTGGTGGTAGCTTATCTCGTCACTTGCTAATACTGTCTAACTTAGACAATCGGCTTGTGGCTGTGATGGGTGGGCAAGAGTTTGCCATTGGTGATCCAATGCTGCAAGTCAATCCATTTCCTGACATGGTATGTAACAAGAATTTATAATTTCATGATAAATAGGAAAATAGGTATAGTTAAAAACCTAATAGGTACTTAATCACTTTATTTTTACAGTCTGCACCAGCTGTCTCACCTACAGTAGATTCTGTGCCAGTATTAGCAGAGCTTTTAGACCAAATGGACACATTCTCCATTCCTAGCACCTCACATTATCAAGCGAATCCTATAGGTAAGTGTTCATTTAAATTGTTTACCACTAATTTTAACGGTTGTTAAAATTAGTTTAGGAAAAAAAAACTCATCAGCTCATCACAAATCTTAGTTTTTTTATCAAAGGCTATATTTGGTATGAACACAAATTATATGAATATTATAAGCAGCATTGCAGCCCTAACCCAAGCTTAAGCTATGGGACTTGTGACCGAGAATTTGTGGATTAAAATCCTACCTATTACATAACTGACCTAAATTATTATTAATCTTGAGAGCACAGGCACTAAACTGAGTTAATAGAAAAGAATGAAGGCCTTTAAAAGAAATAATAATTTAAGACTGAAATCCCTGGCATCTTTTTCCTCATAGGGCCCTGAATCTTATCCTTGTTTATCTCATTTCAGTGCCACCATCAGCCCCTCTGTCTTCAGTGCCACTGCAAACTACACCATCTTCAGAGCCACTACCAGCCACACCGTTTTCTGTGCAACCACCAGCTGCGGCACCACATCAGAATATTACAATCAGACAGCGGCAACGTCGTTCTTCAATCATCCAGAGACCAATTAATCCAGAAATGGAGCGGTTTGCAATGTTGGACGAATGACATGTAGAAGCAGAGAGAACTACAGCCCAAGCATTGGCTCAATTCTCAAACTACTACTATTGAGTTCGCTTGTGGCAATTAAAGAGCGCAGAGTTCAAGCAGAAGAGGCAACAGCTCAAGGCATTGCTAAAATAGCTAGAAATTGTTTATTCTTATGCTATAATTTAAGTTGATTTCAGTTTTATATTTGGATCTCATTTTTAATTATTGTGATATATTATGACCTCAATGTTGATTCTACTGCTATATTGTTGATTCTGTTATATTTTATCTCATTGTTGATTCTTATATATTTTGATAAATAAAAGTATTTATAAGTTTAAAAAGACTTTACTATCATCCGTTACATAAAAATTAAACCATTCTGGTAATATAATTGTCTACCTTCTACTCAACCATAATTGCTGTACTAATGCAGCTCTTTTTTGAAGGCCCCCACGTAGCAGCTGCTGTTGTTCTGGCTGTCTCACTTGGTTCTTGTGGAATGGGATTAGGGTTATCTTGGTCATCATATTCTATTTCCTCCTCAAGGTCGAGTTCAGGTAAATTAATGCACATGTTGTGCAAAATACAATATGTATTAATTATTTTGGATGCTACGGTGGGATGGTAATGTAGCACCCTGTGCCTCAGTAGGCACGACCATCTTTTTTGAGGACAGCTATAGTACGCTCCACTACATTGGATGCTGAGCAGTGCACTTTGGTTTAATACTCCTCTGGGGAACCTGCAGCAGCATTAATTATAGGTGCCATCTGGTACTCTCTTTGAGCATATCCTGAATCACCTACAAATAAAAAAAAATATTAATTATTTAAAACATTTTACAGAATTACATACATAAACTCACGCCTGTTTCCCCGAAGGGGTAGGCAGAGGCATATAAAACGCCCACTTTAAGCCATTGTTTTGATCCCCACGTAATAGGTGGTGGGCCTATTGCCGTAACCCTATGCACCCATACCAACTTACAGAACCCACAGTTACAGAATTCTTATTTTGAATATGTACAAAATATTACTTGCCGAATAAGTATACAAGGTACTTACCTTCAAATGACAAATTCAACATAGGCTATATAATATGTTAACCTACCTTATACTTGGGCGCTATATCACTTCTTCTTTTAAGCATTGGCATTAAAGGCTTTATATTTGCATATATTTCCTCAAACAAATCCTTAATGACCCGGTAATTTGCCTTAAATTCGGTTTCATGCATAGAAAACGCTTTTTCCATGTAGCGCATCATACGACGTTCGTCTCGTCTTCTATTAAACTCTTTTCTCTTAGATTTATTTAAGATATCATGCATTAACACTATCCTTGCCATAATAGAAACTTACTCCAATACTTTGAAAACTATACAATGGATAAAAACTTATAAAGTAGGAAAACAATTTACAAAAAGTTACTCTTTCGTTATTGGATTTAACTCAATAAACAAACCAATCTTGACGCAATACGCAACTGTCAAAATATGCTCGGGAGTAGCTTTTCAATGCCGATCCCGATCCTATTTAGTTCCTCAAGAAAACGCCCAATTTAAATGCAATTTGGCGCTAGTGTCGTGTTCAAGAGTAGGAATTGTGATAATTACTGACAATCCCAATGTCGATAGATCGGAATTAAATTCAAGAGTAAGGCCCCAGGTCGGCTACGCAGACGATATAACCATCCTAATCAAAGGAAACTCGGAAGACATGATCCATTATCGGATGCAAGCAGCCATCAGGATCTTGGAACAATGGTGCAACCACCATGAACTGATGGTCAACCCAAATAAAACGGAGCTAGTACTTTTCACCAACAAAAGGAACACCCGTATGACCAGAAAACCAAAACTGTTTGGCACGGAGCTTAACCTATCGAGTGAAGTCAAGTACCTGGGCGTAAGACTCGACCACAAGCTAAACTGGAATAAACACATCACCACTAAAACCACAAAAGCATGTACAATCTTCTGGCAGTGCAGGAGAATAATAGGCAAGAAACGGGGTCTCAAACCATTCATCACCCTATGGATCTACACTGCCATAATACGCCCCATGCTCACATACGGTGCAGTAGTGTGGTGGCCACGCACTCAACTAAGCACAGTCAAGAGCAAGCTGCAGAGCATACAACGCCTCGCCTGTCAAGGTTACACTAAGCAAATTTCTGGACCAGGTTGCACATGTTGAGACAAGAGTAGCAGTGTTAGAGCAAGAGTTGCATGAAAAAACTTGCAAGAGCAATGAATCATTTGAAGAGACAATCTCTGAGTTAAAGAAGCAATTAAATAACCGTGACCAAAAGCTGCTCCTTAGCGACGTATTAATGGCAGGTGTTCTGGAGCAAAAGGGCGAGAATTTGCTACACACAATCAAATTGATGGCGACGAAACTTGGTGTGGTAATACAGGAGAATGACGTTGTCCACATCGAGCGCGTTGGCCTGCTCCGTAGTAATAGAAAGAACAATTCTGCTGACGCCACCGCGCACCGAACCCGAGTCATCGCAGTACGACTGGCGCGCCGCGCCGTGCGCGATGAGCTGCTACGAGCGGCGCGCGTGCGCCGAACACTCACTTCGGCCGACTTGGAAATAGCGGGCTCGCAACAGTCGCAACGTCGCATATACATTAACGAGCGACTCACTCGCACAAACTACCAGTTGTTCGCTCACGCCCGTGATGCTGCCAGGCGCCTGCAATGGAAATATATTTGGACTAAAGAAGGTAAAATATTTGTAAAAAAGGAAGATGGGACACCCGCTATTCGTGTAGTTAGATATACAGATATAACAAAAAATTTTGGGCACTGATTAGTTTGGCTACAATCTGCTATGTTAGTGTTTTCATGTATACGTTATTATCATGTTTTGCCTGGTATTTAGGCGTTGATAACTATATTGCACGTCATTATGTTGTTGTAGATCACAGCTCTGTCGAAAGTCTGTCGTCTGTTGTTATAGCTATTTTTATGCCTCTAACAATACAATTTTTGATTTTTCTTTATTTATTTTTGATAATTATTATAATAGTTAAGAACAATTCATTATTTACTTACAGTGATTATATAGATAACAATATTGTACTATTATATAAACATATTTATGGTTGCTACATAGATACACAAACAAGAAATAATTTATATACTATATACCTTTTATTATTGTTTCCACTACATGGTTGCTACTTTATTAGTATGGGTAAAACGCAATTATCTAAATTATAAGAATTTAAATTAATTAATAAATATCAAAATTGTTATGAATATATTATTATAGTACAATATATTGGCATGAATGTATTCTTCTTCTTCTTCGTGTCGATGGTTCCAGATGCGAGCTATATATTATTCGCATAATATTCGGCCATTTTAATTGCATTAGGATTGGCCGCGCAAAGCTCAGATAGCGTACAAGTGCATGGGCAAGAAGGACACACCAACAGATGCGCCATGGTCTGCTCCGGCTCACCACAGTCACACTGAGCAAGACCGGGATTCCTGAAACCCCACCTACACAAGTTCGTTCTGCAGCGTCCAACCTGGGTGCGAAGTCTATTAAGGGACTTCCATACAGGCCAGGGCAGAGTGTGTCCAGGTGGAAGAGACTCCTGTGGTGAGGTATAGTGTGACGGTGGGGGATGCTTTTCAGCCCACAGCCTACATCTTGCGGTTGCAGGCTCGTCGCTTAATGGCTTGGTGTGACGTTGAAAGCTTTATGAATGTATTAGAATGACTGTTTTAGATCAAAATATAACTAGGTACGACGTACGAGACGTTACAACTGATTCCAAAATGACAGTAAACAAATATTTGAAAGTTGGCTTATTAAGTGTAGGGTCGTTGGGTGCAAATCATGATGATTTTGTAGCTTTAATTCAACTTTGCCCTGTCCATCTTAGCCATAAATGAAACGTGGCTTAGGCAGGGAGAAGTTACGCGCGCGCCTACTTTGTCAGGATACAGCTTACGTCACGTGGCCCGCCCACTTAACGTACTTAGAGGTGGTCGGTGGCGTAGGTTTTTACGTGAGGCACGGCGTAAACGCGCGTACTTGGACGTGTGCGAATGATCCGAGGTTGGATTCTGTAGACCAAATGTGGCTTACTCTTAGGATTCAGGGAAAGAAAATTGCTGTCGGCACAGCCGACCTCCATGGCTTAACATGGACTTTTTCATAGATGCAATCAGTTTAACTTTGAGCACATTAGGTCAATGTGATGGTTTTGTCTTATTAGGAGACTTTAACGCAAACATGTTAAACAAAAACGATTCTAATACTACAAAAGTAATCAATTTCTTGAATTGCGTGAGTCTGAGTCAGCATGTTACGTGTCCTACGCATTTTACAGATGGTAGCGAAATCTTAATTGACTTGCTTTGTACTGATTTACCGGTGAGAAGTATACAAGTCGAGCCGTTTAAATCTATTAATAGTCATTGTTATATCTGTGGTGAGCTTAATATAAGAAAACAGAAATCTATACCCAAAACTTATACGTTGCGACCTATTGCAAATATTTGTCGTGAACCATTATTTAGTGATTTGGATAACATTCGTTGGGATTTGATATCGGCACAGAGTAGTGTTAATGACATGGTTAGCGCATTGAACAGATCGATAATCACGGTTTTCGATGTCCATGCTCCACTGCGGACCTACGTTATTAAAGACAAATCGTACCCGTGGATAACGGACACAGTAAAAATTATGATGCAGTTAAGAGATAGCGCCCTTACCAGATATCGCAGATTGAAAACAGAATCTAGCCAAGAATATTATAAACAGTTAAAGTCCACAGTAACTAAAGTTCTTTACCATGAAAAAGTTGCTTATTTTAAATATCAAATAAATGATCAAATAAAAATCCCCAAAAAACTTTGGCAAAATTTAAAACCCACAATATTACCTCCAATCCATGTTTATAATGTATACAATCAATTTAATGATCCAAATTATATGAATCTTCACTTTTTAAACGTCCCCGTTAGTATTTCCCAACTTACATTTTATGAATATCACCGATACAGCGATTCAGTTTTCAGTCTCCAAACAGTCAGTCAGGATGTTGTTCACCGTATTATAATGACACTGAAATCGAACGCAGAGGGTTATGATGGAATAAATTTGAAACTGGTTACGTTATCGTTACCGTGCATTATCAAAACCGTTACTGATATTATAAACATATCTGTTGTCACATCGACGGTGCCAGATATCGGGAAAGTGGCAATTGTAAGACCTATTCCAAAAGTGCCTAATCCAACAGATGTACAGGTCTTGAGGCCGATCAGTATTCTGCCCTGTCTTTCAAAAGTCTTGGAAAGAGTGGTGTGTCGGCAACTGGTGGAGTACTTAGAATCTAGTGAGATTTTGTCAGAGTTACAGTCTGGATTTAGGCATTTTCGTAGTACAACTGCACTTTTAGATGTGACGGATAATCTGCTGTCAGCTCAGGATCGAGGTATGTGCACGCTTCTTGTCCTATTAGATTATTCTTGCGCGTTTGATGCAATAAATGTAGATTTATTGTTATCTAAACTGAGCTTTTATGGATTTGACAACAAGACACTTCTATGGTTCCATAGCTATTTAAAGAATAGGTCCCAACTTGTAGAGCTTAAACTGAGTGATGGAACTACTGAAACCTCGGCATCCGCCTCTTTTAAAAGAGGTGTGCCGCAAGGTTCAATATTAGGGCCTATTCTCTTAATTTTGTATTGCGCCGACTTAAAACAAGCTATAAAAAACAGCAACTACCATATTTACGCTGATGATGTGCAAATTTACTTGTCTTTTAAGCCTGGAGACTACAAAGTGGCAGTACGACAAATCAATGAAGACCTCGAGAGGTTAAGCGCCTGGTCCGAAAATAATTGCTTGTTGTTAAATCCATCAAAGACAAAGTATATAATATTTGGCTCAAAAAATCAACTCCGCACGTTAAACACAACATCAATGGTAGCATTGAACGGTAAATCATTGGAGCGCGTGTATGAAGCTCGTAACCTGGGACTGATTATGGACGCTGAACTTCGGTTTGAAAGACACATTGCTGACGTCGTGAAGAACTTGTTTTACAGACTAAGAACGTTGTATAAAATGCGCCCCTTTCTGTCGGAAGAATTACGTGTCCAACTGGTTGAATCCTTGGTACTTAGTAAGTTGAATTATGCTGATTCTGTGTATGGGCCACGGTTGTTAGCGCCGGCAAGTACAGAGACTATAGAACGCGTGTGCTCGTTTCCGTTTTACAGTACCGTTCAGATCTCATATTACGCCTGTTCTAAATAAAAATCTCATTGTAAAAATGAAGTCGCGCAGGAAGTTGCACTTGGCATGTTTGTTGTTTGGTGTTATTACATTGAAACTGCCAAAGTACTTGTACGACAAGCTAACGTGGGTAGCTGGTTCTAGAGCGCGCCCTGTCAGCCAGTGCTCAAAACAATTAGCGATACGACCACACAGGACAGAAGCGTTTAGAGGCAGCTTTATCTATGCTGCTTCTAAGTGTTGGAACAACATTCCACCGCCATTACGTAACATTAAGACAGTAAACACATTTAGGAAACGATTAAAACAATACCTCATAGAGGAGCAGAGGAAGCTCGGTAACATTAATTTAAATGCTTCCTTCATTTAATAGTCTGGTTGGTGTGAGCGTAATCCCATATTGAATAATATAATTTGTTCAAACTATATGCACTGTAATAAGTTAAGTTGATTGATTTGATTTGATTGATGATTTGATTTAATTCTTTTATTATGAAATATTTTTATTATTTTTACTTTTGAAATTAACTATTTAATTATGCTATGTAGTCAAATATTATATAAAGGTATTTTATAAATCTACATTTAATATGCAATTATTTACAATTATTAAAATTATCTAAATAGACAGCTATTTTAAATAATAATTGCCTTATATTTCATTGTTATTTAATTAAACAAATATGTACCTACCTTTACGTCATTTATCTTTTGTTTTCTGTATTTGACGTGCTTTCTACTGTTTTAGTTCTATCTTTCTCACTGTCTGTGTAGTGTGTATCTTTTTTTAAATAATTATTACTGTGTATGTTTTTTTTTTTCTTTATTATTATCTATTTTGTTTGTTTATTACTTATATTTGTTTTTTTTTAACTTATTATATTAAAGTCAGGATGTAAGTTTCCGTGGTGACAAAGCCTGGCGCTGATTTTCAACTAGGTCCCTAGGACCTAGTTGAGAATCAGCGCCAGGCTTTGTTATTCAAAGCCTGGCTTCTCGCTGAACTAGTGTCCCTTTTTGGTCAAGAGGTGACAGACAATTATTGTTATGTTATTAGTGTTAACTATAGGTATATGTATTATAATTTTTCATATTTTTTTTTCATCTGTGGTATTTTTTTGTATTGTCTCAACTGAATTGTTATATGTCTTTGTGTTACTTACCTATATGTCTGTTTTATTTATTTTCTTTTCTTTTAATTGCTTTGTTACCTTTCTTAACCAAAATAAATATTATTTTCTTTCTAAATTCTCCTTCATGAGCGAGTCTGACTCGCAATAGCGAATAACTTTTATAATGTTTCGTCCTTGGTGTTGTAGCCGTTTGCCATTACAAAGCTTTGGTGCATTAAGATTCCGCATTCAACAGGACTGGAACACCAACGTTCAGTCTCAAGTTGCGTGAAGGTACTCCTGAAATAATTGTAAGGAGTTCAGAAACTCTATAGGGTACGAAGTAACTTGGTCAGTATTCATGACAGTATCGACCGAAAGGTGCTCAACAACATCACTTTGCATACAGACAAATGTCAAAGCCATGGTCCGATATATCTCTATACTTACACACTTTCACATTTAAGAGTAGTGAATGTTGTTTCAGCCGGTTTAGCGTGAAATCATAATATCTAAATAAAATCATAATAATTTTCGCATTTATACCTTATATTAGTAGGGATTGGCAAAGGCTGTTACAATAATTATTAGTTTATATAAGTAAGCGAATGAAGTAATGAAAGTGCACTATATGAAAATGTATAATGTGATAGTACTGACAGCTAGTACATGCGCAGCACTCAATTATTACAGCGCATGCGTTCTTACTGTCAATAGGTAAGAGGTTTGTCCCTACAAACTTCGACCCTCTCTAAAATCCCTCCCAGATTATTTTTTGCATTTATTGTATCCTATGTGTTTTTCCTGGTTCTGAGCTACCTCATCACCAATTTTCAGTCAAATCGGTTAAGCCGTTCTTGAGTTATAAATAGTGTAACTAACACGACTTTCTTTTATATGTATAGATGTCTAGAAAAGGTTAAGAACTTTGACAAAGCAGCGTTTATTTTATGTCAGGTGCTTCTGTACTAATAGACAGGGTGTGCTAACACTAACGACTCCTCGCGCTCAATTAACTGCCTATTGCGTGCGGTTTCGTTCGAACCTCCCGCTATATTTCCCACTTAAATGGTGCGTGATATCGTAGCGAGTTATTGTAACGGAGGTTCTTACCGCCCGAAGTGTGAAGGCCGACTTGTAACTCGTTTGGTCTTTGTATGAATACGAGTAAGAAATGTGTGCCTAATATTGATATTGTAGGTAGGTAAATTCAAGTTTGATACGCAAAAGTTTTTAAAATATGATGTTTAGGGGTTATAATATTGCTCTTTCTGTAAGTCTTAGATAGATATACATATTTGACTGCCTCGTTGGTCTCGCGGCATAAATGTGCGCGTGGGCTTGAGAGTTCTCGGGTTCGATTGCTGGGTCGGGCAAAGTGTTATTGGGTTTTTCCGTTATGAAATTCTCAGTAGCAGCACGGAGTCTGGTAATGTGCCCGGTACGGCAATAGGCTCTCCCCCTATTACGTGGGACCTAAAACTTCATGGCGAAATGTGGGTGTAATATTACACCGCTGCCTACCCTTTCGGGGATACAGGCATGAGTCTACAAATAAAAAATAAAGTAAATAGATAGATATAAAAAGAAAGTCAGCGATAGTCTAGTGGAGATACCATCAGACTGCCATGCAGAGTGTATCAGGTTCGAATCCACTGCGCGCACCAATGACTTTTCGGAGTTATATGCGTCATCATCATTGTCTTGCCCTGGTCCCAATTTATTTGGGGTCGGCGCAGTATGTCCTTCGCTTCCATACTTCTCTGTCACCAGCCATCCGATCGTTTATCCCTTTCTCTTTCATATCCATCCTCACACAGTCCATCCATCTTTTCCTTGGCCGCCCTCTCCCTTTTCGTCCTTCTACATGCAAATTCATCACTTTCTTACCTACGTACATCTCATCTCTTCGCATAACATGTCCATACCAGGCCAATCGACTCCCTTTTACCTTTTCATCAATGGGCGCTACTTTCGTACTACCTCTAATGTATTCATTCCTAATTCTGTCCATTCTTGTCACTCCGCACATCCATCGTAACATTCTCATCTCAGCAACATGCAATCGTTTCTCATCCATCTTCTTTGTAGCCCAACACTCAGCTCCATACAGTACGACAGGCCTTATAACCGCCTTATACATGCGGCCTTTTAACTTCACAGGCATTTTGTGATCGCAAATTGTGCCTGAGACCTGTCGCCATTTCATCCATCCTGCGTTGATTCGTTGCCTAACATCCCGATCAATTTCGCCGTCATCTTGCAGGAGTGAACCTAGGTAGCGAAAATCGGAGCATACTGGTAGAGGTGTACCGCCGAGTGTAACCGGTATAGGACTGGAGAGACCGCCAAAGTCACAGAACATATACTCTGTCTTGGTTCTGCTTATTCTCAGGCCTACATTCTCCAATCTCTGCCGCCACTCCTCCAGCTTGCTCTGCACCTTTTGTCCATTCTCTGCTACCAGAACGATGTCATCGGCAAACAGCATGCACCAGGGTGCCTCTTCCTGTATGTCCGATGATATAGCATCCATAATTAACAGGAAGAGGTAGGGGCTAAGGGCCGACCCCTGGTGCAAGCCTACGGCCACATCGAATCTGGCTGTGATACCGGCCGCGGATCGGACTTGCGTTCTGCATTCAGCGTACATGGCTTGAATCAACGTCAGGTATTTTCCAGGCACTCTTTTCTTCTTAAGGGCCCACCACAAGACTTCACGAGGCACTCGGTCATATGCCTTTTCAAGGTCGATGAATACCATGTGCAAGTTTTTATGTGCCTCCCTGTATTTTTCGCACATTTGGCGAAGTGCAAAAATAGCATCCACCGTACTTCGACCAGGCATAAAACCGAATTGGTTTCGTGAAATCTCACTCTCGTCTCGCAGGCGTCGCTCAACTACTCTCTCCCATACTTTCATACTATGAGGCATTAACTTTATTCCCCGATAATTGTTGCACTCTTGGATATCACCCTTATTTTTAAAAATGGGCACCAGGTAACTGTTGCACCATTCCTCGGGTATGGTCTCCTCGTGCAAAAGCTTATTGAAGAATAAAGCCAGCCACGTCCATCCATCATCTCCTAACGCTTTCCATGCTTCCACTGGTATTCCATCTGGTCCTAACGCTTTCCCATTCTTCATTCCACTAACAGCCTTTTTTACCTCATCTTTACTTATTTCCTTCACTAAACCAATATTCATCTGCTCACTTTCAAGTTTTCCGCTCCAATCGTTCTCTTCATTCATTAACTTTTCAAAGTATGTCCTCCATCTTTCTTTTATTCTATCGTCGTCCATAAGAATCACTCCTGTTTCGTCTTTCATGCACTTAATATGGGAAACATCCTTCGCCTTTCTCTCTCTAGCTTTAGCCATGCTGTATAAATATTTATGACCCTCGGGTTTTTCCAGTAACCCGTACAAGTGGTCTAGGGCTTTGGATCTAGCAACGGCTACAGCTTTTTTGGCTCTTTTTTTACATTCATCGTATTCTATCTTCTTACTTCCTTCTAAAGATTCATTTCCTCCTTTCACCAGCTGCCATTCCTTAAATCTTGCTTTCTTTTCCTTAAGCGCATTCTGTACCTCTTTTGTCCACCACCACGTGTCCTTATCTTTCATTCGCGTCCCTTTCGACTCTCCTAAAACATCCTTTGCTACACACTTTATACATTTACTCATCTCTTTCCAACACTCATTGACACTGCTATCATTCATATCGCCCATTTCTAACATTTTATCCACCACTCTATCTCTGAATTTTTCTACACATTCATTCTTCTCTAACATATGCCATTTTATTTTTGGAGGCAGTTGCTGCTTGGTTTTTTGAGAGCTTAGTCGAATCTGAAGTTCAACTATCAGGAGCCTGTGCTGCGAGACTAAATCTTCTCCTGGTACCACTTTGCAGTCTTTGACCCAGTTGAGTCGATTTCGCCTTAGTAGGAAATAGTCAATCTGGGTCATGTGGTGGCCGCTATTATATGTAACTAAATGTTGTTCTCTTTTCTGAAACCAAGTATTTGCAACTGCGAGGTCAAAAGCGGCAGCAGCTTGGAGAATTGCTTCTCCCTCACAATTTCGGCTGCCGAATCCCCAACCTCCATGTACTCTTTCATACTCTCCACTTCTTCGTCCCACATGTCCATTAAAATCACCTCCCACAATAATCTCTTCATTCTCCGGTATACCCGTCATCATGCTATCGAAATCCATCCAAAACTTCTCTTTCTCACAATCCTCACATCCTACCTGAGGGACATACACACTTATCACATTCAAAATAATACCTTGCCACATCACTTTCACAGCAATCATTCTATCATTAATTCTATTTACACTTGTCACACTATCTTTCATATTTTCGTCTAACACAATTCCCACGCCATTTCTTTTTCCATCACTTCCACAATAATAAAACTTGTATCCTTCTCCGATCTCTCTAGCTTTCGTACCTTTCCATCTTGTTTCCTGCAGGCATGCCAGATTTATTCTTCTTCTTTTCAAAACACCAGCTAACTCTCTAGCTCTTCCAGTCATCGTACCTACGTTCCAACTTGCATACCTCACCCTTACATCACAGGCTCGCTTCTTACGTTGCACTCGCCCGGAATAGTGCAACAACCCTTGCATACTTCTCGCAGGTGCCGGGTGCTGCCCCTGCGCGTCGCCTGCGGGGAACGCCCTAATCCTTTCGCACTCATTGTGCGAAAGGATTAGGGCGTTGAATTGTTAATTATCGCTTGGCCCTTGCCTCGGAAAGCATGCCGGTCCCGGCTGTCAAGAAGATCTAGATCTTTGACTGTCGTTATAGGGCGTGAATCTAATACTTCTAATACTAATTTAAAAAGCTGAAGAATTTGTTTGTTTGTTTGTTTGGTTGAACGCGCTAGTCTCAGGAACTACTGGTCCGATTTGAAAAATAAAGTCAGTGTTAGGTAGCCCATTTATTGAAGAAGGCTATAGGCTATATAACATCACGCTATGAGCGGCGGGAGTAGAGCAGTAGCCTTAAATAACGCGGGTGTAACCGCGGGCATCCTCTAGTAAATTAATAAACGGACACTAGTCTAAACCATGGAATATCGCTCTATGGAAAAGCTAATATTAAGTCAAATCCGGTTAGACTAGAAAGTAGACCTCGGGTTCTAACCGAGATAATGCTAGCAGGATGATGACAAAATCGCATTTTCCTGTGAAGGTCCCATAAATTCGGTTCAGCCGTTTCAGAGATTACCCTGGACAAACAGAAAGACTAATTTTGTTTCATCTCAGCGGTCATCTCCTTGCACTCGTATACTTAGGTCGTAGTAATATAGTTTATTTATTTATATATGTATTATCTAGTACCAGTGAAATTATTGCAGTATTTTGGATTCTTCCTTTCTTTCATCACACATACATCATCTTCTGATAACCCTACATCCTTATTTAAAATATGATTATAGGAAAATAAATGTTTAGTAAAGCTAAATTTAACAAAATATTTGAGATATCTTTAGCTTTCGACTCTAGATTCCTATCTCTAGCCCTACTTTGAAATAACTACAAAGAAAAATTGTATTTAAACTATTATTAAATAGATACATAAGAAAAGATTTGTGAACTCAGGGAGCACGTTGGGATATTAACGTAATCCTTCTCAAAGACGTCTTATTTTGTAACTTTGTACTATTACTTAAAAAATACAGAGAAACTGTCCAGAAAATATTGCGGTTTTATTCAAATGTATGTGATTTGAGACCAAATTTTACTGAAGATCTTTTTTGATTAAGTAGCAGACTACTAAAGTGCAGAACTATTAAAATTTAAACTTTTAGATGAGAAACAGAAAATTTGGAATTTCAATGCCCTTATAGTTTTGATTAGCCCCATATATTGATAGTTTACCATCACTCATAATTTGTTGCCTTACCTGTGGTTTTATTAAAAAAATTACCTATCTTCGAAGTACATATAATTACATACTTTTTGAGTTGAAACAGAAGTTTTTTACCTTTTTCAAGCTGATATACCTGAGCTTAATATACTTGTAACAAAACAGCGAGCATTTGCAAACCAGCGCCAGATACATAATACATAATTATTATGTCTGGCAATACGCTGAACTGGCTTCTTATTAGTTTTTTTGGCATCGTAAGTTAGTTTTTTTGTCTTTTGTTTGTAGAGAGAAATAAGTGATTGACCATTGCTTTTGTCTTTTCTTCTTTTCTAAACGTGTGCATTAAATGATGTTTTGATTTTCTGGGTAAACACACTTGCTTAAAGAAATTCTCTGGAAAATATCTAACAGAAAAGTAATCTTGCAACTAACATCCATCAATCTCCTTCACAAATGACGCAATAAAACTGATTTACTAGAATTGTATGCCACGTATTCTAAAGAAACCAATATACAGCAGAACAATAGTTTCTCTCAGTAACGTGCGCTTTGAAACTGACGTAAACCTTGACTAGCAGTTTACATCGCACCGCGTGTCTACAGCATTTGTAAGATAATGCTCTCTAATAACTAGAGCGACGCCAGTTTCCACTAAATTTAACTGTACTTAACTCGCAAAGAGCCCTCTATCTTACATTGAATTTCATTTTAGCGCTAAAATAACGGTCAGGTGCGCCGCGCCGGTTAGGAAATTTGCAATTCAGCAATCGATATGCCTTTGCTTTATTGCAAGCACCTCGAATGGGGAAGTTTCCTGCAAGTGAAATAAATTATAGAAGTATTATTACCTAGAGAAACATGTCAAAATAATAGTAGTTTCATTCATCAATTAATGTTAAAACTTTATTTAACTTTTTTATCGAACATATTATTATTAAAATAAGTATTCTATATTATTGATAATAAGTATTCTACTTGACAGCAAAACACTAATGACGTCACTACGTCATATTTCATACAAAACCCTTGGCAAATGTCGTTTTTGACATTTCATTAAAAGTGCTTGATTTGACTAGTTGGAAACAACCCTATTGTGAGTTTGATCTTTTTGCTCTTCGTACACTCAGTAGTTATCCTCATATTTTAATGGTTGTAAAATAATTTTAAACTGCTGGCATTGTACTTCTTTACTATTGTAAAATAGTTTGGTAAAAATATATTAATTCTTTAGTTTAGATGCTCATGTAAGGTGTTGTGGAGGATAAAGGTGTGGTGTTCCTCCAACTAGAGGGAGGATCCTCTAACCAGGCTGGGTGATCTTGCCTGGTGGACTGTCAGTCCGACGGACGTTTTTCAGATGTTGTCTAAAATATACAACTCGACGTGCGAACTCTGCTTGTGCGACTCAGCACCTTGTTTCCGTAGAACCGTGTCCAATAGATGTCGCCGTATTGTGTCTGTTGAGACTTCGTCGTCGCTCGCTAGATGGCCTCAGTTGTATGTAGCTACCGCTACAGTGTGTAATAAGTAGAGCTAAGTGCATGATGTTGGAGCACACGGGCTTTAAGGCTTTGGCCTGATATCTAAATAAAATGTGTTTATCTATTATTCGCCTTTTTAAGCCTTAGTTAGTTAGTTAGTTGGACAGATGTTTTCCGCACTTAGCCACTTAATTGGGCCATTGTGCGTTAGCAGTGACACGGTTGTCGCCTGCTACTCATACCATGCAAGCTCCTTCCAGAAGGCCATGAGTTGACCAGTGTTGCGTATGGCTTCGCTCATGGTTCTGGGGTTGTTCACGAACCTCGTCCGTTGGTCGCTCACGCTAGTATAATGTAGGATCACATGAGCGGGTGTTTGTTCGTTCTCCATGCAGCCCCTACATAGTGGCCTGTCCGTGACGCCGATGTTGTAGAGATGCTTGTTTAGTGGACAGTGGCCGGTTATTATGCCAGTCAGATGCTTGAGTGTTTTCCTGTTGGAGTGCAACAGTTTTTGCGAGAGTCGTTTATCTAAATGGGGAAAGGCATCTTTAGATTGCCTACACTCTTTTAACTCTGCCCACTCTTTTTCATGTTGTTGTAGGGTTCTCTCGCGTAACCACGTTTTTAGTTGGTTGAAAGGTATCGGAACAATTGGTTCGGGTCCCAGAGTTGTTGTGTCCGATCCTTTCCTTGCCAGTTGGTCTGTTGCGTCATTGCCCGTGGAGTCACTGTGTCCTCGTATCCACTGGAGCGTGACCCGATTCCTCGCTGCAGTTTTCTGCAGCTCTTGGTGGCATTCCATAATTAGGCCGTTGTTTAAGCAGTTGCCATCGAGTGCTTGTAGTACTGAGGCACTGTCTGTGATGATGCGTATTGACAGGTTGCTCACGTTTCTGGCCGCGATCGCCGTCGCCGCCCTTGTAATCCCAACGCATTCAGCTTGGAAAATGGTGTTGAGTTTACCAAGCGATGTTGAGAGATTGATATTCAAGTCATGGGAGAATACTCCGGCACCTGTCCCATACTTTGTTTTTGAGCCGTCTCTGTATACTCTAACTTCGTGTATACCAGAGCTATCCTTGTGCTCTTCTTGCAGTTGTATGCGGTATTTTTGTCAAAGACAAAGGTTTTAGGTATGAGGTCGCACGTTGCATCTAGCATCGGGATCTCGTTAGTTAACGTCCTTTTCAGGCGTGCATGGGTTATTCGGTCATCTGTTCTCCAGAGCCCGAACTTATCGAGCCGGATAGAAGAAGACACGGGCTTGTGCCCGTGTCTTCGTCCACGTAGACTACTGTGGTGGCTTTGTACGGATATTAAAAAGCTTCATAAAGCCAATTGGCTATGGTCAAGGAACAAAATTTCCAAGTTCCTAGTGCTCGCTTTTAAATCACTCTAAAATTTTATACCAGTTGAGACCAGGATATCTTTCTGCCATTTTGCTCTAAGTAAGCAGCAAATTGGACGTCATCGTATTGCTTTTGAAATGCTTCTTTAAGTCATATCAGGTCCATGAAGCAAGGTTGTCAATAAAACAAATTATAAAGGCGTCTCTATTCACAGAGTACAGCACAGTACAAGAATTAAAGGCATACTGGCCTTTCACAGATCGACTACCAGCTGAAAATTTCAACCCAAACGTAAAATCGAATTTATGGTTCACACTTAGTATCTATTATTTGATGATATTGACTTCACGTCACAACTGTAGATCGTAGATATATTTTGTAGTTGAAAACAAAGGCTATGTGCTCTTCGAAGCACAAAGAAATATAGATATTTCTATGCGAACAATATAACCAATCTATAAACAAAATGGTGAGAAGCGGTCACCGGTTTCGCACGGGTAACTCAAGCTCCTCGATAACTTTTACAGCTTTCAACTGGAGGTGTAAAATCGTTACCGTCGTAACAGTTTCATGTTCGTTTAGTTTTATTTCCGTCTGACGAAAATAGTTGTAAATATATAATATATATAATTAAATACCTACTATGATTGTGGCAACCCGCATTAATAATTTAATCAATTCCCGGTAGATTTGAACACAGTAGGTTTTACGTTAAGATTATTCCGGCTCTAGAAATAATCCTCTAATTAACGGCATCACAATTTCCTGTGCGGATCTTAGCTAAACCACTTTTCTACTTTGCTAATGTACAAAGGAACCAAATAATCAGGGATTATAAATTTACATTCGTTATCACATTTTCTACAAATAATTTTATAGCACGCAAATCATATCTAACCAAACATATTATGCAAATAGGAAAACCGTTCAGGCATTACTTGTAAAGGTAACGATGCTGAAAAAAAATCAATAAATTCTTGAAAGGCGAACAGAACTAAACATAGTCAAAAGAAAAACATTTATTGAGAATAAGGCATTGTCAAGTAGGTAAATAGTTTGAATGGTCACGAAGTACCTTCATTAGGGGTCGTTCTTTACAGTGATGGAGTTAACGAAACGTGCCCGTAAAGCAGCGAGGTCGAGATGTAGAGACAAGTCAGACACGTAACAGTTGCAATAATACAAAAGAAACAATTTCGTTTACTTTTTTATCGATAACTAGCTTTTGCCAGCAGCTTTGCCTGCGTTGGTGTCAGCAGTTATCGCGACACATGGTAGCATTAGTGCTATTTGGCCAACTCTGGTGTCGGAGTTTTAAGGCCTGCGACATGGCCTAACGATTCTTATCCTTGGATAAAAACCGGGACCGACAACATTTTTACATGCCCTTCGAAGTATGGTAGCGCCAAGAGGTAGAGGATTCCTGAGGAAGGTCTAGGTGCACGATTAAAGCGGTTGGAGCCACGAGAGAAGTCTAGTTATTTATAACTGTATGCTAGAACACGTAGTGATTAATTTCATTGTACTCCTTCAATATTGTAGCTTTGGATTAATCTTAATCATTTTATAATTTGACTGACTATGTGCAATTAATTGTGCACCATACATTCATCCTCCTAGTGTTGTTCTAGTTGCTACCCGGGCTCTGCTTACTAATCTAACCGGATTTGACTGAATATCTTCCTCAAAGCGATTAGCTGTTTGTTACGATATCGGTCTGACCTTCGCAACCGAAAGGGATAACTACATTCCATGTTGCGTTAGTTTATTCAGATGTACTGACTCCCTGTATCGAATGTCGAACATCTTCGTGACAGCTGCCGGGACCGCATGCTCGCCGAGGCAAGGGGCACCACACATTGTGTGTCATATAAACCAATAAGTTAGCCGTCAAAACAGTTACTCCGTGCGACGTTTGTTTCTCGGATAGTTTCATAAATCTGTCATGAAACAGTTGTTAGTATTTTCGCGGGCAATTCTAAAACTCACTATATGTGATTTATTTCTTCTTGTATTATTTTTAATGGATTGTGATGTATTTCTCCTTGTAGAAAAACAGCTGCACTATTTTACAATATGCTTTTTGAAATGAAACTGATATTATTTTTTGTTTAATTGTTATGTACTTTTTGATAGGTTTTAGATAGTGAATGGCGTATCTAGATAATTAATAAAAAATATTTTTAAATAAAAAAAATTGGGCAAGTGCGAGTCGGACTCGCGCACGAAGGGTTCCGTACCATCATCTATAAAAGAAAATCACGTTCGTTGTATGTATACTTAAATACTTTATAAGTTTCTACCTGTTTATTAAGCTCGAGTAACAAATTGCTTAAAAGTTACGTTTGTTGTATGGGAGCCCCCCTTTATTATTTACTTTTTTTAAATTTAATTATTTATTTTGAAAGATAATATACAACTACATATTCTGTGAAAATTTAAAGCGTCTACCTGTTACAGTTAGTAATTTTGAGCAAAAAATACGAAAAAAGCACGTTTTTTGTATGGGACCCCCCATAAATATTTTCATTTTTTTATTTTTAGTATTTGTTGTTATAGCGGCAACCGAAATACATAATTTGTGAAAATTTCAGCTTTCTAGCTATCATGGTTTAGGAGATACAGCCTGGTGACAGACAGACGGACAGACGGACAGACAGACAGACAGCGGAGGCTTAGTAATAGGGTTCCGTTTTTACCTTTTAGGTACGGAACCCTAAAAAACGACTTCAAAAAACACAAAGGCCAAGTATTTCTGATCTGACTATAAAACCTCTACACATTTTTATATAACTTTCGTTGTTTGTAATTTAGTAACTTTTTGAGTAAGGGCTTGGCACCGACTCCTAAAATTGTTGTTTCAAAACCAATTATTTTTTGTTTTTTAGTTCCTTTGTGTTTTTGAAGTCGTTTTTTTTATTTAAAAATAATTTTTATTTTATGCTGTTTAGTGGTATACTAAACAGCATAAAATAAAAATTACTAAAACATAGTTTGTGGACTATGAGAAAGCCTTCGATTCGATCGAACTTGGGCGGTGCTACAGTCTCTCCTACGGTGCCGGATTGACTACCAAAATATCGAAGTGCAAACACTTCATTGTATGAAAACGCCACTATGTCAGTCCGCCTCCAGGACCAGAGTTCGAAACCTATTCAACTCCAGCGAGGAGTGAGACAGGGGGATGTTATATCCCCGAAACTGTTTACCACTGCGCTGGAGGATGTTTTCAAGCTTCTGGACTGGAATGGACTCGGCATCAACATCAACGGCGAGAACATCACTCACTTTCGATTCGCAGACGATATCGTAGTCATGGCTGAGACCATGGAAGACCTAGGCACAATGCTCGATGGCCTCTGTAGAGTCTCCCAACAAGTAGGTCTTAAGATGAACATGGACAAGACGAAAATCATGTCGAACGTCCATGTTGTACCTGCTTCTATTCAGGTTGGGAACTCTACGCTCGAAGTTGTCGACAAGTATACCTACCTGGGACAAGTAGTCCAATTAGGTAGGTCTAACTTCGAGAAGGAGGTCAATCGTCGAATCCAACTCGGTTGGGCAGCGTTCAGGAAGCTACGACATATCTTCTCGTCCGATATCCCGCAGTGTCTCAAGACGAAAGTCTTTGACCAGTGTGTGTTGCCAGTGATGACTTACGGATCAGAGACGTGGTCGCTCACTATGGGCCTTATCAGAAGGCTCAAGGTCACTCAGAGGGCGATGGAGAGAGCTATGCTTGGAGTTTCCCTGCGAGATCGAATCAGAAATGAGGAGATCCGCAGTAGAACCAAAGTCGCCGACATAGCTCTCCGGATAGCCAAGCTGAAGTGGCAGTGGGCAGGGCACATAGCTCGAAGAACCGATGGCCGTTGGGGCTGAAAGGTTCTGGAGTGGCGGCCACGTACCGGACGACGCAGCAGAGGTAGGCCCCCCGCAAGGTGGACCGACGATCTCATCAAGATCGCGGGAGGCGGTTGGAGGCGGGCGGCTCAAGACCAGTCTGTGTGGAGAACCTTGGTGGAGGCCTATGTCCAGCAGTGGACGTCGTTTGGCTGATATGATGAGTGGTATACTAATAAAAAATAGTAATAGGTGGTAAGTAGGTACATAGGATAGTGTAGGTGGTAAATTATGGGGAGGGCTTCCTTACGTGCCTCAATTCTGAAATATAGACCTGTACCTTTCTGGCAATTTGAAGTATTTTTTTGTTTTGAACTAACTAGCCTAAACACGATGAGATTGCGGTATTTTATTACAAAGATCCTATGGCCACCTTCCTACTCTATCATCAGACTTTGGTAAACATTCAGCACTAAAGTCCATGTAAAGACGAATCCAACGAGCCCGAACTCAATGGGATTGCGTCTTTGTATTACAAAGATCCCTTGGCCACCTTCCTGCTCCATCATCAGACCCTGGAAAACATCCAGTACCAAAGTCCATGTAAAGACCAATCAAACGCCCCTAAATTCGATGAGATTGGGTTACCTTCCAGCTCTATCATCAGACCATGGAAATCATCCAGCATCAAAGTCTATGTAAAGACGACTCAAACGAGCCCAAACTCGATGGGATTGCGTAATTGTATTACAAATATCCCTTGGCTACCTTCCTGCTCGATCATCAGAATTTGTTAAACATTCAGCACTAAAGTCCATGTAAAGACGAATCAAACGAGCCCAAACTAAATGGGATTACGTCTTTGTATTACAAAGATCCTATGGCTACCTTTCTGCTCCATCATCAGACCCTGCAAAACATCCAGTACCAAAGTCCATGTAAAGACGAATCAAACGACCGTAAACTCGATGAGATTGGGTTATTGTATCACAAAGATCTCATGGTTACCTTCCAACTCTATCATCAGACCATGGAAATCATCCAGCATCAAAGTCTATGTAAAAACGACTCAAACGAGCCCAAACTCGATGGCATTGGGTTGTTATCGTCAAATCGCTTCAAATGTGCTTATAAAATTTGAGAATTCCTTCGATTTTTTCAGGATTCCATGATCAGATCCGGACCTGATAATCATGGGACCAACTAGAAGACCAACTCATTCAATCAAAACAAGAATTTTCGAAATCGGTCCAGGCGTCTTAGAGAAATCGGGGAACATACATAAAAGAAAAAGTTTCCGACGAATTGAGAACCTCCTCCTTTTTTTGAAGTCGTTTAAAAAGTGTCTGCCATATATAATTACAGACACACACACTCGGCAACAAAATAGTTCGTATTTATTTTATTCTCTCGATGCCAACGGTTTTAAATCTTTTTTTTTCTGATGTGATATAATTATGTGTATCACCACCGTTTCTATGTTTCATTTTCAATAACAGTAGATGAAATAACACACTCTTTAGCCTTACACTTTGAATTCACGCCCTCGGGTACCTAGCGCGTTCATAATGTGCTCAGATAAAAAAACAACCCAAGTTTAAGACTTCCACTTTATGAAATTAGACTGAGCTAAGTAGGTTCTGACTGCACAAAATACAGCGTAGTGGCTTAAAAGGTCATTGAGTTTGACGGGTGTACCTACTATGCTTAAATAATCATTTTCACCACAGCAGCTCAAACATGCCGCTTTTGCTGCGAGACATCAGTGAACAAAACGCGATTTTGATTCGAGCGTGAGGCAAAGTAGCTTTTTAATTTTTCAATCTTCAGTGCCACGAATTGACATTGTTCAACCATAAATTTAAAAACATTCGAATTTTACTGTGCTCTGTCTCTTTCACATGCCTATAAAAAGTGAGTGAAAAACAAACCCCTTCGAATTCGAAATTCGATTTTGGAATTCAACCTCAAAGAAAACACCTTCGGAAACGCAAATAAAAAAAGATATTTGTAATAAAGAAATTACTTTTTTTTATATGTTATTGTTTAAATAAAAATAAGTCTAATTAATAGTATAAAATTAGTATTTAACCAATACATTTTTATTTGGAATTACAACAATGATACATTTGAAAAATAAACACCAGGGACGCGGTATTAAAAAGTATTTAAAAAAGTAGCGGGAATAAACATTTCGCTGATGCTGATACAGTATAGCGTAACGTGTTAAATTATATTATTATATAAAGTAATCTAAAAAGATGAGTGAAACTAGCGATGATGACTGTACTTTAACACCAGAAGAGTTAAAACAACAAGTGATTAATGCAGAATTCAATCTATTCCTGTTCATTTCTATGTCTCCTAAGTAATATGTGTTCTCACTGCTGAGGTGAAAAGTTATGTGTGCTACAAGAGAGCAAAGTTTTTTGCATCTCGTGCTGTTGAGTCCCTCACTACGCTCAGGATTCTAACATTGATTCACTCGCTACGCTCGTGAATCAATCATAGAATCCTTCACTTGCTCGGGACTCAAAATCAGCACTCGAAACAAAAAACAACTTTGCTCTCTTGTTGCACTAAATAACTATTGTTCACAGAGCTCATAATTATATTGGATCTCACAACTGACTAACATTCTTAAATATATAGGAATTTAAACTTTCGTGGTCATTTAAACTTGACTTAAGTTGTCTTTCGGGATGTATACCACGTACCTTTGTTTGGAGTAACCGACATTTCGGCACTGTTGCAAGCACCATGTTCACGGATGTACTGAGGGTATTGCGGGTGGATGAATGTTACGAGCAAGTATAACGGTCTACCCGCTTTCTTACTGGAACTTTCGCAATTAAGCGACGTTCTACACAAAAACGGATACAGTAGGCGAATCAGACCACCCAGACATACTAAAAAACACCTGGACTTCAAGGTTGAACGACACCCAGCGTACTTACCGTACGTCAAAAGAGTGACAGATAAGATTGCCAATATTCTTAACAAAGTTTCAGTAAAGACTATTTTCACTCATTTTAAGAAACTGTCTCAATATATAAGAACGCCGAAAGACAGTCTTCCATTAGAAAAGCCAGGTGTATACAAAGTTGACTGCAGCTGTGGGAGTTCCTATATAGGACAAACGAAACGCACCGTCTCTTGCCGGATAAAGGAACACATCAGGGCAGTAAAAAATAACGAGCCACATAAGTCAGCCATAGCTCAACACCTTTTAGACTCGGGTACCGACCACTGGATTGAGTTACACAACCTTCAGATGCTTTCGACAGAACGCCACTACATACCTCGAATGGTTAGGGAGGCTATTGAAATCAAAAAGTTTAATAATTTCAATAGAGAGGATGGGTTTCAACTGTCGAGTATCTGGCATCCAGTGGTGCGTCTATGTAAAACCCGTGAAACGGAAAAACTCAAACCGCAAGCTGACGTAGTGAGTGTAGTATGTCGTGATCGTGTACAGTGCGATAGTGAAAACAGTGGCAATGGTGTTGTACGCAAAAAACGAGTAAGAAAGCGGGTAGACCGTTATACTTGCTCGTAACATTCATCCACCCGCAATACCCTCAGTACATCCGTGAACATGGCGCTTGCAACAGTGCCGAAATATCGGTTACTCCAAACAAAGGTACGTGGTATATATCCCGAAAGACAATTAAATCAAATTCTTAAATATATTCAAATACATAATTTTATCCATACAGAACTAATCATAAATAAAGATTTGTCCTGGCTGGGAATTAAATCCATCTAGCGTCCATGGTTACTTGCTATGGGACCAACAGATTGAACTAATAAGCGAACAAACCCGACAAATGTTTCTAACTAGAGGATACCCATTACCGCACAATTTTTTATTTAATTTTCTTTTCGATTCCTTAGCAATTTCAGGTAATCCCTTCTTATTGCACCCCTAAAGTCCCCAAGAAACATACACGCAAAACTTCGGATTCTGGCAACCAATAGTTTTGGCTGTGCGTTGTTTCTCAGTCCGTCAGTAACGCAAAAAAAAATTATATACCTACAGATGATGGCGATATTTTCCGTTAGAGTAACTACAACGTGCTCTACAGAATTCTAGGTTTACAGGCGAAGGTTAATTATTTTTCTCTCTTAGGTACAACAAAACGCATTAAAAGTGCGACATCCTAGAACAGCCTATATTTAAAATAACAAATTACTTATTTTAAAACAAGCGAGTTTTTAAAAGGTACTACTAGGTATATATGGGCGCACTGGAGATGGTTTGTTTTATTGTAGATCTAAGCATAAACGTAGAGGTATTATTGAATATGTTTTGATACTAAGTTATGTTGATGCGACGGCGGGCGGCCATGACACTTTAGGTTCGGACATTCGTAAATCGTATCGTATCGTGATTCAAGAAATATATTGCAGTTAACAGTGAATTTAACTAGTTTCATTTATGGTTCCTGGGGTGTCCTGACGACTGAGGGTGCCCAGGCGCCGATATATACAATCTGTTACATGTTGTAACAGTAATAAACTTTTAGCATTCCATTATTTTATTTAATGGGCACTCTTGCGATATTTGTCAAGCCCCGTGTACTACTGGGAGCGTATTTACGAAACACTGTCGACTGGCAATCGAATTTTAATGTTGATTGCTATGCTTTTGTGGATCAAATCGATATTTGTAACTAAGAAGAGATTCGTTTCAATTTGCATGTTGACCAGGCTTTTGTTTTTGATTTGCCCTAATTGAAATATTGTGTGAAAATTTCTAATTGAGTAACTAAAACGTGTTGAACTAGCAATTATAGTTGTTATTTATTTTACAGCCGGCAGTCTCTAACAGAATGTCAACATGTCATGAAACGTTAACGTCGGTGTAAAGAAAAAAAACTTATTTCTCGAAGCTCGCGTGATAATATCTACGGCAATCGATTGAGCCCTTTCGTCGTGTTGTAAATTTCTAAAATATTAAGGTGACGCCGAAGATTCAATGTTTGTTTTTAACAATATAACCTAAATTAATTAAAACGTTATAATAAAAAAAATATAGTATATTATCACTAAAATTTATTTTGCAGGTCAAGATAGAACGTGGGCTAGGTCTATCGATGTATAATATAATAATATTTAATATGCTATCAATCTTTCAATTTGATTTATCAATATGTAATACCCAAGTAATACCCAAACCTTTCTCTGTCTGATTTTATGGCAACAGGATATATTACTTTTGTACTCTATAAAAATTGCTCAAACTCTACATGACAAACGCCATTAACGTCAAAATGAGTACGGAAACCTCAGTTTTACCAATCAAAGTCAAAAGTCAAAATCGTTTATTCATCTAGGTCACAAGGTGACGCTTATGAAAGTCAATTTTTTAAATTGAATTACTTAATGCTTCTACATTAACATTTACCGGCTCGTTCGCAAAGCAATAGGTAGAACCACGAGAAAGAACGGGCAATAAAACTCGTGGCCACTCTTTTGAATCGCCAATATTATGGTACATACGAGGGTCAAACTGAAAGTTCTTAGAAAATCAAAAACTGATTACATTAGCCAGTTATTCGTTTTATTATATCTTTTCAAAATATTGTCCATTGACGTCAATACACCGCTGCATGCGATGGAACCACTGGGAAAAGCACTTTGCCCACTCGTCCTTAGGGGTCTCTTCAATGGCATCGCGATACGCAGCCACCGCTTCTTCAGCATTCATAAACCGCTTTCCTTTAAGTTTTTCTTTAATTTTTGGAAATAAATAAAAATCACAAGGCGCGAGGTCGGGGCTATACGGCGGGTGACCCAGTAATTCAACGTTTGATGTCGCCAAATAGTCGATCGTTCGCTTGGCGGTGTGCGACGAGGCGTTGTCGTGGTGAAGGAGGATCCTACTGCGAGGTCGTTTCTCTCGAACTTTTTCCAAGACAAGTGGCAAACAATTGGTAGTGTACCATTCTGCAGAAACTGTTTTTTGATTCTCTAACACAATTGTTGCGAAATGACCTATCCTTCCAAAGAACGAGGCCACCATTTTTTTTCCCGCACTTCGATCTCTCTTCACTTTAGTTGGCAACTCCTCGAAAGGAAACACCCACTGAGCAGATTGTCTTTTGGTTTCAGGATCATAACAGTAAATCCAGCTTTCGTCACCTGTTAGTATGTCGAACACAGCATTTGAGTCACCTCCGTTAAATCTTTCAATCATTTTACGGCACCAATCCACACGATGGAGTTTTTGAGCCTTAGTCAAATTATGAGGTATCCACCGGGCGCAAAGCTTCCTGACCGCTAAATGTTCGTGGAGGATTTTGTGCACTTGACTCATACCGATGCCTAAGCTTGTCCGAATCTGCTGATAGGTCACTCTTTTGTCAGTCTCTATCATACGCCGCACAACACAGATGTTATTTTCAGTCGTCGCCGTAGAAGGCCGTCCCTCACGTACATCATCAGTGAGATTAGTGCGACCACGTTTAAACTCATTAAACCAGTTGTAAACAGTCGCACGAGATGGGGCTTCATCGTGAAAGGCCAATCGTAGTCTATCATAACTTTCTTGTTGACTTAAATGACATCGAAAGTCATAAAAAATCATTGCACGAAAATTTTCTCGTGTTAAATTCATGTTGACGTGACACAGACAATTTTCAATTTGCCGCCAAATCGTAAAACAAATGACAAATGAATGAAATATATACTCAGTAATATTGGCAAAGAGTTCTATTTTCAAATTTTTGAATATTTGTTTTATTATATTGTTTATAAGTGGCCAGTTCTAAGAACTTTCAGTTTGACCATTTTTGTAAGGAGCTGCAACTGTTTCACATTGTACTAAATTACTTGAAAATAGTAATTAGTTACAGACATAATACTTAAGAAATTAATGCAGTTACTAAATTAAGTGCCTTAGTTAGCCTTCCAATGTGAATATTGTGTAACAGGAGCATCCACTTACGTCTTATAATGTAGGCAACTCGCGACCATGTTCATAACTATGGTGGAAATATATGTTACAGAAGTGACTGTATATGAATACATAAAATTACTAAAACATTAGTTGATAGCCCATAATCACGAGTTATCTTCATCTTACAGTGCAGTAAAATTTTAATAAAATTAGTGGAACAACAATGCAAATGTAAATGTAGTACCTAAGTTGAATGACCTAATAATACATGAACAGTAATTTAAAAGAACTAGAAATATATAAAGATTAACTGAAAAATGCAAAGTATTCAAATAATTCTAATTAGGTATAAAGATCATGAGTTGTCTAGCGTAAGTGACCAGCTATCCTTATCACTGAAATAATCATTAATAGTATAATAACCTTTCTTAATAAGTTAGTCTTTTATTTTAGTTTTAAATGTACTAAGTGGTAATTCTAAAAGACTAATTGGTATTTTATTGTATATACGAATACCTAGCCCTACAAAAGAATGATTAACTTTATGTAAACGATGATAAGGGGCATATAACCTATGCCTGTTTGGAGTATTTATGTTATGTATATCGCTTTTTGTGGTAAATAAACCTATATTTTGCCTAATGTACATAAAAATTGCGAGGCTACTGTAAGAATTCCTATAGACTTAAATCGTTCCCTAAGAGTATCTTTTGCACCTAACATGTATATTGCTCTTACCGCTCGTTTTTGTAGAACGAAGATATTCTGAATATCCGCAGCTTTGCCCCATAACAAAATGCCGTAGGACATAACACTGTGAAAATAGCTAAAATATACTGAGCCGTGTCGATGTCAGTAAGTTGCCTAACTTTTCTGACGGCATACGCAGCAGAGCTGAGCTTTCCTGCAAGACATGCTATATGTGCACCCCATTGTAACTTATTATCTAATGAAATACCTAGGAACACTGTAGAGTCTACTGTGTCAAGTTCCTCCCTATCTAGCATAATATTAGGTCCCAGTTGTCTTACGTTAGGTAAAGCAAATTTAACGCATATAGTTTTCCTAGAATTAAGTACTAGGTTGTTTGCTGTAAACCATTGTGTAACTTGTAATAGTGCATTATTTACATCATCAAATTGATTTCTATTCCTATCTACTTTAAAAATAAGTGACGTATCATCTGCAAAAAGTACAACATCACAGATGTTTTTTAAATAAAAAGGTATGTCATTAATATATACAAGAAATAAAAAAGGACCTAAAATTGAGCCTTGTGGAACGCCTAGCTGTATAGGTAATTTAGAGGATGTAGTCCCATTTACATCGACACACTGAAATCTCTGCCGCAGGTACGAATCGACAACACTAAGTGCGGTTTTCTCTACGCCATAGTGGCGGAGCTTACGCAGTAGCGTGTCGTGCTGAACGCAGTCAAATGCTTTAGATAGGTTTACATGATGGTAGGGCCACGCTGTTTACAGCACAAATGGGCCGGGTCGACCGGGGCAGTACCACCCTCCCACAGAAGATCGACGTAAAGTAACAGTATGTTCTATGCTGTTGCGTTTCGTTCGGTGAGTGGGAGAGCCGGAGGCCCAACCATACCCTCCCCATCCTCTCTTCATTGCCCATATGAGGAAGGAGGAGAGGATGAGGAGGATGAGCTGAGGGGGCGGTTACCGCAGCATACGTGGGACCAGTAGAGTATCCGTGGAGTCATTGTGTGGGTAGTGTGGGTCGACTCGCCGGCCAGGGAGACCCGTAGAAACGGTGGTGCCGCTGGCCGCCCGCGGCATAGTATAGGGGCCCAACTGGGACTAACCATCTCGGGAGACTGCCCCACCAGACCGCGCATAATCTCGGGGTGGCTCGTCCTGCCGGTTGGTGACCGGACGGTGGGACCCGGCGACCACTTCTGGGAGGGTACGGGGGCCCTTCCGTCTGGCGGGTCGGCCACCGCTATACCTCACAGTATAATGGCAACACAATACTCTGCGCTTTGTCACGCGCTGCTGCGTTGACTGCCTCCTCTTTTCACGCCCACTTTTCTTTTTCTATGGCAGCTCCAAGAAATGGTTCCGGTCAAACAGCGGCGTCTTCGTTCCCCACCAACTCACTTTTTGAGGTGGAGTCCGCTAACATCCGCGGACTCCATTCAAACCTCAACGCCGTCCACCATCATCTCGAGACGGCCCGACCGGCCATGCTTTTCTTGACCGAGACTCAAATACGCCGTCCTGACGACACGACTTATTTGCATTATCCTGGTTATGTACTGGAGGATAACTTCCACGCAAAAGCCGGGGTATGCATGTTCGTCAGAGCGGATATTTGCTGTCGACGTCTACGCTGCCTAGAGGACCCGTCCTTTTCTGTCCTTTAGGTGCACGTAAGTCTGGGTTCATTGGCCCGTATTTACGTGTGCCTTTACCGTTCCCATACCGGAGATGCCGAGACAACTCGACTGTTTGACTACTTAAGTCAGGCAGCAGATAATGCGCAGGAGCAGTTCCCGACCGCCGAGTTGGTCTTTTTGGGAGATTTCAATGCCCACGATGAGACCTGGCTGGGCTCTTCCAAAACATACCACGCGGGACGAGCTGCTCACGCATTCGCTCTAACGCATGACCTGACTCAACTGGTACTCCAGCCCACCAAGATACCAGATATATCGGGTCAAGCGCCCTCGTTGTTAGACCTTGTGCTGACGAGTAACCCGGCCCAGTACAGTGTGACGGTACAAGCCCCTTTGGGTTCCTCCGACCACTGTCTGGTTCGCACTACAGTGCCATTCGCTTCACCTCCACAACCAGTGCAGGCAAAGCAACGCTTGTGGCACTACTCGTCAGCGGATTGGGATGGCCTGCGAGACTATTATGCGTCCATCCCGTGGTCTCAATGCTGCTTTGGTGAGAGGGATCTGTCGGAGAGTGCGTCTGCTGTTGCTGGGGAAATCATGTTGGGTATGGAATATTATATTCCATCCACTGACGTCTCCAGCAGCAGCGGATTACGGCCCTGGTTCGATCGCGAGTGCGCCGATGCTGTTAAACAAAAACAGTCGGCTTACCGCGCTTGGATCAGGGCTCGGTCTCGTCGCGATCCGAATGTCCATCTCATCAAGGTAGCCTATAATAGAGCCACAGAGGTCTGCAAGAGGGCATACATAAGAGTGGATGCACAGCGCATTGCACGGTTTGGTCAAGAACTCTTGTCGCACCCCACGGGCAGCCGGGGATACTGGCGATTGGCCAAAGTCGTGCAATCTAATTTCTGCCAGCCTTCACTGCCGCCGTTGCGATGCCCTGATGGATCACTGGCCTATGGGCCGCAAGAGAAAGCTGACCTGCTTGTCAATCTCTTTGCGGCCAACTCCCGAATCGATGATCGTAGTGCGCAGCCGCCTTCGATTCCCTACTGCGGCCACTCCATGCCTGATATTAAAATCAGGCAATGCGATGTTCGCGCGACACTGCGATCTCTCGATGTCCGGAAAGCCAGTGGACCTGATGGAATTCCAGCGGTTGTGCTTAAGAAATGCGCAGCCGAGTTGTCTCCAATGCTTACACGCCTGTATCGCCTATCATATGCCTCTGGCGTAGTGCCGCAGGCTTGGAAAGAGGCGAACGTACAACCGATTCCCAAGAAAGGGGATCGTTCTGATCCGGGCAACTATCGACCCATTGCTATCACCCCTATCCTCTGCAAGGTGTTTGAACGACTAATCAACAACCAACTCGTTCGCTACCTAGAAGATCACTCTCTCATCAGTGATCGTCAGTATGGCTTCAGACCGAAACGATCAACGGGTGATCTTCTAGCGTATGTCACTCACCTTTGGGGTGAGGCGATGGACAGGCATGGGGAGTCGTTGGCTATTAGTCTTGATATCTCCAAAGCCTTCGATAGAGTCTGGCATCGTGCGCTTCTTTCCAAGCTTCCAGCTTACGGCTTGCCGCCTCGATTTTGCAACTGGGTTGCCAGCTTCCTGAATGAGCGCCGTATACGAGTCCTTTGTGACGGTGAATCATCGAAGTTTCTCCAGGTAAATGCTGGTGTGCCTCAGGGGTCCGTGTTATCGCCCACGCTTTTTCTTCTGCATATCAATGATATGCTCACTTTTGGGGCATACATTGCTATGCAGATGACAGTACTGTACATGGGCGATATCTCGGACACCCTGCGGCTAAGCAAGCCGATACTGAGGAGTATAGGCGAACACTTGTTGCTGAGCTTGACCGGGTTCTGAATTGCATCTCGCATTGGGGTGATGAGAACCTGGTCGAGTTCAACGCCAAGAAAACACAGGTGTGCGCATTCTCAGCCAAGGTATCTCCATTCCTTCCCCATCCCTCTCTTCTGCACACTCCACTACCGATTCAAGACAGCCTCAATATCCTAGGTATGGACATACGCAGAAATCTCAACCAGAAAAACTACATCGAGGGTGTCATCAAATCCGCATCTCGGAAACTCGGAGTCCTGAACAAGGTGAGGAGGTTTTTCACGCCGGAGCAGTTGTGTCTATTATACAAGACCCAGGTTTGCTCCTGCGTTGAATACTGCTCTCACCTTTGGAATGGCTCCGCTCAGTACTTATTGGACGCCCTCGATAGGTTGCAGCGGCGTGCTGTCCGTATCATCGGGGATCCAGAGGCCACTAAGACTCTTGAGTCACTGCAATTACGCAGAGATGTGGCCTCAATGGCTGTCTTCTACCGTATCTATCACGGTGAGTGCTCCGAAGAGCTCTTTCATCTAATCCCACCCTCTCCTTTCCTATCCCGAACGACACGTGCTGGGTTGAGGTGCCACTCTTACACGGTAAAACAGATACCGTCACGCACCAAAAGGTTCGGAGCCCCTTATCTCTGCCGTACCATTAAGATGTGGAACTCTTTACCAGTCCACGTGTTTCCCTCCACTTATGATCCCGGGTCCTTTAAGCGGGGCGTGAAAAAGCTTTACTCAAGGCCGTCAAGGTGAGGGCCATCATGCCATAATGCCATGCTGGCTGCTGGGATGATGGCCATCACCATGGGACTTCATTGACTGCTTAACATCAGGCAGCATGGAGTCAATTTGTTCGGCAGAAATAAAAAATAAAAAAAATTTAAATAAATAGGTCACAGAACACTCCAATAGCATTCTTTGATGACTCCCAAGAGCTATAAACGTGTTTTATGAGAGCAACACCCGCATCAGTAGTGGATCTACCTTTAGTAAATCCGTATTGATCTTTGTGAAGCAGACTATTTAAATTGAAGTGGTTTAGTAGCTGCTTTAAAAGAATATTTTCAAATATTTTACTAAATGCCGGCAAGATAGATATGGGCCTAAAATTATTAATTTCATTCTTACTGCCAGATTTGAATAAGGGTATAATTTTACTTAATTTCATCAAATCCGGAAATACGCCTAGGTCAAAGTAATGATTAAAAATTATAGATAGGTAAGGCGCAACAGTCTCAACTATAGTACCTAAAATTTTAATTGAAATGCCCCAAAAGTCACCGGTATTTTTAATATTAATTGAATTATATGCGATCAATATATCTCGCGGGGTAACGTGCTCGAATCTAAACACGCTCTTGCATTCAGGTACACTGCTAAGCAAAAAATTTCCAGCGTCTAAAGATGATGATTGTAAACAGCTAGTAGTTGTTAAAGGTATGCTCGCAAAGAAACTATTGAACATATGTGCTACTTGAGTTTTATTGGTGACTAGTAAATTGTTGTCTTTAAGTTCAAATTGGTTTTCTCGTGGTCGTGCTCTTCCTGTTTCATTATTTATAATTTTCCAAGTTTCTTTAATTATATTTGTTAAATGATTGATTTTACTACTAATAAATTTAGATTTTGCCCTAATACAAATTTATTTAAAAAAATTTGAGTACTTTTTTACATAATCTCGAAAAGGTGTGTCAAATCTATGTTGTTTCATACCATATAATTCAAACAACTTGGCTCTACTTTTGTATATACCTATAGTGTCCCACTGGTTAAAAGATCCCATAGTACCCTTTAGTGTGACTGTTTTACTCTTGAAGGTATTTTGAAACTCATTTTTTACTAGTCCAAAAAGTGAGTTATAAATTGTATTTGGATTTTGTGAGTTCAATATTGAGGTATTGAGTTTAGCAATAATCTTGGTTTTGAAACGTATTAGACGATTGGTAGTCTGAGGCCGACATTCTACTGAACGTGATTTATCATATGTTGAACAGGGAAAACTAGCTATCTGTCCACGGTGATCAGAAGGGAGAGAACTAATTACTATTGGGTTTGTGGCAGCAGAAGAACTAAATATGCTATCCAAACAAGTAGAAGATGTTGCAGATACTCTAGTAGGTTCACAGAATAGGTTACTTAAATTAAATGACTTGAAAAGATTTAGAAATCTAATACACTGTGAAGAATTCTCTAAAATATTAATGTTAAAATCGCCACATACTATAATATTCTTAATTACTACATTTAATTTTATTGATAGCATCTTCCATAACAGTCTCAAATAGATTATAGATTATAGAATACTGATTTACATAGAAGCGCAGTTAAAGATTTCGTGTGTCGATTCCACGTGGGGACTATCTCCAGTTTAGTTCGTAGTTGGCGCCGTTGGCGGCGCTGGCGTCGTTCTCCGTCTCTCTCGCTCTCGTAGTTAAGATACACTGGAAGAGAGTCTGTCTCTCCTGGCAGCTGCCGCAGCGCGACTGCCACGCCGAGGCACGCCGCCAAGCAGCAATTTGAGTCGCAGAAAGTTTGTCTTCAAAGCGCCCATATGAAATGCGCCTCTATGTAAATATCTGAGCTCTTTGGTTTTACTGTCAAGATCGCATTTGCTGGACTTTTTTATACAGTAACATGAAATACTTTTGAAATCACAGAATGAAAGTGTATTCGGAACGAGCACTGAAAGTAGGTAGGTATCCGTATATGCGAAAAATTATTCACCGATTGTTTTCGGGAATACTCATTCTATAATTTACAAATAATTGTTTTAAAACGTGACATTTCACACACTTTTAATAGGGTCAAATTTGGAGGACTGGGCATGATTAAAAAACTTTGTTTTTGCGTCGGAATATAGTTTCTTTCATTCTCCTGAAAAAATTTATTAGTCATCAACTCCGACAAAATATATACTGCTGAACATAAGGCTCGCCCAAATTTTTAAGAACAGACCGATTTTGAGTCGTCGGCATCCAATTGCTTCCCGTGATTCTAGCAGGATCGATGTTCCGCTTTCTCTTAGCTGCGTCAACCGGGGCATGACTGCCAATGCCGACCTTCCTGCCACAACGGCTATGAGTGCTTAGAGCTATGTGACGTGCCCACTACTACTTCGTTTTGGCTAATCAGTGTTCTGCTGGTTTCAGTGATAAAATTTTAACTAATTGTGCACCTTACTTTGCCTTTCAAAGAGCGTATTTTGTATTTAAGCGTCACTGGAACGGGTGTTTTTGCCTGGCTAGCCGCCAACCTCTCTAGAACTTATTTATTTGCGTATTTTAATGTCGCCTGCTTCACTCGCCGCTGAGATAAATCCGACAATCCTAGTAAAACAAATAGCAAAATAGCTACTCTAAGTGAATTCTAAAAGCTTCATGCTTCGACAATTAAAATGTTGTTACTATTTTGCATTAGCAGTTTTCTTTTCTATTTTAGATGTGCTCGCTTTAGGAATTAATCTTGCTTTATTTTTTAACGGACATAAAGAACAACCTCAAATTCTTTCAACAGCATTTTAATAAGGTTTCCTGCACATAAGGAGAGAAATGGTGTTGGGAAGGACACTAACACCCGAGTTACAGAACCTACTAGCATATTATTATGGCTTACGTATGGTATTGAGATGTAACAAAATTTTTGTCCTGTAGTATACTTGGATAATTATCAATCAAAGTATGTATACCTACACAATTTCAGATGCACATACATAGGGGTGCGGTTAAAGACGGTGTATTACACGTACGTCTTTATATACGAATATTCTTGAATCAGCTAGTGTATTAGCGTAGTATTATCATGAAGCTAAACAAGCCATCAACATTATAATAAAGGTAATTACTTTCCAAATACAATGTACATGGTGTGTGACAGAGAAATTACGGGACCCTTGGGCCTCGTACTGGCGATAACAAAACAAACAATGATTTATGACAACGTTGCTGTATGAGAGGAAATTATTTCGATATCACTAATATAAGAGCCACCGCAGACTGTAGTGTTCTAAATCGGACAATGATTTGATTGGGTAGTCAGCATAGATAATATAATACATTTACTTCTGTATTCCATGGTAGTCAGATAAATATAATGCTGGTGTATATTGATACTTTGCTAGTGATATTTACGACAAAAAGTGTTTTAGTTTCACCATGTTCGTTTGTCTATCTACAGACTATTTAAAAGGCTTAATTTCGTACAAAAAGATGGAAAATTGAAGAAAAAGTAAGGCTTTTAATTGGTGAGAACCCATACTCGTAAACATGATTACTTTTATTTAACTATTGTTTTGTTTGCGATAGTATTACATAGGTATTTCAAAATAAATTAAAGGGTTCAATACAATACAAATAAAATAACATACTCTATTGAAAATCATTAAGTACTTATAAACTAAGTACGTGTGCCACTTCTATATAATTTAAATCGTCTCTAGCTATGGTAGTCCCAGCCTAAAACTAAAAACCTTTTAACTTCTTGGGTTAGTAAATAGTAACACCAATATTTTAAAAATGTTCGGGTACTTTGAAATAACTTATACATTGAAGGAAAAGACAAATATCACCTCAGTCTACCGTGACCATGAATCCTGTAAAGAATTCAAAACGTTGGCTAGTAATACATTAAAAATGTAGTTTTAGATCGTTCGGCTGAAATTTAATATTAACTAAGTGAAACCAATATAACGTGATTAAATCCATAAACTGAACTTCAATTTCAATAAAAACCTTTTCCTTAATTCCACTGCCTCCGTCTGCGTCTGCTAATCGGGAGGTCCTTGATTCCCGGGTCGGCCAAAAGTGTTACTGAGTTTTTTCGAATACTCAATAGCAGCACGGATGTACCCAGTAACGGCAATAGGCGCACTCCCAATTACGTGGGACGTAAATCTCATCACAAGGCGAAATTTAGGTGAAATATTACAGCCCTGTCTGCCCCATCGGGGATACAGACGTGTGTATACAAAATAACTTTCATAATTAAACATTCAAATAATAAATTTATACTGATTGAGGCCACGATTAACAATCAGTCGACACAAACACACGACTGGGGAGGCGCTAAGAAGATACTCCATTTGTGAATATTTACAAACGTTATATTTATGGTATACTTAATAAAGACCTTATTTGTGACCAAGTCTTATTAAGAATCTATAAATGTTTATAATTCATTGCCCAGTATTGAATGATTATGCCAACAACGAAGTTTGCATTCATGTAGCATGCATTTGCGTCTTTTCTAAGTAACGCTTAGATGAAGGAATATACTTTTGTTCGTCTATGAAGTAACGATAAACTGTAATATTAAAACTTAAATAGGTTGGGCGACTTTGCCCAATGCATGGCACCAGTATAATATTTGCGTTTAAATTCAAAATCCTTTATCCACTTAGGTCATAACGGTCAACCTTAAAAAATATTTAAAGACTTAGAGAGTCTACATTTACGTTTAGCGCCACGTTCGCGGTGTAAGAGCGTAGAGTCATGAGAAAGATCCAGCAACGAAACTTACGGCAACTCTTTTCATCGCTAGGTTTTGTTTATTACACAACAAATTCTACTTTGTTACACCTTCTAAATAACTTGTTTAAATTTTCCGGACGTATCAACCAGACTTTATAAATATCTAGACTTCGTCAGCGTAAGTATTAATGATAGTGAAAAGGTAGCCTATATGCCATTCTGATCTATATGCTTTATTACTGTCCAAAGTTTAATCAAAATGCTTACAGCAGATTTGCGTAACGGGTAACTAAAATTCATACTTGGAACCCTCTGTGCTTGCAACCATGTATTCATTCTCAGAAACTTTCGCTTTTATATAAGTCGCAGGATTTATTATATCTAAATTGTATGATACATCTATCTTTAGTAACTTTCACATGTTTAATAGTAGTATATACCTATTTTATCCAGTTGTATGGCTACAAGTAGCCATTAACTAACTGTATTAGTCTAAAATATTAGTCACACAACAATGGCTAAATATAATATCAGGTTTAGTCCTTTAAAGGACATTTTTAAAAGTACATATTTCTTGAAGTAGTTATTTATATCACTATTTAATTTGTCATTTGTTCCAAACAACTTTAGAGATAATAGTGTCACAAGAATGTATCTATAGTCTAAGTATAATCAGTAGCAGGACCGGATCTACCTAAGGGCTGCTTGGGCTGCAGCCCAGGGCCCCGACCCCGCTAAAAACAATAGGCGATAATGTGAATTTAAAAAATGGTTGTCTGTAAAGTCGGTTTACGGACGATATTTTTACGTGATACCTAACGTGATAAGAAAACATTGATGAAGAATTGCATGCTTCTATGAATTGAGATAGGGGTAGAGGATTCGGTCCCGAAGACTGGGATCCCGGGATCCCGATCATATTTAAGTCCCGAAATTTTCGGGATTAAACTCAATGAATCCCGGGATTTTCGAGACTAATATATTTTTTATATAAGTCAATAAAAATGTGCGTGAAACGAAACGCACTTACTTTTATTTGACGTTAAACGTCAAAATTTGCTGGCCATCTTGTTTACACAGCTGAATGCTTTTGACGATTCCTCCAACTTCCATCGACCCTGAAGGCGCGTTTTCCGCTGCTTCATATTTGTGCAACAAATTAAGAAGTATCCTTTCGGATGAGACGTTGGATGCGTTGTTATTTCTTAGATTTTATTTTCATGGCTTAAATAAGTAGGTAAATTATAGTTTCTGGTCTATTTAATTTAAAATATGAGTCCTATTAACATTGATGTCTTTTGACAAATTTTAAGAAGTTGATTTTTTAAAGTTTATTGTAAAATAAAATAAACAAACTAAGCAATAATTTTAAAACTATTTTATAAGGGCCTAGTTTGTTAATTTTATTAGAAGAAATTATAATTTTGTTTTGTTTTTGAAGATTTAAGTTAAGATTTAAAATAAAAGGATGATTTTGACATGTTTTACTTTCTTTTTGCTACCACTTTCTATTACCAATACAATCCCGGGACTATTCCGGGATCCCGGTATTAACTGTTGATAATCCCGAAATCCCGAGACAGGAAAAATCGACCGGGATCGAATCCTCTAGATAGGGAGGAAATACGTGTAAAAGGATGTTTTCATGCTGATTTTCATTATTTTTTTTTAATTTATAAAATATAGTATTATTTATTGAAACTTTTAGGTTATTTTATACATATATTCATGAGTTTTTTTTCATATTTTACAAAAATATAACTTTAAAAGTAGCGGAGATATCAGTTGATACACATCGTAGGTTGTCATCCGACTTAGTAGTGTGTACACCATACACGAAGGAAGGAAGCCACAATTTTATCCTAAATCTAAATCTAATTTTTAGGGGCTATTAAAATAAGTCATGTTTTTTATTATATTTTCATTGTTTTCTATAAAAAGTAGTTTAAATAAAAATATCGCGTATGATTGAGGTTCATATTCAGCACAATTGTCCATCATTGTCTTGCCCTGGTCCCAATTTATTTGGGGTCGGCGCAGTATGTCCATCGCTTCCATACTTCTCTGTCACCAGTCATACGATCGTTTACCCCTTTCTCTTTCATATCCATCCTTACACAATCCATCCATCTTTTCCTTGGCCGTCCTCTCCCTTTTCGTCCTTCTACATGCATATTCATCACTATTTTACCGACATACATATCATCTCTCAGCATAACATGTCCATACCAGGCCAGTCGACTCCCTTTTACCTTTTCATCAATGGACGCCACTTTCATACTACCTCTAACGTAATCATTCCTAATTCTGTCCATTCTTGTCACTCCACACATCCATCGTAACATTCTCATCTCTACCACATGCAATCGTTTCTCATCCATCTTCTTTGTAGCCCAACACTCAGCTCCATACAGTACGACAGGCCTTATAACCGACTTATACTTGCGGCCCTTTAATTTCACGGGCATTTTGTGGTCGCATATTGTACCTGAGTCCTGTCGCCATTTCATCCATCCTGCGTTGATTCTTTGTCTAACATCCCGATCAATTTCGCCGTCATCTTACAGGAGTGAACCTAGGTAGCGGAAATCGGAGCATACTGGTAGAGGTGTACCGCCGAATGTAACCGGTATAGGAGAGACCGCCAAAGTCACAGAACATATATTCCGTTTTGGTTCTGCTTATTCTCAGGCCTACATTCTCCAATCTCTGCCGCCACTCCTCCAGCTTGCTCTGCACCTTCTGTCCACTCTCTGCTACCAGAACGATGTCGTCGACAAACAGCATGCACCATGGTGCCTCTTCCTGTATGTCCGATGCTATAGCATCCATAATTAACAGGAAGAGGTAGGGGCTAAGGGCCGACCCTTGGTGCAAGCCTACGGCCACATCGAATCTGGCTGTGATACCAGCTGCGGATCGGACTTGCGTTCGGCATTCAGCGTACATGGCTTGAATCAACGTCAGGTATTTCCTAGGCACTCCTTTCTTCTTCACGGCCCACCACAAGACTTCACTCGGTCATATTATGCCCTTTCAAGGTCGACGAACACCATGTGCAAGTTTTTACGCGCCTCCCTGTATTTTTCGCACATTTGGCGAAGTGCAAAAATGACATCCATCGTACCTCGACCAGGCATAAAACCGAATTGGTTTCGTGAAATCTCACTCTCGTCACGCAGGCGTCGCTCAATTACTCTCTCCCATACTTTCATACTATTATTCCCCGATAATTGTTGCACTCTTGGATATCACCCTTATTTTTTAAAATGGGCACCAGGTAACTGTTGCACCATTCCTAGGGTATGGTCTCCTCGTGCAACAGCTTATTGAAGAATAAAGTCAGCCATGCACATCCATCATCTTCTAATGCTTTCCATGCTTCTACTGGTATTCCATCTGGTCCTAACGCTTTTCCATTCTTCATTCCACTAACAACCTTTTTTACCTCGTCCTTATTTATTTCCTTCACTGAACCAATATTCATCATCACCTCATTCTCAAGTTTGCCGCTCCAATCGTTCTCCTCATTCATTAACTTTTCAAAGTATGTCCTCCAACTTTCTTTTCTTCTATCTTCGTCCATAAGAATCGCTCCTGTTTTATTCAGCACAATCGTTAAGGAAACTATAAACCAAAGGAGATCACCCAAATTGGGCTAATTTTGATTTTGCCGGCCAATCAATAAAATTTTGTTATTTTAATAGAATAAACTATTTTTTTTTAATATTACAACAAACTTCTAAGTCAATTCTCTGAGACAATACTTAGGTTTGAATGCATTTATTATATTATATCTCAAACCACCGTAGAGCAGTTTTGTTTTGTCAAAAATGATAAATCTAAGAGGTGTAAAGGTGGTCAACTAAACGTTTTCAGCCTCACGTGAAAAACGTGAGCCTTAAAATGCAATGTGCTCATAAAAAGAAGTTTTTTTTTATTCTACTGACCAAATATAAAAATATCGTTAAAACCTTCCATAGGAATGTCTATGATAGGCAGTCTTGTATATAGGCATGCCAATGCCACCATAGTGGCGATAATTCCTGTTCTCGAAATGTGGTTGAAGAGATGTCGCGTCGCGACGATCTTACTTTCCATGGTTGTTGCAGCTCTTACTTGGGGAGGAAAGGCCAGGTGGAAACGCCCAGATGTCACAATTGTGACAGCAGCCGTAACCTTGTCGGGAAAACGGAGCACCGTTTTCTCGGTTGGGGCATTCCACCAACGTTTGCAGCAGCAAACGTTGGTGGAATGCCCAACTCATCATCATCTCGGGCTATTCTCGACCATTTTGGTGTAGACCTCTTCAACAACTTTCATTCCGGTCTGTTTTGGACAGTCTTCAACCAATTACTGCTCGCTATCTTTATAATGTCATCTTTCCATCTCATTCGCGGTCTTCCAGCTAGTCGTTTAGAATCCCACGGTCTCTATTTCAATATTTGCTTGCACCATGCTTCGGATTTTCTGGCTATATGTCCGGCCCACTGCCACTTAAGCTTCGCTACTCTTTTGACAACATCTGATACTCGACTTTCTTTCGTGTTTCTATCTCTTACTGTCACTCCTACCAGTTTTCACTCCATTGCACTTTGAGCTACTTCAAGTTTCTGGAAAGCTGCCTTTGTAATAACCCAAGTTTCGGCTGCGTAGGTAAGCACTTACAGAACAAACTTGTTGCTTTTTGTTGCTTCGTAATATTCATATCAAAAGCAAATGCCAGTTTGCCGAAAGCGGCCCAATCCAAACCGATACCTCTATCAATCCCTTTCACCTGGTGTGCTTTGACCATTTTTATCTTTTGCTCTAGGCATATATAATTTATTGACAAATTCAAGGGGGGTACTTCCTACGGCAATTGTTATTCCGCTGGAGTTTCACTGGTCATCTTTTGAATTGCCCATGAACTGGTCGTGGCAATTGTTACAGTCATGCCCTCGCTCCCAGCCCTGTCCATGGACCGGTGTGTGATGTCTTGGAACAGCACCGTCTCTTTCTGTGAAGCAGTAATGCTGATGAGCAGTAATGCGCCTCCAGAAATGTGGATTAGTACATATGACGTGGCCCGCCAGCAATTCGCTAGGCCGCCGTCAAGGGACACCGTGGTGGTTATAGTGTGTAGACCCAACCACGCACCACAGAAAAGGTGGCTTGCATATCTAATGTACCATACAATACACATTATATGGGACCAGCAGCCGATAGGTCTTCTGCCATTAAGGCATACTGAAAGAATAACAGAAAGCAAGCAGCGCACGCAGTGAGCGCAGTGCGAATTAGAGCGAGACAAGACAACGTGACAGATGTTGCGTGTAATGCAACCTCGCTCTTGGCTTACTTGCTATTACCTGATGCCATTTAAATTGCAACTTGCACAATATTTTAGGCAAAATATTACAATAATTAGGATTTATTTCACTAACAGAACAGATTCTTTGAGCTCGAATATTATCTCACAGACTCTCTACACTTAGGATTTTGGTGTAGTAATAAAAAGTGTTTATTTTGATCTATTCTATAATAATTTAAAGTTAATTTTAGTTGGCCGGCACTTTTAGAATTAGCCCAAATTTGTATGGAAGGCCGGGTGATCTTTGGTGATTCTTCCTTTTAAGATGATTGGTTTAAAACTTTTTAAGCTATAGTGTATACCGTTTCGAAAAAAATGTTTCCAGCAAATAGCTTATAACTTCTGAACGAATAAAAAATTTAACTTGAAATTTTAAATCATTTTTTAATAGTTTTACAAGCGATTCGTGACAAAAAATTGAAATTCTTCAAGCCTCTACACGTATTGCATTTCATTGAAATTTTTTTTTTTCGATAAATTAACATTATTGTGTTTTTTGTGCAATAAAGAATATATAATACCTAATAATATAGCATTATAGAAACAGTGTTTTTGACATGGCTATTAGTTGAGTACTTAGATAGGCCCCTAAGTAGTTTCAGCCCAGGGCCCCACAAATTCACGATCCGCCCCTGATCAGTAGTAGATATGTATTTTACAACTTCACCCATGATGTATCCCATATGGTTCACAACAATTTATTTTCTATTCCGTATATGGTCGAACCGGTAGTTCAACACGACTCAGCAGAGATGCTAGTAAGCAATATGTACATTGAGATAACTAATCTATATGCGTTGCGATCTAGCATGAAACTTATATGTTGTGTTGTCACACCGTTTGATCTAGATAGTGTAGAGTAATCTGATCGGATCGTGACTATACATTTGATCAGAGAATTATCTTCGGCTGTGTTCATTGTTTGATCTTCATCCATCTCAACGGTATTTGATATGTTGATTTAATTGCTTAGAATGTTGGCCTGTATTAAGACGAAACGGTAAGGGTAATTTGTGGTTGGTTCCTCGATAGTGAACAGATAACAATGTGAAACCAGTCTAAAGAATGATGAAAAAATTAAAGAAGCAATCATTCAAAATGCCGTTATTTCTCCTATATATTTTTAAAGCTGCAGCATTTTATTGACATATCTGAACATGTATATCTGCTGAAATTGATTTAAAATTGTTTCATCTTAAGGCGCTGATACACTTGAGCATTCACCTGCGATGAGTATTCTCACGAATGTTACAAAACAAATGAGTATGTTTTAACGAACATTCTCACGAACATTCGGGCGAGCCTTAGAATATAGATAATACATAGAATTCAAGCTACAATGGCGGTTAAACCCAATATATTTACTTCACTTTGACTTATGATTTCAATCTAGGGAAGAATCTTGGAACTCTCGATATACCTACATAACGTCACGCCTTTTATCCCCGAAGGGGTAGGCAGAGGTGTATTTCTACATCCACTTTTCGCCAGATATACTTTAGTCCCACGTAATAAGGGGCGAGCCTATTGCCGTACCGGGCACATTGCCAGACTACGTGCTGCCACTGAGAATTTCGTGACAGAAAAACCCAATAACACTGCCTGACCCAGGAATCGAAGCCGGGACCTCCCGATCCCACGCGCACATTTATGCCGCGAGACAAACAAGGCAGTCGTATAGGGTTTGATGTCGAGTTTTCCGTCTCTACGCAAAGATGGCATTTGCATCGTGTTATCCCTTAGTCGCCTCTTACGACACCCACGGGAAGATAGAGGTTGGTGACACTTGTATTCTATGCCGTCATCCACACGGCAGGATCTATAAATAAATTTGAACGTAGGAACAGACACTTGTGTGATTAAACCTGTTCAAATTAAAATCAACATTTAATTATTTAGAAAACGTCATTTGTTTATGTATCTTACTCTTACTCTAGAAATAATTCATAAGTGAAACTGAAATAAATATATTGGGTAAAACTGTTGTTGTAGTGTGATTTCTATATTTTTCTATTTTCCACGGACTATTTTAATTAAGAGCGTTCGCTAGAATGATCGTGAAAATGTTCGGTTCGACAAATCAAAAAACGGTGAATGCTCGCCGTTCTGTTACAAGCGAATGCTCAGATATATCAGCACCATTAAAAAAATACGATATCATAAGATAATAAATACGTTTAAATACATAGAAAAATATATCTGGGCGAAAGATTCATTTTTGATATTCCCTAATTGCAAATAGGCTCACTAAGCAAACATTTCTAAGTTCTTCAGATAAACCTTTTTTTTTAATTAAAAATTGTCTTTCTATCCTAGGAATAGCAACATTTATTACATAAACAATCAGTCTAGAAACCACAATTTGCGTATAAAACAAGGTTTTGTCTCGAGTGGTGATAAAAGCCACCTCACTCGACAGAGTTCTAAACAATGAGACTCTTAATGACACCGGCCTACAGTCATTTGATAAAATATTAATTTACACACTTTTATACCTACTGAAAACACTGAAACATATTTCCGTCTTACATAAATATTCAGGATAAGTTATTATTTATTAATTTGTAAGGATAGAAGCAAGTAGCTTTCTGTTATCTCTGCCTACCCCGACGGGAAAAAAGCGTAAGCATATGTATATATCTATGTATAAATATGAAATAAAAGGTAGGTACCTACCTATCATTATTACTCACTAATCTTCAATTTTTTTTTTCGTAATAAATTAATTTATGTTAATGTAGAACTTATGTTACCTACCTACTTGTTGCGTGGGGTAATTTATAAAATGGACTTAAGCGCGTCTCCAAACCTAATTACAAACTTAGATAGATTACAAAAGTTAAGTCTTCGTTAATGAAGTTTACTATTAATCTAGTTTAGATGTTTTTATTTGGGCATTTGTCCATTTCATATTGTCAAATCTCTTACATAAAAAGCCAGAGCTGACAAATTGATGTTAAAATCATAAGCTTTGGTATAATTTGGTAGATACATATATTTTACTATTGTGCTATTGTACAAAACTGCAATGTTGAAGGTTGTTAATTAAGCCCTTTTGATAATGAAGCTATTTTATTAATTGAACTAGTGGATTCTGGCAGCCATGTCAGCACATTTTATTTTTATTTTACTGTTTGTGTCCAAGAAGAGCCTTTATAATTTATTTTATTGGCACCCTTGCTATATGGACTTGTAAACCGTGACCGATTTCAGCGTTTCAAAAGGAAAACAATAATAGGATAAATATGAAGGAGCTATAACACGAACACGATATTTCAGTTTTCAACTATTACAAATTATAGCAATGTTATTTATGTCCGTAAATCTGTGGTACCTAATATAATAAAGCTGAAAAATTGTAACAATAAAAAAGAGTATATCTTATAATTATGCGAACGAAGACACAGACAAAAGCTTGCATCTTATAAGATATGGTACACCGGCGGCATATACCGGCGGCAATAGGTTCGCCCCCTATTACATTGAGACCTAAACATAACTGGCTAAATGTGGGTGTGTAATACACCTCTGCCTACCCCTTCGCGGATAAAAGGCGTGAAGTTATGTTATGTTATGTATTCAGGCCCCAAGTTCCTGCTAAGATATCTTCAATGAAATACTAAGCAATACTTGGCCGGAACCGGATACTAAACGTAGCAGCAGCCGCAATCTAGAGTAAGGTACAAACGTGACAGTGTGGGTTGGAGCTCGGATTCCTATATTTTTTTTTTAATTAATCTGTACATCATGCAGCATGCAGCGATAGCCTAGTGGAGCTACCAACAGACTGCCATGCAGAGGGTATCGGGTTTGAATCCACGGCGCGCACCAATTACTTTTCGGAGTTATGTGCGTACCTATTGAATCGTTAATTATCGCTTGTCCCGTGCCTCCGCACGTGAATTCGCGGCGTGAATTTGCGCGTGAATTCACGGCACTAATGTGGAGCCGCCCTAAACAGTTGTAACGTGATGGATATGACACAATGTGTGGTGCCCCGTGCCTCGGCGAGCACGCGGTCCTGGCAGCTATAATAAAGATGTTCGATATTCGTTACAGGGAGTCAGTACCTCTGAATAAACTGACGTAAGTCTAAAAATGTAATATAGCTTTCCCTTTATGTTGCGGAGGTCAGACAGGCAGTTGCTCTGTGGAAAATATTCAATGAAATTCGGTTAGACTAATAAGCAAAGCCCGGGGAGTATCTTGGATAATGCTAGGAGGATGAATGTGTCACTATTACACATAGACAGTCAAATAATACAATTATTATAAGTGACTCAAAGTTAGCCTTTTTTAAGAAGTACATTAAAATTAATCACAACGTATTCTGGCATACATTATAAGTACATAAATATATTTCTCTCGCGGCTCCACCTGCGTGAATCGTGCACCTAAACCTTCCTCAAGAATCCTCTATCTGACGAAAACGAACCTAGTTTTTTAGTTTATCGCGTTCATATAGATAGAGACGAGAACACGTCGGGGACTTCCTTTTATATGATGTACAGATTATCATCATCCTCTTAGCGTTATCCCAGTTTCAACTGGGGTCCGCTTACTAGTCTAACCGGATTTGGCTGAATATTAGCTTTTCCACGGATCGACTGCCTGTCTGACCTCCGCAACCCGAAGGGATAGCGATATTCCATGGTTTAGACTAGTGTCAGTTTATTAGAAGGTTCTGACGCCCTGTAACGATTGTCAAAGATCTTCATGACAACCGGGACCGACGGCTTAACGTGCTCTCCGAGGCACGGGACAAGCGATAATTAACAATTCAATACGGACATAACTCCGAAAAGTCATTGGTGCGCGCCGTGGATTCGACCCCGCCGGATAGTGTACAAATCTGTACACTACCTAGCAGGTAGTGTACAGATTTGTACTAATCAACGCTTATTTATATTTCCATATATGACGTTATAAACAAGGAAATCGAAGACAAACCACACAAAAATCGCAAGAATAAGCAAATACTGTTTCTCTAATTTTTATGGAATTATAAAGTCTTGTACATTTTCAAACAAAAATCATATTATATTAATAAACCTTAAAAACGAATTAGCAGAACAAACTTTATCATCGTCAGCTTTAAGGTGCCCTCTGCTTGGTAAGTAATTAAAATTTGTGCGGCATGATAGCTGCCTACCTGCTCCAAGGCTACCGACAGGGTTGGTATAATTTGAGATCCGCATAATGTGAACGACGTTAAAGCCAGATGCCAACCATTATTTTACTTTATCGAAGATATTTTTGAAAGTGACTGTTCGTTTCTAATTGGATATTAACCTTAGTTCTGGGAACATTCGTAGAATTGTTTCTACAATTTTATTAATAAACTCAATGAATGTATTATTTTATTATTTGCACTTACCTATCTATGGATGTATTGTGGTGTAACTTTAGCTTAAACATTTACTAGATAAGATTCTTTTGACATTAAGTACCTACCAAAAGTGAATATCGGTTCCTTCCATTTTCTTCCCATAAACGAAGTATCGATATTCGATCTGGGTACATGAAGCCAAAGAAAATAGTTTGGCCTCAAACTCGCCGGCTTTTTCCAAATTGAGTAACAACTAAGATCAACATTGTTTGATGTAGGTGGGTATGACATTACAACCCTTCAATTCATTCAACATTTCATTTCATTAAACACTCGAGAAACCCTGTCTGCAATGTACTCCTTAGCATAGCTGACCCATTGGACGTAAACATGAGACTTATACGGTAATAAATATAAACATTTACGACTCAATAATAATTTAATATACGAGCACTTTATGTCATACGGTGCAATACTTCATTGACATCGAAATGCTATGTTTATATGCTACTAAAAGTGCAAAACACCATTACAAACGCGCGACGTCTTAATTTTCAGTCACAACTTCCCCAGCATGACAATCAGGAGAATTATCAAATATAAGCCGTGTTTACCAAGATTGGGTAGCTAACCGCTTTCCGCTATACAAGAAATGTGGTGTCAAAAGAAACAAGTAAGTAATGTATACATATTACGCTCACGGCATAAGCTCTGCCAAATTTTAAACTTGGCTGTAAGAAATTTTGTGTTAAGGCGAGGATTTCCGAGCGCTCAAAGCTTTTGAGGCTCCCCTCTTCCCCAGTTCGCGAGTATAATTACGATCAATCGCGACGCGAGAGTCGCGACGCACCTGCCGCCATATTATGTAGGTATAACACTTTCGCGCCACAGTATAGAAAATTGAAGCAGTATATCAATTGAAATATAAACTTACTTATCGAGTATAAATAATTTGCAAAGTTTTTGTTTTGAATAAACCTTTATGAAATTCGAAAGTAGTTTTACAAAATTGCTTTTGTTTATAGTGACAATAGTAATCAGTAGATAATTTATGAACATTGTTTGTTGTTAATTATAAAAAAAACTTATGATCGCTCGCAATCCGAAAGTATCGCTTGTTCGATATCAATCTTAGGGAAAAGGATTAGATTAATATAAATTATTTCGTTGCTACTGTCAGCAAAACAACGGCATAGAACATTGGTTAACAATACACATAAAGGGTAAGATACTCATAGCTACTTTTAATCACCAATAATTACATTTTGTTATATTTATTTTAACTATGCAATCTCTAAGATACTACTCTGTCAAAAAAGTACCGGAAAAAGATCAATAATACACAAGATTTTTATTACAGGGCAATAGTTATAGCAATATATACTCATACAAACACACGTGCATGCATAATAAAGGAGATCACCCAGCTCCATACAAATTTAGGCTATTCTAGTGCCGGCCATCGATATATATGTACTAAATATATGTCAATGGTGCCGGCCAACTAAAATAAACTTATAGAATATTACGAAATAAACATTTTTTATTACTACACTAAGGTTCTAAGTGCAGTCTGTGAGATTTGATTCCAGCTCAAAGAATCTATTCTGTTCCTAAAATAAATCCTAAGTAATTACTGTTATTTTTTTTGCCTAAAATAACGTGCATGTTGCAATTTAAATGGCATCAGGTAATGACAGGTAGTAAGCCAAGAGCTGACGTTCCAAGCCATAACGCACCAGACTATGGGCAGGGCAGGTAGTGAGGGTACGACTGTTAGACTACAGGCCCATGTCCAAAATGGATGGGTCATATGAACCACCAGGTGACGTATATAGGACGATATAAGAGCATAAAATAATAAGATTCAGCACTATGCCGTCACTTGTAAGCTGTCCAATTGAGTGCTGATGAGAATTCAAAAGTGCAGGTAGAGTGAGTACGCATTTCGGTCATATATTTTTTACGGCATTATGACCTTCGATAGATCCATGATAAATAATAAGAAAGCGCGCAGTGCCGTAAAAAAATGGTGCGCTACAAAGTCGGTAATTTTTTGAAAATTGTCAGAAAATCAAATTCTCACCAGCACTCAGCTGGACAGCTTACAAGTGACGGCATAGTGCTGAATCTTATTATTTGATGCTCTTATATCGTCCTATATACGTCACCTGGTGGTTCATATGACACATCCATTTTGGACATGGGCCTGTAGTCTATGTAACAATTGCCGCGATCAGTTTACGGCCAATTCGAAACATGACCAGTGAAAAGTCCAGCGGAATAACAATTGCAGTAGGCTGTACCCGATTAGAATTCTTCAATAAGTAGTATATTATACCGAGGGCAAGAAATAAAGATGGGCAAAGCAAACCAAGTGAACAGGATTGATACACGTATCCATTTGCGGAGCCGAAACTTGGGTTACTACAGAGGCAGCGCTACAGAAACTTGAACTTGTTAAAAAAAGAATGGAGAGAAAACTGGCAGGATTGACACTCAGAGACAGAAAGAAGAATAAATAGCTCCGAAAAGAAAGTCTAGTACCAGATGTTGCCAAAAGAGTAGCGGCCGGATATGTAGCCAGAAATCCCGAAACATGGTGCAAGCAAATATTAAAATGGCAACCATGGGATTGTAAATGACTAGCTGGAACGGCAAATGAGATGGAAAGAAGATATCATAAAGATAGCAGGCAGTAATTGGTTGAAGACTGCCCAAAACAGAACGGAAAGGAATTTGTTGTAGAGGTCTACACCAAAATGGTCGGAAAAGGCTTAAGATGGTGATGTTCATGGCGCTGGGACGCATAAGCGGGGCATTCCGCCAACATTTGTAGCGCCGTTTCTTGGACAGGGTTGCGGCTGCTGTCACTATAGTGATATCCAGGTGTTTCCGACTGGCCTTTTCTCTACAAGAACCGGCCGAAACATTGGAAAGTGAGAACGTCGCGACTCAACATCTCTTCAACCACATGGTGCCATGCCTGTACATCATGCAAGACATCTGTACCTGACCGGTCATAGACATTCCTATTAAAGGTTTAGACGATATTTTTATATTTTGTCAGGAGTATTTAAAAATATGTTTTTTACTTTTTTAATGAGTCCACTGCATTTTAAGGCTCACGTATTTCACGTTAGGCTGAAAACGAATAGTTGACTACCGTTACACCTCTTTGATTTACCACTTTTGTCAAAACAAAACTGCTCTACGGTACTTTGAGACATACATTCAAACCTAAATATTGTCTCAGAGAATACGCTTGTATCCTAAAATGTAATTAGCGATTGATTCGTTCCTTTATTAGATGTTAAACTGAAATACCTGATTTTTCTTCAAAAAACAATCAGCAATATTACTAACTAGAGGACGCCAGCAGCTACGCCTGCATTTTTTTTTAATTTACCCGTTTTGGCCGATCCCGTGGGAATTTCGGGAAATCCCTTCTTAGTGCACCCCTACGGTCCCCAAGGAACATGCATGCCAAATTTCAGCTTCCTGCGCCCCATAGTTTCGGCTGTAGCGTGTCTGTCAGTCAGTCAGTAACGCAAGGATTTTATATAATAAGATTACGGCTTTTTAAAAACTTTTTGAATTTGACACGAAAACGCTGTAAACCATCGTAGCGGTTGAGTGATATCACAAAGTACAAAACAAAACAATCCGTGAATGAAGTCTGGTCTGATGCACCCACTTTTATTTTGTTATATTCGATTTGACAGTTAGAAACTTTTACTTTTTAGTTGTATTTACTACTAAAACGTCAACAACATGAATGGTGGACGTACTGTTTGACGTAATGCTCTCTGATTGGTGTTCACTGTCACAAGAATAAGTAAAAACATTATTTTTTAGTTTTAGAATCCTAAAAATTACATTAATCTTACCATTTTATAATAAATAATAAACTTTATTGACATCTTAAAATCATAATGGATCTATAGATACTACAATCAAACCGATTTATTCTTAGTGGACACAAGCCTATTGACTTAGAAGTTTGGTGTAATAGTTAAAATGTTTACAACAATGTGTTCTATCAAAATAACACAATTTATTGATTGGCCGGCAAAATAAAAATTAGCCCAATTTGGGTGATCTCCTTTAGGCGCTGCCATCGGCAAGTAGTAGTGAAAAAAAGTTAAAATTTTACATACATACATACGTACGAAATGATACTCCAACTCCTACACCCACAACGCTTATTTTCCGCCAACCAATAATAAACTCTAGTTTTCATTATTATTTGTCGGTCAAATTGATATACTTACCTACCGAACACCTTACCTACCTTTCTAAGCTGTGACACAAGTGCATTCTTCCTCGGCGTGATAAATAATTACTATAATATTATTAGGTGTCCATTGTTCCGTGTTTTGTAATAGTGTGGAAATCAATGATATTATTGATGGAAATAGTCAATAGAATTATTGAATAGACGGAAATTCATTCTTTTTGTTTTTGATCACGCTAGTCTTAGGAACTAGCAGGCCAATTTCTAAGATTTATTTGCTTTTCTAGCCCATTTGTTGAGGAAGGTTATACCAAATAACATCACGTTACTACCCACGAGGGTGGGGCAGTAACCATAAATACCACTAAGAAGGTAACTGCGGATATTTGTATTTATTTAGGTAGGTAGGTACCTATAAAATTCGCTTGTATAGCTTTTAGGTACATCTCACATTTTATTTTCGTATATAGGTACACACATAGATTTATTAACAAGAATCAGATAGAGCGTATTCGTCCAACTAAGCGTGGCACGTTGATATCTATGTGTGCGTGACCTTTGGCGACTGGCACTGTACGGACACGCGCGTCTATGTGTGTGAAAAGTTGCCAGATTATGAATAATCTCCCAGTATTTTGCATATAGTTATGTAATATTCTTATATTCATTTGCGGTTTTGAAGAATTTACCATGGATTTAATTAATGCTTTTATAAATACATTTCTTAAATGTAGGTACCGAGTTAAGTTTTAACTACTTCGTAAATCTGTATATATAAAATCCTTGCGTTACTGACTGACTGACAGACAAGCTACAGCCGAAACTACTCGGCGCATGAAGCTGAAATTTAGCATGTATGTTTCTTGGGAACCGTAGGGGTGCACCAAGACGGGATTTCTCGAAATTCCCACGGGATCGGGCAAAACGAGAAATAAGAAAATATGTGCGTGCGAAGCCGCTGGCGTCGATTAGTTGAGAAATAAATAGTATGTATGTACACACGGCACCAAGTCAAGCTAAACAGTTGCTGTACGATTTTGATACTTATTCCCTACGCCATAAGTATGTATGTACACACGGCACCAAGTCAAGCTAAACAGTTGCTGTACGATTTTGATACTTATTCCCTACGCCATTAGTATGTATGTACACAGGGCGCCAAGTCAAGCTAAACAGTTGCTGTACGATTTTGATACTTATTCCCTACGCCATAAGTATGTATGTACACACGGTGCCAAGTCAAGCTAAACATTTGCTGTACGATTTTGATACTTATTCTTTACGCCATAAGAACGGTGCAAAGGTCAAAGTTTATAAGCTTGACGAGTAGCAGGGTGTACACGAATATTTGGATCGTTTGGGGATCGAACTCAAAACAATATTATGTAAGGTATATACTAATGGAAATTGAAATTCTATTACTATATTTATGAGAAAGAAGATATATCTACAGTATACTTTTATAATACGTTAATGTATTTTTCATTAACATGACAATCATTATCACATAATCAATTGACAAGTGCATTTTCCCTAATTCAGGCAGAACGGCGTCGACAAAAACTGGCAACACTTACATATTTCTTGCACAAATACGAATTTTATCGAAATTAAATTAGGAAACAGTCAAATTATCAATAGTTACCTGTGAAAAGATATTTCATTTTCCTGTTTTTGTTTTTAGGAACAACTTTTACAGTGTTTAAAGAACACAAGACGGCATTTTGAGAATTTAAAAGTTGACGTGATCGTGACGCGTGAACTGTACGATGCTTCGTAGCGCACTGAGACGAGTTTGTATTCGCTTTTCAATTTTGTATTTGCTTTAGTGGCCGCACGCAACTGTGCCGTGCGTTACATCTGATACTTCTCATATCTGTGGGTACACAGAATAAAAGTGTGAATTATTGTATTAGGTAGGTACCCAATACAATAATAATAGGTACTATAAATCATCCACAATATACAACAAATCAATATTTTTCTAAAGTACTGTTACCTAACTAGGTATGCTGTTGTTATCAAGTCGTTATCTTGTCCAATAATCAAAACGATATTTTTAAAACTATACTTCTTACTTATGTACACTATTATTACTTAATAAAAATTTACAATACCTATTTCCAAACTAAACCTAGATGTAATATATTTATCAATAAGTGATGATGACATTCGTAACTGACGATAAAATAATTCGTAATCCTGCGGTGCGCTCTGCAAACGAGCGATACGTCCTGTCTCCATTACATCCCGCTCGGGACTGAACGACGCCGGAGAGAGCGCGTCGGCAGTAAGAAATTACGTATTTTCGGTATTATATTTTTGTATATATTAAAATTCATAATGTGATTGCCGAGAACCATCCGCTTTTACATGACCTTTCTTTTGGTATACTTTTGAAAATTCTAATCCCAATACAACTCAAATGAAACGGGAAAAGTTGTTTAAACAGACCTATATTCGCGATTATTTTCTATCGTATCAAATGACAGTAATCGTGTTTCGAATGGCCGAAATATAAAGATCTAATGCTGTAGAATAACATATATTTTTTTCCGAATTTAAATCTTTGTTATTTACAAATAAAACGCGTTTGACCACGCTAGATAACGCTGTATTTTGGGAAATCCTCGCCTTAAAGTTGCCAACTACTACAACTGGTAATTTTCAAGGGAATTTCAGCAAATTTTCAGTTACCCTTTCATCATCTTCTTTACAACATGATGCTGAAATTGTTAGTAAGAATACCTACTGTTCAAGAGTTTCCATGCAAGCTGAGACACTGTTAACGCCTCGTTTCACGCTGAGCTACTGAGATTGGTATCGAACAAAAGTTATGATAACAACTTCCCTCATTGACCTAGCAAATTATAATACACTGGCTCAAGGGTATCGCCAGCCGAGTGCCTAGGGAGGCAAGTTGATGTGGAAAATGAGAAAAGTAGAAATTATAGGGTATTTTTACTCTCTACGCGGTGGTAGCTGCCCCTCCCCCCTCCCTCCTAGAGAGAGAGAGTTAAAAGAGAGAGTGCTACCCCTGGCGACACCCATGCACTGGCTCTATTTCTTGTACGCAGTTACTAGAAAGAAAGTAGACAGAATGAAATATATTGAATCTAAACAATTTGAATACCAAATCAGACATCTTATAAAAAGCACATCCGACACATACATACATACATATCGTCACGCCTTTTATCCCCGAAGGGGTAGGCAGAGGTGTATTTCTACACCCACTTTTCGCCAGATATACTTTAGTCCCACGTAATAAGGGGCGAGCCTATTGCCGTACCGGGCACATTTCCAGACTCCGTGCTGCTACTGAGAATTTCGTGACAGAAAAACCCAATAACACTGCCCGACCCAGGAATCGAACCCGGGACCTCCCGATCCCACGCGCACATTTATGGCGCGAGACCAACGAGGCAGTCGTATAGGGTTTGATGTCGAGTTTTCCGTCTCTACGCAAATATGGTATTTGCATCGTGTTATCCCTTAGTCGCCTTTTACGACACCCACGGGAAGATAGGGGGTGGTGACACTTGTATTCTATGCCGTCAACCACACGGCGATCACACATCCGACGTAATTAAATATTCCTGATTCATTTATTTATAAATTCTAAGAGAGATGAGATTTCTAACATCAAAGAAGTTAGCTAATAATGAAGACTGATACCAGTGATTCGTCTTCATTAGGAATGTTTCTTTGTAAAAATTTTGCCGAAGTTTTTGACTCATGAGCATACAATGCTAAGTATTAAGTTAATCATCACTACATAGGATAAAACAAAGTCTGTCTCCTGTCTGTCTGTCCTTATGTATGCTTAAATCTTAAAAACTACGCAACGGATTTAATTGATAGAATTAACGGATTTAATAGTTAATCAAGTGGAAGGAAATTTTTAATGCGTTTTTTTTTAATAGATAGAATGATTCAAGAGGAAGGTATATATGTATGTATATCTAATTGACGCGGGCGAAGCCGCTGGCGATGTCTACTGATAAATAAGGATGAAATTTGCTGTAGTGCAGTTTACACCTCGCAAATAGAGACGCTAGATACAAATCAGGTACCTAGATGTTCTAACGAGATTTTACTTTATATCGGTAGAATAATGGCTTGTTTAACTTATGTCTTCTTGATTTATTGTGATGCAAACCAGCCTCCTAGTCGGATATTTCTTGATTCTTTTTCTTAATTTAAAGACAACGCACTAGGAATAAATCGCAATAGGTGTCGCGGAAAACTTTACAACCATAACCATTAACCAGTTAAAGACAAGAGTCTCACTTAAAGAAAAATTTAAAACTATTGGTATTCTTACTGTAGCATCACAATATATTTATGCCAGTGTTATGCATGTACGACTACATATAAATTCTTACAAAATGAATAGTGACATACACAATATTAATACCAGGAACAGGCACAAATTATGTGTACCATATTTCCGTTTACACAAAACGCATAGCTCTTTTATTGGTCTTAGTATAAGAATCTATAATAAAATACCGAGTAATATTTTAGACTTGCCTTTAAGGTCGTTTCAGACAATTGTTAAAAATAATCTTTTACTAAAGGCATATTATAGTTTAAATGAGTATTTTGACGACAAGTACGCTTGGAAATAAATATTCTTTTATTAGGTCAATTTATTTTTATTATTAGGTCAATAGGCAGTTTTATAGTGTAGTTAATTACCGTATTCTCTTTTTATGCTACATTTGCATTCTTGTTCTACTCTTTTTATTATAATTTATTGGATTTGTAAGGTGAGGGTAACTCGTGGTCATGAACTGCTAACTAATAGATTGTAAATTGCTGCATTACTTTTCGGAACATACTGTTCCACCATAGATCAGAACAGTCATGTTCGCGAGTTGCTTACATCAAAAGACGTAAGTGGATGCTCCTGTTTCACCATATTCACTTTGGGAGGCTTAATAAATGAACATAATTTATTGCTTGAGTATGATATCAATAACTATTAACTTTTGCAATAGTAGATAACTCACAATGTGAAACAGTTGCAGCTCCTTACAAATATAACATGTAAAACCATTATACTGGCAGTTAAAAAGAGTGGCCACGAGTTTTATTGCCCGTTCTTTCTCGTGGTTCTACCTATTGCATTGCGAACGTGGCAGTAAATGTAAATGTAGAATCATCTAGTAATTAACTTTAACTTTTGACGTTCATAAGCGTCACTTTGTGGCCTAAATGAATAAATGATTTTGAGTTTGAGTTTTTTTTTTACCATTAAACCAACGGATAAAATGAACACCCAGATTCGAAACAACAATTTACGGATCACGCAAAGTGTTGTCTCGTGTGGTAATTGAACCCACAACACTCGACGTTGTATTACTAAGCGGCGAGGCGACCGCTTAAATCACTACGCTAAACCCAATTGGTACCTATCGAACTGACCTGACAAACAACGGTCTGTTTAGCAGAAAAAATTGCTGCAGAGCCGCACTCACAGTTAATATGTTCCCAACAAAATTGTGTCAGAAGCCCTGCTCGTGAAATTATGAAACCCTTATACGAAATATTTAACGGCATGGTTTTCTCGGATTACAACTTAAGTGACCACCAAGATGTGATTTAAGGCAGTTTAAATTTCATCTTTTGGGGCTATCTATACATATAATAAAATGGTAGGCAAGTCAAAACTGTACATTGAATATATTTTTTTAAATAATACTTGGGGTGTGATCTACAATCGATACCGAAGCCAAAAATATAGTTTTTAGAATTTTTGTCTGTTTGACTGTTTGTCCTTATATCCGGGGTAATCTCAAAAAGTACTGCATGGATTTACTTCAAATTTGGCACGAATATTATTAAAAGGTCGGGTCCACATATAGGCTACATATTATCACGCTATAACCTACGGGGAAAGAGCAGTGAATATTTATTTCTTCAACGCATTCTGTAACAACGTGTAATCTAACGACGCATATTTGAATGTTGTTATTATGTTAACCATGCTATAAGCTAGCTTCTCACTATAATATTAAGAATCACGCAATATAAGTAACTTAGGCCGATAAACATAATTAAATAAATATAAGTAGTATCAAGACAATTTTAAAGCAGCGTCATCTATGAGATTTAAAAACATCGTGTGTTCCTCTGTGGCCGGACCACATTTTAGTACTCAGATGCTATAGTTCGGAATAATACCTACCTAAAGTCTACTTTCATCGGAATATACATATATTTAGTACCTCAAGAGATATCTTTTTAATTAACAATTTATGTGGTCCGGCCGCCAGGCAGTGCTCTCTGGCCGCGCCACCTCAAATTAAATAGAGTATAATGAACTATTACTAAATCAATATCCCGAAAAAAAACTACCTAAAGAGTACCTTGCATACGACAAATATGGTTCAATATAAACCCCTTTAGTTAAGGAGTTATTGGTCGTAGGGTGTGGTCCGGCTGGAAGGTATACTCTGCAGCAAGTCAATTTTGCAATATTTAATATTAATTACCCATAAATCGATTTATATAATAGTACCTTTTCTCTACTCTTCGTTGATACTTTTTCTCTCAAGAAGCTATTCATTTTGATCAATTAATCTTTAAAGTATGTGGCGCGGCTAAGGAGGGTTACTTTTAGCAAATATAAAGAAATATGCTTTCTTTCTTTCTGCCAACGAAAACTGCATAATAAGTACTTTATAAAAACACCTGGACTTCGTCTATAAACTTTTATTTTTATTTCCAACAATGATTTTGAAAAAGGTGCACTTTTTAGTTTTTGTTTATCTACCTAAGAATAGGTAATTAATTTGACAGAGTAAGCGAAAATTTTGGTTTAAAATAAACAAAAAGTATACGATAATATATTTTCATAATCAAATATTAACAACTAGCCGACCCGACAGACGTTGTACTGTCTGAACGATGAATATTGAATTCAAATTGGTCAATAGATTGAATTTAAGCATTTAACCCTTTAAACAAGAAATAACAATGTTAAAAGAGTGTACCAAAACCGTGTATTAAAAATATCATCATCATCAGCCTTTAACAGTCCACTGCTGGACTAAGCCTCTCCTTTGAAAGGATGAATACTATAACACGCTGGCCAAATGGGTTGGTATAGGGTTTGTATCAAGTTTTCCTTCTCTTACAGTGCTGTTCTCTGCATAATATGCTCCCTATGTCGGCTCTTACGACACCCATGGGATGATATGGGGTGGTAACATTCCGTATTCTTAATCCGTCACCACACGGAACATTCTTAATCCGTCACCACACGGAAAATTCTTAATCCGTCACCACACGGAAAATTATTAAAAATATATATATGTTAAAAATATAGTCAATCAGTATTACAAATAAAGGAGTTTTGAAGTTATTTTCCAACTTCAAAATGCAAGGCCTAAATTAAAAATAAACATTTTGATAAAAATAAGTTATAATTTACATGTTTGCGTATAAAATACAATGAACATTCATTTGCTGGTTTTTAGTCCTTGTAACTTTAGAACTTAAATCATCTTAAGTTTTCCAAGTATCATCCAGACGCTTGCATGAGCGAGGTATTGGTAATGCTGAATATTTGGTAAAAACTCAATCACTGACAACAGTGTAAATATTTTTCGTTGTAATGTCATATGGAACGTCATATATATCAACCAGAGAGGTTGGACTACGGTTATATTTCTTTGATATCAACGCCTTTAAACTAATTTCAAATATTAATAAATCATTCAATGTGAAGTTAATAATTTGTTCACCGGTACATTTTACACTGTCATTGGAAACCATATTGGAAGGCGTTTCAATTTAAATATACTAAGTTCCGAAATTTATAAAACAATAGGTTTTAATAATCACAATTTTTTATCGTTTATATTTGTTTATGAAAATATATATTTGTTTTTCGTGTACTTATTGTTTATTTTAAACCAAAATTTTCGCTTACTCTGTCAAATTAACTAGGTACCTATTTTTAGGTAGATAGTTAAACAAATACTAAAAAGTGCACCTTTTTCAAAATCATTGTTGGTAATAAAAATAAAAGTTTATAGATGAAGTCCAGGTATTTTTATAAAGTACTTATTATGCAGTTTTCGTTGACATAAAGAAATAAAGCATATTTCGTTATATTTGCTAAAAAGTTATCCTCCCTAGCCGCGCCACATACTTTAAAGATTAATTGATCAAAATGAATAGCTTCTTGAGAGAAAAAAGTATCAACGAAGAGTAGAGAAAATGTACTATTATATAAATCGATTTATGGGTAATTAATATTAAATATTGCAAAATTGACTTGCTGCAGAGTATACCTTCCAGCCGGACCACACCCTACGACCAACAGCTCCTTAACTAAAGGGGTTTATTGAACCGTATTTGTCGTATGCAAGGTACTCTTTAGGTAGTTTTTTTTCGGGATATTGATTTAGTAATAGTTCATTATACTCTATTTAATTTGAGGTGGCGCGGCCAGAGAGCACTGCCTGGCGGCCGGACCACATAAATTGTTAATTAAAAAGATATCTCTTGAGGTACTAAATATATATGTATATTCCGATGAAAGTAGACTTTAGGTAGGTATTATTTCGAACTATAGCATCTGAGTACTAAAATGTGGTCCGGCCACAGAGGAACACACAAAAACATCAAGTCGAATTACATGACTGTGTAAACCCTTTTTGGATATAAATAATTTAAATTTGATCACGTTGACGAGGGTAATAGTTGTTTTTAAAAGTCATAGATGGAGTTGTGCATTTTCTTTTTATTTAAAAATTGTAGGTATCGTTAATTCGTTTGAGATGAGCAAGACAATAAAAAAATGTGTCTATATAAGTTTTAAGCTGCTTCATCTATATCTTATAAAATTTGTAGGGTTTGTCTGTATGTAATAAAAAACAGAACTCAAAAATAACTGCATAGATTTATAATAAAATTTATACTCGAAAACGGCACGCTATTGCTGTAAGCAATTTGAGCTAAATAACGAAGAAAATGGACAAATCGCGGTCAAACATACATACAGGTCAAACTGAGAACCTCCTTTTTTTAAGTCGTTTAAAAATTAAGCATGCCATATCTTAAACATAAGGCATACGTAACAGTGATAAGGGACACGTGCTCAAGGATTGCTCTCTGATCGTATGGGATGAGTGTACGATGGCTAATAGGAAGACAGTTGAGGCCGTAGACAGAACCCACAGGAACGAACATTTGATGCGTGGTGTCACAGTTTTGTTTAGTGGCGATTTCCTCCAAACGCTTCCCGTGGTGACGCGGGGATCGAGGGCTGACGAGGTGAATGCTTCATTGTAACGATCTTCGTTGTGGTCACGAGTTCGTACGCTGCGCTTGACCATTAATATGAGAGCTCGGCTCGGCGGCAATGCACGTGCTCAAGACTTCTCCGATGTCCTTCTAAGTCTTGGCTAAGGCACTCTAACAGAGGAGAGAGGTGGACAGGTGGTGCTTCCAGAGTCTCTCGGTAGAGTTGTATCCAACTTAGATGAACTCATTCGCTGTGTGTACGGGGAAATCAGTCGTATACCGCACCAGCAGAATTTTTGGGGTGTGAGCGGGCCATTTTGACGCCCAAAAATGATCAGGCTGCAGCAATTAACGAACGCATTCTCTCGGAAATTGAGGGGAATTAAGTGCTCTACACCACACATTATCCCGTGGAAGTTCTGAACTCCCAGTCAGCAAGCTGACTTCCAGCGCATACCATCAAGCTGAAGTTCGGTGTCCCGATAATGCTTCTTTGGAACCTATCTCCTCCGAAGTTGAGTAACAGGACCCACCTTACAGTCATCTCGCACCACTGACACACCATTGAGGCGGAAATTCTTACGGGATGTGGCACGGCAAGGCAGTATTTATACCACGCATTCCCCTCATACCTTATAACTTCCCGTTCCAGTTCAAGCGCGTACAGTTCCCCGTGAGTGTTTGCTTCGCTTTGACCATCAATAAGTCGCAGGGGCAGATACTGAGGGCAGTGGGTGTCGACCTCAGGACAAGCTGCTTCTCACACGGGCAGCTGTACGTCGCTTGCTTCCGCGTCACCAGTTCTGACTCTTTTTACATTTTGGCTCATCATCAGCCCTTTATACTGTCCCACTGCTAGGCACGGGCCTCTTCTCACTATGAGAAGGATAAGGCCATAGTCACCGTCTAGGAAGCAATAAATAACAATTTAATACGCACTTAACTCCGAAAAGTCATTGGTGCGTGCCGTGGATTCGAACCCGAAACCTTCTGCGTAGCAGTCTGTCGGTCTCTCCACGCAGCTATCGCTGCCTTCATTATTATTACGTTTTGGCTGCGGAGAGCCAAACCACTAATGTTGTTTATCGAGAAGTCCTGTAATTATGTAATTTTACCCTATTCGGTATTCCTTATTCATTATTTTCTTCATCTGCTTTAGTTACAACTTATGACTTAATTTAGCAGAATCACCATAAAGTCATTTATTCAAAGCAGGCTGAAAATCAGTACTTTTTGAAGGTCAATTTTACAAAAGACAGTCTCCCTCTGTTACTGCACTTTCTGTAGATATGAAATGTAAAGAAGAAACGGGTAAATGAATGTTATTAATAAAATATAAGGTATAGTCGTAGATATTTTTGGTGCTGTATAGCGTTCACGCAGACGACGTCGCGGGCAGCAGCTAGTGTTAAATAAAATGTCAATAAGTGCCTATAAAGTCAATATAACCAATGCCATCAGGAATATTGAGTTTGATTTATGCAGTCCAGACATCGAAAACCGAAACTTTCGAATACGCGCCATTCATCGAAGTTGTTGCGGCCATTTCACCAATGTCAATTTCATGCATTTAAGTACTAAGCTTATGAATGGAACTAGAATGACCAATAACTCGAACATACGATTTATTTTCCTTAAAGTTTATGTATCCATTAAGGGACATCTTTTATAATACGTTTCTCTGGCATTTATAAAGGTTGCATTATCTTACAATTATTAGAACGGCGGATGTTTGCTTACTACTGACGGATGTTGTTACAACAAAACCAACATGCTAACCAAAATACCTATCTAAATATTGATGGATGGTTAGCTAACAATGTGTCCATAGTAGACACGTGTCCATAAGTTTATAGGCGTGCTAGAAAGGGTGACCTGATTATGAACGCCGATGACTGGAGTGACTATGTAGGTAAGGAAGACAGTTATTTAAATTAGTAGTCGGGTATCAACGTAGAAGAAGAAACCGTTTACACATAGGAACTTCTTTCTTTTTCCGGATGCGTTTTGGCTTTTAGTACTGTAACGCTTTTTCTACTGAGACAATTTTTTTAGGGTTACGTGAGCTATAGCTCTGATCTTAAGGTGTCTCTGGGTATCACTTTATTAGTTAAAAAGAATATTCTGAGGAATAAAACTGTTGATATAATCACGTACAATTACCAAGAGAACCTTTCAGTCCGACCAGTGCGCAGTAACTGGCTGGACACCCAAACAGTTACACACACAATATTTTTTTATTATCTTGCATGTGTCCATACATGACGTTGGATCATATATAATTTCTCAGGCGATGGTACATGTAGGGAATTGTATTTGTGACAATCTCACAAATACAATTCCCAAAATGTTAACCATTGTATTTGTGACTAGAGGATGCCCGCGGTTACACCCGCGTTATTTAAGGCTACTGCTCTGCTCCCGTCTCTCATAGCGTGATGTTATATAGCATATAGCCTTTCTCGATAAATGGGCTATCTAACACAGAAAGATTTTTTCAAATCGAACCAGTAGTTCCTGATATTAGCGCGTTCAACCAAACAAACAAACAAACAAACTCTTCAGCTTTATATATTAATATAAGATATAAGATTTGCTACCATAAAAAACACTGAAGTCTTTTTGCATTGCGTGACACCTTCTAGTCGTCTAGACGCCCTAGTATCGACGCTTGCCTAAAATAAAAGCCGGCTTCACTATCCTAGCCTAACAATAATACGAACAATTTTAAGGTAGACATTATAATATGTTGAGCAAGGAAATTAACATTAATTATTACTAGAATAATTGATGTTAATGAACATTATAAGGCCTTGTTCAAATGTATAATTTCATTATGAACAGCGATGATAGAATAATTATATCAGAACTGTGTATATGTTCACAGCTATATTTAACACCTTCATATGTGTAAGCAGGGATAAAAATATCCAAGAAAATGTATAATAAGTATTTTCTATGAAAAGAAATTTTAAAATTTTGTGCAGTTGGACTTTTACTGAGTAGGTAAAAAGCGAGAGAGTATCTCGCGCTTTTTAACACAGTCAACAAAAATACCTAAAGAAGCCAAGAATATACTTGTTGAAAATTTTTCCCAAAATTACAATTAAACGACTAATTCAAGTTGAAATAATGATCCAACGACACAATGCTAGAAATACTACGACCATTAATTATTCGGAATTGGGACATCCTCTGTAGGTACAATCGAACCTATAAAAATGACTCAGAACAATAAAACGGCAGTAGGAAAAGCCGTAGTGGAACCACTTTATATTAAGGCAATGTACACATGCAACAAATTAGGTACCTACCTGACATGAAATTATTACTAAGCCTTTGTTCCTTATTTTATACATAAAAAATCTCATAAAGCGACTCGAATCAGGGACGACTCGTAAGAGACAGGCGTCTTTTTATACGTGAAAATACCCATATCTAAGTAACGAGGCATTATACAAATATGGGCGTCACACCCCTTCCAGGCATCTAAATAAAGAAACGCTGTACATAATAAAGTGACGGTTGCTGTTCGCATACATAAGGAGTGTCGGCGTCTACGTTATTTGTTTTATAGTCACCCTAGCTTTGTAGGCATACTAGGCATCCGATCAAGAACACGCACGTTTGACTGCACGCGTAGTGTAGTGGTTTAAAGCGGCTGTCTCACCGTTCAAAACTACGCCACGTGTTTTGGGTTCGATTGTCATACGAGACACAACTTTGTGTTACCTGCAAATTTTATTACTGTTTCAAAATAACAGTCAACTCACAGATCATTACTATCTATATTCCATGAGTCAACTGATGGATTCCGTTGATTGACTGTTTGTCAAAGTGCCTGCGACACAGGATTAATCCGAGTGTTGGAGTTGTTAAAAAGAGAGAATACGTAGGTAAATCTCAGTCTAATAGAAGGGACGTTAGGAGATTTCCTTTTATTAAAAATATACCAAATATAGCTACGTTCTATCATCTAATATCCCAAACAAACGAAGCTTTTCACTTTAATCTGCATATCGCACGCGTCGACTGCCTCGTTGGTCTCGTGGCATAAATGGACTGCCTCGTTGGTCTCGCGGCATAAATGTGCACGTGGGGTTGGGAGGTCTCGGGTTCGATTCCCGGGTCGGGCAAAGTGTAATTGGATTTTTCCGTTAGGAAATTCTCAGTAGCAGCACGGAGTCTGGTAATGTGCCCGGTACGGCAATAGGCTCGCCTCTATTACGTAGGACCTAAAAAATCATGGTGAAATGTGGGTGTAATATAACACCTCTGCCTACCACTTCGGGGATACAGGCGTGAGACTTTAAAAAAAAATCGCACGCGTACCTGATTAAGAACGCACATGTCCACAAATATAATTAGGTATATCGAATACCTACCTAAACAGTTACAGGTAAATGCAGAACGCTATGCGTTCAATCTTACCGCACTGCGTTAAGCACAGCTTTAAGTCTACTTTATTACCATGTATTCGTCTTAATGACTTTGTTTAAGTGGTTTTTGTAAAACCTATGAACAAATAAATATTTTACTTTTACTTTGGCTTCATATTATAGAGACTTTAATTCAATATGTACTTATACAATGACTGTAGGTATACAAAGTCAACAATAATACAATACAAAGTTATTATGGCAGAAATGAATAAATTGAGGTTTTCAGCATCGCTCGCAGTGTCCACTCTTACAAGTTCGTGTTTACTATGGGCAAGTGAAACAAGTGCTTAAAGAGATACCTACCAATACCTACTCTATCAACAAAATTCCCCTTAGAATCTATGACTATCTTAGAATAAAATAATGCTAAATTAGCATACGTAACGTGACTTTCGTGATAAAATACCAACAAAAAAAATTAAAACGGAAGTCACTATATTGTTAGTTCCTAGATAATATAATATAAGTACCTACCCAATAAAAGCCAAACACGACCTCTGAATAGGTACGGATTACTTAGATACCAACATATCACCCAAATGACTTTGAAGTAGAGCCAAATTTAGTACGATATCTATCAAGAACAGATACCTTTATGTAATGGAAGGCTAGTAATATAAAGGAAGCTAACAGGGCGTAGTTAAATTGACCTTATTGAAAAGGCCTTTGAGGCTTTGGTTGAAGTTCATGACAAAATATTCTAGCTATCAAAGACGTTATTCAGATACCTAGCGAACATTACACACATTGTCTAAAAAGCTTTAATAGATATTAATAGCAAAAGGCCAGATAATGACGGATGAATATTTAACATTGAAAGTCAGAAGGTAAATAATTAATTTTGCGCAAAGATGTAAGATGTGCCATGCATGTTCAAATAACGATAACTTATCCACAATGAAACATCAAAACATGTCTTCACACAATAACTTATGAATATCCGACATATTTAAAGTATATTTAAAGCTAAAAATAATCTAAATCGCCTCTTTGCGAGAACAACGTGTTATCTCAAAAATCGCAACTTTACAGGAGGCCACTTTTTAACTTTAAAATATTCGGAAATTCTAAAATATTGCTCTTTTGCTGTTGATATGCAATAAGTTCAAAGTGGTAACTAATGTGCTTTTTGGAAATAGGCAAAGCAGTACAGCTTTCGTTCTAATCAGCATAAATATTTGCCTTTAAACAAAAAAGGGGAACATATGTCACGTTTTCTTTGAAAATATGTAAAAAAGTGCCACGTTGAAGATGTCATTGTAAAAAAATATTAATGTTCAAAAACATTTTTCAATATAAGTAGCTAGTAATTTAACCCATCTAGGCATGACACGTAATGTAATTTTTTTATAAAGATAGGTACAAGTTATCAAAAACAAATCAATTGCAATATTTTAAGTACATTTCATTAATTATTATAATGTTGAATAGTAACTGAAAATTAAGTTTTCTAAAAGAAAACAATTTAAACACATAACCATATTATACTCGAATTCGATGAACTGCTGCTGCTTCTAGTTGAATCACGAGATCGAAATGTAATGCATCATCTTTGTCTCATTAACAGCCCTATATTATATACTGTCCCACTGCTGGGCACGGGTCTATTCTAAACTATAAGAAGGGTAAACCATATGCCGCACATATTATAAAAGCAGTAAGTACTATTGAAGTTAGTAGTTCTATGTACTACAGCGTTTATAAATTCCGGGGGAGCACAGTCCACTATGCTAGCCAACTTCACATGTCTTTCGAGAATGCTGGTTTCCTCACGAGGTTTTCCTTCACCGTTAAACAAGTGATAATTAACTATTTAATACGCACTTAACTTCGAAAAGTCATTGGTGTGAGCCGTGAATTCAAACTCGTGGCTTTATGTACTAACTTATTTAATTATATAATTATTACGTATAGATATTTAACAAAAATAATGCAGATACAAAAACCTTAGATGACAGAACCTCCTTCTGGTGCCAGATTATCAGAACGCTGGGACTAGGTACTAGGATTTTCGTTCCTGTTTAGATTTTTTTATCGGAGTGCTACTCAATTTTCATGTTTTGTAGTGTGGCAATTTATCTAGAAGTACATAATAATATAAACAATTTAAAACACACATAATAATATAAAAAAGTTAAAACTACTGTACCATAAAGTTACATCTCATTTCATCAGCCTATTATTGTAGCAGTCCATGGCTGGACGTAAGCCTCCCTCAGGGTACGCCACATGACCCGATCACCCGTTTTTGCCATCCAGCCATCACCAGCCACCCTCCTCAAGTCATCGGTCTATCTGGCCTTAGGGCGTCCAACACTTCGCTTGCCAAGACGTGGCCTCAATTCGAAAACCTACTTTCTGCACGGGTCATCGATTCTTCAACTGAAGTGACCAGCCCATTGCCACCTCAGTTTGCAACATCTCTGAACTACGTCCATTACTTTGGTCTTCTGTTTTCATTCCAGAATTTGTCCCTCAGCGAGATCGCCAGTATTGACTTTTCCACAGTACTGTCATGTTTACGTCTTGATTAAAATCTTGGTCTTTAGGCATTTAGGCAAAGATATCTCGAAGAAATGAAACCTAACTTCCTAAATACCACCCAGCCATGCTGCACTTTTCTGGTGATTTCACTCTTAAAGCTATCTGTACCTTACGACAACTTTTAAAGGTACATATAATCGTGGCTAAGTTGAAGGGTAACACCTTGGATAGAAATTGGCTCAGACATTGTGTTCATTGTACTCTTACTTGGCCTAGTTCAAATTCATCCCAAGCTCATCTCAAGGTAACAATGAACCTGGACAGCATGCTCTGCAACTCTTGCAGCGATTCTGTCATTATTGCTATGTCTTCGGCAAAGCGGAGATGGCTGAGGTTCCGACAATTGCTATTGATGCCCATTATATCGTACTACAGTGTTTTAAACACATTCTCCAATGTGATTAATTACCTGGATCCTGAACTAATCTGAAAACTACAATTGCATGTTGATTATATTTTAGCATGTCTAACGTGACATTATAGCATATTTAATAGGTATACAAAACGTAAGGGTTTAGAGAATAAGGGGATATAATAAAATAACCACTTAATTTTTCTGGTATTTTAAAATGATTTATCCATCGCTATAATATAAAATATCACAACGAAAACTACTTACCTTTTATTAAATAACGTGACAAAACGATTTAGCTTATCCTGGACACACACAACTTTTACAATAACAATGATTTAAATACCTATATCTCACTGTATGTGAAAAGAAGAATAGGAACTAGAAACATACATTTGCAATCAAAACGTGATATTATCATCGTAATTTCACGTTTTTTGTGAATATCGCGGTGCGCGTGCGGGGCCGACTGAGATGGCACGGTTTCGATCATAGATATATGGTTTCGATACTATAGTTTCGATGTGAAGCGTTTGGCTAGAGACAACGTGATAAAGCGATTTGACACTGATGTTTTGTTTCATTCGATCGTTATTCGGCTCCCATTAACGTTATAAATATCGCGTTTATATACAAAATAGAACTCGAAATGGCAGTTCCGAATTTCAAATAAAAAAATACGTTTTTACGAGATATCACGCGTTGTTCTCGCAAAGAGGCCAAATAGGCCATACATAAAATATTTTTACTTTGTTTATTATTTATTATTTCTTTATACTTTTATATATTTTTAAAGCCTATCCCTGAAGAGATGGGCAGGGGTGTAGGTAGTACTTATTACACCCACATTTCGTCATGTTAAGAAGTATTAGGTTCCGCCTAATAGGCGGCGGCGTGCCTATTACCGTTGCGAGGCACAATACCAGACTCCGTGCTGCTAGTGAGGATTCGGAAAAGCACAGTATTAATACTTTTGCCCGAAACGGGAATCAAACCCGGGACCGTGATGAGCAGACGCATATTTGCTATCCACTGAACCACCGAGGCCGTCAGTGTATAATAATTATCTAAACACTAGTCGACGCCAGCGGCTTCGCACGTACATATTTTCAAATTTCGCGTTTTGCCCGATCCCGTGAGAATTTCGGGAAATCCCGTATAGTGCACCCCTACGGTCCCCAAGGAACATACATGCTAAATTTCAGCTTCTTGCGCCGAGTAGTTTCGGCTGTAGCTTGTCTGTCAGTCAGTCAGTAACGCAAGGATTTTATATAATTAATATATACAGATAATGAACGTTGTTCATAGAAGAAGGAAGCAAACTGAACCGGTTTATTTTTATGAATAAGCATAAACTTTTCAAAACCGTTTCATGTCTTTGTGCTAGCAGAAAAAAAATAAACGCTTAACATAAATTTATTACACAGAGCAGGTAAGATCCGCGAGCAATTTACATGATTTACAGTTTAGGATATTGGAACTGGAACAATCCTTTGTTCAGTTTCATGTACCTACCTACAGGCTACAGTTCATAATTGTATAAAATCTTATTAGCAGATTTGAAATAATGGATACACATATAGGTTCCTGTCTAGGTTCCTACCTACTAATTATACAGAATGAGTGCATAATCGGTTTTGGGAGACATGTCATCGAGACGATTACAGTGCACTGGATGCAAATCTCAGTCTAATATTTTTTATAAGATTAATATATTCTGCGGCATTGTTTACCGCGGTAAAATTTCACTCTCCATGCTCCTAACTATCTCCATACAGAAAAATCATAGTATCGCTGAGATGCGACGTGCAAAAGAACAAACACAAAGGATTACACAAGAAGATAAATTGTAACTAATGACACTATCAGTTTATTAATTTTAATTCAATAGGGAATCTTACTGCCAAATTATCCCGCTAGAGGGCACATTGTATTATAACGTAAACAAAAGAACCCATTGACGACTGTTGACGTTTCTCTTTGGGGTTGCCTGTCATGCCTTTAAATAAGGTTAGATATAGTAAGCATTTTTCCTTTCAACGATGCGTCCCGTCCTCTAAGTATATTTTTTAACTCGAGGATAGTTAAATATCTGTAATTTTTATCTATTACGTATTTATAAGGTCAGATAGGCAAGGCGAAAAGTAAAAAAACCGCGCACAAAATTTGACAGTTTTGACAGTTTTATTTACGTGGCGCCATCTGCTCCTTGCCTAGCGTAAGATTCCCTATTGGAAATTTAAATAAATTTATTCATGTTACATTATACTTGTTGCATAAACACTGTTGCAGTGGTGGCTTTAGGTGGTAGCCACTCGAGGCCTTGAGGCACCTCATCTTCGTTTATTCTATACATACGAATTAAATTGAAGTGTCTGTCTGTGATTTCTAAATACCGCCTTATACAATAGTGTTTATTAATTTTTATCTGTCTTTCTGTCTGTTTGTCTTTCTGTTCGTCCGTGGTAATCTTTGGAATGGCTTAACCGATTTCAATGGGACCTTCAATGGAAGAAACAGGACATGCACACCACATTTAGGCTACATCTAGGTAGACAGGCTATAACACAGAAATGAATTCATTTCTGTGGGTTATAATTTGACCCGGTATGGAGTCGAGTTACTGTAAATACTGCGGGTGAAACGGCGGGCAACAACTAGAAGTTACTACTACTACTACTATTAAACGGAATTGTGTACAGTTTTCACTTAAAAGTAGATAATTACTTAGCGTGATTCTTGAGGTGTATAATTGACGCGCGAACGCGGTCGAAGTTGACTATAATATTAAATCTTAATTTTAATCTCGGAAATGGCTTTACAAATATATTTTTACCTGAATAGTACTAGTCGACCAAGCCAACTAGACGAATGTCAACGTGACAAAATTCAACATAATTCAACAATTAAAATCCAGAAATTATTTATCGTAACGTGCGAACGCGGCGTGTGAACGTACAATGCGCCTGCAATCGGTACTAGGAATTTCTGGATTATAATTATTGAATTATGTTGAATTTTGTCACGTTGACATTCGTCTAGTTGGCTTGGTCGGCTAGTACGGATGTATTTAATAATACTAGAGGTCGCCCCCCGGTTGAAATTCGACCATAATTAATTAAAATTTTAAGTTTCTACATTATTAAGTTTGTACCGTCAAAGACTACAATCACAGACTTCACCGCACAATAAAGAATTTTCTTTTTAAAAATTACTGGAATGGCTATCAAATACTTTTCTTGGTTATAAAACTCTACAACAGATGTTACCATTGTAGACTTTTAGTTTATAAAAATGCCATTATCTTGCCCCCGCGCAGTATGTCCTTTGCTTCCATACTTCTTGTTATCTAATTATTTACTCCTTTCTCTTTCATCCATGTCCCATCCTCACACAGTTGATTAATGTTTTCCTTGGCCTGATCTTCCTTTCCGTGCCTTTACTTTCATATTCACACTGTGTATCCATCTTTTCTTTGGCCACCCTCTTGCTTTTCGTCCCTCTTCTTTCGACTTAATTTAAGACTGCATGGTTGGTTGACACTGTGCAAGTATTGTGCTTTCGATACACACACGAGGCAATACTTGTGTGATCCATAAATTGTTGTTTCGAGAGTGTACTTTGTGTCCGTTGATTGTCTGTCAAAGCCCACCGGATTTATTCTTAGTGCGAAAGTTGTCTGTTATAGAAATAAAAAAAATCTATTCTTTACCTCCATACAAATAATCTCTTCGCATTACATGTCCATACCAGGCCAACCGATATTTTCCTTCACTTTTAGGTTATGGCCACCACTTTCAGACTACGTCTTACATACCTTCTAATTCTATCCATTCTCATTACTCCACGCATCCATCGTAACATTCTTATCTTTGCTGCAAAGTACCAATAATAATCCTTCAGTCTTTGCTTCGGTTACATACATTAATTTCGTATAAGGTAAAGCTCCTAATACGGCGGTGGTCAAAATCGCTTCCTATTACGGTGGTATTTCTATTTTCGAGATTTATTCCTGTTTTATTCAGTTTAAGTACACCAAAACGTAAACTATTTACTCCAAATTTATTACTTCATGTCTTAACTGACGTTTGCAAGTATAGCACATAGATAACACAACAAGATCAATCAATCTGTGTAACGGCATCGACGTGAGAGGCGTTTACATACAAACGCGGAACAACAAAAGTAAGTACACTAATATTTATAAACTAAGTTTTTCGTATTCATAAGCCGTTCAAGTTTGTTTATGTATTATTTATAGCATTTTCCTACCCACTATTTAAATAGCTTGTTTCATATTTGGAACTAATTTTTTACCCAAAAATAAGAAATAAAATACCGCCGTAATACGACACGAATTTTATAGATTAATCGTAATACGGTTGTATAACTCCGAATTAGGAAAAATACTGGGCATGTTTAATTGTTTATAACTTTCAATTTACTAACTTATTGAATTAGTTCCAAGTTTAGTTGAAATAATTATTAATCTTATAAATTAGAAACCATAATCTGCGGTATGTGTTCTCAATTATAAATCTAGTTAAATATGAAAATTGTTGAGTACAAAATGTTGGTTTCTTAGAAGGGGTAAAAATAGGAAGGTGTTTTTTAATTTATCACAAATAATTTTGTATAACTTTTGACTTGATTTTTACACATCTGAGCCAAAACACTGTTATCGTTTGATTAAGCATTTACACTCTTTTATTTATTGAAATGTTGATGGGTCAGAATTAGGATTATTAAGAACACGAGTAGTTTTCCTATTACGGTGGTAGTTATTTCCAGGTAACTCTGAATTAGGTTATATGATCTCCTATTACGGCCCTATTCATAGAACATAAAATTACAAGATTTAGGGTCGCGTAAATAAAAAAAAAGTTTTGTGTCTTTTTTTGTGGATTCTTTTTTGATATGCATGTTTTTTTATAAAACCAAAAGTAATAAAACGTTTAAGTTAATTTACATATCTTTATTAAAATTTATGAAATCTAAGTAATTTTTATTTTGTATTTATAGACCACATGGGCAGAAAGAAAGTTTTAAACTAATGCGCAAGTGGCTGAAGCACTTTCATCATTTCGACAAAGTATGAGTATTTACAAAGCCACGAGACAATATAATGTACCAGAGACTACGTTACGAATGTAATCAAATCAATGGTCAATTAATAAAATACTAACAATTTTCTTTACTAACACATTTATATCATTTAATAAATGTTATTTGTACGGAACTTCAATGAATGTAATTTCTGACCCTCCGTATTAGGAGCCGCCTACCGCAGTAATAGGCTCTGACCAAAATCATACCTCCGTATTAGGGAAAATCGACCTGACTATTTTTTTTTTTTTAAATAAGAAATATCTTGAGGAGATCCCATCGAAGGAGCTGGCCGAGCTAGTGCAGCACTGTGAGGACCACGGTTGGCCAATAATACTCTCGGCAGATGCTAACGCCCACCATCCATTGTGGGGAAGCCCCGAGGCAAATAGACGAGGTGAGATCCTAACTGAATACATCTACACAACAACACTAACGGTAATCAACAAAGGCTCAGAGCCCACATTTGTTAGCTCCAGATATCAAACCATAGTAGAAACTACACTGGCATCGGATGGGGCCGCGGAACTTGTCACGAACTGGCATGTGTCCGCCGAACCATCCTTTGCCGACCACAGACGTATCTGCTATGACATACGAGTGCAAGAGAGGGTCACACAACCAAAAAGCAACCCACGCAATACCAACATTGCGAGCTACAAGACCCTGCTCGAACAGGAAATAGCCATGTCAAATTTCAACGACATGACCGCAAGCACTACAAACATAGAACACAACACTAACTTACTAACAAAATGCATACAACGCAGCTACCAACAAGCCTGCCCCACCACACTACCGAAAACGAGTAGTAAAACCCAATGGTGGGGATCGGAACTGGAGAAGCTCAGACGCAATCTGAGAAAACTCTTCAACCGGGCCAAAAACACAAGGAAAGACACAGATTGGGACAAATACAAAGAAGCCCAGTCGCACTACAAGAAACGCATACGATTCCGCAGGGGAGAGTCCTGGCGAAATTTCTGCACCAACATTAACTCCACATGCGAGGCAGCCAGGGTAAAAAAGATCCTATCCCAGGACAGCAACAAGACCCTAGGCTCCATCAGAAAGCCTGATGGCACCTACGCAATCACAGACATGGAAATAAGCCAAGTGCTAATCGAAACACACTTCCCAGGTTGCACTGTGACCGACGACTGTGACTGGGAAGAATCAGAACACAGACCACCGACCCAAACAGACTGGACGATAGCCAACAACATGGTTACCGTGGACCGGCTGAAATGGGCAATTGATAGCTTCCAGCCGTACAAATCTGCAGGCCTGGACGAAATAACACCAGCACTTCTACAATGGGGCTGCACAACGATTGTGCCACAGCTACTCAGCATATATAGAGCATCTATAGCGCACAATTACATACCACGAAGGTGGAGGGAAGTAAAAGTCATATTTCTCCCAAAACCGGGCAAAACGGATTACACTCAAGCAAAATCGTTCAGACCTATCAGTTTAACCTCCTTCTTGCTGAAAACGCTGGAGAGGCTCGCTGACAGATACCTACGGGAAGGCGCACTGCTATGCAGACCACTACACCCGCAACAACACGCCTACAGAAGTGGTAGATCAACGGAATCAGCGCTTCACTGCGTAGTGGGGACCATAGAAACAGCGCTATCTGACAAACTAATGACCTTAGGCGCCTTCATTGACATAGAAGGCGCCTTCGACAAAACTAAATTCACCAGCATTAGCCGAGCCCTTGACAAGTTCGGAGTTGAACAAACCGTCAGTGGCTGGATTGATCAACTCCTGAAACAAAGGGCTATTCAATACAAGGTTAACACCACCACAAGGGGGATAGTAGCAAAAGGCTGCCCACAGGGAGATGTCCTATCACCCCTGCTTTGGAACATAGTGGTAGACAATCTGTTGAGAAGCCTGAATGACAAATGCTTCTACACGGTCGGCAACGCAGATGATATAACCATCCTAATCAAAGGACTGAGAATCTGGCCACGCACTGAACTAAGCACAGTCAAGAGCAAGCTGCAGAGCATACAACGCCTCGCCTGTCTGGCCACAACAGGCTGCATGAAAACAACTCCAACGGCGGCATTGGAGGTGCTTCTCGACTTGCGACCATTGCACCTCATCATCCAGCAGGAAGCAGGTGCCGCCGCGATCCGGCTCGATAAGTTTGGGCTTTGGAGAAGAGACGACCGAATAACCCATGTACGCCTGAAAAGGACGTTAACTAACGAGATCCCGATGCTAGATGCAACGTGCGACCTCATACCTAAAACCTCTGTCTTTGACAAAAAATACCGCATACAACTGCATGAAGAGCACAAGGATAGCTCTGGTATACACGAAGTTAGAGTATACACAGACGGCTCAAAAACAAAGTATGGGATAGGTGCCGGAGTATTCTCCCATGACTTGAACATCAATCTCTCAACATCGCTTGGTAAACTCAACACCATCTTCCAAGCTGAATGCGTTGGGATTATAAGGGCGGCGACGGCGATCGCGGCCAGAAACGTGAGCAACCTGTCAATACGCATCATCACAGACAGTGCCTCAGTACTACAAGCTATCGATGGCAACTGCTTTAACAGCGGCCTAATTATGGAGTGCCACCAAGAGCTGCAGAAAACTGCAGCGAGGAATCGGGTCACGCTCCAGTGGATACGAGGACACAGTGACTCCACGGGCAATGACGCAGCAGACCAACTGGCAAGGAAAGGATCGGACACAACAACTCTGGGACCCGAACCAACTGTTCCGATACCTTTCAACCAACTAAAAACGTGGTTACGCGAGAGAACCCTACAACAACATGAAAAAGAGTGGGCAGAGTTAAAAGAGTGTAGGCAATCTAAAGATGCCTTTCCCCAATTAGATAAACGACTCTCGCAAAAATGGTTGCACTCCAACAGGAAAACACTCAAGCATCTGACTGGCATAATAACCGGCCACTGTCCAATAAACAAGCATCTCTACAACATCGGCGTCACGGACAGCCCACTATGTAGGGGCTGCATGGAGACCGAAGAAACACCCGCTCATGTGATCCTACATTGTACCAGCGTGAGCGACCAACGGACGAGGTTCCTGAACAACCCCAGAACCATGAGCGAAGCCATACGCAACACTGGTCAACTCATGGCCTTCTGGAAGGAGCTTCCATGGTATGAGTAGCAGGCGACAACCGTGTCCCTGCTAACGCACAATGGCCCAATTAAGTGGCTAAGAAAAAAAAAACACCTGTCCAACTAACTAACTAACTAACTATCTTGAAAAAACATAGACTCAACAGCAATACAACATGTAAGTTCTACTTTTGACGCACTAAACTAATACTTACAAATGCTTATTTTTGTTTCTTACTTTCAAATGTTGCGAAATACTTCCGTAATAGGTGCTTTTACCTTAGTTGATTGAATCTGGCGTTTTTTGGTGGAACTCAATTGTAACTTAATGGAAGGATAGAGGAACCCACCACGTACCCTCGGATTGACCACCCCAACTATTGCAATAGAAAAAAGTTGACAAAACGGAACTCCTCTAAAAGGATAAGGGATATAGGAATGGTATGGGTTCCTGGAAGATACCTGACTTGTAGTATCCTGCTGTATGCGCCGACTATTCTTCGACACGTGTTTCGCCTCTGCACGAGGCATCCTCAGGAGCGATGGGCGACGACTAAGCCTACTGGCTCAGTCGTCGCCTATCCCAGGTATCTTCCTGGAACTCATACCACCCTATATTCCTTATCCTTTTAGAGAAAACCTTGAACAAAAAAGTATTGCTTTTCTTTTTTTTTTTATATGTTTTCATGTTTGGTTGTACTGTTTCTGAGTCTGAGTACATACAATTGTTTTATTCTAAAATGAATTAAATACTGTAAAATGCTATCCTAAAAAAAGTATATAAGTACGTTTTATAATAAAATTCTCCTTGAGAATGTTATTTTTTTAAAAGAGGAGGAATAGATAGATATGGAAAAAATATAGGATGTAGGTAATACCTACAGGAAATTAATGTATGTAGGCAAGGATACTGCAACCGAAGCACAGACTGAAGGATTATTATTGGTACATTGCAACAAAGATGAGAAAGCTGCGATGAATGTGTGAAGTAACAAGAACGGACAAAATTAGAAGGAATGAGTATGTAAGAAGCAGTCTGAATGTTGTGCTCATATACTAAAAGTGAAGGAAAATATCAGTTGGCTTGGTATGAACATGTTATGCAAAGAGATTATTTGTATGGAGTAAACAAGTGAATATTATTTTATTTCTAGACAACTTTTGCACTAAGAATACTTAAGTCCTGTTTCGTGTGGGCTTTGAGATACAATCAACGGACACAAAGTACACAAACAACAATTCATGGATCACACAAGTGTTGCCTGGTGTGGGTATAGAAACCACAATCTTGCACTGTGTAATTCAACGAGGCGGCCGCTTAAACGCCTACGCCAACCGTGCAGTCTTAAAAGAATTCGAAAGAAGAGAGACGAAAAGAAAGAGGGTGTCAAATGAAAAGATGGATAGACAATGTGAATATGAAAGTAAAGACACAAAAAGGAAGATCGACTGTGTGAGGATCTGATATGGATGAAAGAGAAAGGAGTAAATAATTAGATAACAAGAAGTATGGAAGCAAAGGACATACTGCGCAAGGGCAAGATAATGGCATTTTTATAAAGTAAAAGTTTTTACTTAAATTAACATCTATTTCAGAGTTATTTTAAATAAGTATGTAATAGCCGTTCCAGTAATTTCATAAAAGTTTTTCTTTATTTTTATTGTGCGGCGAAGTCTGTGATTTTGGTCTTTCATAGTGCAATCTTAATAATGTAGAAACTTAACATTTTAATGAATTTTAATGAATTATGGTAGAATTTTGACCACTGGCTTCTAGTCATTATCAAATATACACAATCACACTCAAAAGTATGCCAGAATAACTCTTGATTAGCGCAACAAACTACCTGCCGCACAATTTGTCGCAACCGCGCTGCAAAGTCGTGAGTTCGTGACTAAAGAATAAATTCAACTCAAGATCACCACTTTAATTTAGTGCGTTCAAAACAAACAACTCTGTGGGAACGCGATCTGTGATTTTCAGGAAGCTTCTTAAAACAAATAAAACTTCGTCAAGTTTTATTAAGATTGTCTCGCTCAAGTGTTCCCACTACCAAAGTTTTTGAAAACTGGTAACATCGTTCGTTATGTAAGGAACCCTTTACCAAATAGGTATCTGATAAAAAGTTTTTAAACTTTTAAAAATAAGGTATATATTCTAATTTAAACTTGTTATTACTAGCAGCAAGCAAGAATTGACAAAACCGAAAACGAAATTTCTTTCTGGACTTACAAAAGAAGAAATTTAAAAAAGGATTTTAAATTTCTTCTTTTGTAAGTCTACGTGAATGTTTAAAGATAATCTCCAGGTTAAATATGCTATAATATAGGTACATTTATTTAACTTGACCTTCAAAATTTTGATGGTGCCGTCTGAAAAATAAAACTTATGACAATACAAGTGACCACGCAGTTTACTCTTTATATTTGTATGTTTTAATACAATGCAAGTGTGTAAATTTCTATATATCTTGGATACAATTAACTAATTATATAAAACAAGTTAGATGTCAATCAATATTACTACGAAGTAATAAAATAATTATAATATACCCTATAATTACTTAATCACTGCGTTAAGTTCGTAATAATTATTATAAAAATAGAATAGTAATTTGTATCGAGTATCGACTTTATTTTATCACAAAACTTTAATTAAATAAAATAGCCTTTCTACTGACATCAATACTAACAACGCCTACACTTTTCTAACGGTATTTCACTTTAAGGGGCGGAACATACCTGACGGAAGATCCGTCGAACGTATCTTCGGTCGCGTATATTCCGTCAAATGAGTCGGAACACACCTGACGGAAAATGCGTCGAGCGTATCTGCACACATTTGCTAAAAGCGTGGCTATTATGCACACATATAAGTTTGTTCGTGCAGGGCCGTACTCAGGGCAGCTCAATATTTTACTGTGATATTCTTTTACCTAATCATTTTTCGTGTTCCCTGATGTTATGTAGTCACTGAAGACCGGTAGTTATTTATATTGTAATTCGAGTTTGACTATTAAAAATATGTCAGACTTAAGAGATTTTTATAGTAGCCAACAAGCGTTATTTGAATATATTTCCTATATAGGTATGAAGGTTCAAAATCAAAAGACGATGATACGATTTGGTTACTTACGGTTTTTAAGAAAATTTATACAAATGATATAGAAGGGGTTACAGTTGCAGCGCATGACACAAAATGTTTTCTATGTAAGTATTTTAATATATAAAGTTTGGAAATTGAAAGGCGTAGCCGTGAGATTTATTGCCTGTTCTTTCTCATGGTTCTAACTTCTACGCCTCTACGTCGCATTAACTGTAAATGTAGAATCTTTGGTAAAAGAGGATTTTGGTTACAAATCGTGTTCTTCATGTTTTATATTCTAGTTTTTTTTTTGTTTAATAAGACAACTCCCGCACTAGGAATAAATCCTGTATCGCGGGAGACTTTACAAACATACAACTGACGGACACAATGAACACTCAGACTCAGACAAATTCTCAGTGCTGGTTTTTAGGTATTTTTTATAAAATGTTATTAAAATCATAAATAATTCTGCCAGACTCATTACGACGGCAGTAATTCCCGTAGACATTTAGAACCTCATACCTAAAAATTGGCCCACGATCAAGGCTAGCAAGTATGCGTACACTCATAGCACATACTAACACTACATTATTCTACATATTTCGTTTCTGAAAAAATAAGTAAGGTCTGGCGGCTCTGGAATCTTACTCTACTACGCGTCACTCAAAATCACCGATCTGGGAATGACATGGATATGGCATGTCCAATACCTACGAATTTAGCGTGCCTACCTACGAAACTAGCGTGCATACCTAAGAAATGTTGAGCAATTTAAAATGGCTGCGATTTGGGTTGTACTCCAGAATATAATCGATATCGATATGGAGCCGGTCAGAGGAAACCCATACATTTTTGTAGTAAGTTACTTTAGTTAGTTTAAATCTTTTGCCAGATTAGTTTATTTCATAATGCAAATGTGGGCGAACATGGCAAAGTGAAGAACGACCCTTGTATCAAACATGTAACAAAATATTCTCTGAGAGCCAATATCGATACTGTGTCGCTGAGAAAGTACTGGACATGAATGGCACCATACGTACGGTAATGAAACACACAGCCTGAAGCACTGATTCATCTGGTTTTTAGACATATTTATGCACAAAAACAATATTATTATTAGATTTCACAGCAGATGTACCACAAACCTTGGCAAAAAATATGGCGACAGTGGCACGAATGACATTTCTAATAAAATCAGTAAACTAGGGCTATCTCTTTTTTCTCACAGAGATATCCCTAAGACAAAACGAGACAACACTATGTTTGGTAGCTTTATGTCGATTTCGTATATATGTGTATAAAAAAAATCATGGTGAAATGTGGGTGTAATATTACACCTCTGCCTACCCCTCCGGGGATACAGGCGTGAGTCTATAAAAATAAAAAATATAATAATATATGTGTATAATGTAATTTTTCTATATGTACCTACTATTTGCCCTCTCCATGTATATTCCTTACTCAATGGTCAAAATTCACGTGGTGCGTGGTGCGCGCGACGTCGACGGATAATCCGTCAGTACGCTCGACGTACTAACGGATCTTCGGTCAGGTGTGAAAGGATGAACGTTTTTCTATACATTTGTATGTATTGGCGTTACGCGACGGATAAAACGCGACGGATCTTCCGTCAGATATGTGCCGCCCCTAAGAATCAGAAAACGCGACAAGTAATTACTATAGTAATAGATGAAGCCCAAACATAGTTAAACAAACCATAATATAGAATTGTTAAACTGCTACAGGATATTAACTAAAGTATTTGAAGTAATAAAAAGTACACAAGATATCTATTAAATATTCAATGACGTAGGCAAAGTCGAATCTTTACTAAGGTAGACAATGATTTTTAATTTTAAAACGCGAAGTATATGGAGTGTATTTGACTTTATATAATTATTTTGGCTGTCTTAAAAAATATGTGCAGGCGATCAAGCTATTATCATGAATATGCTTTACAAAGAAACAACGGAGAGCTTGTTCCAAATTCAAGTCCTCTTGCGGTGTAGTGAAATAGTGGTAGTGACTGGTTTGCAAGGAAATTTACGAGTAACACTAAATCTGAATGTCTCAAGTGTCTGCGGTCAGTCTATTTTATCGTGTCGAAGACGAAATAACTATTTAGTAATCTGTGGTAGAAGTCGGTGAATGAGTCCCATCGTAGAATATCTTTCCGTTTATCTATTTGACAATGTCTTGAAATATTTCAGATACCTACTAACTTAATAACTTTATGATTTTGGACTCTACTTGTTTAATTAATCCTTTGCTTTTTTATTATTTTCTAATCTTAGGCTAACTGTAATAGAATTGCGTAGAAACTCCGCTACGGAAATTTTGTGCATTTCCATTGGTTGTGAGACCTACGCTCTGCTCCTCTCTGCTACCGTGAACAGCCAGCCTTAAAAGCAATCAATTAGCTTTGCAATATTGTCAGAGTATTCATGAATATATTTCCCCCATAATTCCCTTGGACAGCTTTTAAATGCAGTTCCCATAAAATATCTTTCGTGTAACAATTGACAATATGACATCAAGTTATGTCAAAAGGCGCGCCAAATTAATAAAAATCATGTCACCTACGGCCTGTCACCCTCAGATAAATCTGTGTTCTTTGGAGAAAGTTAACACTGGGTTTAAGTCTCCGACAGCTGTCTTACTTTGAATGTGGCTGTCGCCGTGTGCATGCATTTGAGAAAGAGATTTTGACGCCACATATTACATACCTATTTTTTTTTTCATTATACACGGTGTAGAAAATTAAAATTAATACCATATTTTCATAATTATTACGACCATATTCTAACTCGGCACCATACCTGAACAATTACTGCTTCAGGGATATTGAGGCTCAAAGTCACCATATTTTTTTTCGGATTATTACGCATGATGCATTTCTGTTGCCAATTTGTCCTATAGGTATACCTATGTCTTATGCACCCATGTATACACGCGTGTGCTATGCACGAGATACCTACGTATCTCGTGCATAGCACGCGCGTGTATTGCGGTTTATTAACGTTTTGAAGCCTAACTAACAATTTTTCGTTCCCAGTTATTATTTTTGCTTAGACTTTGGCTTAGTGAGTGGTCTTTTGTGACTTGGTCTGTCTTTACTATAATGTTTTAATATACTGATACTTGCTATCTAATCTAATAATAATAAAAGGCTGAAGAGTCTGTCTGTTTGTTTGTTTGTTGGCTTGAACGCGCCAATTTGAAAAAATATTTCGGTGTTAGATAGCCTATTTATCGAGGAAGTCAATAGGCTATATAACATCACGCTGTGAATCGCGGGAGCGGAGCAGTAGCCTTAAATAACGCGGGTGTAACCGCGGGCTCATCTAGACCCTAATAAAGTAAAAGAAAAACAATATGTCGATGTCTTTGTCACACAGGTCACACATGTATTGCGGAAATAGTAATTCGAATTTACTCTAAGAGCATAACTTGCATATCAATTTATATGAACACGTGTTTGAAGTGGAGCCAATACTGCCGCTGACTCGTGTCTTTTGTACGGAATAGGTAGTCTTTATCGGGCACCTTGCCAGAGGAGAAGCACCGACTTTGATCTGTCAGGGAATATAACGAAGCACACATTTGTGTAATTCAACTAAAGACTCAAATATCTTGGGTCAATGAATTGAATCTCACAATGGAATTTCATGAAAATGATTTGTGTTTACTAACTGTTACCAGCGATTTTGCATACGGATGAATAGTTAAAATATATCAAAGGTTCAAATATAGAATACACATATTTGTACCCTTACTTAACAATGAGATTATTCAAATAGGATATTTTGCTTTTAAGTTTTACACTATGTCCGTCTCCAAGGTCTAATTGTATTCTTAATCATCATCAAATTAATCTGTTTTGACGTACATACAACACATACCTACTTACACACACTTTTAGGGATCCGTAGCCGAATAGCTCGTCATGTCTGTCCGTCCATCCGTATGCCACAACCAAATGTTGTTTACTTAATAATAAGATTTTGCTACAGAAATGAAAAACTATGAATAAAAGGCATATCCTTGATATGAGCTCATCGCTTGAACTCTTATTTAAAAAAATAATAAAATAAAAGAGTAAGAAAATTTAAAAAACATATTTGCCGTCGATTTCGGACCCTTTCGACGTATATTTATTTGAACGATATACAGTAAGCAGTTTTTAAGATATAGCACATTTTCAAAAAGTGCAAATGTTACTAACATTGCTAAGTGTTGTCAAATATTACTTTCTATTCTTAAAATAATTATGCCTAATATAAGCTTGCTACTACGGATCCCTTCATGGATGAGCCCGAGTCGCACTTGCCAATATTTTATATTCACAAGATTATGTAGTAAAGATAAGGCTTTATTTCCATAAGTAAATAAATAAACATTTTATTTTAAGAAAAAATACAAAATCTGAGACTTAGTTAATAACTAAAGTCATTATAAAAAGTCAGTATTAATTTACATGTTCTAATTAATACTTAGTATTTATTTAAAGAAATACAACGAAAAGGTGCAAAAGTGTCTGATATTTTTATTGACTAAAAATATTAATAGCGAAAACTAAATAGTGCGTAGCGTAGTTATAAGACAGTAGAAAGCATTTTTTTTATTTGTAAGTGTTATAGTCATTCGCGTATATAGCACTATAGCATAGTGCCCACGCGAGAATTTTAGTTACCGATTCGAAATTCTAGGCTGGTCACATAAGATACTTCACAATATTGTATTTTGAAGATCACGCCCCCTCTGAAAAATAACTCTAGATACGCGGACGGTCGCGCTGCTCATGATTAAGGACCTCCGTATGGTCCGAAACTAGTCGGGCTACTCCGACCAAAAATAATACATGAGTACAACCGGTTATAGTTATTCTAATTATGATAACTCACGTTAGTTTTTACTCTAACTCTAGATACGACAATGTTTATAATTAGCTGATATATGCTGTTATTTTATTAGACTTCAGCAGAAGATTAAACATAATTATGGCAAAAGAAAAGGATGGCTAGCTGAATGCAACCTTCTTTCAATAGGCAAAACGGAGGGATATGTCTCGCCAAGTGTCTTGACTTTTATCACGACGACACTATAGTGAGATCATCATAACAGCCTTCCTAATATGCGTCACAATATCTCTTGGGAGCCAATAGGAAAAATTGTTGCCTGCTATGACACGCTGGCCTGACGGCCTGGTACAGGATTTTATATCGAATTTTCCACATCCTTACAAGGTAGTAGAGCCTTGCTGATTTCAGCGTGATGTCACAGAAAATTGACATAAAGTAACAGTACCTAAACTGTTGCGTTTCTTTCAGTGAGTGAGAGTGTCGGAGGCCCTATTCCCTATTCCTTCTCCCTCATCCCGCTCCTCCTCCTATCCCTTTTCCCAACCCCAAGGGGCGGCAACGCACTTGTGACTCCTATGGTGGTACTTGTGTCCATGGGCGGCGGTTCCGTCTGCTCGTTTGCCGCCTATTAGTATAATAAAAAAAAGTACATAAATATACTATTTGCTTTATATTTTCTTTCTTCGCCAATTGCGACACCCACAGTATGAAATGTTATTAAGGCTATGAGATATTGTTTTCCATGTTTTCGACTTCTTTGTCCCGCTTTTAATGTTTGTAAAAGCCCTGCGGCATATGAATTATATTACTACTGGAATAGGAGTTCCCTTCAAAGAATAAATGGGATTTATAATAAACCTACTTGACGACAATCTACAAACACTTTTTATTGTTATAATAACTCAACACAAATATTGGTAATATTTTTGTTATTCTATGGCTTCACTATTGGCTCAATCTACATTTAGTTAAGAGTTGGATATAGGTTTTTTGTGAAATCTACATATAAAGTTGCGCCAATAAATGTGCCAGAATGTAAACGGATACTAGTTAAATATTTGTTCCATAATCATATTGGATTCCCGAAGGACATTGGCTCAATACGATTAAACGAAAGCTACAAACGAGAAACATTAATAGTGTGTTCATAAGTTAATAATTAAGCGGATATTTACTTTTACGAATATTTGTTAAAAACGAATTCCCATAGAAGATAGAGTGAGTACGTTTTTGACAAAATATATATTAATTATATGGAATAGAGTGGTTTTTATTGGCTGGTCGTACAAGTCTCGGGTGTAGGACTATACTTTTGAACTTATCAGACCAAACGCAACCGTAGAGACACTCCAGTAACCCGTTAAAGAATAGTTACCATGAAAACCACCATGCAACGAGCTTGGCATAAAATCATTTGCCTTATAGCGCTTGCAACAGTGAAGAAATATCGGTTACTCGAAACAAAAGTACATAACATTTTTTACTTAACGTATTTTGTTGGGTTGTAGAGCCTTAATCGATTTTAAACTTTCGCGATTTGTATACATCATACAAAATAATTTAGCGGGTCTGAATCGCGTTAACTTAACTTATTTAAGGTATAAACGAAACCCGCACTTCCACAAGACGGCGCTGAGCTCTCATGAGTCTCTCCGCGACCACGCTCGGTGCATGACAGCGAAACGTCGGAAACAAATAGGTATTTATACCTTAAATAAGTTAAGTTAACGCGATTAAGACCCGCTAAATTATTTTGTATGTTGTAGAGCCTTGATTTGAGCATAAGAGGCCGGCTAGACCGAGGAAGTACATACTATCTTCTTCCGGAATATCGAACAGAGTAACTATATCTGTATTGTTGCATTTCTTTGATGAAATAGTGTTGGAGGCCTTATCCTCTTTTCTCCCTTCCTCGTCCTGCTCCTCCTCTTATTTCTTTTCACATCCGGGTGATAATCGCCATCAGACGATCCATCTGTTCGTTTGCTTTCAATAACACAAAAATAATTTTTCAGGTTTTAAACATTTTATCGATCATATTGGAATGTTATGTACCTACTCTTCTAATTTCTATGGATGATCTGATAACACACATATTACAGAAAACATAATTGAATATTTCCAAAACGACGACGACGTATGTTGGCATTGAATGTGTCTATGATTGGTTGAGCAATAACATTAATCAGTAAATTAATGTGTTCATCATCGCGTGCAACGTTGTATTACATTACATCATCTCATCTTGTTATGAGGACTTTGAACCCTTCGGCGACAAACAGAAGTCGACAGTTCATATCATTAAGCCGTAGTTATGAAGGTCACTCCTACTATTAAGGGTTTATTTTTAAATCACAAGGTCTCCGCTGTTTACGCAAGTTTTATATAAAACTAGAGGACGCCAGCAGCTACGCCTGCATTTTTTTTCCAAATTTACCCGTTTTGGCCGATCCCGTGGGAATTCCGGGAAATCCCTTCTTAGTGCACCCCTACGGTCCCCAAGGAACATACATGCCAAATTTCAGCTTCCTGCGCACAATAGTCTTGGTTGTAGCGTGTCTGTCAGTCAGTCAGTAACGCAAGGATTTTATATATATTAAGATAAGACTAAATCTAGTGAAGATTCAATACCAGTTTCAAATGTTACGTTTATTCTTTTTTTATTGACATCAGTTAGACATATCTGTGGCCACACCTTTATACCTGGTTGACAAACATATTATACTATTTCAGCAAGCAATACATGGTTAAAACACACACTCGAGCCTTATTGCTAACCTGATTATTAGGAAGAAAGCTGATTAGAGATTACGGAACAAACTATGTAACTCATCTCACTCACCGCACTCACATACCTAATTACAGATACTATTACTTTTCATCGATACTCGGTTTAAACTAGAAAGACACAAAACTGGTTATAAGTAAATCGAGTGTCAATATAGTCCTTGACTAAATAGACGTAAAATCTGAAATCCCAGTTCCATTATTTACCATTTACCTTTTTGTACCAATGAACGTCGTTCTGAAATCAGCGTCGATTATGTACTAGTAGTGGAGAAAACTCATAGTATTTGTTTTCTTCTTTTAGGGCCGGTTTTTTGATCCCTAGTAAAAGTCAAGCTTACCATTTGTTAATCTAACTATAGTTAAGTCTTTACCTAATGGTTATCTCATGTTTACGTTTTTTGATACACATTTTAACTATTGTTAGAATTGACTATAGCTAACTATGTTGCCATTTCAATGAACACTGCTCCACCGATAGTAGAGTAGGGGGTAATTATTTTTACATGGTAATACTTGTACATTTTGACAGATAGTGCGAAAATTAACTTCAAAGTTCCTTGTCATTATTTGTTACTTGTCAAAAGATAAAATATTTAAAGTAATCTCGTGGTTGTATTCAAAGGTAATTTTGTGGTGTATTTTTCTAAAAACTACGTATTTAATTAAAGTAATGGAATTAAACAAAGCAGAAAACGCGAAGTAAGTAATCTTTGTAAGCTGTTTTATGAACATTTGTATTTTATACAAATAATTTGAAAATAGATACCTGTCTAATGTTCCTAATATATTATATATTTACGCTATTATATGTATAATTTGTAATTAATACGTTTTCCAGAGATCGTACCGCCAATTTTAATAAAGAAGAGACAACAAAGCGCGCTTCTTAAGATTTACACCTCAAGAAACAAGAAAAAAACTAATATGTCATTTGGAAAGCAAATCTGATTTAATTATGAAAAGAAAGGCATGTAAAGAAGATTTGAAAAAGTATGCAGAAGAGGAGCATATACAAAATTTAAATGAAAGAAAACAGATGCACATTAACAAAATTACACTTATGCAAGAAAAACACAATTTATATATTAAGCAGCAGCAAGAACTTCATAGTCTTGAAATTGAATTTAAGAAAAAATAAGATAAATTGCTATTAAAAAAAGCTATGTTCGAAATTAATGAAATAAAATATCAATACTTTTGTACAGCACATTGTTTTTATTTACACTATATAGGTACATATTTATAATAGGTGTAAGTACTTATAACTTCTGGGAATTGAAACATTATTCATTTGATGTCAGCAACGATGAAAAGTATGTCTCTATTAATTCCTGCCGGTACTGTTGATCACTACTGGTGGACGTTATAGTACTCTAGTAGCTTGCAAAAATCTAAAACTAGTCTAAACCTTCGGCCTTCTCATAATAATTTCATCATCTGAACTCTCCAACATATCAAAGTAACTTGATATTCTAGGTACGTTTAAATCCATATTATTCACCAACACAACTTCAAATAAAATCACACGAAACAATGGCATAGCAAAGTTAACTATCCGCCATCTTGCTAAACCTTCGATGGAGCAGTGGTTAAATATTTTGACCAATGGTTACTTATTTCACCATTAGTTATCTTAACTAGGAATCAAAAAACAGGTTTTACGGCAATTTTACCATATGTCACTATTTTTAACCATTGGTTCACTTAACTAGGGATCAAAAAACCGGCCCTTAGTGTTTCAATTACATCCGAAGAAGGTTTAACTACTCCGTTGGTATACAATAATCTTAATATATAAAATCCTTTCGTTACTGACTGACTGACAGACACGCTACAGCCGAAACTATTGGGCGCAGGAAGCTGAAATTTGGCATGTATGTTCCTTGGGGACCGTAGGGGTGCAAGTACAAGAAAGGATTTCCCGAAATTCCCACGGGATCGGCCAAAACGGGTAAATTTAAAAAAAATGCAGGCGTAGCTGCTGGCTTCCTCTAGTCTATATATAAAAAGGTGAAGTGAAATTTTGTGATCCCTTTTTACGAGAAATGCGCGATTGGAGGATTATGTAATTTGGCACACTTATTGTTTACATGTAGAAGGTGTACAATTCATGGTGAAATCTGGGTGTAATATTACATGTCTGCCTACTCCTTCGGGGATATAGGCGTGAGTCTATAAAAAAATTGTATTTCCTAGCCTCTAAAAATAATAAATGGAATGAATGAAATCTTTAAACATTTTTAATTTATATTCGACATCTTTTCTAAAAGTTAGAGTAGGAAATTGTGTTTGTGCCATTGAGCAGTAATGGAAAACCTAAAAGCATAACCCTGATCATGCTAGGTTTTTAACGCAGAAATTTTCATTTAATTAAAATAAAAAATATGACTATACTATGCCATTATGACTGCCTAAATGTGCTAGAATGTTATACCAGGCGACGATCTACCCAGTTTTTAATTACAGTACTAGTTTTTGTTTGAAAACCATCGAGTAAAACCAATGTACAGCGCTTACTATGAGATAGGTTGTGTACTACTTAAAGCAGGGGACATGTTATTTTTAAGCTAGTACAGCCTTGCGGATTTCAGCATAAATGGGCCGACTCGACCGGGGAAGTAGTACCAACTCATAGACTATCGATGTAAAGTAACTGTGCCTATAATGTTGCGCTTCGTTCGGTCAGTGCGGGTGTCCTCTTTTCCTTGTCCCTCGTCACGCTCCTCATTCTACTCCTTTTCGCATGCAGGTCGGCTACACACTTATGCCACCTTTGGGCTCTCGGGTATCCATGGGCGGCGAAAATCGTTTTTCATCACACGACGTTTGCCACAAATTAAAGAAAAACCAAACATAATTTGGTTATCTAAAATATAATTGCAAACGACCAGAGAAGGTACATTTTGACCAAACAATAAACCTTAGAACGTTTTAGTTTTCTTTTACGACAGCCACGATCAGTTCAAATTCAGACATCGTAATTATATATTTCAAGATCTTTAATAATTGATTTAAGACGATTTTATGTACATATGTATAACATCATAATTATATTATGACAATAAAGTATATGTAATAATATCGAATATAAATCGAATGCCAATGTCAACAAATATAATCGAAACCTGAAGTAGATTAAACATTATTGCTATTGCAATATTCCCAACAATCGCTACCGAAGTCAATATGACTTTCCAAATGTTAAGCTAAATCTACGGCTTTAATTAAAACACACATTAGATATGTAGTTTACTGGAAATATATTCACAGAAGCTCTGTCTGTTTAATTTTATTTATAGTACTAACGTAATAATGTTGGCCATTTCGCGGAAATACTACATTTAAACATAAAAATAACTACGTTAAAAACAACCGACTTCAAAAACGAAAAAGTGAAAAATAATAAATATTTAACATTAATTAAATAAGTAAATATAATAAATAGCACATATAAATAATAGGTAGTATTTAATTAATGTTAAATCTTTATTATTTTTCACTTTTTTGTTTTTGAAGTCGGTTGTTTTTAACGTAGTTATTTTTATTTAATTGTCAAATTGACACACAAAGCTCAAAATAATTATTTAATCAAAACCTCAAAAAATAAATCGAAGACTTCTTGGCAAATTATTAATAACAAAAAAAAATCAGTGATTCGATATCTCAAATAAGAAAAGACAATACAACATTGACAGATCCTGTGGCAATAACAGAATGTTTTAACAATTTCTTTATTGATCAGATTACAGATATAACAAAAAATAAAGTGAATATTGCCATAAACACAAAATTTAGCCAAAATTCAATATTCATGTGTCCCACTGATCCTAAAGAAGTCACGCTTGTAATACAGAACTTGAAAAATAAGAAAAGTGTTGGCTATGATGGTATTTCAACAAAAGTGATTAAGTTTGTATCTAATATCATAGCTTCACCACTAAGCCACATCATCAACCTCAGCATATCAAATGGTATATTTCCTGAGAGCCTCAAAACAACTATAGTGAAACCCCTTTACAAGAAAAACTGTAAAGAAGACATGACCAATTATAGGCCCATAGCGTTAATCCCCGTGTTTTCTAAAATAATAGAGAAAATTATCTATCAGACAATTTATAATTTTTTTACAAAATTCGAAATATTGTGTAATGAACAAAAGGGGTTTAGGAAAAATCACAACATAAATATGGCTATTTTCGATTTTCTTTATAAAATTATGCCAAATATAGACGCTAAAACACCACTTTGTGCAATTTACACGGATATGTCTAAAGCATTTGACTACGTGAAACACGACACTCTCCTTAATAAACTTTATGCATATGGAATACGTGGAAACGCTCTGAATTTAATAAAATCATACCTAAAGAACCGCAAGCAATATGTAGAAATCTCAAGAGTCTGTCCCACATCAAAAATTGAATTAAAATACCTCTCGCCGTGTAGATTTATAGAATTTGGAGTCCCACAAGGTAGCGTGCTTGGGCCGTTGTTATTTTTGTTATACATTAATGATCTCCCCCTTCAAACTCCACATTCCATGGTATTATTTGCAGATGATAGCACTTTATTAGTAGAACGCCGTAACAAAGAAACATATGAACATGAAATCAGTAATGCGCTTTATTCCGTTGTAAATTGGTTTAATAATAACAACCTAATTATTAATATAAAAAAAAAAAACATGCATTTCCACCAAAACATTCGCCCTACTAGCATAAATATTAATTATAATGGTGAATATGTTAACACAAATAACATTACTAAATTTCTAGGCATTCTAATAGATGATCAATTAAACTGGAAAGCACAAGCCGTGAGCATTTGTAAAAAATCAGCACATCTGCTTACGCGCTATTTAACTTGTCAAAAAAGGTTAACGCTGAAACATTACTAATGGCTTACTATGGCATAGTTGTATTTTAAGATATGGGTTAATATTTTGGGGGAATTGTAGCGAAAGAGAAAGCATTTTCAAAGCTCAAAAGCGATGCCTTCGAGCCATGTTTGGATTAAAAGTTACGGAGAGTTGCACTCCTATTTTCAAGAAACATCATTTATTCACATTTCCATGTATGTATATTTTAGAGTTATCCATATTCGTTAAAACTAATAAACACTTGTTTCCTTCAATTAACGACACAAGGAAAAGATCTACAAACATGAGATCTCAGTACCAAAATTTGCTTCACACAGGCTTCTATAAGACAGCATTATTAAAAAAAAGTGTATTCTGCATGGCACCTCTCGTTTATAACAAAATACCTGATAGTATTAAAACCAAACCACTGCAAAGTTTCAAAAAAGAACTAGTAAATTTGTTAATATATAAATGTTATTATTCTGTAAACGATTTTCTTATTGATAATTCTTTATGAAAAAACCTTATGTATAATTTAGATTAAGACTCGTTTTATTTTTTGCATGCTTTTCTGGCAGAATGTACAAGGATACACCATTTATATTGTAACATCACATTGTAATACCTACATTCAAGGCAAATAAATAAATCTATTTTATTCTATTCTATTCTATTCTATTCTATTCTATTCTATTCTATTCTATTCTATTCTATTCTATTCTATTCTATTCTATTCTATTCTATTCTATTCTATTCTATTCTATTCTATTCTATTCTATTCTATTCTATTCTATTCTATTCTATTCTATTCTATTCTATTCTATTCTATTCTATTCTATTCTATTCTATTCTATTCTATTCTATTCTATTCTATTCTATTCTATTCTATTCTATTCTATTCTATTCTATTCTATTCTATTCTATTCTATTCTATTCTATTCTATTCTATTCTATTCTATTCTATTCTATTCTATTCTATTCTATTCTATTCTATTCTATTCTATTCTATTCTATTCTATTCTATTCTATTCTATTCTATTCTATTCTATTCTATTCTATTCTATTCTATTCTATTCTATTCTATTCTATTCTATTCTATTCTATTCTATTCTATTCTATTCTATTCTATTCTATTCTATTCTATTCTATTCTATTCTATTCTATTCTATTCTATTCTATTCTATTCTATTCTATTCTATTCTATTCTATTCTATTCTATTCTATTCTATTCTATTCTATTCTATTCTATTCTATTCTATTCTATTCTATTCTATTCTATTCTATTCTATTCTATTCTATTCTATTCTATTCTATTCTATTCTATTCTATTCTATTCTATTCTATTCTATTCTATTCTATTCTATTCTATTCTATTCTATTCTATTCTATTCTATTCTATTCTATTCTATTCTATTCTATTCTATTCTATTCTATTCTATTCTATTCTATTTAATACTTTTTAGTGAACCTATTGTTGTATTGTCAACTAGTTATAGGTAGACCTACAAAAGGTGCAGCGCGCCTTAAAATATAGATCTCAAGAAACGGGAACGGATAAAAGTAGTCGTCTCTATAAAAATGCTCTTCGGGATACAGTTTTACGTTCTTGTGAGACTATTAATGATCCTGAAAAACGTTTGTTGGCCAGGAAAGCATATATGAAATAAAGTTAACGTCAAGAAACTCTTAAACAGTATAATTCTAGACTCGGTAAGATCCAAGAGCGTCTAGCGAATGAGTTTTTTGAGCAGAGAGCTAATAGACTTGCATCCAATTTTTTTTTTGTATAGTCTCACGCCTGTATCCCTAAAGGCGTAGGCAGAGGTGTAATATTACACTCACATTTCCCATGAATTTTTAGGTCCCACGTAATAGGGGGCGATATTGCCGTACCGGGCACATTACCAGACTCCGTGCTGCTACTGAGAATTTCCTAACGGAAAAACCCAATAACACTTTGCCCGATCCGGTAATCGAACCCGAGACCTCCCAATCCAACGCGCACATATATGCCGCGAGACGAACGAGGCAGTCTGTCCATTCCTTTTTTAAGTTTTTAGAATTTTCTTATTTTTATTCGAAATATTTAAATAATATTTTAATGATGCTGGCTGCATCGGCGGAAACCCTCAAACGGCGCAAATACGGAAACCTGGCTGGTAATTACGTTTTTGAGCCGTTTGGGGTCGAAACGCTAGGGCCATGGGGCCCTAGTGCACGCGCATTATACAAAGAAATCGCCAGAAGGCTGATCGATGCTTCCCGTGAGCAGAGGGCTGGTTTATATCTCGCTGAGAGAATAAGCATTGCCATTCAACGTGGCAATGCTGCTAGCCTTCTGGGCACGCTACCGCTCGACAGCGTTGCGGAGGAATTTAATTTTTTATTATATTTTATTTACTTTTCTTTTCCTACTTTTGCTTTTTTATAGTTTAGGATAGTTTAGTTTTATAATTAGTTTTATTTTATTGTACATTATAATGTTTATCCTACTTATAGACCAATTATACTTTAGTTTATTTGAAGTCTACCTAAGATTAAAAAAAAAATTGCCAAATATTCATAAACATTTTCCAAATTTCATAAAAACCAAAATCCACTAACTGTTATGACTGGGATTTGAACCCACGCCTTTCAGAACATAAAGCGGATATATTATCTGCACAGCCATCGCCTTGTTATCAATAAGTGGCGAATTTAGCGAACACTTGACAGAGTGCTTACGTCATCTAACTTAAAACTGTAATAATGAAAAATATAAATACAAAAAAATACAAATAATGAAATAGTCTTCAAACCTTTTACCTAATTATTATGTTTGACGACTGGCCAGTTTGTCGTGTAGACGTCAGTAGTCCTTGGTGACCGTAGTGATGACAATTTGACATGACACCAGCCGTCACAATTATTATTCATAGGAATTTCAGCCTTAAGGATAGGTGAAAATAAATAAAAATGCTCATAAAATAAAAACTACTGGGCCTACTTGAATCAAATTTTTATGGGACCAATTCGAAACTATCACGCATCAAACAAAAAAAGAATTACGTAAATCGGTTCAGAAACCTCGGCGAAATCGGTGTACATACATCGAAAAAAATATATACCAGCCGAATTGAGAACCTCTTTTTTTTTTAAGTTTGAAGTCGGTTAAAAATAAGCTTTGCTCTAACAGTGTTCTTTATGGCAGCTTTTATAACCATAAAAAATAGGAAGACGTGATTTTCCGAGTACCTCTTGAATGTTTAAATATATTTGTAAGGAAGGTAAATTTTGTTGGATGTTTGTTGGCTGGTCTTTGCATTTTAACACGAAATTAGTAGCCCTTTCCCGAACTGTTTTGCCGGTTTTGAGCCATTCACATTTTGTTTATCAAATTATAAAATTTATTATAGGTGGTGCTGAGGGCGATAAAACTATTAATATAATTTGACCTAGCTTCTTTATTACTTTGTACTAAGTACCTTCTGTCTGGTTTTAGGCAGCGATAGCCTAGTGGAGATACCTACGGACTGCCATGCACAGGGTATCGGGTTCGAATCCACGGCGCGCACCACTGACTTTTCGGAGTTATGTGCGCATTGAATTGTTAATTATCGCTTGCCTCGTGCCTCAGAGAGCACGTTAAGCCGTCAATCCCAGCTGCCATGAAGATCTTTGACAGTCGTTATAGGGCGTCAGTACCTCTAAAATAAACTGACACTAGTCTAAACCATGGCATATCGCTATCTCTTCGGGTTGCGGAGGTCAGACAGGCAGTCGCTCCACTATGGTTCGTCTAGAACAAGCTAGCTAGACAAAAACAACTCTTAAATTCCTGGAAGTTAATTACTATTACGAACTCATTACCCCTATACATTGAGGATTACACCTATTAATTATCAATACTACCCTCATTAAGAGCGTCATTAAGGTATGTTTATAAGATGTTGACTATTTAAAGGGCATTCATTTGCATTTTTACATCATATTTGATAGCATTGTTTATGTCACTAAAAGAAATTTGTGAAAGTGTTTTTGTGATGGATTGTATACGTTAGGGTAAGTAGTTATATTTTATTTCATTTTCAACATGGGAACTTCATTCTTTAGTCTTATAAAATGAAATGTTTGAATTTTCACCCACTTTTTTACTCATTTTTTCAAATTCATCGGTCAAATAATAACATGTCCCCACTTGTCCCCACCGTAGAACCTATCATATACGATTCTCATAAGTGTCTAGTAGTTATACGTAAAAAAATTCATTGCGATATATTTGCACAACTAATTTTTATTTATTTTTTTCTTTCAACAGTTTTTACCGTCTCAAGAATGGATTTTTTCGAAGAATGGCTGAAACACCCGAAGGAAACGCGGAATGAGGAGCTCTTTCGGTTTATATCTTTGAGATATAATTTTGATGGTGTTACGGAGCAGTCTCTGCGAGATATTAAAGTACTAATCTCAAGATATTCAACGAAAAAGTGGATTGCTGAAAAGTGGAGCAGCTGTGGAAGAAATCGAGAGAAGAAAAGATGAAAGTGGTAATATTGTGTGGCAGAATCCTCGGCCCTGTTCTACAATGTATTGTCGGCCAATAAAGTTTATCTTTTCTAAGGAAACGAAAGATTTTACGATTTCGGAAACCAATAAGGTTTTAGAAGAGATAAACGCTTTATTGCCGACAACCTGCAAGGTGATGGAGACCGAAGTATCTGTCACACATGTTATGCTTTTAACAATGATTGACGGAAAAGTTTGCAATGCTCTGACCGAAACTTCTTCCTCACAAAAATGTTTTATTTGTGGGGCAACTCCAACAATGATGAATGATCTGTCAAAAGAGTTTGCTGCGGACAAAGATAATCTTGGTTTTGGTTTGTCTACGTTGCACGCTTGGATAAGGTGCTTTGAATGCTTGCTTCACATTAGCTATCGACTAAATATAAAAAAATGGCAGTTAAGAACAGCCGAAGACAAAGCTAGTGTGAAACAACGTTCAGATGACATTAAAAAACGATTTAAAAGCGAAATGGGCTTGATTGTAGACAAACCAAAACCAGGGTTCGGTAACACTAATGACGGGAACACCGCGCGAAGATTTTTTGGAAATCCCGAGGCTAGTGCCGATATTACAGGGTTAGATGTTTCACTAATACAAAAATTTGGCATACTACTTCGCACTTTATCATCGGGATATGATATAAATATTGAAAAATTCGTTAACTTAGCTCAAGAAACTAGACAACTTTATGTAAATCTCTATTCATGGTATTACATGCCCGCTACTGTCCACAAAATACTTTTGCACAGTGGCGAAGTAATTAGATCGTCCCTTCTACCTATAGGCCAGCTTTCCGAGGAAGCACAGGAAGCTCGGAATAAGGACTGCAGAAGATTTCGTGAGCACAACACACGAAAGCGATCACGGGAGGCTACGAATAGAGATTTACTTAATATGTTATTGATAACATCTGACCCTGTAATAAACGGTTTACGAGAAGTTCCTCGGAAGAAAATAGGTACGCTTCCAACTGAAGTATTAGATTTAATTGTCCCACCTAGCTGTAAGGAACAAAATGTTAATATGATTTCTACTTTTCATAGTTCTGCCCCTCACGATCATGACTATTCAATGGATGATTCATCTGATGATAGTGATGATAATGAGTAATAGATTTAGTTCTTAGATATTTTATGCATCTGTTATTAGATTTTATAGCGACGTCGAGGGATAAATCACTTTATAAAATGTTCAAAAAATATATTATACACATATGCCCGATAAATGTTTTTTTTTTCATGATACCAGCTCAAATGACAAACTGCCTTGAAAAAAGTACCAAAAACCTTATATCTTTGCTTATTAACCGCATCTAGACATAAAAATCAAATAAAATAATTTTGTCTAGCTAGCTTGTTCTAGACGAACCATAGTGCGCTCCGTCGAAAACTAATATTCCGCCCAATCCGGTTAGACTAGAAAGCGGACCCCAGGTTGAGACTGAGATAACGTTAGGAGGATGATGACCTTCTGTCTGGTTTTGTACACTTTCAGAAAAAACCTTATTCTTTAGCAGCTAATTTTTTCGTCAAGAAATTTTATTTAAAACCTTCGCCCACATTACAACTGTTGGATGAAATTGAAATGAAGACAGTCATCGAGTGAAGCACAGTGATCGAGGGTATTGGTAATTTAAAAAATACCGGCCTGACAAAAAGGCGCTATACTCCGGCAAAAATTCTTCTTCGTCTATCAATAAATATAATTATTTTGAAAACGTAACACTATTTCTGTGCGTAAATATATGTGAACATATAAAAAATATAGTCTCTAGAACTCTAATAGTTTCTCCATGTCCTGGAGAAGTCCTGGAGGAAGTGATTTTTATTTTCTATGACGTTAAGTGGGGTATTGTTAGATAGGTCCGTACGATTATATCGGGTGGAAAACATACCGGTCACAATCGAGCCATCCTCACATAAATCTTAGTCGAAAATACATATTATGCCGTGACAGAAATGGAAACAATACATTTTATCAGAACAGACTCTGACAGGCCATTCTTTACGACTATGAATATTTAAGTAAGTACCTTTTCGAAGGTTGTATGTTTTGTATAAGTTACTAATTCATAGCTGTTCAGAGTAACCTAGAAAGTGAAACAATGTCTGTATATATAAAATCCTGGCGTTACTGACTGACTGACAGACAACGCACAGTCAAAACTATTGTGCGTAATGAACTGAAATTTGTCATGTGTGTTCCCTGAGAAGCGTAGAGATGCACTAAGAAGGGATTTAAACGGTTAAATTAAAATAAAATGTGAGGGCGTAGCTGTGGACATCCTCTAGAACTGACATTAAAGTCCTAGATTAAAAATATCTATCCACGAAATCTACAATATAACTGATATCTTTTTTATATACCTAAGCATAACATTTTGCATAACTGTATATTACGACCACGACGTAGTAAAGTACAATTTTAAAAAGCTGTTTTCACTACTAGCACTAAGGCGCTAATGCAAAGGCATGTATATACGTGTGGTGACGGATTAATAATGCAAAATTTCACAAGCCCCTTTCATTCCGGTTTTGTATCGTAAGAGCCGACTAAGGAAAATATACCAAGCGAAGTAAATTAGAATAGACTTAAAGGCCAGCAATGGACTGCAATACGTTGTAGAAACTGAGGAAGAGAGAGCCAACCTTTATAATATGTCTCGTCTACTGTATAAGGACGTGACTTCTTTTTATAGTTACATATATTACAAGTGTGTAAGTGGTAGTATGGCTATAGATATTACTTGTAAAAGAAAATTAGTTCTTTAAAAATGTCCTATAAGTGCCCAAGCGATTAGCAAGTGCGAATAGAAATTTAGTCTTCAGATATGTTATATTTCTATGAATATTACATGATCTATTTTCTAAAATTAAAATGTCTCCGTGCCTAACGTTCCCTAACGAGATGGACAGATCGATCTCGTCCGAACATCGTGTCTCTACTCCGTCACTGTCCGTGCTTAATTGATATCTTAATATTCGGCCCACAACCGCCACATGCTGCCGGAAGCTTATACAATAGATTATAACTAAATATGTGACACGGTTTGTTGGATCAAGGGACGCAGATGCGACTCCAGAAAATAGTTATTGTGAAACCCGAAAACGATGACCCACTAGAGAAGCATATTTAGATCTCAGAAAATTAGATTTTCGCCGTGTGCGTCAGCTTTTCTTTCTTCTACAGTAACTGCTATCGTTGAAAGGCGAGCCAGCTGCAGGCCTCTAGGGCCGTGATCTATAAACCTAAATGATTCTGATATATTTATTGTTTTTCGTCTATTTCCTGTGAGCGAGTTGATGTTTAAGTCATCGTCTATTCACGATGATATCAGTTAAGTTTTATACTAAGCAGATTCACATTTGCCTAGTGCAACATTTCTCAAACTAAGGGTCGCGGCCCACTGGTGGGTAGCGAACGAATATTAAGTAGGTCCTGAAATGTAAGGCGACACCGGCTGACCGAAGTTATCCTCCCCTTTACGCCTTTATCCTTCCATGTATTTCAAATCTTCTTTGTGTAAAAAACCGCTAAGGAGTATATCTCAAGATTGGGATTTTTGTTTGATGGGTCGGAGCTCAGACCACTTTGGGACCCACTGGCCTAGTGCATAAGTACCACTATGAACCTAATTAACTTAATGCCGACGTAACTTAAATTATAGCAAATACGTGAGTAATAAATACATTGAAATAAATAGGATTGAAAAAGAAAACTCCTTCGCATTACAAAGGAACCACCGACCTAGAAAATCATATCATCACAATTATGATTCCAGGCAAGTAGGCCTGAATAGAAAAATGTATATTTAAGCAAAGCCCTAAAGTTTTAGCAAGACCTATCTAAGCTAGCGATAGCTTCACAACGTAATCTAATCTAATATCTAATACTTTTAATATACTAATATGTCAAGAAAATACCGGGAAAAGATCAATAATACACAAACTGTTTGTTATTCATCCAAATTTATTTAATCACCTTCAAAGTATGCTCCTTCAGAAACGATACACTTACGCCAACGAATAATCCAATCATCAAAACATTTTTTAAACGCTGTTTCCGGAATTTAGTTAAGTTCTCGCCGCGAATTCTCCTTTATATCTTCTATCGATTGAAAACGGGTGCCACGAAGTGGTAATTTGAGTTTAAGAAAAATAAAGAAGTTTGCTGGAGCCATATCTGGTGTATATGGTGGTTGCTCGATGGTATTTGTTGAGTGTTTGGTCAAAAGTTCGTTCACAACGATGGCCTTGTGCGAAGGCGCATTATCGTGGTGCAAAATTCTTTTGGGACTAGCCGCGCGGCAACATGTTTCATACCCAAATGATTAGTTAAAATGTTACGGATCGACTCGTGAGATACAGAAAGTTCGGCGGCTATCTCTCTCAAAGTTGAACGAGGATTTTGAGTCACTATTTCCTTCACTCTTGCGATGTTAACTTGAGTTGCAGACGTTGATGGCTTACCAGAGCGAGGCAAATCTTCCATCGCATCCCGACTGCTTTTGAACGCTTTGTGCCACTCATAAGCACGAGTTTTTGATAAAGTCTTTTCAACGTAAGCCTTCTGTAACATTTTCATTGGCTTCAAACACGAAATTCCATTGGCTATGCAAAATTTAAGACAAACTCTTTGTTCGATGTTTTGTCCATTATTAAATTAGCAATAAATATGATCTAACTAAAAACAGCACTGTATTTAATATAAACAACAAATGCAACTCAAACTCTGCGCCAAAATGGATAACAGTTGTACCAATCTAACAACAACAAAAAAAATAATTTTTTTTTAATTTGGAACTATAAAGAAATAATCCGTTCCCGATACTGTTTTGACTGAATGTTTGTATAAAGCTGAAGAGTTTGGTTGAACGCGCTAATCTCAGGAACTACTGGTCCGATTTGAAAAATTTGTTTCAATGTTAAATAGCCCATTTATCGAGGAAGGCTAAAAGGCTATATAATATCACGCTATGTATGAGCCACGGGAGCGGAGCAGTAGCCTTAAATAACGCGGGTGTAACCGCGGGCTCATCAAGTAAACGAATAAAAATCACTTCCACATTTACATACAGGGTGTAAAAAGACACTTAACGAAAACTGAAATCCCATATTGTACCAATCATTACGAAACATTTTTCTTCGGCACCATATCTGGGAAATTACTGGTTCAGGAGATATTAAGGCTCAAAGTCAAAATGAAAGTTTTCTAATTAGGTACAAATTTCATGTATTTACTCCGCCAATATGTTCCATAGATGTCCTACGCACCCATGGATAAGTTAGTATTTCGAGCATTGCACGCGCGAACATTTGATTGCGGATTAAAAAATGTGTAAAATTTCAAAAAAGAATCGTTTCCCAGGTATTAATTTTGCTTAGTATGACTTGGTATGATGTCCAAAACGAGTAGACTTGGAGTTGGTGATGGGCTTTGTAACACCCTGTATATGATAACTATTAACTATAAATAGCATGTGTTGCAAAAGATCATCACGCTAATCTACTAGGTTAACAAGAATAAAGATAATAAAAATAGAATAAAGCACATAACAATAAAATTTCAGAATAAATCGTACGGCGTGACGCATCGATCGGTATCCAATAAACGACCCTTACTTTATCAAACAAGCTCGGATATCGCCGCAACCCGGAGACGGAGATATTGCCAATAATGTTATACCGACTGGGACAGAGCACTGTTCAACCATCTCGGCCACGCAAACCCTTGCCTTACATTTGTACTTACTCAAAAGAATTCGTTTGACTATCCCAAGACTATATTTAGCAATGATCCTCGGGCCTACATTCAAGACATTCATCTAAAAGATACATTAATTGACATCTTTTCAACCTCACCAGCACTCTACAATATTATATTTTAAAATAGAAACCTCACTGTATACTTTATTGCATACAGAAAATTGTAGAAAACTTATAAAATAAAAATGTAACCGAGTTGTGCGGAAAGCACAATCGGAACGAAGTTTGTGAGCATGGAATTTGTAACGGAACGTTATTACTTTATTTAGAAGTGCTTTTTCAGGGGTTGCAATTCAACTGTTACCAAAAGTATACATTTATCAAAAATACAATAATATTTCATTTACTTACTTTTACCCAAAAATGATTTAGGTATAATTCTACAATTTTTGTCTGAGCTAATTTTATGATAAAACTTACCATTTTGCTGAAAATCGCGAAAAACCCGTTTTTGTGACCTTTGACCCCGAGTAAATTTTTTTGCACGTGTCGGATCGATGAGGACTTTTCACATTTCCTTTATAATAGTGTATTGAACAATCCCACCAATATTCAGCCAAGTGGGAATTTTTGTAACCTTGGATGTCTAAATTGACCGGGCTAAAAGGTCTCTCGATTTTAGTATTGAACAAAAAAATTTGAGAAATTCTGTTAGCCAGCAAAGGAAATTTTAACCATTGGTATTCTAAGGATCAATCTTAATTTTTCTATTATCACGTGATATAATGAGTGGTTAGAAGATTCCTTTTTAAGGTATCTACCGCATCTATGAAGCATATAGGAATATTTTTATCTTGACGTAGCTAATGTAATTTCGTGGAACGTATTGTTGTGTTTTGTCGATATAAGTCAGTATCACAATACGTTAACATAAAGCAGTTCAAATTGAGTCATGTCGTACTACATAGTATAGCTGTCGAATAAATATGTCGTCGAAATTGCATCGTTTTGTAGTTAAATCCTGTCGCAGACACGTCTTGTCGGTCTATTTTGAACGAAAACTCTATCGTAGTAAAGTCGTGCTAAACTTATAATATGCTATCAACGTTTGTCGCTTACCTTTCCAGCCAATAGACGCAACGAACACCTGGTTCATGCAATAGCTTGGTGGAAACAAGAATTTCAAGGCAACGGAAATTACTATAGATATACAACTTTCAGTTTGATACGCTTTTCTAATAATTGCGGGCTTTTAAACATTTGGAAATAACTATGAAATAGTCTAGATATGACTATTTTTTTTACTAGGGCTACTGTTGTATCCAAAGAATTTGGTGTCAAGACCTTCCTTCGCAGCGCCACCGCACTCCTGTTTCTTGAATATATCTAAGTAATTAGCTTTCTTACCTTGAGGTATCATTAAGGTGCAAACTGCCTGTATTACCTACTTGGAATTGTTTGAATAAACAATACTGGTGCTGTTATAATAATAAAAGTGATAAAAATGTGCCTGAGGTTTTTAATACCTTATCACCGTTTTGTTGAATTATTGTTCAAAGCAGGTTGCTGCGACCTCGTCAAAATTGTAAGATTTGTGTATCAATAATGTAATCGCTGTGATAAATTATCATTGTAATAATTTCTATTTCTATCATCTATTTCATATTATCTCCAAGACATTTAATTGTATGGAGTAATAACGTGTGGCAATTTTGCTAAATATAAGACGCGAAAATGTATAGCCTATATTTAAAGTTGGTTCGTGCCTTATTTTGCATCTCGATTCTAATGAAATTCCAATGTACTGCATCTATTTACCCAGGCAGCTTTATATCAGATGTTATGGATATAATTGAGATCTCTGGATAGCAGATAGTTCATGTGAAATAATTGCCCGCAGGCTTGCATACTGCTTAACGTTGTACAAATGCCCAAATCGGAATTATGCTTCACCAAGACTCATGCAATCGCTTATGTGAACTTACTAGTTTAGCGTGCTACAAGTTAAACTAACTACTTCTATTCGTAAAAGAAGAAGCACGGTCGTACCGTTTTGAGTGTCTTGACAATCACACATATGCGTGCACTGTTTTTAACCGACTTCAAACAAAAAAAAAAGGAGGAGGTTCTCAATTCGGCCGGTATATATTTTTTTTCGATGTATGTACACCGATTTCGCCGAGGATTCTGAACCGATTTACGTAATTATTTTTTTGTTTGATGCGCAATAGTTTCGAATTGGTCCCATAAAAATTTTATTCATGTAGGCTTAGTAGTTTTTATTTTATGAGCATTTTTTTATTTATTTTCACCTATCCTTAAGGCTGAAATTCCTATGAATAAAAATTGTAACGGCTGGTATAATGTCAAGTTGTCATCACTACGGTCACCAAGGACTACTGACGTCACACGACAAACTGGCCGGTTGTCAAACACTGTGGTCAAACATAATAATTAGCAAAAAGGTTTGAAGACTACTTCATTCATTATTTGGAAATGACAGTTTTAAGTTAGACGACGTAAGCACTCTGTCAAGTGTTCGCTAAATTCGCCACTAATTGATAACAAGGCGATGGCCGTGCTGATAATACATCCGCTTTATGTTTAAAGGCGTGGGTTCAAATCCCAGTCATAACAGTTAGTGGATTTTGGTTTTTATTTAATTTGGAAAATGTTTATGAATATTTGGCAATTTTTAATCTAAACTAATTATATAACTAAACTTTCCAAAACTATAAAAAAGCAAAAGTATGAAAAGAAAAGTAAATAAAATATAATAAAAAATTAAATTCCTCCGCAACGCTGTCGAGCGGCAGCGTGCCCAGAAGGCTGGCAGCATTGCCACGTTGAATGGCAATGCTTATTCTCTCAGCGACATATAAAGCAGCCCTCTGCTCACGGGAGGCATCGATCAGCCTTCTGGCGATTTCTTCTCTCTCACTAGGGCCCCATGGCCCCAGCGTTTCGACCCCAAACGGCTCAAAAACGTAATTACCAGCCAGGTTTCCGTATTTGCGCCGTTTGAGGGTTTCCGCCGATGCAGCAGCAGCGCCAGCATCATCAAAATATTATTTAAATATTTCGAATAAAAATTAGAAAATTCTAGAAACTTCAAAAAAGAATGGACAGACTACCTCGTTGGTCTCGCGGCATATATGTGCGCGTGGGATTGGGAGGTCTTGGGTCCGATTCCCGGGTCGGGCAAAGTGTTATTGGGTTTTTCCGTTAGGAAATTTTCACTAGCAGCACGGAGTCTGGTAAGGTGCCCGGTACGGCAATAGGCTCGCCCCCTATTACGTGGGACCTAAAAATTAGGGTTGTTAAGGATATCCATATCCGTACTCGAAACTATCGGATATCCGAAATAAAAAAATATCCGTATCCGTAACCGAATCCGAAATAAATAATTCAGATAATTTCGGATAGGGGCGGGGTCTAAAGGAGACACGTTACGATAACATGTTTTTGATCGGCCCAGTGACACGCCGCGCGCGTCCTTTGGATTGATTGTTTTCTTTTGTTGTTCAAGTCATAACTATTCAGCAATTTAATTACATTACGAAATTACAAATACTTAGGCTCTTCTCTCACGAAGCTATTAAAATGCTACGGGATTGAGATGCAAACTATGCTCGCCTACTGGTATGCTACTCGTTTCCGCACACGATGCTACGCAAATAAGACATTTTTTTACATTTGAAGAACAACATTCGTACGACGATGTCTAGTGACTCTAGCGATGAAGACTATGTTCTTCTGTATTTATATTACAAGAATAAACGCAAATATAAAAGAAGATTCTAGGTGCATCCGTACATCGAAAAAAATATCAATTGTAGAGCATTCTTCGCTGCTAAAGAACTGCATAAGAAGGATGACGAGAAATTTCGTCATTTTTATAGAATTTCAAAAGAATCATTATTATTTGATACAGTTGTTTACTCAGAATATTCTTAAGAAAGATGTTCATAAGAAGACTGTTTGTGTTTTGCACAATTAAGTTCGTAAAAGAGAAGGTTTACCACCTGAGCATCTTCAGATATACTCGCTTTCATCACCATAAAATCTGAGAAATTATCTTGCCAACTATCTAATAACCCCACATACTTTGCTTCCTTGGCAATCTAATTATTATTTATAGGTATACATTTACTGTCTTACTAATAAAAAAATATTACTCACAAGTTTAACGTATGAATACTTACACAGCGTATAACGTCTGTATAGGAGTTATACAGGGTTTATACAATATCGCTACTAATAAACGCAAAGACAAGCTTGTGTAACTACTCACGCTGTGTACACACAGCTACACATTAACCTAAAAAAGCCCAATATTAGGCGAACTCCCTTAGTGTGACCAACCTGTTGTTGAGTAGTTCAGCTAATATTGGTTCTGTATAGGTTGATGTGTAGCTGTGTGTACGTCAAATATGCTGACAACCTTTTACGAAGTACGTTCAAAAACTTGTAATCGTAACTTCGTTTTAATAATTTAATTGTATTTTATAGTTTATATAGAATTTTACTAGCTTAATTATATATTAAATGGGGTTTCTTCTTAAAAATATCCCTTATCTATTAATATAATGTACAAAAACCAAAGACTAATGGTTGTTATTTTCTGAAGGATAAATATGTTTTGATTTGTACTCAAAGCTTCCGAACGCCTCCACCGACAGTAACATTCATTTCATAGATCAAAGAAATATAACCTTCCTAGTCGTGTCCTAGTCCAACCTCTCCGTCATAGATTGCGCGCGCATAATCTAAGTAAAGTGACAACTTCAGAGTCTCAGCTGGCCAAATAGCCGCCATTTTGCTCTTACGCACTCCTTATACATGGGTACAAGCGTGTGTAGAGCTTGTGTAAGTCTAAATAGATATTTTGATCTCTTATAACGTATGTATACACGTAATCTGTCAAAATATTTTTTATTAGTTGCGTTTTTGTTACGCAATGCTTATAGTACTTGTATACACTGTGTCGTTATTTTTATTAGTAAGACAGTTAATGTATACCTATAAATAAAAAATGTTATTCATATTGTTTTTTTTTTTCAATCGTAATGCCCGCCTTTTCTGTAACAAATTTTCTTACGTACTCAGGCAGTTTATAATTATACAAACATGGATAATTTTCCATCTTCAGGACAAAATTAATATTAAAAGTTTGTTCGGCCGCCATATTGTAATGCAACGCGTATACGACTCGGGTAGCGTGCGACCAGCAAGACGGTAGCGTACGACTGATATGAAACGCGTCGTTGACGCGTCTTGTCGTGTGCGAAACTAGCTGAATATGTATGGTGGCTACTCCCAAGCGACGCGTAGGCTACGCGTACGAAACATTAATCGCTTAAGAGTCGCTTTGTGAGAGAAGAGTAAGGCTCTTCTCTCTACAGCCTACGATAAACTGAAAAATAAGTGTTGTGAAAGATTTATTTATTACTGTTTATATTCCTTAAATATCTAATATCCGTAACCGAAACTATCCGAAACTATCGGATAATCCGAAATAATGTCATATCCATATCCGAAACCGAAACCGATATATATTTTTTTCAATATCCGTATCCGTATCCATATCCGAAATTCTATATCCGTAACATCCCTGCTAAAAATTCATGGGAAATGTGGGTGTAATATTACACCTCTGCCTAACCCTTTGGGGATACAGGCGTGAGTCTATAAAAAAAATATGTCAGACATCGGGTGTATGGTTTTGTATACCTACGTATTTCAATTGGATGACAATGAAAAGTTATTATGACATAGAGCTGCTCTGATGATGGAATCGAAAGGTGGCCATAGGAATAATATAGGAACTCAGTAATTAATTGACAAAATTTTATAGAGTTTGGGCTCGTTCTCGTCCGATGAAGGAGTCAGAAGGTGGCCATACGAACTCAGTAATTGCAAAAATCTATTTGAATTGCACAATTTATTTATTTATTAAGGCAATTACAACAGGTAACAATCAAAACATGATGGATATAACGTTGTCGATATGAGTTTAGTACAGATTGAAACCCTAGCGTAATCACACAACATGATATGCATTTTTATAAGTTAACTATGTTGTTACAATGACATCCAAAAATGTATGAAACAAATTTAAGCAAACTATAGCATGTGTACAAAATACAGTTGGAGAAGTTTTAGAATGAAAACAAAAATTCTTAAATTAGTACAAGGTTTAGAGAGACAAGGACAAAATCCTTCTCTTATAAACGGCAAATCGTGAGTCGAAGATGTCAATATCAGCATTGTTGGCCGATACTTCGTTGTAGAGGCGGCACATTCTTATGATAGGATTATAGTAAGATGTATTATTCTTATATACACTAAGTATAAATGTTTTCGGTGATCTTGTGTTATGCCTAGTGTTAATATCAATGAGGGAAAGCAAAGTGGAAGAATCTATGCTATTGTGTAGAATTCTATGAAGCCCAATCAAGTCATGTTGCTTACAGCGTACATGTAGCGCGGTCATTTTGAATTTAGACAACCGTTCAGCATAGGATAAGAGCGTCCTTGAGTAGCCATACCTGTAGGCTATCCATCTGACACACTTTTTTTGTACACTTTCTATTCTATCAGAATGTATTGCATAGCAAGGTGGCCAAACAGCTGAACAGTACTCCAATATGCTTCTAACTAGACTATAGTAAAGTAGTATAAAGCTGCGAGGACTTTTGAAACATTTCGTAGATCTAGCTATGAAGCCGAGGAGTTTTAATGATCTATTCGTTATGTCAGTGTATTGATCGCGAAATGATAATTGGTCGTCGAATAACACACCTAAATCCCTGGCCAGATATTTACGAACGAGTGTTTGATCTTCTAGTTTATAATCATATGTACACCTATTAAGTTTCTTAGTGAAAGTAATAACAAAACATTTTTCTATATTTAAATACATTTTGTTTTGTTTACACCAATTGGATGTAGCATTGAGGTCCTGTTGTAAGAGACCTCACAGTCAGTAACATTCTGTATCGATCTAAACACCTTCAAATCATCAGCATAGAGTAAACAAGGGCATTTTAGTGTTTTTGCAAGATCATTTATGAAAATTAAGAATAATAATGGCCCTAAATGCGATCCCTGTGGAATACCAGAGGTGGCAGATGAAGGTTGTGATAGGTATCCTCTAACAAAAACAAGTTGACTTCTATGCTTTAAATATGACTGGACCCAACGAAGTAAGCAACCATGTATTCCATAGGACAAAAGCTTTGACAGAAGTATATCTTGATTCACTTTATCAAACGCCTTTCGGAAATCGGTATAGATGGAGTCTACCTGACCTCTCTTCGCAAAACTAGAGCAAAAATAATTTTTGATGATGACAATGATGATAATGGTGACTTCAAAGACTTAAACCATGCGACCAAGTCTATTAGCTCTCTGCTCAAAAGACTCATTCGCTAGACGCTCTTGGATCTTACCGAGTCTAGAATTATACTGTTTAAGAGTTTCTTGACGTTAACGTGATTTCATATATGCTTTCCTGGCCAACAGACGTTTTTCAGGATCTTTAATAGTCTCACAAGAACGTAAAACTGTGTCCCGAAGAGCATTTTTACAGAGACGACTACTTTTATTCGTTCCCGTTTCTTGATATCTATATTTTAAGGTGCGCAGCACCTTTTGTAAGTCTACCTATAACTAGTTGACAATACAACAATAGGTTCACTAAAAAGTATTAAATAAAAATAACTACGTTAAAAACAACCGACTTCAAAAACGGAAAAGTGAAAAATAATAAAGATTTAACATTAATTAAATACTACCTATTATTTATATGTGCTATTTACTAATTGGTTTGAAGTCGGTGCCAAATCATATTTCAAAAGCCTTTAAATTAAAGAAGGCATTTCATAATTCACATGAATTCACATTCTGTTCAATAGATTTTCGTAATAATTTTTTTCATTATTCTTCGTATTAACTGAAGCTGCTTATAATATTAAGATCGAATTGCTCTTTATTAGGTTTATTTATGCATCTTTATCTGTATAGTAGTCATTTCATTGTATTAATTTGCTCGTATTCATTTAAGTGATTAAAATATTATTATTTGTTTAGGCTTGGCACCGACATCAAACCTATTAGTAAGTAGCACATATAAATAATAGGTAGTATTTAATTAATGTTAAATCTTTATTATTTTTCACTTTTCCGTTTTTGAAGTCGGTTGTTTTTAACGTAGTTATTTTTATTGAACTTGAATTTCTGTATAAGCATGGGGTGCAACACAGGCAATATACATTTAGAATTAGTAAGTTTGTGTCCTTAAAAACACTGCCTCGTGTTTATATTCACGTTTAAACCTAAGTAATATACCTTCAACACCACAGCCAGTGGGCGTTTCTTCGGTGCCACCAGACCAGACATCATCACGAATAAGAATATTATGTTACGCGGCAATGCGATCAAAGAATTTTTAACCTAAACGTAGTCAGGTCAACAGTGAAGCATGTTCTATTTTCCGCAATTAAAAAAGAAACGAGTTATGAAACTAAAAATAAAAAATCGGTGCAAACCAAACTCTTCAAAGTGATTTAAGCACCGCGTCAAAACAGTGAAGGTCAAAGTATAATGAGACCTTCAGAATACTTTTATGACTACATAGAGGTAATACCACAGCTTCGAAACGATGTCATAAAAAAATATATGTAGCATTTACTTTCGGAGTTTCAATGTTATACTAAAGCTTAGGGTTAGAATATGCTGAATTTATATGAAATACTTTTGTCACTGAAAAAAGTTGACGTTCATACGAAAATAAATAACTTTGTAAAAGGCCATAGATAGCTTAATTAAATTAAATTCTCCGTTTCCTATTAAAATTAGGTCTTAAATTAAGACCTAACTTTAACTAATTAAGACCTAATTTTAACTAATTAAGACTCTTAATCACTCTTTTTTACCAAGTAAAGTGAAGCTCTGCTCCAGGTTAGCGCTGTGCAACTTTAATTTGTAACGGAACTTACTAACGTCTTTAACGGTTTAACTCGACCGGAATATCGTATCAAAATTGCAGCTGCTGTCGTGTCAGACCACAGAATTGTAAATTATACCAGAAGGAGCGATCGCTTGTCAAAGTGAAGCCAAACGACTACGCTCAAAATGAGCGTACCGGGCGTTACGTCATTCAAAACATCACATTACGTTTACAAACTTTTAATTTAACTAAGCCATCGTGTATAATTTATAAATGTAAAATTCTGCCAAATATAACCATATTAAAAAAAGATTTGATCATATTTTATGTGTACGTAGCATATTCAATAATTGATTAATAAAATATTTCATGCTTATTGTCAAAAATATCACAACATTGCTTCGACATTTTGTGAGTGTTGTCAGTGTGTCCTCGAACGATTACCACATAATGCGTAAGGATATTATAATGTTACCTATTTTATGTCATATATTATTTTCATCATGATTTTGCGATTTGGGTAATTTTATTTAATTGTATTAGTACTTAGCAGCGTAATTTATTGTTGATCAAATCATTGTTCACGTATCGCCTTTCTAGTACCTACCTATCCCAAAATATTCCTTCATATGTACCTAACATAATTATATACCTAATTTGTTTTTGTTGATTTCAATTCAATGTTTACAACAGTTAATATTTAAATCAGTTATGATCATTGACGTATATTGTAACCACAGAATTGTAAATTATACCAGAAGGAGCAATCGCTTGTCAAACTGAAGCCAAACGACTACTAGGCTTGTTAAAAATATCGATATATCGATATTTAAAATTTTATGTATCGATTTTTTTTCCGATATATTTTGATTCAATGTATCGATAAATTGTTACAATATATGCAATAACGAAAATTGTATGAAAAACGATATATTTTTTATTTAATATATTTTTATTAGTCGCTAGAATCAAAAGCTTTAGGGCTTTGGATATAGAAATAATAGAAAGCACAAAGAAACTTTATGGTTTGTAAAAACTGTGTTGTTGATTGTATGGCCGAATTCAGACCGCTAGTTGAAAGGCGCCGTTTTATTCAGTGGCTAGGTATTTAATTGAGCGGCTGATTAAACTAGTTGTCTGTGTCAAATATATTTCTATACATTTTATAAAATAAAGTGTATAATTCACGCTGGCTGTAGTAGGTACTTATGTACATCCCTACTAATTTTATAGTAACAGTAAATATTTAAATCAGATATGATATAATCACCAATAACACATACTTGTCAAAATAAATTATTCATTACTATTTCATTCTGTGATTTAAAAATAAACAATAGCTTAATAGGGTAACACGCTTTACCTTTCATAATTTTCCCGCAAAGCAGGTGAACTGTTCTTGAGGTGCCAACACTGGCGAGTGTGAGGAAGTGACGTCTGCATGCCCAGTGACATTTGACCGGCTACACTCCGCGTCAAACAAATATGACAGACTCCATCTGGATAATTCATGTAATCTGTGTGTCAGACAAAGACACGACAGTAATGTCTGTTCAGCACCATTAAGATAGATAGATAGATAGATAGATAATACACTTTATTGTACACCAAAATAAAATCGTACAGTAGGTACATTGGTAAATTAACTAATATCTATGTACAATCGGCGGCCTTATCGCTAGATGCGATCTCTGCCAGGCAACCTTAGGATGGACAGAAATAATGTAAGCAGTCATTATGTGGTGGTGGTGTAGTTAAATAATGAAATAAAGAAAAAACAAAACATAATATTAAATAAAAATATATACATTTATCAACCATATATATTATATACCTACTTATATATAATACATATATACACAAATTATTATTATTATACATAATACATATATATATATATACAAATACTTATAATATATAGGACATACTAAGTATATTTGTACCAATAAAAATAAAAACATAAAAATACCATATGATACAAAGACTAGATGTTATATAGCGAGACATTACATTCAGTATGGTCATTATTTTGTTTGCATTTTTGATGTTAGATGGAGAGGTAATGCTTTTTTAACATTCCCTTAAATATGTTTAGAGATTTTGCGCTTCGAATCTCTACTGGCAATGCATTCCACAGGCGCACAGCCTGAACAGAAAAGGATTTGTCAAAGTAATTTGTAGAATGCATTGGCATTTCCAGCGTCAAATCCCTGGACGACCTCAAGGACCTTACATGTGTGTCATTCATGAACTTAAAACGTTCTTTGAGGTAAGAGGGGGTACTAGGATTAAACAGGACATTGTATAATAATGTGAGTATTCCTGCGAAGACGAATTGGCAGCCACTTGAGCCTGAGGCGAAATTCTGAAACGTGATCATATTTGCGAAGTCCAAATATAAATTGTATGCAAAAATTTTGGAGACGCTCAAGTTTGTCTAGCTGCTCTTCGTTGGGGTCAAGATAGCTGACATCAGCGTAGTCAAGTATAGGCAGAAGCAGAGATTCCGCAAGCGCAATTTTAGTGGCAGTCGGAAGGAAGTTGCGTAACCTACGCAATGAACCTGCAGATGCAAATAGTTTGCGACTAGTTTCCTGCAACTGTGGTCCCCAAGACAAGGTTTCGTCAAAATAGATCCCGAGATTTTTTACTGATTTGCTGAAAGATAGATCTTTTCCATCAAAAGTTATTCGCGGAAGATCGGGCCAACTAATTTTTGAGACCATTCTGGAGCTACCTATAATGATCAGTTGGGATTTATCGGGATTTACTAAGAGTCCATAATTCTTGGTCCATTCACAGATCCGCGCCAAGTCGGTGTTAATAGTTGTACAAGCTTCTGCTAACTTATTTAAGGGAGCTTGCGTGTAGATCTGCAAATCATCTGCGTAAAGGTGGTAGGAAGAAAGTAATTGGTTTGAGATAGAATTAATGAATATTGCGAAGAGTAACGGAGATAGCACGCCACCCTGTGGCACACCAGCATTCGTGTTAGACCATGAGGAATACGAGTCTTCGATGCGTATACGCTGCCGGCGACCAAACAGGTAACTATGAAACCAGTCAATTGCCGCTGGAGATATGTTAAGAGAGCGCAAGATGCCAAGTAGGATATGGAAATCTACGGTGTTAAAAGCATTGCTAAAATCGAGTATGGACAAGACCGTAAGATTCCCATAATCCATACCTCGCCTAATGTCATCAGTTACATGAACCAATGCAGTAACGGTACTGTGGCCGGGGCGAAAACCAGATTGATAGGGATTCAAGAGCGAATTTTTACGAAGGAAAGAACTGAGTTGGGTGTGGATTAGACGTTCAAGGACCTTTGACAGGAAGGGTAGTATGGATATGGGACGATAATCTGCAAAGGAACAAGGCTTAGATTTCTTAGGCAAGGGGATAATGAGTGCCTCTTTCCACGCAGATGGAAATATGCCACGGACAATGGAATGGTTAAGGAGATGACATAGGACTGGAAGAATTTCATCTAGGATAGGAAGGATCATTTTGCGGCTAATACAGTCATTACCGACTGCATTGGATGTAGCTGCTAGTATACTCTTCTTAACATCACAGGCGGCAAATTGCGAGAAGACAAAAGGAGAATAATTTGGGGTTGGTAAGGAAGAAAGATGTTGTAAAGTATATCTTTTCATATTGCCATCGAAATTGGACGAAGTAGTGAAATGTATGTTGAGTGAATCAAGGTTGACGTTATTCGGAATGGGTTGATGTCGTGTCTTACCAACTCCCAGAGTTCTTAGAAATTGCCAGACTTTAGCTGGATCACCATTTTCAACGGATATATGAATATGTTGGCGTTGCGCTTTTCTACACACCTTGTTGCAGTGATTTCTGATCTCAACGTATTTTTCTTGGTTTAGTGGTGTAGGCCTAAGCTTAAATTTTGCCTTGGCTGCAGATTTTTTTGCCATGATTTTTTTGATGTCCTCATTTAGCCAAGGTGCTGGTAAATGTTTTAGTTTAATAGCACGGATTGGAGCGTGCACATCATATAATTTAACGAGGTTACTTGTTAAAAAATGGACTTTCATGTCGACACAGTCTGAAGAATAAAGTGGATCCCAGTCAATATTGGCGGCATCTTCCCGCAGTTTGTCATGATCCATGCCACTGAAATTGCGCTGCAAGACTATCGTCGGCTTTGCTTTGGGAGGACGAATCTTGTATGATACAAAAATGAGGTCATGGTAAGAAAATGCATCCGCTGTGCATTGACCATGCCTATGAACGAAATGAAGGGAAGAAACCAGAATAAGGTCAAGAAGAGAAGGAGAAGTATTAGGGAAGTGATGTGTTGCATTTAAGTTTAAAATTGACAGATTGCAGGACTCTGCAGCACGTCGGAAAGCAGCAGTACGAGAATCCTGTTTAAGGAGGCAGGTGTTGAAGTCTCCCATTATGAGTGTGTGATCATATGAAGGAATTAGGTTTTCCAATATTTGCTCAAAGGAATTAAAAAAGTTAACACGACTAGACGGAGAATAATATACACCTAAAAGTACTTTTATGCGGTGAAGTTCTACTTCCAAAAAGAGATGCTCGCCTGAGTTTGACGGTGGCGGCTGCGGTGACATAGTGACTATGCGATAAGGAATATGGTGACGTAAATATATGGCAACACCGCCCCCACCGCCGAACTGGCGATCATTTCTAATAAGATTAAAACCTGGAAGTGAATAAGTCACTGATGGAAGGCAAGGTTTCAGCCAAGATTCTGAAACTAAAATGGCATGAATATTTTGGCAGTCTAAGTTGGCCAGCATATCAGGGAAATGGGCTGGAATACTCTGTGCATTTAAATGGACTACATTAAAGTTCTTGGGTACGTCCGAAAACTGGGACTGGAGAATGTCTCCTAGAGACGGAACACTTACAAAACTATCATCTAGACTTGAAGCAGAAAGGAAGGTATCGGCATCGCCATGTGAGTCTGTATCCGACATTTATACTAATAAATAATATATAATAAATAAAATAAACTAAATATATCAATAAAAATAAAAATATCTATATATATATTAATCACGTGAAGCTACACTTATAGTATCCACCGCCAGTTGCGCATTGACCAAGATATCATCAATTAAAAAAGTAACAATATTAAACTAACAAATAATTAATAACAAATAGGGGTATGTAAGAGACAAAATATTTCGACAAAGTTAAGAAAGACATTAAAAATTTAAGATTATAAAATAATATATAGTCATCTAAAAACACACCTATTCAAACAAGGTAGTAAAAACAGAACGTATTATTTATTAGATACTGCAAGTTGGAAGACAATTTTACTGATTGACCTTGAAATTTCATTCTAAGCGTAGTAAGTACGTATCGTCATTGATCGGGATGAAACATTTTTGTAGAAGTGTGTAAATTAAATGAATTATCTAAGATCTCTAAAATTATCTTCTATTAAAAAAAATATTTTGCGTTATTGCCTTGAAATACGGCATCTTTGAACCACTATCATTCTAAATATATGATTAACTATCATAGCTACGCCTTTTACTAAATACGGTACATGAACATAGCAATTTATGAGCCATTCGTAATCTTAGCGTCGTACCTATGTAACACGTAGATTAAACATTGAACGTAAAATTCCCCCTGACAGGATACTACAATTTATGGATCATCCAATTTGTGTAAGATCCAACTTTAGGATTCTTTTTTACTATTCTAAAGAGCATTGACTAAGGCTGTCAACGCCCTTGAATAGATTTACAATTCAACCGCAGTATTTTTGTTTTATACTCGTCGAATGAAATAAAGATAAGGCCTTCCATGATAGCCCTTAGAGATTTATCGCCGACAAATAAAATCGCCCTATTATTGTGGAAGGCTCATCTGCCCTAATTGAGAACTATTTACGTACTTACGACCCACTTACTTAGTTCTAAGAACTTTATTTGCACTATATGCTTTGAGTAAATGGGACATTCCGAAGTGTTACAACTATATTTTAAGATAACGTTACCGCCATAGTACCGAAATTGAGTAGTAGGTAGTACTTCGTTGGTTTTAGAATGATTATGTTGTAAGTGGACTGAGCCCTGGGGAAGGCCTCTGTCCAACGGAAGTCTATCGGCTGATACGATGAAGTAGTCTGGTTCGAATAGAGTGTCAATTCGCGAATATTGTCGAAGCACTACTGTACAGTTCAGAGGGAACAGTACCAACTGTTGCATTCCTTTAGATGAGTCAGCGTGCTGAAGTTAAAAACTCCTTCGATACCCACCTCCATCGTCGACTGCCTAAATAACTTATTCTTATACTCACTCCGAGGCAGGAATTTTTCATGATGATTAATTCAATTATAGATTAAGAAGTAATTATCTAATATAGCAATTATTATCTCAATAATTAGTTTATATAAATCACGCACTTACCATCAATTATCTCTGCCCAACCCTAGGTGGACTAGTGGAGAATGCCTAAGGCATTCTCCACTAGTCCACCAAAAGTTAAATAAAAAAGATTAAAAAAAAATTACTCCATTTCAGTAAAAGCGTGTTATGAGGTTTCAATCTTCTTCAGTCTGCGTTAAAGCTACTAAATAAGACAAGTGGTGTTGATTACAGAATCAAAATATCAAATATTTCTTATTAGTAGTTAACGTTAGGTTTACTTAAGTTTGGCTACTGTATCCTCAATTGATGTCGCAATATACAACATTTATATCCCAATAAATCAAATAACAACTACTACGGTAAACATGAAAGTTAGTCTTACGTTTTTATTGTTCCTTAGTCGTAGTGTTTCTTACAAATACAGTGGTTATATTTACATATATGGTTATTTTTAAACGATGAGAGCAGGTAAGAAGGTATCATAGGTATTACATTGGTTTTTCTTTCAAATTCGCTGCAATGCTAGTAAATGTATGCCCTCAGCAATTAATTGCTGCTTTGTGAAGGACAAGTGCTGCACTAGAAATAAAGCCTGTATCGTTTGGGATATTACAAACATTCAAACAACAGACAAAGAACATAAGACTCGAAAACACAACTTGTGGAACTCACAACGTGCTGTCCTGTATTGAGATCGAAAGCACAACACTCCGCGCAAAGTTAAACAGTGAGTTATACACTTAAAACCTTCGTTGCGAGTCTCCCTCCACCAGGATCTCTTTGTTGAGGTGCCACTAGGTCAAATAAACACGAACATAACCTACAATTCTAAGCCGCCCACGCATTTGCAGTTATTAATTTTTGCTCAAATAAATGTGAAAAGTTAAACGAGTTCGCAGTGTTTTGTCTGTGATGATAACGGTATGTACTCGTACCTATATTGTGTTCTGTTATGACTTAACAGCAAGGAAATATGGCTGTGATTTTGGTGCATTAAGCCTTTTAAAGTATCGGGATATTTGGATGGATAAACCTATTTTTTTTCAACGCTTCTAAGCTTAAATATGGCAGTGTAATTTGGCCCGTGCTGTAGCGATGCCCCTAAGCCTTAATGATTTAAAAGGCTATTAAAACGTTCCTTTGGAAGCAATGTGTAAAATATCGATGGCTTGCCCTTACATTACGTGGCCGGTAACCTTATTCAGCGCTTGTGTGACGGAGATGAATATGCTGCATTGAATGTGCTAAGTCATGTGGAAAGAACTCATTAACAACTCTGGCATCAGGAACAGTCTTTGTTTCCGTGACTTTTACTTCGATAAAACGTCAAAAGAATGATCATGTACTATCGCAATCCATTTTTCCCATACGTTATTTCGAAGGCTGCTATCACCATGTGATTTATGGTATGGGATACACAGATTGAAAACATTAGGCGTACATTTTTATGGTATAGTAGGCAAAGTGAAGTTTTGTGGGACACTGCATTATTTCTTTATGAACGTGTAAATCTATATATATAAAAGAAAGTCGTGTTAGTTACACTATTTATAACTCAAGAACGGCTGAACCGATTTGGCTGAAAATTGGTGGGGAGGTAGCTCAGAACCAGGAAAAACACATAGTAATTAGTTGCAAAAAATAATCTGGGAGGGATTTTAGAGAGGGTCGAAGTTTGTAGGGACAAACCTGCTACCTATTGACAGTAAGAACGCATGCGCTGTATGTGCTATCGTATATCTGTTAGTACTGTCACATTATACATTGTCATATGGTGCACTATCATTAATTCGTTCGATTACTTGTATAAACTAATAATTATTGTAACAGACTTGGCTATCCCTACTAATATTAGGTATAAATGCGACGAAAATGTGTATGTATGTATGTACCGATTTCACGCTTAACCGGCTGAACCAATATTCTCTACTCAAAAATGCAAAAATGTGTATTGAGATATATCGGACCATAGCTTTGACATTTGACTGTATGCAAAGTGATATTGTTGAGCACCTTTTGGTAGATAATGTCATGAATACTGACCAAGTTACTTCGTACCCTATAGAGTTTCTGAACTCCTTACAATTATCAGGAGTACCTTCACGCAACTTGAGACTGAACGTTGGTGTTCCAGTCCTGTTAATGCGGAATCTTAATGCACCAAAGCTTTGTAATGGCAAACGGCTACAAGTAACACCAAGGACGAAACATTATAAAAGGTATTCGCTATTGCGAGTCAGACTCGCTCATGAAGGGTTCCGTAGTGGAGATATCCACTTACTATAGCCATTATCTTCGACTAACTATTAATAGTATTTGTATAAACGACAAAGCTAATGGTGCGGTTTTTAAGATTTGCTTTATTTCAAAAACTGCTGACTACATATCCTTCATACATATCGTTCAAACAAATATTCGTTGGAAGTTTTTATAACGATCTACAGCATATTTTATTTTTTTAGATTTGTCACTCTCTTACTTTAAAATTCAGAGGGACACACACACCCATGTTACCACTTTGGAACGTTTATCTTTCAAACGATAGACTTTGAGCAACAATGGTTTAGGTACCATTTTCCACATCAGTTCCATGTATGAAGAGATTGACCCCCCCCCCCTCCCCCTTAATATTTAATATATATTTTTTTCTATAACGTCGTAAAGTGGTTCACAGAATACATCTACCTACCGATTTTCAAATGTGTAATCTGCATAGTTTCGGCATAAAGTGGCTGTGACATACGGATAGACTGACAGACACAGCGCGTCTATAAGGATTCCGTGCTTAGCAATTTTTGACTACGGAATTCTAAAAATACTCTTTCCAGATAATATGTTTTAAATACTTCTTGCGGTTATATTTCTTATTAGTCCCTATGAACAGAATTAAAACGAAAATTACTATCGAACGATGAAGGAGTTTTGTGTTACCCCGAATTTAATGTGAGCGAACTGCGAAGCCGCGGGCAAAAGCTAGTGATAAATAAATAAGTAACAGACGGATCGCCTAATGGTAAACTAATATCGTCGCTCATTGACACCCGAAACATTAGAGGAGTCACAAGTGCGTCGCCGGCACTGCCCGGAAAAGGAACAGGAAGAGAAGAGGGATGAGAGGAAGAAGGAAAGGGGAATGGGGCCTCCGGAGTGAGACACTCAGCGAATAAATCGCAACAGCATTTAGATACTGTTACTTTACATGGATTTTCTGTGAGAGGGTTGTATGCACAGAAATAAATAGTAATAGAATGGTGAATGTCACGTCATCGCGTACATTTCGCGCGTGCCACATTTATTTTTTACTATTTATTTCTGTGGTTGTATGTCTTCGGACAAGCTGGCACGTTCATTCTGAAATCAGCATGGCACCTGCATACTACCTGTAAAAAAAAACATTTGGACTAAGGAATATGATTTCGCCCGTACAATCGGCGCTGTTGATAAATTTTGGATGTTTTCAATAGTGTTTTTTTTATAAACTATATTATATTTTGTTCATCTAAGATCTTTTTGTATATTTTCAGTCAACGGTCAATCACACTCTATACCTAACTTAATTTAAATTTGAATGTAGCTAATCGCAATTAATGTCATGTAACAAAACGTAATATAAATATCATATTTATGTGTATAATATAAATATAGCTTCTTGTTAAAATAAATATATACCTTAATTGGTAATAAAATCAGAAAATCTGAATTTGCATAAACAAATAAATGGCCAAAACATAGGTAAGTAGTACATATCCTAAAAGGTAATCTTAATATATAAAATCCTTGCGTTACTGACTGACTGACAGACACGCTACAGCCGAAACTATTGGGCGCAGGAAGCTGAAATTTGGCATGTATGTTTCTTGGGGACCGTAAGGGTGTACTAAGAAGGGATTGCCCGAAATTCCCACAGGATCGGCCAAAACGGGTAAATTAAAAAAAATGCAGGCGTAGCTGCTGGCGTCCTCTAGTTTAAAATAAACTTTGATGACCACGTAAGTTGTAATCCATATCCATGCTATAATAAATGCAAGTGTTTGTTTGTGCCTCTTCCACGTCGCAACGTACAGATACTATGGTATGTTTTTGTATATGTAGATAGTTAGGGGGTGGACAGTGACTTAGATTATTTTATATCGGGATAACCGCCTGCCACGAGGGCGGAACCGTGGACAAAGTCTAGCTTCTACATAATTAAAGTGTCTATTATAACGATTGCTTGGATTATTCTCTTAAGGCCCCAATCCCCGAGGCAGCCGTACCGGAGGTCCTTGATTTATTTATGTTTTGGTAAACTCAATCAAAGACAATTTAGCTTAAAAGTACCATCAAAAGCAACATACCGTTTCTAAATATTATTAGTTACTAAAATTAAATACTTAACTTTATAGATTAGGATTAATCAGGAAAAGTGATAGAGTTTTGCTTGGTTATGGTAAATATTATAATAAAAGAATGCAAAGTAGAGTTTATAAGGGCGATCACAGGTTTAAATCATTGTCACACTTTTTTCTTTTTCAATACACAAATATCAAAATATCTATGCCTATTGCTTTTGGTATGGCGCTCAATTTTTTTACAGTTGTATTCTCTAGGGTAGGTTCATTTTATCGGTCCGTAAGGTTCTCGTGCGAAGGATCACTTCTGCTACTACAATAAGCTTATATCTATTGGGGCCCGCCGGCTATCACCCATTTTCGATCCAGACTCATTCTCACAATGACCCTGATAAGTAAAGTACATAAGTCTATTCTCGCATGCGTCGATGTATTTGCCGCGTAACCTCCCTTGAGATAGTATAATAAACTCAGAAAAATAAATTGCTGAAGTGTATAAAACTTCTTTCTAAACTGGTTTAATCTTTTAAGAAACTCCGCAACTACGTAAGTCAGGTATAAGGCAGAGGAAAGAAAATCGTTAGTCGCCCTCTTCTTTCAAACCACCTTCGCTTCCTCTTGCTCTATCAACTCTTCTTACGGAAACGTAAAAGAGGATGTAAAGCGAAACTCTCTTTTACTAACCGAACGACCTTCAACAGTAAGAATTTCCTACTTTCAGCCAACTTTTTGTGGAAAGGTGGTATTGTCAAGTCCAAGCGACAGTAATGTAACTAATGTGGTTTTACCAATTGTCACTAAATGGTAACATGTATGTAACATTTAGTTTAAACAAGGTTAAATTTAGAAAGCTACATTGAACGTTAATATATCTTATTCCCCTCGGCACATAAAAGTATGTAGCATATTATTTCCTGTCGCAAATATCTGGTTTTGAGAACAAACCACAGAATAAATAATTGCTGAGATTATAAGGATTATTAATTAACTTCTGCATGATAATTACGTTAACGGTCATATTTTAACCGCTAATTACTCAAGACGCCATAAAAACTGCCGCATTTTTTATTTATTATTAGTGGAAATAAGTAAAATCTATAAGTTTATACATACATACATACATAGTCTCACGCCTATATCCCCGAAGAGGTAGGCAGAGGTGTATTACTTCACCCACTTTTCGCCAGATATATTTTAGTCCCACGTAATAGTGGACGAGCCTATTGCCGTACCGGGCACATTACCAGACTCCGTGCTGCCACTGAGAATTTCCTAACGGAAAAACCCAATAACACTTTGCCCGACCTGGGGATCGGACCCGACACCTCCCAATCCCACGCGCACATTTATGCCGCGAGACCAGCGAGGCGTTTATATGTACTTATTTATATAAATTGATCTCTCTCGTTATGCGAATGTTGAGGAGCCTTGTTCGTTTGGTTTCAGATCCATTGAATTTCCTAAAAAAAATTAAATAAATCTTAAAAGTAACTACCTTATCTCACGTAATGAGCGAATCTCAGAACTCTTAACATGATACACCACTTACGCTACTGGTAGCTAAAGTTACCCTCTTCGCATTGTAACGTAATTTTAATTCTTTAATGACCGATATATAAGTTGATACATTCTTTACACTATACGCAGCTCGAACACCAGAGTCAAACATATACTACACATCTTACCATCTACACATTCAAAGACAGTCAGCACACTCTACACGTGTTTTAAAATTCAAATTCACAAATAAGTGCCAACGTTCATCGTCTAACGTAAAGTGAATAAAACTTGTATCCATAATAAAGCTCCACAGTCAATATACAACTTATATAACTTCTGTTAATTGAAATTCCGGGTATAAAAAGAAACCTACATCGCATCAGTCTGTGAAAACCCTTCGTCGACATTGGCAGCCGTTCTCAGAATAGAAATTGAAATTGTTACGACCACGAAAGATTACAGGAAAGAGCAATTGAAATTAGCTAAACTTACTTTACTTTTAAATACTTTTATACTATACTTTTAAATACTTTGGACATTGTTCAGAACTTTTATCTAAATTTGTTATTTATCTCAATGTTTCGGACAAATTTTGGCAAGGCCATTCATCAGTTTAATGGTATAGATTACGCAGTGGTTTCGATGATTGCCTCATTATACTTTTTACGGATTCTTAAACACGCAAGACAAATATTTTTATACCAATATGTTATATTGTATCGCTTTTCTCGAATGCAAGTGTTCTTTGTGCATATTTTTAATGTACACAAAGTTCACGGCCATAAGTTGTAATAGTTGTCTGATTTTACCAAACCTTTTGTAGCAACTGTAACCGTACCTCAGAAGGGAGTTTTACAATTAAAACACAGGTTAATCAACGCAATAACAATATTTATTGTTATAATTATCACTAGGCAATCACAGATACAATCAGTATAATTTCCACTAACCTTGCAAGCTATCGCGCCGGAGTCTCGTTCTAGAATGTGTCACACGGCGCCAACGCCCCAACTACATTTTACTTAACGTCAAAAATGACTTGACAACTGACAGTGACACAACATAACTCGACCATAGACAAGACTCATTCATTTTATACTTTGCTAACAATCATTATCTACCCGCAATTAATAAGTTTTGTTACAGTCGGCTATCCTTCAAGAACGAGTCCCTTCGTTTATGTATAATTAATAACATAATTTTTAATAAAATAAAGCGTTACGTGTTTATCGAAAGGTATTTGTTAATTACACTTACAAAACAATTAAATAATAATCTGCACATAATTTGGCTTAATATCACAATGTAATTCTTAATCTATGTTGTCCCAACTAATCATTTCTTCAATTTCAAGGCATGGGCGATGTGCAAGTTACTTCCTTCACCAGCACACCGCTTCAGCCACAATGTCTTGATGTACTCATGGGCGGCGAGTTCATACGCCAATCCTGCCCAGCTCAGACATTCTCACTTAATCTCATGGCCGTGCGAAGTGAGGCTACTTCCTTCACCGTCACTTCGCCATCGACCGTGATACTTAGAGCCAATCGTGGGCGGCGATATCCAACGCCAATCCTGCCCGACTCCAGTACCCTCACTTACCCCTAAGGGACTAGCAAGTTCATATGCTAGGTATATATTACATCATACATATATCAAAAATCATCACTTAAAGATCATGTATATTATAATTAAGTTAGATTAAATCATCAGGTGATTCACATCTTAATAATCTATTTACATTCCATACCTTTATTTGAATTACAATCACTCTCATAGTCATTATCTTCACTGGACGAGCAAGCAGAGGCATCAAAACTTAACTATGGATAAATTTTGTCAATAGCAACAATCGATTCGTATCTTGCTCCCTTTCTAGTCATTGGGGTGTCTACAACAAGGAATCGGTCATTTGGTAGGACTTTCTTTTTCTATACGGACCCTGACATTTCGCTTCTAACTTTTCAATTGACCTGGTATCGTTACTACTGCTCTTACTATTCTAACCAGCAGGTCAATTCAGAATATCACGATAACTCAGTTTTCTTAAGTTTCGGTTTTATATCGTACGATTACTTCAGTTTGTTATTCAGAACAACCGCTTCGAATGTTAAAAGCACGTCAAAGATATCGAATCTAATGTGACGTCATAACGCCCAATAACAAGTATCTTATCGTAAGTCAATGCTATTGGCCGCCAGAGATCGGAATCTTTTCCCTGTAATAAAATGCCCGCGGCTCCTAGTTTACTCGCGTCTGTATGCAATTGCGTATCGGCGTTGGGATCGTACAAGCCCAGGACAGGCCTCTGTGTTAAGTGCGTTTTACGCGAACGATACTATGTTTGATCATATCACCTACCATATCCTGAACTAGTTTGCGATCAGTGTAAGGTAACCATTACGGCCTGTAAACAACAGGGGTGGAGTCCTCGAGGTGAATTTCTATCTCTGTAACAGTGCTAAACTACTAAGTCATGCATACCAGTAGAGAAGCAATCTTTATACTTTTCCAGTAATTTTACGGATTGGCTGATGTGATCATCCGACAACTGTTTTCGGCATTTGGGAGTAGTAGTGATATCATTATTCGAGTCACATTGTAATTTGTAAAACATGCAAGTCCGCATGGGTCGATCTCACAAATTGAGCACGTGTAATGAGGGTATTCTCTTTAAAGTACACTGGGTTTGAACTGACATTTTGAATTAATAAATTACATTCAGCATTGTGAATTTTGAATTCACCTGGTAATAAATAGCATTCGTGGCCCGTGCAGCCCCTTACTGACTCGCCTACATATTGAATGAAAATGTTAACAGATGTTACCAGTACAAGCAACGTTTGACCTGACAGGGACTGGTACCATTTCGCCTATGTCCACGGTAACATCACAAGACGTACGGAGATGTAACTTAAAATAGGCGTCATATTCTACCTGTTCAAATGTTAGATCTGTTGGAGTTATGATTATCTTCTCCTTTCAGTAAAACTACGCCCAAGTAGCACATCATACTTAATTAAGGGGTCATCTGCCTTAAACACCTCAACATCCTTTTCCAATATACTCTGCATATCGATATCCATTAAGGCACATCCTATTGGTAAGTACGGTACATTCCCTAAGACTCAGATATGGGCCATTAACGCTTTCTCAAGCTAATCTCTGAGCATAACTCTTACGAATTAATGTTGCCTCACTATCTAAATCCAATTGGCAAACAGTGGCAATTCCGTTAATGTTTATCATAATTTTGTACTTCTCCTTACTGTTCTTAGTAAAATTTACTTCAAACACCTGCTTCTTTATCTTTTGAAGGACTCTTTTGATCCTTCAATTTAGGACAGTGGAAACTGAGATGCCCTATAAAATTACAATTAGTGCACTTAACGATAGGCTTAGGGCATTTAAAGCTAGGGTGACCGACACCTTGACAGTTAAAGCACGTGACTGACCTACTCATACCACCAGTTTTATAAAGTGCGTTCATCTTTACCTGGCACAACTAGTAAACAAACATACCTTCATCACAAATCACAAGATTGTGGCCGCATCACGTAATATATGCTACTAGAAAATATTTACAATGTAGTTCAAATACCAACACATTATTTTCCACCTAAAATAGCTTCATATTTCCCTTTTAAAACATATTTATTTAAAGAAAATCGTAATTGTGATGACACTTCAAACCACAGATTATTACGATGTCTTGTCAATATGACATTTGACTGTAGAGATGGGATGAAGTGAATGATATAATTGAATGATTATAGAAAAAAGTATTAATATATTGTAATCCGTTTATGGTAAACGTAAAGAACATTCAGATCCGTATAAAATGATTTCATTAACTAAACTGAGGTCAATTTTCATAAGGGCCTAAATTAAAAGCTTTTCACTGCAGACACTATGGATAAAAACCGATAAGTCAATACATATATTTTTTGGCATTATTGTTGTAAAATCCTTATTAATTAGCAACACTGAGAGCAACAATAATGAAAAGAGTTTGGCGTCAAACATTTCGGGTATTCTATCTAGAACGATTTTGAAGTTGCTTATGACCGACCTGACCTGCTTGTGGATTTGTATTAGCTTTTCATTCCAACTATTATTTCTCTTGATCGACAACCAGGCTACGTACAAAAGACTTTGAGATTGCAACTGATTGGACTCTTGTAACTAACCGAGAGATAAAAGTAAGTGTAAGTAAGTGTAGTTTTTATATCAGGACAATTAATCTTAATAAATAAAACTCAAACTCAGATAGACAACAACTGCTGCACCGATTTAGCTAATTCATTTTTGTTGTTTGTATGAATGAAAACACTGAAAAATGGATGGAAAAGTAAAATGCATGGTTACAAAAAAAATCTGGCTTTTTAATTTAATCCACAACGAAGTTATAGGGGGTTGAAAATGCCCTGAATTGCTTCGAGAAAAGGATGGTACGGCCGTGCCGCTTTTTTGCTCGACTTGGTGGGAGCACTGCCGTGCCCCCAGATATGGGTTAAAAAATCTCCATACAAAACAGCGAAATTTAAAAATAGAATTACTCCGATAGAATTGACTGTCAGAGTCTTTTTAAAAATATGTATTTTGTGCGCCTCCCTTTGCCAGGCAAAGTCCTCTCCTTTTTCTAGTCAGAGATGGGCAAAATGTAATTTGTAACCATCAATTATGAAAACATTTACCGAAAGTAATCGAAAAAGTATCCATTCTTTGATTGCAGTCAGAAATCAAATTCAAATTCAAATTCAAATTCAAAATCGTTTATTCATTTGGGTCACAATGTGACGCTTATGAACGTCAAAATAATAAATTTATAAAATAATTACTTAAAGACTCTACATTTACATTTACTGCCACGTTCGCAAAGCAATAGGTAGAACCATGACAAAGAACGGGCAATAAAACTCAAACGGGCAATAAATCTATCATGTATTGTAATCGTAACCACGATTACAATACATGATAGATGCCGCTAACGCTAATTGTTGAAGTCATTATAATGGCAAATAGTGTTTACATTCACTTACCAGTATTAAGTTATAAACGCATTTTGCCTTAAATTCAGATAAGATTTCAATATAAAAGTGGTTGATGAAATGCCAAGAAAAATATTATTGTTGTTCGCCTTCCGCCTTATCACTGCGAAATAAACCTAATAGAATTAATATGGGCACAAATAAAATCGCATATTGGCTGCAATAATAAAATTTTTAAGATGGGAGAAATAAAAGATTTAACAAAAGAGAGCATTGCCAAAATTGATGCTGAATCGTGGAAAAATGCATCGAACATGTTATCAAACAGGAAAATAAAATGATGCTCAATGGGTTTATTGATGATGCGACGGGTGGAGCAACCCACACATTCATAATTAACGTCACATCACAAACAAGTTCTTATGAAACCACAACGTCTATCGACACTGACGATCTGACATAATATTTGTACATTTAAAAAAATAAAACCTTTTACATGAACCAAAATACCATTTCTATTTCTACTCTCATCGAAAACATTAAAAGTTTAAAAACTCTATTTCTAATATGTTTTATTTCATTCACTGAATGAATTTTAAGTGAAACTTGATTTAGTTCATGCAATGTTTCCCATCACTAGCCTTACGTCCGTACTTATCTGTCCGCCATATTTGTTTACCATTTTTGCCAGATAAGAATGAATGCACTATAAGACTGTGTATTATCCGCAGCCTTTACTAAACCGTTACTAATATTGCTAAAACGTTTATCCCTATTAAAATGTTTGTTAAAATCGGATTGATTTCTATTATGATATGTAATAGTTTTAAAGAATTCGAGTACATCTTCAGGCTTATTAAATTTTGCCGCTTGAGCACCTACGCGGACTCCCCTATCTTCAACTCCATAAAGTAAACAATCCACTGCTTGCTTGCCAAATATCTTGCATCGATTCAGTAAATTAATTTTTGCAAAGTAATATATTTCAAACGATTCTCCAGTGCGTACTCGTCTATTAAGCATATCTGTTAACAGTTCCGCAAAATTTTCAGTAGCAGGAAATGATTCCTTAAGCATCGACTTCCATTCGAACCAAGTATGCTTAATAGATGGCAGGCCCTGATACCATGTTTTAGCTAATCCGGTAAGCCTAGGCAGGGCATAATGAACAGTTTGCTTGTCGTTCCAATTATATATTTCGGAACATTCATCAACTTTATCGAGCCAGGTATTGATAGTCTGTTCCTTCGACATAGGGTCAAAATCTGGAATAACCGTGTTTAAGGAAACTTGAAAACGATTCACGATCCCCTGCTTTAGACTTAAGAAGTTTCAAAAAGTCCTCAAACACCTCCATTGTCATCAATTTAGATTTCTTGCCGTCGTGTTCATCACAAGGTAAGTGTCGTTTAGCGGGCGTGGTTAAGGAACGGTCCCGAGTTGGGCTCCTATTACCAGTGATTAACTGCTCTCGGTTGCTGGGACCGGGTTCAGGCGTCTCGAGACGACCGAGACCGCGTGATTTGTTACGTTCCGTTAATCGCTCCCGTTTTTCACGTACCTGCGTTTCAAGGACTCTTAATTTTTCTTTCTGCCTGACGAGCTCACGTTCCCGCTGGAGGAGCGTTCGCGTGCTGCTGCTGCTGCTTCGGCTTCTCAGGTGCGTAGGACGTCCTGTGTTGCTGTGCCGATGGTCATGGGCCGGACTGCGCCCTCGCGCTACACTGTGACTGCGGCTACGGCTGCGACTGCGTCTGCGGCTACGGCTGCGACTGCGTCTCCGGCTACAGCTGCGACTCATTTCTCCTAGGTCTCGCTTGCCAGCACGGGATGTATCATTGCACTTCCTCTGTGCCTCGTAATTCCGAGACGTTTCGCTGGTACGCCGGTAATTCACACTGGGTTCCCTGTCGCTCATTTCCCTGGAACTCGGAAATTACTTCGGCACTGAATTAATTACCTAGTAAATCAAGTACCTGGTAATACATTTCTAAAGTAGGTAATTTAACATTATTAGGTAGATATTTAAGCTATTGTTATCTTAAAGTAAAAGAACGCATTATTTTATAACACTGACTAATCTGCCCAACATTTATGATACAATAGATATGTATTTTTTTTCGTTTATATCACTATTATGGGGTATATTTTGGCTCACTTTATTCATTAATGGTTTCTATATTCACTATAATTACATTTAACTTGTATATTTCAACGATGGGCATACAGGAAACTAAAGGAAGAATAAGAATTAAAAAAGTTACCAGCGTGTCTCCGCTTTTTAATCCGTATTCATCACGAATATAGACAATCATTTTAAAGAGGTTTCATTATTTTCAGACATTAATAACATTTTACTATTATTTTAAACTAATATTTCAACATAATTATCGGTAATGAATATTCTGTCCACAACATTCATAATACAAGTGGGTATTATTTTTATCCATTTGCATCACAATTGTGGCGGTATATTTTGACTTACTTTCTTCATTTATGGTTTCTATGTTCACTATAATTATCTCTTAAACTTGTATTTCTACGATGGGCATAACGGAAAATAAAATAAGAAAAAAAAATTTGCCCACGTGTGTGATTTTTAATCCGTATTCATCACGAAAATAGTCGATCGTTTTGAAGTGATTTCGTTATATCCAGACATTAAAACCATTTTATTGTTATTTTAAACTAATATTTCGACATAATTATCTGTAACGCTATTGATAAAGAATATTCACAGAAATAAGAAATCGTTTAAAATATCCACTTTAAACTGTATACACAATGTCGGGTTACACTCTAATTATTGCGTTGATTTTCCATATTTAAAATTTAGTTTAGTTAAATGGTGCCCGAGCTCGTGGGGTGGTTCATCACAAAACAACATGTCTCGCGAATCCCACTTCTGAGATGTAACCGTACCTCAGAAGGGAGTTTTACAATTAAAACACAGGTTAATCAACGCAATAACAATATTTATTGTTATAATTATCACTAGGCAATCACAGATACAATCAGTATAATTTCCACTAACCTTGCAAGCTATCGCGCCGGAGTCTCGTTCTAGAATGTGTCACACGGCGCCAACGCCCCAACTACATTTTACTTAACGTCAAAAATGACTTGACAACTGACAGTGACACAACATAACTCGACCATAGACAAGACTCATTCATTTTATACTTTGCTAACAATCATTATCTACCCGCAATGAATAAGTTTTGTTACACAACCATACGCGTACATGCAAAAGCTTTTTTTTATTTTAATAGCACAGCGCGCAGTGCGGTAAAAATTGCTAGAATTTAAAAATATAACGTTCCCAAGTATACGTTTGTCTATACGTGAATTCAGATTTGGAGGCGAAACAAATATTGTATTATTCCACTGAACGTGTTATACGATACAAACCACTGGAATGTCCTACAAGGTACCTACTTGATATTGCTTTTTTGTATCGCGTTTGTTTATCGACGTTTGCATGTAATTTCTCTTTTTTTATTGCCACAAACGCCATCCGTATAAAATATATTCATTCAACAATGTAATAATGGTATCAGCTCTTGAATTACTACTTTTTAAGTGAATTGTACAGCACTGATTGAAATATGTATTATTGTTAAAAATAAATAACACAATTAATTTGCCGAAGTGTCCGTGAGTTAGATTTTCTTTTAATCTACAGGTTCAGTAAATGACTCAATAATCCAATAGCCGTGATTGTAATCTGCTTCTGACAGTTCCGACGTCATGGATTTATGTCTAACTAGCTGCGCCCGCGGTTACTCCCGCATTATTTAAGCTCCTGTTCGGCACTTGGGCCTCACAGCGTAATGTTGTTGAGCCTTCCTCGATAAATAAGCTATTCAACAAAAAGCATTTTTCTAATGTAATTCCTGATATTTACGCATTCAGCCAAACAAACAAACTCATCAGCCTTATACCTAACTAGATGACGCCCGCAGCTACGCCCGCACATTTTTTTAAATTCAACCTTTTCTGCCCGTTCCCGTGGGAATTTCGGGAAATCCCGTCTTAGTGCACCCCTACAATCCCCAAGGAACATACATGCCAAATTTCGGCTTCCTACGCCTAATAGTTTTGGCTGTAGCTTGTCTGTCAGTCAGTCAGTAACGCAAGGATTTTATATATACAGATAAATAGGTACCTAATTTTGCATCCACACCGTAGTTGCTAAGCAACATGTCAGAATGTTTAAGCTCACGTACTTACACGTTACGCGATTTTTAGTTATACACAAATCATCAAATCTTGGTTTCCCAGCAGTGTCATCCTGTTTTTACAGATACATAAAGTCTTTATTATCATGAAACATCATGCTAATCACATTAATGTATAATTCGTAACAAATCTATGTATATAGATAGATAGATAGTAAACTGTGAGTTCATCTTGGGAATTATTTTTCTTTGGGAAAATCCGCTACGTATATTTTGTTTTCCAAAACTGATACGTTAGTCGAGATTATAGTTAGAAAACGTTGACTGCCGCAAAAATAAGCATGTTAGTAAATTATAACGCCGAACGTCAGTGCAGTTAAATACAGGTCACTGAAAATCCAACCGATATTTTTTAGGTTCTTTTTAGGTTTGTCATGTCCGTCCATGGTATTTACGACGCTGTAATTTAATAAAGTTTGTTTTTAAAGCACAATTTCACCTACGAAACTGTCTATCAATATTTGTAGTTTTTTAATGATTTGTCACATATATGCATTTATTTGTCACCTATTATTTTGTGTGAGGTTTCCTTATATAGGTCTTTCAAAATTATTTGAGGTTAGCGCGACGTCGCTACTATTGGTTCGATTGAATTCTAGCGACATATAGTAAGAGCCTGGTTTTAAGTGTCTAAAGCTGTGACAGTGAATGAAGCATTATCACCGCTGCATTCCAATCACAGGTCCGACTCCTGCAGACGGTGGGCCTGGGGGCTGCCAGGAGTTCTACAAGAACTTCTGGATATAGGTGTAATTTAGTCTGCCAAGCGAGGGAGATCTTGTTCCGACCTTACCCAAATCAAGTAAGAGAAAAGTGCGCTGTCCAGTGCCAAGAGTTAACACAAAATTTGCTAACCGAAATTACAATTTTCAGGCACCGCGTCTGTACAATAAAATAATCGACACTTTACAAAACATCAAATCATTGAATAATAATGAAGTCAAAAGTAAAATTATAGTGTGGTTAAATCACATGGACTATGAAAGCACTGAAGCTCAATTTGTTATAGCGGTATGACACACACACACACCACACACACACACACACACACACACACACAAACACACAAACACGCACACACGCACACACGCACACACGCACACACGCACACACGCGCACACGCGCACACGCGCACACGCGCACACGCGCACACGCGCACACGCGCACACGCGCACACGCACACACGCGCACACGCGCACACGCGCACACACGCACACACACACACACACACACATAAGTTGTTTTAGATGTAACTTAATTTTAAAAAAATATGGGCATATTATACTTTAATACATTTATTATTGTGAAGGGAAGGAACTGACCTTCAAGATACAGTTATTTACTAGTTTGGAGGTCAGGGTCTCACCTGTAAGATGTTGATGTTATATGTTCGTAATAAAGATTATTATTATTATTATCTACCGGGCAAATAATTGAGCGAGCGATAATTTGCATTTTTTTTATACACATATAACGAGTGTATACACATTGAAAGAGAAGGGGTAGTTAATATATTTATTGACTATTATACACCCTATTATGGAAGTCCAAAGCTGTGAAAATACCTCGCGAGATAGCGAGCGAGGCGTGACGTGGCGAACCGATACCCCGAAAAGAAAGAAGTTATAATAATTATATCCAAATATTTTGGCCATGTCATACATTTCTAGTCCACGTAAAGAGGGAGCGAGCCATTGCCGGTCACATTGCCAGACTTCGTGCTGCTACTGAGAATTCGGAAAACTCAGTAGGTAGCATTTTTGTCCGACGGGGAGAGGAGGGTAGACCGGGTATGGTTGTCACAGAGGCCATAAAAGACCATTAAACGGCGTGGTAGGAGCGAGGCCGTGGCACGTCCATTCGTACCTCATATCAGCGCACTCCGACATGCCGTTTAATGGACATATTCGACCACTCGGTTTTCTGTTATGACCTCTGTGACAATCAACCCGAGTGACAATCATACCCGGTCTCCCATATTCGCTAGACCATAGAAGCAATCAGTGACAAAATAAATATAAAATTATACTAAAATTTATGTCAGTAACATAAATAGTTTTAAGGTACTCATAAGACTAGGTTTTGTTTTATCTTGGGGCTCCACCAAATATTTGGTTATCCAAAAGGGTTTCATCTCTTAAAAAGTTTGAGAACCACTGCTCTAGTTTAGGTTCATTTTATCGGTCCGTAAGGTTCTCGTTCGAAGGATCACTTGTGCTACTACAATAAGCTTATATCTATTGGTTCCCGCCGGCTATCACCCATTTTCGATCCAGACTCATTCTCACAATGACTATGATAAGTCAAGTACATAAGTATATCCTCGCATGCGTCGATATATTTGCCGCGTAATTTCCCTTGAGATAGTATAATAAACTCAGAGAAAATAAATTGCTGAAGTGTATAAAACTTCTTTCTAAACTGGTTTAATCTTTTAAGAAACTACGCAACTACGTATGAAGATTAATTAAAGTAACTTAAGTCAAGTCTGGCAGCGGTGTTGCGTCAATTTGTAGGTACTTTATTTAGTACTCAGTTCAAAAGTTTAGACTACGCGCTAATGAGTTTACTCCAAGCATGCGTGTAATTATGTTTGGTTTGCCATATCATAAATTAAAACTATTTGTTTTTATGTGTTTGCTGTTTATTCTTGTAGGTATCGTACCTAAAAAGGTAAAATGGATCTCTTTGGTAAGAGTATCGGTAAGAGGACGTCGTTGGCCGTCCACTCGCACACAATAAAACTTAAATAAGGCAGAGGAAAGAAAATCGTTAGTCGCCCTCTTCTTTCAAACCACCTTCGCTTCCTCTTGCTCTATCAACTCTTCTTACGGAAACATAAAAGAGGATGTAAAGCGAAACTCTCTTTTACTAACCGAACGACCTTCAACAGTAAGAATTTCCTACTTTCAGCCAACTTTTTGTGGAAAGGTGGTATTGTCAAGTCCAAGCGACAGTAATGTAACTAATGTGGTTTTACCAATTGTCACTAAATGGTAACATGTGTGTAACATTTAGTTTAAACAAGGTTAAATTTAGAAAGCTACATTGAACGTTAATATATCTTATTCCCCTCGGCACATAAAAGTAGGTATGTAGCATATTATTTCCTGTCGCAAATATCTGGTTTTGAGAACAAATCACAGAATAAATAATTGCTGAGATTATAAGGATTATTAATTAACTTCTGCATGATAATTACGTTAACGGTCATATTTTAACCGCTAATTACTCACGACGCCATAAAACTGCCGCATTTTTTATTTATTATTAGTGGAAATAAGTAAAATCTATAAGTTTATATATACATACATACACAGTCTCACGCCTATATCCCCGAAGAGGTAGGCAGAGGTGTATTACTTCACCCACTTTTCGCCAGATATATTTTAGTCCCACGTAATAGGGGACGAGCCTATTGCCGTACCGGGCACATTACCAGACTCCGTGCTGCTACTGAGAATTTCCTAACGGAAAAACCCAATAACACTTTGCCCGACCTGGGGATCGGACCCGACACCTCCCAATCCCACGCGCACATTTATGACGCGAGACCAGCGAGGCGTTTATATGTACTTATTTATATAAATTGATCTCTCTCGTTATGCGAATGTTGAGGAGCCTTGTTCGTTTGGTTTCAGATCCTTTGAATTTCCTAAAAAAAATTAAATAAATCTTAAAAGTAACTACCTTATCTCACGTAATGAGCGAATCTCAGAACTCTTAACATGATACACACTTTACGCTACTGGTACCTAAAGTTTCCCTCTTCGCATTGTAACGTAATTTTAGTTCTTTAATGACCGGTATATAAGTACATTCTTTACACTATACGCAGCTCGACCACCAGAGTCAAACATATACTACAACATCTTACTATCTACACATTAAAAGACAGTCAGCACACTCTACACGTGTTTTAAAATTCAAATTCACAAATAAGTGCCAACGTTCATCGTCTAACGTAAAGTGAATAAAACTTGTCTCCATAATAAAGCTCCACAGTCAATATACAACTTTTATAACTTCTTCTTCTTAATGGAAATTCCGGGTATAAAAAGAAACCTACATCAGTCTGTGAAAACCCTTCGTCGACATTGGCAGCCGTTCTCAGAATAGAAATTGAAATTGTTACGACCACGAAAGATTACAGGAAAGAGCAATTGAAATTAGCTATACTTACTTTACTTTTAAATACTTTTATACTATACTTTTAAATACTTTTGACATTGTTCAGAACCTTTATCTAAATTTGTTATTTATATCACTCAATGTTTCGGACAAATTTTGGCAAGGCCATTCATCAGTTTAACGGCATAGATTACGCATTGGTTTCGATGTTTGCCTCATTATGCTTTTTACGGATTCTTAAACACGCAAGACAAATATTTTTATACCAATATGTTATATTGTATCGCTTTTCTCGAATGCAAGTGTTCTTTGTGCATATTTTTAATGTACACAAAGTTCACGGCTATAAGTTGTAATAGTTGTCTGATTTTACCAAACCTTTTGTAGCAACCATACGCGTACATGCAAAAGCTTTTTTTATTTTAATAGCGCAGCGCGCAGTGCGGTAAAAATTGCTAGAATTTAAAAATATAACGTTCCCAAGTATACGTTTGTCTATACGTGAATTCAGATTTGGAGGCGAAACAAATATTGTATTATTCCACTGAACGTGTTATACGATACAAACCACTGGAATGTCCTACAAGGTACCTACTTGATATTGCTTTTTTGTATCGCGTTTGTTTATCGACGTTTGCACGTAATTTCTCTTTTTTTATTGCCACAGACGCTATCCGTATAAAATATATTCGTTTAACAATGTAATAATGGTATCAGCTCTTGAATTACTACTTTATAGGTGAATTGTACAGCACTGATTGAAATATGTATGTTAAAAATAAATAACACAATTAATTTGCCGAAGTGTCCGTGAGTTAGTTTTTTTCAGTAAATTACACAATAATCCTATAGCCGTGATTGTAATCTGCTTCTGACAGTTCCGACGTCATGGATTTATTTCTAACTAGCTGCGCCCGCGGTTACACCCGCATTATTTAAGCTCCTGTTCGTCACTTGGGCCTCACAGCGTAATGTTGTTGAGCCTTCCTCGATAAATAAGCTATTCAACAAAAAGCATTTTTCTAATGTAATTCCTGAGATTAACGCATTCAGCCAAACAAACAAACTCATCAGCTTTATAATATAGGTAATGTTGCATCCACACCGTAGTTGCTAAGCAACATTTCAGAATGTTTAAGCTCAACATTTCTTTTACAAAACTCACGAGGTAGGTACTTACACGTTACGCGATTTTTAGTTATACACAAATCATCAAATCTTGGCTTCCACACCAGTTTTATGCTGTTTTTACAGATACATAAAGTCTTTATTATCATGAAACATCATGCTAACACATTAATGTATAATTCGTAACAAATCTATGTATATAGATAGATAGATAGTAGACTGTGAGATCATCTTGGGAATTATTTTTCTTTGGGAAAATCCGCTACGCATATTTTGTTTTCCAAAACTGATACGTTAGTCGGGATTATAGTTTGAAAACGTCGACAGTCGCAAAAATGAGCATGTTATTAAATTATAACGCCGAACGTTAGTGCAGTTAAATACAGGTCACTGAAAATCCAACCGATATTTTTTAGGTTCATTTTAGGTTTGTCATGTCCGTCCGTGGTATTTACGACGCTGTAATTTAATATAAGTAGTTTGTTCGTAAAGCATAATTATTTCACCTACGAAACTGTCTATGAATATTTGTAGTTTTCTAATGATTTTTCACATAAATGCATTTATTTTCACGTATTATTTTGTGTTAGGTTTTCTTATATAGGTCTTTCAAAATTATTTCAGGTTAGCGCGACATCGCGTCGCTACTATTGATTCGGTTGAATTCTCGCGACATATAGTGACAGCCTGGTTTTAGGTGTCAAAAGCAGTGACAGTGAATGAAGCATTATCACCGCTGCACCCCAATCGCAACTCCGACTCCTGCAGACGGTGGGCCTGGGGGCTGCCAGGAGTTCTACTAGATGTAGGTGTAATTTAGAGTCTACCAAGCGAGGGAGGTCAACCCAGTCGTGGTCACATATATGTCAAACTTACGTTGTTCCTGTGAATTCGCTATTTTCTATCTTTACGCAGGTAGCAAGGGATATAATAAAGCAAGAGGGAGACCAAAGAAAAGATGGATGGATTGTGTGAAAGATGACATGAATGAACAGGGAGTGAATATTCTGATGACGTCTAATAGAAGAGAATGGAAGAAAAATACATTCTGCGCCGACCCCAAATGATATGGGAACAGGGCAGGCAGAAGAAGAAGAAGACGCTGGTAGCAAGTGTAGAATATAGCAGCTCTGTCCCTTTTGTTGGCAAGGCACTAAAACGTAATGACCTTTGCGTACATACTTAGCAGCTGCATCCATTGGGTGGCACAATGCAGTTGCTTTCTTTGCTCAAGAATAAAGATTTTCAGTGAGTAATGTAGACTGACATACTGCAAGAAACACGCCTACGCTGGTAAGTAAGGTCACGTTTCTTACGCAGTATTTGTATACTCTTTGGTCACGTTTAACGCTAACTGACATGTTCCACAGATGACAAATGTTTTACCTAGAAGCATAGAGCATAGTAAATCTGTATTCATTGCTAAAAGTCTCTGCCATATTTTGTTTATTTCTTCTTAAAGAAATGTAGTGATGTCATTCTGCCGCCCGCTGTAATTCGCTGCACCTTCATCGACTGCATGATCATCGGTATATTTAATTTGAGCTAGTACAAACCATGTAAATTGCATATATTACACGCTTACTATGCTTTATTGTCTGTTCTTCGTCGTGGTTCTACATTCTTGCATTGCCAACGTGGTTGTAGATGTATGATCATTAAATCATCATAATCAATATCATGCCAGCCCAGAGACGTCCACAGCTGGATATATGCGTCCCCCAAGGGTCTCCTACAGACACAGACCGTTCTCGATCATCCAATTAATCCAATTCCTTGCGGGAGGCCTACCCCTGCTGCCTCGTCTGGTACGTGGTCGCTACTCCAAAATCATTAAATAGTTGAGTGAATACACTTAGGTCAGGTTGCAATTTAAAGTTAACTAAAAATTATTTTCGACTCTACTACTACTATTTCTGACTATTTCTTAATACCAGTAAATCCGTTGGTCTCTATTTATCTTCTGCTGCATATATAAAATCCTTGCGTTACTGACTGACTGACAGAGACGCTACAGCCGAAACTACTGGGCGCAAGCGGGTGAAATTAGACATGTATGTTCCTTGTTTTTTGGAAATTCTGCCCCTAAGGGGGTAAAACAGGTTGTCAGAGTTTGTATGAAACTTTTTATTCCTTCAATGGATTTACTTCAAACTTTTACTCAAGTGAACACTAATTTTTTTTGGTAATTCTTACCCTAGGGGGATTAAAAGGGGAGTCAAAGTTTGTATGAAACCTTTTGAATAAGGGATTAAGGCGCTGTTATACCTCAGAAGCCGTGAAACTCCTAATTTTTCGTCGCGCATCTAGCCATAACGGTACATATTACAAACTAGCAAAAATTAGAGCTTAAAGTCAAAAGTCTGAACAAAAGACTTTTGAAAGAATTTTTCATGTACGTCAAAAAGAATCACGGTAAAAAAATCACAAAATCGAGGCAGAAAATAATCTTTCGTCTCACTGTTTGCAATATTTTGATCGTAAGCTGTCGTATTTTTTTTGATAATATTGTAGGAAATTTAATGAACTAAAGAATTACCCTATTTATTTTCATATTATACCTGTATATTTTGTAAAATTAAATAAAATCTGCCAAACGTCTATGATTTTGACGCTCGGTAGATCCCATCAATATCAAACGCTTCAGCAATTTAAACCTTATTAGCATAAGCGGTGTACTGAGTGTCAGTTGCTAGTTTACGCCCCGCCCAGACCTCATCATTCGGCTATGAGCCCTGTGAGAGACAGGTCATGTCGCTCGCGTCTCCGCTGCACGAAATTTTACGTAAACCTGTTTGTTATTATAATACGCCGATTTGAGTTCGTAATTTCATGTTTTATGTTATAGACTGAATACTTTGAATCAAATAGGCTTTTCATGTAACTATGGGCACATATAATTAGGACCTAAGTTTATACTCTTGTTGCGTTTAATATGTTATTGTTTCTGTGCTTATAAATATATAATTAGAAGAATAAAATATGGACAATTAGAGAAATGAAGTTCTACGAAGGATTTGTACAAGAAAGCGTCGTAATAAAATAGAAATTCATCCATGGCCAAGTGATTATGAAATATGTAACATTTTTACACAAATTATTTTCATAAGAGTCTTTTATGACTAACTATGTTACTTATATATTATCGATTATGCATAATATAATTATATAAATTATTCTCACAATACATAGCTGCCACAGTTTTCAATTTTTGAAAGAGTAATAACATAAAATCGAATCATTTTATGTACCTATATATTTCAAATTCATTAGCTTGTCAGAGCGCCTGGACCGCTAAGATGCCGCCACGACGAACAATAATGATGACAGCGCTAAAATGGCGCTCCGCAATCCGCACACAAGCGGTAACGAATGTTGTATTATTGTGTTTTGAACATAAACCTTTTGAGGTACATCGGGTAAAACTTTGATTATTCATAAACTATTAGGTATGTTTCAGAACATCTAATATCTTTTTAATTTCTAAAATCAATCATTTATAAGTAAGAAGGTGACTTCTCTGTTTGCTATAACACAAGATATAGTATTTTTTTAATAATAAAGTACGTAACTAATTATCATTATTGTAATTACAGTGAAGTTAAAGATAACAGTTCTGCAACGTCTTACACACATTTGACTTCAGTCATTCCTAACACGATCTGTTCAAGAGCTAGCCAAGAAATGCCAAACAATTTTTTTAACAAATTTGACTCAAATTCCGTAGTGATAAGCAAAAATTACAAGAGGGATAGCAGTGACTGGTTCGAATTGCTTAAGAATATGTTGGCAGATAGAAATTTTTGTATAGTGGTAAAAAGAAGAGATAACAGCAGTAAAGCCAACTTAGTAAAAAATATTTTGTACAAATAAAATATTTGCAATGTAAAATCAGTTGCGCATGGAATCTAAAATGAACAACTGGCTTTGCAACATCTGGCGAAGCAAGAAAATGTAACAATCGAGCCTTGTGGATTATTCGATTATTGGTGCCACGCCAGATGGATTAATAGGTCCAAACACGATTGTGGAAATTTAATGTTCTAAAGTTGTATATAAGAATGGCCTGGAGATTAGTATAAGAGCAAATAAAATACAAATATGGAAACATGATAAAAAAGTGAACTGACTAGTCTAAACAAATATTGTAATTGTTATTACCAAATTCAGGGGCAACGCCACGTTACACGCAAACAAAAGTGTTTATTTGCTGTGTTGAGTGGCGAAAGTATACCACTAAAAATAGAAATTATAGAAAGAGATGATGTTTTCTGGGAGAAAATTGTGGCGTTTTATATGAATTGGCAGTTGCCTGAAATTGTTGATTCTCGTCAAGCTCAAGGAATGGCATTGCGAGATCACGGAGAGGAAAATGTTTCATCAGTGCTTGAAATTTCTACAATACCAAGCCGTAAAAGGAAAGTAAATGAAACTGTGCCTCGTGAGCAACAGCAAATAATAAGTCTTATCACCTCACACACTGCCTCTAACATTCGATGAGAATAAAGAAAACCTGCCGGGTTGTAGCAGACAGCTAACTTTTGATGAGCTGTAAACTCTGTATTTCGTTAATAAATTATAAATGAATATAAATTAATATCTTTTAATATTAATTTTCTTTGAAACAACACATATTTGAAGCGAAAGAAATTTTTTATATTTTTCCATACAAACATGTATGACGACAGCTAACGAAAAAGCAGTAACTCAAATTCTAATTCTATAATTTTCTAAGTGACATAACAGTATCTCGTGAATAAGGTATATCCACATATATTTTTGATGTTTCATCTATTTTGAAAAATAATAATGGGTTGGGTTTCGAAACAAGTCGCCTGAATTTGAGGGTATTGGTAGTGTAGGGGGCTTAAGGAAGTTCGTTTCAATCACCTAATAGTAATTTTGGCTGCCGGAGTTGCATCTAAATATTTTTAAACAATTTCCAAAATTTCATTAATATTTCGGCAATTATGCAAAACGGAACGTAGTTTTAATACTTTAGTACAGTTTTACAAATGTCTATTTTATGTTTTATGTGAAAAACGTGAAACGAAACGCAAAACTGCCATCTTGGAATGATCATATTGACAGCTAATGTCAAATTTGTGCGTCATTGCTTTCGAGTGCCTAGGGTTAGGTGCGACTGTAATAAGTAACTAAATAGGTTATGTTAGGTTCTCTTTTGACCCTTAATCCGAAAATAGGAGCCCTTCGCAGGGCTCCGTCAACCTTAGTTTATTAAACTAGTGTGATGAATGTGGAAGTTGGCAGTGCCATGACACCGATGTTTGGAGATTTTTTTTTTCAGAGGAAACCAAGTATTTCCGGCAAGTGAAAATGGTGAGGGGGGTTTCAAGACCTCCCCTCCTCTCTCTCCAATCACTCACAACCCCTAAAAACGGCGACGTATTTCGAAACCTTTACCATAATAATTATACCTATAATAACAATAAACATCCATAAATAAATAAAAGAAATCAACTTTTACTAAACTTCAATTATCTCGTAACTCGCTTTAGTTGAGATACGGCTTTTGCACTTAGTAGAGCAGTATTGTGTTTTTTAGGGTACCGTAGCCAAAAATTGTAAAAACGGAACCCTTATAGATTCGCAATGTCTGTTTGTCTGTCCGCCCGTATGTCACAGCCAATTTATTGCAAAACAGATTTGAAAACTGACAGGAATGGAATTAGATGTAGGTATTCTATGAACTGCTTCACTATTTTTATACAAAAACGAAACAAACATAATAATGGCCTCTCCATACATGGAACTGACTTAATTATTTTGAACATCTTACGGCACGTAGGTATTTACCTACTTTCGTCAACTATTAATACCTATAACGTCTAATGTATACCAGTTTTGCTCATGGCTGCACTGAGAACAAAAATTGCGCTATGCCTATATTGTACAAACAGATTGATGTATGTAATATAAATTTTAATATCAGTATCTCAATTCAATATGCTAAAACGTTTTGCTTGCGATTTTGAAATATTGGAATACGGATGTCGCCAGAATACGGCCGCACACGACGAGAATGAAGGGGGGCGCCCCGCAGTAGACGGAGCTAAGCTCCCTTCACCTCCCCTGCTTCACCCCCTCATTTACCAAAACAGTCGCTTAGCACAGCGCCTTAACTTCATACTTTCTATATTGGATCCTCAAATGATGTTAACCAACCCAAAGACATTTATTTTGGGCATTCTTTCCCTAAGAGAGTAGAAACGGGAGTCAGAGTTTGTGTAAAACGCTTTATTTTTCAATGGAATCACTTTAATCTGTATATATAAAATCCTTGCGTTGCTGACTGACTGACAGAGATGCTACAGCCGAAACTGGGTGCAAGTGAAATTTGGCATATTTCTGCCTTGAGGAGTTTAGGGGAGTTCGTACAAAACATTTTATGTTAACGAAATTGACGCGTGCGAAGCAGCTGGCAAAAGCTAGTAACTGTATATTTATTAAGCGTTGTCCCGAATCCAGTCAATAAACCAGGAAACTCAGACATTAAGTGCCGGACTTGTGACACTGCCACGTTTTCACACAAAGGAGCAGACTCCTATAATGACGCCTTCATTATATACTGAACACGCGGGCAGCGAAGCAGCCCATGTTGTCAGTGATGATACCAAACATAACGCGTTACACTGAGCCTGATTGATGGTGAATACTTGGAGGGTTCGGTCCGGTCATGTTCCATTTAATAAGTTTGCATTCCTAATGAAAATAGCATTGTCTCCAAACTGTTCGGAATGTGGTGTGGTCGGAGATGTGTATCACGTTATGATGGAATGTGTCCGGTACCGGGCCTTAAGAAATAAATTACTTAATAAAACTAACTTTAGTAATTCAAATGTTGGATATTGTAACAGTGTGTTGACTGAGCCTCACTCTGGAAATGCCAAGGCACTGTACAAATTAGTGCAGTTTGCTATTAAAATTAGATCATAAATTCATTATTTACATTGTATACTTGTTTTGAACTATTTTAAGGTAGTTTTACGAGGACGACATGGTCGCTTCTCATTTGTGTACCAAGTCCTTTTCAAAATAAAGATAAAAAAAAAAAAGGAGTACATTGCAGACAGAGGGTTTCTCGAGTGTTTAATGAAATGAAATGTTGAAAGAATTTAAGGGTTGTAATGTCATACCCACCTACATCATACAATGTTGATCTTAGTTGTTACTCAATTTGGAAAAAGCCGGCGAGTTTGAGGCCAAACCATTTTCTTTGGCTTCATGTACCCAGATCGAATATCGATACTTCGTTTTTGGGAGGAAAATGGAAGGAACCGATATTCACTTTTGGTAGGTACTTAATGTCAGAAGTATCTTATCTAGTAAATGTTTAAGCTAAAGTTACACCACAATACATTCATAGATAAGTGCAAACTATAAAATAATGGATTCATTGAGTTTATTAATAAAATTGTAGAAACAATTCTACGAATGTTCCCAGAACTAAGCTTAATATCCAATTAGAAACGAACAGTCACTTTCAAAAATATCTTCGATAAAATAAAATAATGGTTGGCATCTGGCTTTAACGTCTTTCACATTATGCGGATCTCGAATTATACCAACCCTGTCGGTAGGTAGCTATCATTCCGCACAAATTTTAATTACTTACCAAGCAGAGGGCACCTTAAAGCTGAAGATGATAAAGTTTGTTCTGCTAATTCGTTTTTAAGGTTTATATTAATACAATATGATTTTTGTCTGAAAATGAACAAGACTTTATAATTGAGTTTCCATAAAATAATAGAGTATGTTCAGTGTTGATTTCTTCTTGCGATTTTTGTGTGGTTTGTCTTCGATTTACTCGTATGTTAGCTACATATTAAAATATAAATAGGTCGTAAATAAAATATAAATAAGTCGTAATTCTTTTAGTACAAATCTGTATACTACTGCTACTAATACTGTATCAATAATTAGGTATTAATAATAATTTACGTTTTTTATAAATCTTCTTTAGTTTAGTTAGCAGGTCATTGGGTTTATCTCTATTAACAATTGATTATTTTCTTAAATTTTTGTTCAATTAAGAAAGGTTTAGGAAACTATTAGATTACAATGTATTTATTTTTTGCGGTATAAAGAAGTTTTCATTCTTCGTTTACAGTACATGTACATCCTAACTGATATCCAAAGATTATCTAAACGTGATGTTGAGCAAAAACTGCCTAAACGATATCATTTACAATCCTACGCAAGTTTAACTTGAATATTACCGTAATGTAAAGAAAACTCTAGATTAATTATTTTGTAAACACGATACCGATTTAGTATCCTTTTCCCTGCCTTGCGATGGTTTCAAATATGGTTTCATAGGCAGAAACTGCACTTTGATAACCAGATAACTATTAAACATGCTTACATATTTAAATATTCGCACTACGAATATTCCTGTGTCGCGGAGAATTTTACTAACAGTCAATCAATGGCCCTAAGTAACACCCAGGCTCGAACAAACAATTTGTGGAACACATAAAGTGCTTTCTCATGCGGGAATCGAACCCAAGATAATAGTCGCCACGCAAAGATTTGTCGTGGATGAAAATCTAACCTGCGACCACCGACTTAATTACCCAGTGCCTCTCGAGATGCAAATGTGTAACTACTGCAAAATGCCGTGTTAGTGATAAAAAGTCCTTCACCATAAGAGATCCCGAGACATATAAGTATTTATTATTTAACCTTTCCCCTATTCCTTTACCACAACTGAGTAACAACCCTCCAAAAATATTTGATATACTGGATAATTAGGGCTGCAACCACTCCCCTCTGTGGGATCACCACCTAGTCGTGACGAGGGGGGGTCAGTAACCGTCGCTTGACACCCACGGTGAAGCTAAGCGGGATCCCGGGAGTGGACGCTCCACGTGGGCTAGAGGGAGGCCTGCGCTGGATGCGTCCAAGGGTGCGGATGCGGTACAGTTCTGTCTGTCCCTCGCAGACGGGCGCGATCGCGAGAGGAGAGGCGTCTTGGTGTTGCGTTGCCGCGCGCCCTGTCTCCCGCGACCAAATGGGGGCGCACCATTTGTTGCGCTGCGGTGGGGCCGCAGAGGAAGAGAAGATGGCGTGTAGTCAGATCGCCGTCCTCTGTATCCTCTGCGGCCGCTGGATGTTTTGGCGGCGGAACCCAACACCTTCATCCGCCGCCAAGGAGGTTGTGGCCTTCGGGCTATCAGCCGGGGTGCCAGGGCGTGGAAATATGCGCTGTGGTTTTTGTGGGTATTACAGCCTTGTACTCTAGCCGTCGAGTCCTACATACCTCCCGCTTTTCATCTTGCGGGGGGTATGCGTAAATGCATTTCCACAGCGAGGAAAAAATACTCTACAGCAGGTATAATAAAAAGATTAGTGACCCTCTCCCATTTTATTTATTTTAACTGAATTGGATAAAATTAATATAACATTTGTCTTAGTTAGGGTTGGACATTATATTAAATATATGTATTAAGTAGTACACGATTCATTACCAGTGACTTCCGCAATAATAGCAAACATCGTTTTCTAAACTACTGTGACAAATGACTAGCTGAAGGAATATTCAGGATACTGAATACATATTTGTGTAATCAGATTAAATTAAAATTATCTTTACATCGTAATTACTACCACTGAATTGATAAGTTCAACAAAATGGGTAATCTTCAAACCAGATAAATCAGTCTTCTATTCAATAAGTACCTAATTCTATTCGTGATATTTACAAGTTGCGACTGCGCCTCCGCCCGCGTGTAAAACAAAGATGTGCGGGGTATTTTTTCTTTGGTCCAGTAGTTTGCCACTCGTGTATTTGACAATTGTTTTTCGCGAACTATGAAAGGCTCTCGACCTAATATAAAACTTATGGTATCACTAACTTCATAATTTTGACGATAGTAACGAAACCATGACACTATTTAGGCATTGGGAGAGCAGGGCTTTTAGCCACATTGCCCCTCGAATGAACTGACACCAATGACAACAACATAATGGAAATGATAAAGTGCTACTATGGAACCCTACATTGTGTGTACCCAGCTTTTGTTAATTTGAAACCATCGCAAGGCAGGGAAAAGGATACTAAATCGGTATCGTGTTTACAAAATAATTAATCTAGAGTTTTCTTTACATTACGGTAATATTCAAGTTAAACTTGCGTAGGATTGTAAATGATATCGTTTAGGCAGTTTTTGCTCAACATCACGTTTAGATAATCTTTGGATATCAGTTAGGATGTACATGTACTGTAAACGAAGAATGAAAACTTCTTTATACCGCAAAAAATAAATACATTGTAATCTAATAGTTTCCTAAACCTTTCTTAATTGAACAAAAATTTAAGAAAATAATCAATTGTTAATAGAGATAAACCCAATGACCTGCTAACTAAACTAAAGAAGATTTATAAAAAACGTAAATTATTATTAATACCTAATTATTGATACAGTATTAGTAGCAGTAGTATACAGATTTGTACTAAAAGAATTACGACTTATTTATATTTTATTTACGACCTATTTATATTTTAATATGTAGCTAACATACGAGTAAATCGAAGACAAACCACACAAAAATCGCAAGAAGAAATCAACACTGAACATACTCTATTATTTTATGGAAACTCAATTATAAAGTCTTGTTCATTTTCAGACAAAAATCATATTGTATTAATATAAACCTTAAAAACGAATTAGCAGAACAAACTTTATCATCTTCAGCTTTAAGGTGCCCTCTGCTTGGTAAGTAATTAAAATTTGTGCGGAATGATAGCTACCTACCGACAGGGTTGGTATAATTCGAGATCCGCATAATGTGAAAGACGTTAAAGCCAGATGCCAACCATTATTTTATTTTATCGAAGATATTTTTGAAAGTGACTGTTCGTTTCTAATTGGATATTAAGCTTAGTTCTGGGAACATTCGTAGAATTGTTTCTACAATTTTATTAATAAACTCAATGAATCCATTATTTTATAGTTTGCACTTATCTATGAATGTATTGTGGTGTAACTTTAGCTTAAACATTTACTAGATAAGATACTTCTGACATTAAGTACCTACCAAAAGTGAATATCGGTTCCTTCCATTTTCCTCCCAAAAACGAAGTATCGATATTCGATCTGGGTACATGAAGCCAAAGAAAATGGTTTGGCCTCAAACTCGCCGGCTTTTTCCAAATTGAGTAACAACTAAGATCAACATTGTATGATGTAGGTGGGTATGACATTACAACCCTTAAATTCTTTCAACATTTCATTTCATTAAACACTCGAGAAACCCTCTGTCTGCAATGTACTCCTTTTTTTTTTTTATCTTTATTTTGAAAAGGACTTGGTACACAAATGAGAAGCGACCATGTCGTCCTCGTAAAACTACCTTAAAATAGTTCAAAACAAGTATACAATGTAAATAATGAATTTATGATCTAATTTTAATAGCAAACTGCACTAATTTGTACAGTGCCTTGGCATTTCCAGAGTGAGGCTCAGTCAACACACTGTTACAATATCCAACATTTGAATTACTAAAGTTAGTTTTATTAAGTAATTTATTTCTTAAGGCCCGGTACCGGACACATTCCATCATAACGTGATACACATCTCCGACCACACCACATTCCGAACAGTTTGGAGACAATGCTATTTTCATTAGGAATGCAAACTTATTAAATGGAACATGACCGGACCGAACCCTCCAAGTATTCACCATCAATCAGGCTCAGTGTAACGCGTTATGTTTGGTATCATCACTGACAACATGGGCTGCTTCGCTGCCCGCGTGTTCAGTATATAATGAAGGCGTCATTATAGGAGTCTGCTCCTTTGTGTGAAAACGTGGCAGTGTCACAAGTCCGGCACTTAATGTCTGAGTTTCCTGGTTTATTGACTGGATTCGGGACAACGCTTAATAAATATACAGTTACTAGCTTTTGCCAGCTGCTTCGCACGCGTCAATTTCGTTAACATAAAATGTTTTGTACGAACTCCCCTAAACTCCTCAAGGCAGAAATATGCCAAATTTCACTTGCACCCAGTTTCGGCTGTAGCATCTCTGTCAGTCAGTCAGCAACGCAAGGATTTTATATATACAGATTAAAGTGATTCCATTGAAAAATAAAGCGTTTTACACAAACTCTGACTCCCGTTTCTACTCTCTTAGGGAAAGAATGCCCAAAATAAATGTCTTTGGGTTGGTTAACATCATTTGAGGATCCAATATAGAAAGTATGAAGTTAAGGCGCTGTGCTAAGCGACTGTTTTGGTAAATGAGGGGGTGAAGCAGGGGAGGTGAAGGGAGCTTAGCTCCGTCTACTGCGGGGCGCCCCCCTTCATTCTCGTCGTGTGCGGCCGTATTCTGGCGACATCCGTATTCCAATATTTCAAAATCGCAAGCAAAACGTTTTAGCATATTGAATTGAGATACTGATATTAAAATTTATATTACATACATCAATCTGTTTGTACAATATAGGCATAGCGCAATTTTTGTTCTCAGTGCAGCCATGAGCAAAACTGGTATACATTAGACGTTATAGGTATTAATAGTTGACGAAAGTAGGTAAATACCTACGTGCCGTAAGATGTTCAAAATAATTAAGTCAGTTCCATGTATGGAGAGGCCATTATTATGTTTGTTTCGTTTTTGTATAAAAATAGTGAAGCAGTTCATAGAATACCTACATCTAATTCCATTCCTGTCAGTTTTCAAATCTGTTTTGCAATAAATTGGCTGTGACATACGGGCGGACAGACAAACAGACATTGCGAATCTATAAGGGTTCCGTTTTTACAATTTTTGGCTACGGTACCCTAAAAAACACAATACTGCTCTACTAAGTGCAAAAGCCGTATCTCAACTAAAGCGAGTTACGAGATAATTGAAGTTTAGTAAAAGTTGATTTCTTTTATTTATTTATGGATGTTTATTGTTATTATAGGTATAATTATTATGGTAAAGGTTTCGAAATACGTCGCCGTTTTTAGGGGTTGTGAGTGATTGGAGAGAGAGGAGGGGAGGTCTTGAAACCCCCCTCACCATTTTCACTTGCCGGAAATACTTGGTTTCCTCTGAAAAAAAAAATCTCCAAACATCGGTGTCATGGCACTGCCAACTTCCACATTCATCACACTAGTTTAATAAACTAAGGTTGACGGAGCCCTGCGAAGGGCTCCTATTTTCGGATTAAGGGTCAAAAGAGAACCTAACATAACCTATTTAGTTACTTATTACAGTCGCACCTAACCCTAGGCACTCGAAAGCAATGACGCACAAATTTGACATTAGCTGTCAATATGATCATTCCAAGATGGCAGTTTTGCGTTTCGTTTCACGTTTTTCACATAAAACATAAAATAGACATTTGTAAAACTGTACTAAAGTATTAAAACTACGTTCCGTTTTGCATAATTGCCGAAATATTAATGAAATTTTGGAAATTGTTTAAAAATATTTAGATGCAACTCCGGCAGCCAAAATTACTATTAGGTGATTGAAACGAACTTCCTTAAGCCCCCTACACTACCAATACCCTCAAATTCAGGCGACTTGTTTCGAAACCCAACCCATTATTATTTTTCAAAATAGATGAAACATCAAAAATATATGTGGATATACCTTATTCACGAGATACTGTTATGTCACTTAGAAAATTATAGAATTAGAATTTGAGTTACTGCTTTTTCGTTAGCTGTCGTCATACATGTTTGTATGGAAAAATATAAAAAATTTCTTTCGCTTCAAATATGTGTTGTTTCAAAGAAAATTAATATTAAAAGATATTAATTTATATTCATTTATAATTTATTAACGAAATACAGAGTTTACAGCTCATCAAAAGTTAGCTGTCTGCTACAACCCGGCAGGTTTTCTTTATTCTCATCGAATGTTAGAGGCAGTGTGTGAGGTGATAAGACTTATTATTTGCTGTTGCTCACGAGGCACAGTTTCATTTACTTTCCTTTTACGGCTTGGTATTGTAGAAATTTCAAGCACTGATGAAACATTTTCCTCTCCGTGATCTCGCAATGCCATTCCTTGAGCTTGACGAGAATCAACAATTTCAGGCAACTGCCAATTCATATAAAACGCCACAATTTTCTCCCAGAAAACATCATCTCTTTCTATAATTTCTATTTTTAGTGGTATACTTTCGCCACTCAACACAGCAAATAAACACTTTTGTTTGCGTGTAACGTGGCGTTGCCCCTGAATTTGGTAATAACAATTACAATATTTGTTTAGACTAGTCAGTTCACTTTTTTATCATGTTTCCATATTTGTATTTTATTTGCTCTTATACTAATCTCCAGGCCATTCTTATATACAACTTTAGAACATTAAATTTCCACAATCGTGTTTGGACCTATTAATCCATCTGGCGTGGCACCAATAATCGAATAATCCACAAGGCTCGATTGTTACATTTTCTTGCTTCGCCAGATGTTGCAAAGCCAGTTGTTCATTTTAGATTCCATGCGCAACTGATTTTACATTGCAAATATTTTATTTGTACAAAATATTTTTTACTAAGTTGGCTTTACTGCTGTTATCTCTTCTTTTTACCACTATACAAAAATTTCTATCTGCCAACATATTCTTAAGCAATTCGAACCAGTCACTGCTATCCCTCTTGTAATTTTTGCTTATCACTACGGAATTTGAGTCAAATTTGTTAAAAAAATTGTTTGGCATTTCTTGGCTAGCTCTTGAACAGATCGTGTTAGGAATGACTGAAGTCAAATGTGTGTAAGACGTTGCAGAACTGTTATCTTTAACTTCACTGTAATTACAATAATGATAATTAGTTACGTACTTTATTATTAAAAAAATACTATATCTTGTGTTATAGCAAACAGAGAAGTCACCTTCTTACTTATAAATGATTGATTTTAGAAATTAAAAAGATATTAGATGTTCTGAAACATACCTAATAGTTTATGAATAATCAAAGTTTTACCCGATGTACCTCAAAAGGTTTATGTTCAAAACACAATAATACAACATTCGTTACCGCTTGTGTGCGGATTGCGGAGCGCCATTTTAGCGCTGTCATCATTATTGTTCGTCGTGGCGGTGTATTCACTCAACTATTTAATGATTTTGGAGTAGCGACCACGTACCAGACGAGGCAGCAGGGGTAGGCCTCCCGCAAGGAATTGGATTAATTGGATGATCGAGAACGGTCTGTGTCTGTAGGAGACCCTTGGGGGACGCATATATCCAGCTGTGGACGTCTCTGGGCTGGCATGATATTGATTATGATGATTTAATGATCATACATCTACAGGTTCAGTAAATGACTCAATAATCCAATAGCCGTGATTGTAATCTGCTTCTGACAGTTCCGACGTCATGGATTTATGTCTAACTAGCTGCGCCCGCGGTTACTCCCGCATTATTTAAGCTCCTGTTCGGCACTTGGGCCTCACAGCGTAATGTTGTTGAGCCTTCCTCGATAAATAAGCTATTCAACAAAAAGCATTTTTCTAATGTAATTCCTGATATTTACGCATTCAGCCAAACAAACAAACTCATCAGCCTTATACCTAACTAGATGACGCCCGCAGCTACGCCCGCACATTTTTTTAAATTCAACCTTTTCTGCCCGTTCCCGTGGGAATTTCGGGAAATCCCGTCTTAGTGCACCCCTACAATCCCCAAGGAACATACATGCCAAATTTCGGCTTCCTACGCCTAATAGTTTTGGCTGTAGCTTGTCTGTCAGTCAGTCAGTAACGCAAGGATTTTATATATACAGATAAATAGGTACCTAATTTTGCATCCACACCGTAGTTGCTAAGCAACATGTCAGAATGTTTAAGCTCACGTACTTACACGTTACGCGATTTTTAGTTATACACAAATCATCAAATCTTGGTTTCCCAGCAGTGTCATCCTGTTTTTACAGATACATAAAGTCTTTATTATCATGAAACATCATGCTAATCACATTAATGTATAATTCGTAACAAATCTATGTATATAGATAGATAGATAGTAAACTGTGAGTTCATCTTGGGAATTATTTTTCTTTGGGAAAATCCGCTACGTATATTTTGTTTTCCAAAACTGATACGTTAGTCGAGATTATAGTTAGAAAACGTTGACTGCCGCAAAAATAAGCATGTTAGTAAATTATAACGCCGAACGTCAGTGCAGTTAAATACAGGTCACTGAAAATCCAACCGATATTTTTTAGGTTCTTTTTAGGTTTGTCATGTCCGTCCATGGTATTTACGACGCTGTAATTTAATAAAGTTTGTTTTTAAAGCACAATTTCACCTACGAAACTGTCTATCAATATTTGTAGTTTTTTAATGATTTGTCACATATATGCATTTATTTGTCACCTATTATTTTGTGTGAGGTTTCCTTATATAGGTCTTTCAAAATTATTTGAGGTTAGCGCGACGTCGCTACTATTGGTTCGATTGAATTCTAGCGACATATAGTAAGAGCCTGGTTTTAAGTGTCTAAAGCTGTGACAGTGAATGAAGCATTATCACCGCTGCATTCCAATCACAGGTCCGACTCCTGCAGACGGTGGGCCTGGGGGCTGCCAGGAGTTCTACAAGAACTTCTGGATATAGGTGTAATTTAGTCTGCCAAGCGAGGGAGATCTTGTTCCGACCTTACCCAAATCAAGTAAGAGAAAAGTGCGCTGTCCAGTGCCAAGAGTTAACACAAAATTTGCTAACCGAAATTACAATTTTCAGGCACCGCGTCTGTACAATAAAATAATCGACACTTTACAAAACATCAAATCATTGAATAATAATGAAGTCAAAAGTAAAATTATAGTGTGGTTAAATCACATGGACTATGAAAGCACTGAAGCTCAATTTGTTATAGCGGTATGACACACACACACACCACACACACACACACACACACACACACACAAACACACAAACACGCACACACGCACACACGCACACACGCACACACGCACACACGCGCACACGCGCACACGCGCACACGCGCACACGCGCACACGCGCACACGCGCACACGCGCACACGCACACACGCGCACACGCGCACACGCGCACACACGCACACACACACACACACACACATAAGTTGTTTTAGATGTAACTTAATTTTAAAAAAATATGGGCATATTATACTTTAATACATTTATTATTGTGAAGGGAAGGAACTGACCTTCAAGATACAGTTATTTACTAGTTTGGAGGTCAGGGTCTCACCTGTAAGATGTTGATGTTATATGTTCGTAATAAAGATTATTATTATTATTATCTACCGGGCAAATAATTGAGCGAGCGATAATTTGCATTTTTTTTATACACATATAACGAGTGTATACACATTGAAAGAGAAGGGGTAGTTAATATATTTATTGACTATTATACACCCTATTATGGAAGTCCAAAGCTGTGAAAATACCTCGCGAGATAGCGAGCGAGGCGTGACGTGGCGAACCGATACCCCGAAAAGAAAGAAGTTATAATAATTATATCCAAATATTTTGGCCATGTCATACATTTCTAGTCCACGTAAAGAGGGAGCGAGCCATTGCCGGTCACATTGCCAGACTTCGTGCTGCTACTGAGAATTCGGAAAACTCAGTAGGTAGCATTTTTGTCCGACGGGGAGAGGAGGGTAGACCGGGTATGGTTGTCACAGAGGCCATAAAAGACCATTAAACGGCGTGGTAGGAGCGAGGCCGTGGCACGTCCATTCGTACCTCATATCAGCGCACTCCGACATGCCGTTTAATGGACATATTCGACCACTCGGTTTTCTGTTATGACCTCTGTGACAATCAACCCGAGTGACAATCATACCCGGTCTCCCATATTCGCTAGACCATAGAAGCAATCAGTGACAAAATAAATATAAAATTATACTAAAATTTATGTCAGTAACATAAATAGTTTTAAGGTACTCATAAGACTAGGTTTTGTTTTATCTTGGGGCTCCACCAAATATTTGGTTATCCAAAAGGGTTTCATCTCTTAAAAAGTTTGAGAACCACTGCTCTAGTTTAGGTTCATTTTATCGGTCCGTAAGGTTCTCGTTCGAAGGATCACTTGTGCTACTACAATAAGCTTATATCTATTGGTTCCCGCCGGCTATCACCCATTTTCGATCCAGACTCATTCTCACAATGACTATGATAAGTCAAGTACATAAGTATATCCTCGCATGCGTCGATATATTTGCCGCGTAATTTCCCTTGAGATAGTATAATAAACTCAGAGAAAATAAATTGCTGAAGTGTATAAAACTTCTTTCTAAACTGGTTTAATCTTTTAAGAAACTACGCAACTACGTATGAAGATTAATTAAAGTAACTTAAGTCAAGTCTGGCAGCGGTGTTGCGTCAATTTGTAGGTACTTTATTTAGTACTCAGTTCAAAAGTTTAGACTACGCGCTAATGAGTTTACTCCAAGCATGCGTGTAATTATGTTTGGTTTGCCATATCATAAATTAAAACTATTTGTTTTTATGTGTTTGCTGTTTATTCTTGTAGGTATCGTACCTAAAAAGGTAAAATGGATCTCTTTGGTAAGAGTATCGGTAAGAGGACGTCGTTGGCCGTCCACTCGCACACAATAAAACTTAAATAAGGCAGAGGAAAGAAAATCGTTAGTCGCCCTCTTCTTTCAAACCACCTTCGCTTCCTCTTGCTCTATCAACTCTTCTTACGGAAACATAAAAGAGGATGTAAAGCGAAACTCTCTTTTACTAACCGAACGACCTTCAACAGTAAGAATTTCCTACTTTCAGCCAACTTTTTGTGGAAAGGTGGTATTGTCAAGTCCAAGCGACAGTAATGTAACTAATGTGGTTTTACCAATTGTCACTAAATGGTAACATGTGTGTAACATTTAGTTTAAACAAGGTTAAATTTAGAAAGCTACATTGAACGTTAATATATCTTATTCCCCTCGGCACATAAAAGTAGGTATGTAGCATATTATTTCCTGTCGCAAATATCTGGTTTTGAGAACAAATCACAGAATAAATAATTGCTGAGATTATAAGGATTATTAATTAACTTCTGCATGATAATTACGTTAACGGTCATATTTTAACCGCTAATTACTCACGACGCCATAAAACTGCCGCATTTTTTATTTATTATTAGTGGAAATAAGTAAAATCTATAAGTTTATATATACATACATACACAGTCTCACGCCTATATCCCCGAAGAGGTAGGCAGAGGTGTATTACTTCACCCACTTTTCGCCAGATATATTTTAGTCCCACGTAATAGGGGACGAGCCTATTGCCGTACCGGGCACATTACCAGACTCCGTGCTGCTACTGAGAATTTCCTAACGGAAAAACCCAATAACACTTTGCCCGACCTGGGGATCGGACCCGACACCTCCCAATCCCACGCGCACATTTATGACGCGAGACCAGCGAGGCGTTTATATGTACTTATTTATATAAATTGATCTCTCTCGTTATGCGAATGTTGAGGAGCCTTGTTCGTTTGGTTTCAGATCCTTTGAATTTCCTAAAAAAAATTAAATAAATCTTAAAAGTAACTACCTTATCTCACGTAATGAGCGAATCTCAGAACTCTTAACATGATACACACTTTACGCTACTGGTACCTAAAGTTTCCCTCTTCGCATTGTAACGTAATTTTAGTTCTTTAATGACCGGTATATAAGTACATTCTTTACACTATACGCAGCTCGACCACCAGAGTCAAACATATACTACAACATCTTACTATCTACACATTAAAAGACAGTCAGCACACTCTACACGTGTTTTAAAATTCAAATTCACAAATAAGTGCCAACGTTCATCGTCTAACGTAAAGTGAATAAAACTTGTCTCCATAATAAAGCTCCACAGTCAATATACAACTTTTATAACTTCTTCTTCTTAATGGAAATTCCGGGTATAAAAAGAAACCTACATCAGTCTGTGAAAACCCTTCGTCGACATTGGCAGCCGTTCTCAGAATAGAAATTGAAATTGTTACGACCACGAAAGATTACAGGAAAGAGCAATTGAAATTAGCTATACTTACTTTACTTTTAAATACTTTTATACTATACTTTTAAATACTTTTGACATTGTTCAGAACCTTTATCTAAATTTGTTATTTATATCACTCAATGTTTCGGACAAATTTTGGCAAGGCCATTCATCAGTTTAACGGCATAGATTACGCATTGGTTTCGATGTTTGCCTCATTATGCTTTTTACGGATTCTTAAACACGCAAGACAAATATTTTTATACCAATATGTTATATTGTATCGCTTTTCTCGAATGCAAGTGTTCTTTGTGCATATTTTTAATGTACACAAAGTTCACGGCTATAAGTTGTAATAGTTGTCTGATTTTACCAAACCTTTTGTAGCAACCATACGCGTACATGCAAAAGCTTTTTTTATTTTAATAGCGCAGCGCGCAGTGCGGTAAAAATTGCTAGAATTTAAAAATATAACGTTCCCAAGTATACGTTTGTCTATACGTGAATTCAGATTTGGAGGCGAAACAAATATTGTATTATTCCACTGAACGTGTTATACGATACAAACCACTGGAATGTCCTACAAGGTACCTACTTGATATTGCTTTTTTGTATCGCGTTTGTTTATCGACGTTTGCACGTAATTTCTCTTTTTTTATTGCCACAGACGCTATCCGTATAAAATATATTCGTTTAACAATGTAATAATGGTATCAGCTCTTGAATTACTACTTTATAGGTGAATTGTACAGCACTGATTGAAATATGTATGTTAAAAATAAATAACACAATTAATTTGCCGAAGTGTCCGTGAGTTAGTTTTTTTCAGTAAATTACACAATAATCCTATAGCCGTGATTGTAATCTGCTTCTGACAGTTCCGACGTCATGGATTTATTTCTAACTAGCTGCGCCCGCGGTTACACCCGCATTATTTAAGCTCCTGTTCGTCACTTGGGCCTCACAGCGTAATGTTGTTGAGCCTTCCTCGATAAATAAGCTATTCAACAAAAAGCATTTTTCTAATGTAATTCCTGAGATTAACGCATTCAGCCAAACAAACAAACTCATCAGCTTTATAATATAGGTAATGTTGCATCCACACCGTAGTTGCTAAGCAACATTTCAGAATGTTTAAGCTCAACATTTCTTTTACAAAACTCACGAGGTAGGTACTTACACGTTACGCGATTTTTAGTTATACACAAATCATCAAATCTTGGCTTCCACACCAGTTTTATGCTGTTTTTACAGATACATAAAGTCTTTATTATCATGAAACATCATGCTAACACATTAATGTATAATTCGTAACAAATCTATGTATATAGATAGATAGATAGTAGACTGTGAGATCATCTTGGGAATTATTTTTCTTTGGGAAAATCCGCTACGCATATTTTGTTTTCCAAAACTGATACGTTAGTCGGGATTATAGTTTGAAAACGTCGACAGTCGCAAAAATGAGCATGTTATTAAATTATAACGCCGAACGTTAGTGCAGTTAAATACAGGTCACTGAAAATCCAACCGATATTTTTTAGGTTCATTTTAGGTTTGTCATGTCCGTCCGTGGTATTTACGACGCTGTAATTTAATATAAGTAGTTTGTTCGTAAAGCATAATTATTTCACCTACGAAACTGTCTATGAATATTTGTAGTTTTCTAATGATTTTTCACATAAATGCATTTATTTTCACGTATTATTTTGTGTTAGGTTTTCTTATATAGGTCTTTCAAAATTATTTCAGGTTAGCGCGACATCGCGTCGCTACTATTGATTCGGTTGAATTCTCGCGACATATAGTGACAGCCTGGTTTTAGGTGTCAAAAGCAGTGACAGTGAATGAAGCATTATCACCGCTGCACCCCAATCGCAACTCCGACTCCTGCAGACGGTGGGCCTGGGGGCTGCCAGGAGTTCTACTAGATGTAGGTGTAATTTAGAGTCTACCAAGCGAGGGAGGTCAACCCAGTCGTGGTCACATATATGTCAAACTTACGTTGTTCCTGTGAATTCGCTATTTTCTATCTTTACGCAGGTAGCAAGGGATATAATAAAGCAAGAGGGAGACCAAAGAAAAGATGGATGGATTGTGTGAAAGATGACATGAATGAACAGGGAGTGAATATTCTGATGACGTCTAATAGAAGAGAATGGAAGAAAAATACATTCTGCGCCGACCCCAAATGATATGGGAACAGGGCAGGCAGAAGAAGAAGAAGACGCTGGTAGCAAGTGTAGAATATAGCAGCTCTGTCCCTTTTGTTGGCAAGGCACTAAAACGTAATGACCTTTGCGTACATACTTAGCAGCTGCATCCATTGGGTGGCACAATGCAGTTGCTTTCTTTGCTCAAGAATAAAGATTTTCAGTGAGTAATGTAGACTGACATACTGCAAGAAACACGCCTACGCTGGTAAGTAAGGTCACGTTTCTTACGCAGTATTTGTATACTCTTTGGTCACGTTTAACGCTAACTGACATGTTCCACAGATGACAAATGTTTTACCTAGAAGCATAGAGCATAGTAAATCTGTATTCATTGCTAAAAGTCTCTGCCATATTTTGTTTATTTCTTCTTAAAGAAATGTAGTGATGTCATTCTGCCGCCCGCTGTAATTCGCTGCACCTTCATCGACTGCATGATCATCGGTATATTTAATTTGAGCTAGTACAAACCATGTAAATTGCATATATTACACGCTTACTATGCTTTATTGTCTGTTCTTCGTCGTGGTTCTACATTCTTGCATTGCCAACGTGGTTGTAGATGTATGATCATTAAATCATCATAATCAATATCATGCCAGCCCAGAGACGTCCACAGCTGGATATATGCGTCCCCCAAGGGTCTCCTACAGACACAGACCGTTCTCGATCATCCAATTAATCCAATTCCTTGCGGGAGGCCTACCCCTGCTGCCTCGTCTGGTACGTGGTCGCTACTCCAAAATCATTAAATAGTTGAGTGAATACACTTAGGTCAGGTTGAATGAACTGACACCAATGACAACAACATAATGGAAATGATAAAGTGCTACTATGGAACCCTACATTGTGTGTACCCAGCTTTTGTTAATTTGAAACCATCGCAAGGCAGGGAAAAGGATACTAAATCGGTATCGTGTTTACAAAATAATTAATCTAGAGTTTTCTTTACATTACGGTAATATTCAAGTTAAACTTGCGTAGGATTGTAAATGATATCGTTTAGGCAGTTTTTGCTCAACATCACGTTTAGATAATCTTTGGATATCAGTTAGGATGTACATGTACTGTAAACGAAGAATGAAAACTTCTTTATACCGCAAAAAATAAATACATTGTAATCTAATAGTTTCCTAAACCTTTCTTAATTGAACAAAAATTTAAGAAAATAATCAATTGTTAATAGAGATAAACCCAATGACCTGCTAACTAAACTAAAGAAGATTTATAAAAAACGTAAATTATTATTAATACCTAATTATTGATACAGTATTAGTAGCAGTAGTATACAGATTTGTACTAAAAGAATTACGACTTATTTATATTTTATTTACGACCTATTTATATTTTAATATGTAGCTAACATACGAGTAAATCGAAGACAAACCACACAAAAATCGCAAGAAGAAATCAACACTGAACATACTCTATTATTTTATGGAAACTCAATTATAAAGTCTTGTTCATTTTCAGACAAAAATCATATTGTATTAATATAAACCTTAAAAACGAATTAGCAGAACAAACTTTATCATCTTCAGCTTTAAGGTGCCCTCTGCTTGGTAAGTAATTAAAATTTGTGCGGAATGATAGCTACCTACCGACAGGGTTGGTATAATTCGAGATCCGCATAATGTGAAAGACGTTAAAGCCAGATGCCAACCATTATTTTATTTTATCGAAGATATTTTTGAAAGTGACTGTTCGTTTCTAATTGGATATTAAGCTTAGTTCTGGGAACATTCGTAGAATTGTTTCTACAATTTTATTAATAAACTCAATGAATCCATTATTTTATAGTTTGCACTTATCTATGAATGTATTGTGGTGTAACTTTAGCTTAAACATTTACTAGATAAGATACTTCTGACATTAAGTACCTACCAAAAGTGAATATCGGTTCCTTCCATTTTCCTCCCAAAAACGAAGTATCGATATTCGATCTGGGTACATGAAGCCAAAGAAAATGGTTTGGCCTCAAACTCGCCGGCTTTTTCCAAATTGAGTAACAACTAAGATCAACATTGTATGATGTAGGTGGGTATGACATTACAACCCTTAAATTCTTTCAACATTTCATTTCATTAAACACTCGAGAAACCCTCTGTCTGCAATGTACTCCTTTTTTTTTTTTATCTTTATTTTGAAAAGGACTTGGTACACAAATGAGAAGCGACCATGTCGTCCTCGTAAAACTACCTTAAAATAGTTCAAAACAAGTATACAATGTAAATAATGAATTTATGATCTAATTTTAATAGCAAACTGCACTAATTTGTACAGTGCCTTGGCATTTCCAGAGTGAGGCTCAGTCAACACACTGTTACAATATCCAACATTTGAATTACTAAAGTTAGTTTTATTAAGTAATTTATTTCTTAAGGCCCGGTACCGGACACATTCCATCATAACGTGATACACATCTCCGACCACACCACATTCCGAACAGTTTGGAGACAATGCTATTTTCATTAGGAATGCAAACTTATTAAATGGAACATGACCGGACCGAACCCTCCAAGTATTCACCATCAATCAGGCTCAGTGTAACGCGTTATGTTTGGTATCATCACTGACAACATGGGCTGCTTCGCTGCCCGCGTGTTCAGTATATAATGAAGGCGTCATTATAGGAGTCTGCTCCTTTGTGTGAAAACGTGGCAGTGTCACAAGTCCGGCACTTAATGTCTGAGTTTCCTGGTTTATTGACTGGATTCGGGACAACGCTTAATAAATATACAGTTACTAGCTTTTGCCAGCTGCTTCGCACGCGTCAATTTCGTTAACATAAAATGTTTTGTACGAACTCCCCTAAACTCCTCAAGGCAGAAATATGCCAAATTTCACTTGCACCCAGTTTCGGCTGTAGCATCTCTGTCAGTCAGTCAGCAACGCAAGGATTTTATATATACAGATTAAAGTGATTCCATTGAAAAATAAAGCGTTTTACACAAACTCTGACTCCCGTTTCTACTCTCTTAGGGAAAGAATGCCCAAAATAAATGTCTTTGGGTTGGTTAACATCATTTGAGGATCCAATATAGAAAGTATGAAGTTAAGGCGCTGTGCTAAGCGACTGTTTTGGTAAATGAGGGGGTGAAGCAGGGGAGGTGAAGGGAGCTTAGCTCCGTCTACTGCGGGGCGCCCCCCTTCATTCTCGTCGTGTGCGGCCGTATTCTGGCGACATCCGTATTCCAATATTTCAAAATCGCAAGCAAAACGTTTTAGCATATTGAATTGAGATACTGATATTAAAATTTATATTACATACATCAATCTGTTTGTACAATATAGGCATAGCGCAATTTTTGTTCTCAGTGCAGCCATGAGCAAAACTGGTATACATTAGACGTTATAGGTATTAATAGTTGACGAAAGTAGGTAAATACCTACGTGCCGTAAGATGTTCAAAATAATTAAGTCAGTTCCATGTATGGAGAGGCCATTATTATGTTTGTTTCGTTTTTGTATAAAAATAGTGAAGCAGTTCATAGAATACCTACATCTAATTCCATTCCTGTCAGTTTTCAAATCTGTTTTGCAATAAATTGGCTGTGACATACGGGCGGACAGACAAACAGACATTGCGAATCTATAAGGGTTCCGTTTTTACAATTTTTGGCTACGGTACCCTAAAAAACACAATACTGCTCTACTAAGTGCAAAAGCCGTATCTCAACTAAAGCGAGTTACGAGATAATTGAAGTTTAGTAAAAGTTGATTTCTTTTATTTATTTATGGATGTTTATTGTTATTATAGGTATAATTATTATGGTAAAGGTTTCGAAATACGTCGCCGTTTTTAGGGGTTGTGAGTGATTGGAGAGAGAGGAGGGGAGGTCTTGAAACCCCCCTCACCATTTTCACTTGCCGGAAATACTTGGTTTCCTCTGAAAAAAAAAATCTCCAAACATCGGTGTCATGGCACTGCCAACTTCCACATTCATCACACTAGTTTAATAAACTAAGGTTGACGGAGCCCTGCGAAGGGCTCCTATTTTCGGATTAAGGGTCAAAAGAGAACCTAACATAACCTATTTAGTTACTTATTACAGTCGCACCTAACCCTAGGCACTCGAAAGCAATGACGCACAAATTTGACATTAGCTGTCAATATGATCATTCCAAGATGGCAGTTTTGCGTTTCGTTTCACGTTTTTCACATAAAACATAAAATAGACATTTGTAAAACTGTACTAAAGTATTAAAACTACGTTCCGTTTTGCATAATTGCCGAAATATTAATGAAATTTTGGAAATTGTTTAAAAATATTTAGATGCAACTCCGGCAGCCAAAATTACTATTAGGTGATTGAAACGAACTTCCTTAAGCCCCCTACACTACCAATACCCTCAAATTCAGGCGACTTGTTTCGAAACCCAACCCATTATTATTTTTCAAAATAGATGAAACATCAAAAATATATGTGGATATACCTTATTCACGAGATACTGTTATGTCACTTAGAAAATTATAGAATTAGAATTTGAGTTACTGCTTTTTCGTTAGCTGTCGTCATACATGTTTGTATGGAAAAATATAAAAAATTTCTTTCGCTTCAAATATGTGTTGTTTCAAAGAAAATTAATATTAAAAGATATTAATTTATATTCATTTATAATTTATTAACGAAATACAGAGTTTACAGCTCATCAAAAGTTAGCTGTCTGCTACAACCCGGCAGGTTTTCTTTATTCTCATCGAATGTTAGAGGCAGTGTGTGAGGTGATAAGACTTATTATTTGCTGTTGCTCACGAGGCACAGTTTCATTTACTTTCCTTTTACGGCTTGGTATTGTAGAAATTTCAAGCACTGATGAAACATTTTCCTCTCCGTGATCTCGCAATGCCATTCCTTGAGCTTGACGAGAATCAACAATTTCAGGCAACTGCCAATTCATATAAAACGCCACAATTTTCTCCCAGAAAACATCATCTCTTTCTATAATTTCTATTTTTAGTGGTATACTTTCGCCACTCAACACAGCAAATAAACACTTTTGTTTGCGTGTAACGTGGCGTTGCCCCTGAATTTGGTAATAACAATTACAATATTTGTTTAGACTAGTCAGTTCACTTTTTTATCATGTTTCCATATTTGTATTTTATTTGCTCTTATACTAATCTCCAGGCCATTCTTATATACAACTTTAGAACATTAAATTTCCACAATCGTGTTTGGACCTATTAATCCATCTGGCGTGGCACCAATAATCGAATAATCCACAAGGCTCGATTGTTACATTTTCTTGCTTCGCCAGATGTTGCAAAGCCAGTTGTTCATTTTAGATTCCATGCGCAACTGATTTTACATTGCAAATATTTTATTTGTACAAAATATTTTTTACTAAGTTGGCTTTACTGCTGTTATCTCTTCTTTTTACCACTATACAAAAATTTCTATCTGCCAACATATTCTTAAGCAATTCGAACCAGTCACTGCTATCCCTCTTGTAATTTTTGCTTATCACTACGGAATTTGAGTCAAATTTGTTAAAAAAATTGTTTGGCATTTCTTGGCTAGCTCTTGAACAGATCGTGTTAGGAATGACTGAAGTCAAATGTGTGTAAGACGTTGCAGAACTGTTATCTTTAACTTCACTGTAATTACAATAATGATAATTAGTTACGTACTTTATTATTAAAAAAATACTATATCTTGTGTTATAGCAAACAGAGAAGTCACCTTCTTACTTATAAATGATTGATTTTAGAAATTAAAAAGATATTAGATGTTCTGAAACATACCTAATAGTTTATGAATAATCAAAGTTTTACCCGATGTACCTCAAAAGGTTTATGTTCAAAACACAATAATACAACATTCGTTACCGCTTGTGTGCGGATTGCGGAGCGCCATTTTAGCGCTGTCATCATTATTGTTCGTCGTGGCGGTGTATTCACTCAACTATTTAATGATTTTGGAGTAGCGACCACGTACCAGACGAGGCAGCAGGGGTAGGCCTCCCGCAAGGAATTGGATTAATTGGATGATCGAGAACGGTCTGTGTCTGTAGGAGACCCTTGGGGGACGCATATATCCAGCTGTGGACGTCTCTGGGCTGGCATGATATTGATTATGATGATTTAATGATCATACATCTACAGGTTCAGTAAATGACTCAATAATCCAATAGCCGTGATTGTAATCTGCTTCTGACAGTTCCGACGTCATGGATTTATGTCTAACTAGCTGCGCCCGCGGTTACTCCCGCATTATTTAAGCTCCTGTTCGGCACTTGGGCCTCACAGCGTAATGTTGTTGAGCCTTCCTCGATAAATAAGCTATTCAACAAAAAGCATTTTTCTAATGTAATTCCTGATATTTACGCATTCAGCCAAACAAACAAACTCATCAGCCTTATACCTAACTAGATGACGCCCGCAGCTACGCCCGCACATTTTTTTAAATTCAACCTTTTCTGCCCGTTCCCGTGGGAATTTCGGGAAATCCCGTCTTAGTGCACCCCTACAATCCCCAAGGAACATACATGCCAAATTTCGGCTTCCTACGCCTAATAGTTTTGGCTGTAGCTTGTCTGTCAGTCAGTCAGTAACGCAAGGATTTTATATATACAGATAAATAGGTACCTAATTTTGCATCCACACCGTAGTTGCTAAGCAACATGTCAGAATGTTTAAGCTCACGTACTTACACGTTACGCGATTTTTAGTTATACACAAATCATCAAATCTTGGTTTCCCAGCAGTGTCATCCTGTTTTTACAGATACATAAAGTCTTTATTATCATGAAACATCATGCTAATCACATTAATGTATAATTCGTAACAAATCTATGTATATAGATAGATAGATAGTAAACTGTGAGTTCATCTTGGGAATTATTTTTCTTTGGGAAAATCCGCTACGTATATTTTGTTTTCCAAAACTGATACGTTAGTCGAGATTATAGTTAGAAAACGTTGACTGCCGCAAAAATAAGCATGTTAGTAAATTATAACGCCGAACGTCAGTGCAGTTAAATACAGGTCACTGAAAATCCAACCGATATTTTTTAGGTTCTTTTTAGGTTTGTCATGTCCGTCCATGGTATTTACGACGCTGTAATTTAATAAAGTTTGTTTTTAAAGCACAATTTCACCTACGAAACTGTCTATCAATATTTGTAGTTTTTTAATGATTTGTCACATATATGCATTTATTTGTCACCTATTATTTTGTGTGAGGTTTCCTTATATAGGTCTTTCAAAATTATTTGAGGTTAGCGCGACGTCGCTACTATTGGTTCGATTGAATTCTAGCGACATATAGTAAGAGCCTGGTTTTAAGTGTCTAAAGCTGTGACAGTGAATGAAGCATTATCACCGCTGCATTCCAATCACAGGTCCGACTCCTGCAGACGGTGGGCCTGGGGGCTGCCAGGAGTTCTACAAGAACTTCTGGATATAGGTGTAATTTAGTCTGCCAAGCGAGGGAGATCTTGTTCCGACCTTACCCAAATCAAGTAAGAGAAAAGTGCGCTGTCCAGTGCCAAGAGTTAACACAAAATTTGCTAACCGAAATTACAATTTTCAGGCACCGCGTCTGTACAATAAAATAATCGACACTTTACAAAACATCAAATCATTGAATAATAATGAAGTCAAAAGTAAAATTATAGTGTGGTTAAATCACATGGACTATGAAAGCACTGAAGCTCAATTTGTTATAGCGGTATGACACACACACACACCACACACACACACACACACACACACACACAAACACACAAACACGCACACACGCACACACGCACACACGCACACACGCACACACGCGCACACGCGCACACGCGCACACGCGCACACGCGCACACGCGCACACGCGCACACGCGCACACGCACACACGCGCACACGCGCACACGCGCACACACGCACACACACACACACACACACATAAGTTGTTTTAGATGCGTAGATAATAATAATAATAATCTTTATTACGAACATCGTCCTGACATTTAATTGTTAATTTGGTTACATCTGACTGTACAAATATCCACCTATTATTTTTAAGTCTTTGCCAAATATCTATTTGACCATATAACAATCTAGAGGTACATTCTCTAGGTAAGGTTAAGGTTATTTCAGTCAGTAACTTAGATTCACAGTTTGCATTATTCAAACACGAAAATATAGAAGTTAAGTCACAAATAGAATAATTACTATAAATAGTTTTACAACTGTTAAGGTCATTTAACATGGCATAATGCATTCTATCATCACTTAATGTAATGTAATTATTAGAAGGTTGAATCAAAGCAAATGTTTGAATATGAGAGTTTGACTCGTGAGGAGTCGGTAAGGGAATCACTTTATGAACAGTAAAATTATCTAACGATATTAATGGAATTTGTAACACAAAAACAATCTTATTATTATAGTGGTAACAGCTAAGTTGCGATACATCTATAATTGAATTAATATTATTTATATCTAATGGAACTGGAAATTCCAATTGTTTACTTATTTGATTGCTATGTTCTGACAATTCTTTGAAAAGATTCATTGGACTTATAACGCTAGGGTGCAGAACATTTAGCTTAGAAAATAAAATAGCATTAAGAGTAGTATCTAGTAAATTAGAGATAGACAATAAGGAACTTTCAATAACACTAAAAAGATTATTTATCTTAGAGATATAAAGAAGAATGTTATCAGTTTTGGTAATTTGAGAAAATATTTGATTCATAGTATCAATTTGTTGATTTAATTTTACTTCATTTTGATTAAGTTTAGAAATAGTAGAATTAAAGTTATTTATAGTTGACTTAATTATATGTATATTATCTCGAAACAAATGAAATAATTCCTTGTCGTTTTTGCGACAAGATTCAATTGCTGCATCATACTTGCGAGCATCGTCGGCGTCTAATGTGCCGAAAAAGAATTTAAGGATTTCGCCACCGAATTCTAAAGATCTTTTAACTTTATGTTTAGATTGATTACTTATAATATGAGACAGAGATTCGAGTTTGACATAACTAGATTCTATTAAGATTTCGATCGGGCTAGAAAAGTCTTTACATTCGGATAGATATTTGGATTGAGATTTTACGCATAGATTTAAGGTATTTTGCAATAGAGTTTCGATTTTGTTAAGATATGGATCTAAAGTTATTAAATCAATATGTGTAATGACTTTCCAATAGTCATTATAAAAATGTATATTAGTCTGAGGTTCAAAATATAAACCAGGACTATGAGAAATAGGAATTATATTGGAGTCTGCTTGGCAATGCCTTCCGCAGCATAATATTCTGGAAATGAGAAAATAGAAGAATAAAGAAGATGCTGGTTTAATTTCGTTAACATGATATTTAACTCTTTTGCGACCTACTTGCAAAGTGACATTTCGATTACCATGAACTTGAACGATTTTATATGGGCCTTTCCATATAGGAGACAGAGCCTTTCTTAAACGATGGTGATGTTTTAAATAAACTAAGTCACCAACTTTATAGGATATTTGACGCGAACTGCTGTCATAATATTGTTTTGACCTTTCTTTGTTATTTATTATATTTTGTATCGCTTTTTCGCGACTGAAACGCATACGATATTGTAAAGCCCGAATATATTCATGATATGTTGTATTAGTATGAGTTTCATAAAGTGAAGAAGGGATTACTGGTTTATAACCGTATAACAACTCATAAGGCGTGAAATTTGTACTAGAATGAGGCGTAGTATTGTAAGCTAAAATTGCAGTAAATAGGTAACAGTGGCAGTCGTTTTGATTTTCGTTAACAAAAGATTTGAGATACTCTTTTAAAGTGGCATGAGAGCGTTCCAGAGCTCCATTTGTCTGTGGATGATACGGAGTAGTGAAAAGATTTTTAATTTTTAGTATCTCTGTAAGCTGTTTAAATAAATCCGAAGTGAAACAAGTACCAAGATCAGTTAAAATAGTTTTAGGAAAACCAAAAAGAGACATAAAGTGTACAATATTCCGTGCAATTTCTTCACTGGTTGCTGTAACCATGGGATAAGCGCTAGAGAATTTGGTAAGGTCATCTTGTAGGGTTAATATGTATTTAAAATTTTGAAAACCTGCTTCGGGAAGGGGACCAACAACATCCAGTGCAAGTCGTTCAAATGGCCTTGTACTGGTGGAAGTGATTTCCATTGAAGCTTTATTTGACATTCTTAAAGGTTTATTAATTTGACATAGCTGACATTTCTTTACATAGTCAGTAATATCTGAGCGCATACCTTTCCAATAATAGGATGATTTTATTCTCTTGTACATTCGGTTAGAACCTGGGAGACCAGCAATTGGAGAATCATGGTTTTCTTTTAATATTTTTGGCACTTCGGCTGGAGTTGGATATATTAACTGATTTTTGTAAATGTGGATTTTAATATTGGTGTTACTAAAGATATAGGAAATCATATTATAGATTTTAGTATAAGGTAGCTTAGAAAAAGGGTCAGAGAAGTCTGATATTGCTAAATCAGTAACATTTGAATTTTCTGTAATGATTTTATCTCTAAGCTTTAGAAGTAGGTTATAAATATCTTTAAATTTAGTCTCTTCATAGTGATGAACTTGAGTATATAAGAAATATAAAGTTTTGTTCTTTTCGACAAACATTTGAATTGTGAAAGGTTCACGTTCAGAATTTAGCAACGTTTCAGAATTTTCTAGCTGTGTTAAAATTTCTTCACAGTGGGGTATAGAATTGTCGAAATCTAAAGAAACAGGGAGAACAATAGTATTTAATTTAGTTAAATGTAAACTTTGAGAATATTCTTGAATAATAGTATTAGAAATTGGAAGGCGATTCGTGAACTGGAGTTTAAAATATTTTTCATAAGTTAGGTTATTTAAGCTATTAATATCCATAACATGAATGGGACATCGGGATAAGGCATCGGAGTTAGAATTGAGGCGACCTTGTTTATACACGATTTCATAGTCGTACTCCTCGAGTTTGAGGCGCCAACGTATTAATCTACTGCCTGGGTCTTTAACGTTAAATAGCCATACGAGAGGTCTATGATCCGTAACGATTTTAAATTTATTACCGTATAGGTAAGGGCGAAACGTTTTAACGGCAAACAAAATAGCTAACAACTCCTTTTCGGTTGTCGAATAGTTTCCTTCAGCACGATTCAGAGTACGAGAGGCAAACGCTATCGGTTTGTCTTTCCCTATAGGTCCTTGCGAGAGGACAGCTCCGACGGCGTAATTACTGGCGTCGGTAGTAACAATAAATGGTTGCGAAAAATCTGGATACTGGAGAATCGGTGCAGTAGTTAGTTTTTCTTTAAGAATTTCGAAGGCAGTTTGTTGTTCCGGGGACCAGTGGAAAGTGACATCTTTCTTTAATAAGGACGTAAGAGGTTTGGTAAGTTTTGAAAAATTGTTAATGAAACGGCGATAATAACCAATAAGACCTAGAAATGATTTGACCTCCTTAGGGTTTTTAGGAATTGGGAATTGAGACACGGCCTTGACCTTTTCGGGATTCGGGGAAACACCTTTATCGGTGATGATGTGACCAAGGTAACTCACTTCGCGACGTAGGAACTCGCATTTATCAGGTTGGAGTTTTAGGTTGTATTTACGTAGTCTGTCAAAAACTAGTTCTAATTTTTCTATATGATTTTGTAAGGATGAGCTATAGATAATACAATCGTCCATGTAAACATAGCAATGTAGACCTTGTAACCCTGATAATACGGTGTTCATAAGTCGTTGGAAGGTAATAGGGCCATTTTTCAACCCGAAGGGCATCCTAGTGAATTCGTAGTGGCCGGACATAGTAGAATTAGAACTAACAGTGAAACCTGTTTTTGGTGCGTCCTTTTCGGACATTCTCAATTGATGGAAGGAACTTGCAAGGTCAAGCGTAGTAAAATATTTAGAATGACCTAGTTGGTCGAGGATATCAGTTATGAGAGGCAGCGGATAACTTTCTGAGACAGTGACATCGTTAAGGCGGCGATAATCTATTACAATTCGCCACTTCTTTTTGCCGGATGCATCTAACTTTTTGGGAACTACCCATACTGGGGCACTCCAAGGTGAAATTGAAGGACGTATAATATTTTGATTTAGCATCTTTCGAATTTGAGTATCGACTTCTTCCTTGTGACATTCAGGAAAGCGATACGATTTCACGTGAATAGGGGCTGCGTTACCCGTATCAATTGAATGTTCTACGGCAGAAGTAAATGATAATGGTTCGCCTTCGAGATAAAATATATCTGTATACTCTGAACAACAATTAAGAAGAGCTTTCCTCTCTTCTTCATTTAAATGTGAACAGCGAATAGAATTTAATACTTGATTTGACCGATCAGATTTAGAATAAGAAATAGAATTAATATTATAAGAAGAATTATACTCTAGGTTTTCACCATAATCAATCGGTGACAACTCTACGACATAATCTTTGACCTCAAGGTCTAGGTCAGTAGTATTTAATATAGTAACATTGACCTTTCTATTCGGTTTAATAGATACAATGCAATTTGCGACATAAACACCTTCCTTTAAGGTATGATCTAGTACTAAGGCTTCATTGTTTAGATAAAGCTCGGGAGAGTAATTGGATACGGCGCATTCGATAACGGCCTCGGAGCGTGCCGGTATCATATAAGTAGGTTGATGTAGAAAAATTGGTAATTCATGGCCTTTAAAGGTTAACGATTTGGAATTATAATCTATATTAGCTTCATACAGATGGAGGAAGTCATTACCTAATATACCATCATAATTTTTTAAGTTAACATTGTCATTTATGACGTGAAATTTATGTTGAAAAGATGTATTGTATACCATAAATGTTAAATAAACTCCTCCTAAAGTTTCACAATAGGAATTAGTATCATTTATACCTCTTATTTTAATAGTGTCAGAGGTAAGCTCAGGCATATTTCGCAAACTAGACTGTTTAACAATGCTGATACTTGCACCTGTATCGATAAGAAAATTAAGATAATTACTAGAGCCTTTCGTAAATAATTTCGTATAAGGTAACGATATTTTATTTGATAATGAGCTCATCTCGAAGATGGGTTCACTCATAGATATAGAATTAGAATAAGTTTTAGTTATGGAACTAGAATGACTCAGTCCCTCCTTGGGCGGCTGAGGTGTTATAGAGCTAGCATGACTCAGTCCCTCTTTGGGCGGCTGAGATGTAAAAGAACTAGAATGACTCAGTCCCTCTTTGGGCGGCTGAGATGTAAAAGAACTAGAATGACTCAGTCCCTCATTGGGCGGCTGAGATGTAAAAGAACTAGAATGACTCAGTCCCTCATTGGGCGGCTGAGATGTAAAAGAACTAGAATGACTCAGTCCCTCTTTGGGCGGCTGAGATGTAAAAGAGTTAGCATGACTCAGTCCCTCATTGGGCGGCTGAGATGTAAAAGAATTAGTGTGACTCAGTTCCCTTTTGGGCGGCTGAGATGTAGAAATAGTAATTGATTTAGTAGAATAATTCGCATAAGGTTTAGTATAAGATTTAGCATAAGAATTAGTATACGAATTATTATAAGACTTAAGATTAGAATTGGCATAAGATTTAGGATAAGAATTAGTATAAGTATTATCATTCGATTTAGGATAAGAAATAGTATAAGAGTTTGTGCCGTTATGATTTATCGATTTCGGCAGGCACGCATCCGAAATCTTAGTTAGTTTAAAGGTAATTGGTTATTAACTACGTCATCACCTTGAGATAAGGTGTGCACGGGCTTATTATTGGAAGTTGATTTAGAATTAGACTGATTTTGACGCTGCGCGTTATACTGTCGTTTACGACATTGATCTATAGAGTGGCCTACATTTTTACAATAATTACAAGTAATAACATTTGTTTTAGGATTAGAATACTGTTTAAAATTCTTATTTTGTTGAGAATTAAAGTTAGACTTTTTATAAAAATTATTTGAATTCGAATTAGAGTTAGACGAAAATTTATGATTATCAGATTTATTAGAATTATTTTGGAAATCGTATTTGGATTTATGTTTTAAAGAATGAGACTGCAGATTAAATAATTTCTCTTCCTCAGTGGCGTGTTGCACAGCTTCATTGAGGGATGACGGGTTCCGACATCTGACAATATTTGAAATTGAAGGATTCAAACCTAACATAAATGTATTGAGTGCGAGATCTTCCATAGCGGCTAACCTGCCTGGAAGCTCTTTGGCGTCCCTGCAATTGTACTGGACGTCTGCTAAAATTCTAGTGAGAATATGTTCTACACGGAGGGAGTACTTAGTGACATCTTCAGATGTACTTTGTTTGCAGTTCTGTAGATCGACTAGCAAATGTGTGGAATGTTTCTTTTCCCCAAAAGTTTTCCTTAAAAATGATTTTAAATCGGACCACTCGTTAAACGTTTTCAAAGTACATGCAACTTGGGCTTTTCCCTCAAGTTGAGAAATTATGAATTTACACAAAATAGACTTTTGGTCCTCACTAGCTAGAGAAATAGCGTTATCACAATTTGTGAGAAAAGCTGGTAGTGACTCTTTGTCACCATTGTACGGCTTAATAAATTTTGTAAGAAAGGTTAATGTTATTTTGTCAGACATATCGACTTTTTCCGATTTTACAGACATATAGTTACAAAAGTAATGAAATAGTAGACAAATAGAATTCGAAAATCACATATAACGTTAAAAATAGGCACACGAAATTGGCACACAAAATTGAATAAAATAAGTAGTAATAATTACAGTTTATAACAAAGACTCACAAGGTAAGCGACGCGATGTAAAACGACGCTGTCATTCCTGGAACTCGGCGACTCGGTGAAATGTGAGTTGATGCGCAGTAGCGGCGACGCGACGCGCTGAATCAAGGACAGCTTTGATGCTCGGGATCTTTCCCGTGGAACCACGTTGTCGTGTAGAAAACGATGTAGAAATATGGAAATAGCAAAACGGAAATGGTATTAGAAATGAGATAGTAAAGATGTAGATGGGTGAGTGGTACCTGGTGCGGGTTACAGCTACTGAAGCTGTATTTTAACCCAGCTTAATGTGATGACGCGACGGCGGAGGCTTCTTGATCTGGCGGTGGTGTGCTGGAGCGGGCTCGCATTTCGAGGTCGAGGCTTATCGTCGTCCAAGGTTCACGAACTTTTCTTTATGGCGCAGGCTTAGCCTCGAGGCTAAGGCTTATTGTCGACCGGCGACTAGGCGGGGCTCTCAAAATACAAAATTTTATGTGACAATGCCGTATGAAGGCTTTCTGTTTGACACATCCCACTTCTGACACCAAATTGTTAGGAGGCCGACCCCGTTCGTCTTTTTAAAAAAAACTCACAAATTAATTTAGAGTCCTTTTATTACCTTGACACACACGCTACACTATACTGAATGCCTATATTTAGGTTTCTCAACCGTTCACTGTCGCGTCCCAGGCCCAACTGGCTCATAATAATATAATTGAAGTAAAGAAATGAATAAATGCTGATTAAGAGCTTCTAGAATATAATGGAAAATACGCGATGCAGTGAAATTGCTGACTAGGCTTTCTATACGTTATAATATGGTATGTAACAGTGCGTTAGAAAGGAAAGGAATGAAAGTGAATGTAAGTAAAACGAAAGTTATGGTTTTTGAAAAGGAGGAATGCGTTACGGCTTGTAATGTTTTGATCGATGGACAGCGAGTGGAACAAGTGAAAGAGTTTGTTTACTTAGGTACGTTGTTTACAAGAGATGGTAAGAATGAAGCAGATATTGAAAGGAGAGTTAATGCAGGTAATTGTGTGAATGGAGCTCTGAAGGCGTTTATGAACAGTCAAAACGTGTCCAAAAAGGCACGTTTGGCTGTACATAGAGGTGTGTTAGTGCCTACCCTTATGTATGGTAGTGAAAGTTGGGTATGGCAGAAGAGATTTGAAAGTAGAATAAATGCTGTAGAAATGAGAGCACTGAGAAGTATGTGTGGTGTGTCTTTGACCGACAGAGTAAAGAATTGTGTGATACGAGAGTGGTGTGGGGTAAAAGAAGATGTTGTGACAAGCATTGAGAAAGGCATGTTAAGATGGTTTGGGCACATGGAGAGGATGGATGACGATAGACTGACAAAGAAGATATGTCAGGCTAGTGTGAATGGGACAGGACAAAGGGGAAGACCTAGGAGAACGTTCTCTGACCAGATTGGAGACATCCTGAAAAAAGGACAAGTCAGAAGTACCCTTAACAGAAGAGCATGCATGAGAAACTTGATGGGAGTGAGTGAAGCAAGTGAGGTATGTCAGGATCGTTGCAAATGGCGTTCCGTAGTCTCTGCCTACCCCTCCGGGAAACAGGCGTGAGTCTATGTATGTATGTATTAATAATGCTTTCCAATAATAATCTAAATCGCCTCATTGCGAGAACAACGTGTTATCTCAAAAATCGCAACTTTACAGGAGGCCACTTTAAAATATTCAGAAATTCTAAAATATTGCTCTTTTGCTGTTGATATGCAATAAGTTCGAAATGGTAACTAATGTGCTTTTTGGAAATAGGCAAAGCAGTACAGCTTTCGTTCTAATCAGCATAAATATTTGCCTTTAAACAAAAAAGGGGAACTTATGTCACGTTTTCTTTGAAAATATGTAAAAAGTAATCGTAACATATTGAAGTATCACGTTGAAGATGTTAAAATTTTGTGCAAGGCAGTGTGTTAAGTTAAATATAAAACATTGTAATTGTAAAAAAATATTAATGTTCAAAAGTAGTTTTAACCCATCTAGGTATGACACGTAATGTTATTTATTTTTTAAGAAAAAAGTTATCAAAACAGCTCAATCGCAATGTATTAAGTACATTTCATTAAATTATTATAATGTGGAATAGTAACTGAAAATTAAGTTTTCTAAAAGAAAACAGTTTTAAACACATAACCATATTATACTCGAATTCGATGAACTGCTGCTGCTTCTAGTTGAATCACGAGATCGAAATGTAATGCATCATCTTTGTCTCATTAATAGCCCTATATATTTTATACTGTCCCACTGCTGGGCACGGGTCTATTCTAAACTATAAGAAGGGTAAACCATATGCTGCACATATTATAAAAGCAGAAAGTTCTTCTACTGAGACGATTTATTCAACGCTACGTGAGCTATGAAACTGATCTCAAGGTATCTCTAGGCATCTCTCAGGTATAATACTGTTCTTCTTTTTTTTTTTTGCTTTTTTTTTTTTTGTTTTACGAGGTGGAAAATCCCTTCGGATCTCCGACTCTTGGGGGAAATAAGAGCCGGAGTATGTGGTGTTTCCACTAAAAACCACCTCGACTGCCGCCATGTACCCGTGTGTCGGAGGGTGGGGCATCACCTAAGCACTCGTCGCCACCCTCCAACGGGATAATACTGTTCATCTGAAAAAACCCTAGGCGAACCTTTGAATCCGACCAGTGCGCGTATGAAACTGGCTGGACACCCAAACATTAACATTCCTTTTTTATTATCTTAAATGTGTCCATACAGTGCGTTGGATCATATATCATTTCTCAGGTAGGTAATGGTATGCCAATCTCACAGATACAATTCCCAAAAAAAATATACAATGTATTTGTGATTTGCTACAGTAAAAAAAAAAACACAGATCTTTTTGCATTGCGTGACACCTTCTAGTCGTCTAGACGCCCTAGTATCGACGCTTGCCTAAAATAAAATCCGGCATCACTAACCTAGCCTAACAATAATACGAACAATTTGAATGGAGAAATTATAATATGTTGAGCAAGGCTAGTAATTATTAATGTAAATGAACATTATAAAACCTTGCTCAACTGTATAATTTCATTATGAACAGCGTTGATAGAATAATTATGAGTACTGTAAATACATATATTCAGAGTTATATCTAAGACCTTCATGTGTGTAAGCAGGGATAGCAATATAGAAAAAATATGTAATTTTTGTATCAAACTAAGATATTTTAAATTTTGCGCAGTTAGGCTTCTACTGAATTTGGGGGCACGGGGCCCTACCAAGTTCTTCGGGGCCCAAGCCAACCTCCCCTGCGAGTCGGTGCACCTGCTGAATGACGGACGAGGCTCTCTCGCAAGCCTTCCCTAGGGGTTGGGAGGTCAGACGGCAGTCGCTCCCGTAAAGGCAAAAAAGTCAAATCAAATGGAATGGAAAGCAACAGGATTGGTAACAGTGTTTCGGGTAGGGCACCGCCGCAAAGCGGTGCGCAGGAGCCTCGCCCGACTCTTGTGGCAAGTGGGCAAGGGCTACCGTGTCGGGGGTGGACACGGCCAAAGAAGTTAGCCCCAACCCGGAAGATCCGCTTCGCATCTTGGAACATTGGCACGCTAACCGGACGCGTGAGAGAGCTGGCCGATGTACTCTCCAGGCGGAGGGTGGCCGTAGCGTTCCTGCAGGAGACTCGGTGGAAAGGCAGCAGATCCCGGTCCGTTGGGAGTGGCTACAAGCTGATCTACACGGGTGGAACTGGCGGGGAGAGCTGGGTAGCGGTTGTGCTCGCCGAGGAGTTTCAGGACGGGATCTTGGAGGTGAAGCGTTACAGCGACCGGCTTATGGCTGTGGGGGTGCTTATTGAAGGGGTTGTGACCCATTTGATAAGCGCCTATGCACCACAGGCAGGTTGCAGCGACGCCGTCAAGATGTAGTTCTGGGATCAACTCGGCGAAGTTCTTCGTGAAATCCCGCTCTCACAGGGAATCATTCTGGGTGGTGATCTGATCGGTCATGTGGGTGAGGGGTATGAGGAATTTGAGCGTGTTCACGGTGGTTTTGGCTACGGTGGCCGTAATGAGGGAGGAGAGTGTATCCTCCGAACGTGTGCGGCTGCCGACCTTGCCATTGTGAACACGTACTTAAAAAAGAAAGCCGAACACCTTGTCTCCTACAAGAGCGGGAGGCACGCGACCCAGATTGATTTCCTACTTACCAGGAGACACCATATCAGCAAAGTAGCCAACTGCAAGGTCATACCTGGTGTGAGTCTCACGGCACAACGCCGCCTCCTTGTCATGGACCTCCGCGTGAAGCCCAAAGGCAAGCACGCCGACCGCTGTCAACGTCAAATTCGGTGGTGGCTGCTCAAGGATGCCAAATCCCTGGAGTTCGCCTCAGCTATCGGTGACAAGTGCGCTGCTACTGAAGGCGAACCAACTCAGAGCCAGTGGGATAGAATCCAGGCGGTCATCACTGGAGCGGCGAAGGCAGTGCTGGGCATGTCTAAGGGCGGACGCAAGTGTGACAAAGAGACTTGGTGGTGGAACGACACAGTCCAGAGGGAGACAAGGGTGAAGAAAGCCCTCTTTAAAGCGTGGCAAGCGTCCAAATCTCCTGAAGACCGCGACGCATACAGGGCTGCCAAACGTGCCACTAAGAGGGATGTAGCCAGAACCAGACGAGACCACTTGGAACCGCTTTATACCAAGCTGGAATCGTCTGAGGGGCAGAAGCTCTTATACAAGTTGGCACGCTCCAGGGTCAAAGCGGCACAGGACATTACTAAGTGTCGCTGTGTTAAAGACCCTGAGGGCAACCTATTATGCGCGTCAAGCGCGGTGAAAGAGAGATGGCGCTCGTACTTCCACGAGCTGCTTAACAAGCAGCATAAAGAGGTGCAGCCACCGGAACTCCCTCCGAACCAAGGACTAGTGCCGCTGGTAACGCCTGAAGAAGTCCAGAGGGCCCTTCGCCACATGAAGAATCGGAAAGCTGTCGGAACTGATGGAGTCCCCATTGAGGCCTGGAAGGCAATGGGCCTGCGGGGTGTGGGCACCCTTACTAATCTATTTAACCGCATACTCCTAACCGGAAAAATCTCGAACCAATGGAGACTGAGTATAATCACTCCAGTCTTCAAAGGCAAGGGATCGGTACAGGAGTGCAGTAGCTATCGCGGTATTAAGGTGATGTCTCATACCCTAAAGCTCTTTGAGCGAATCATCGACTCCCGGATCCGACAGGAGACCACAGTCTCGGAGTGTCAATATGGGTTTCGCCCTGGTCACGGCACCATGGACCCAAGTTTCGCCCTCAGGATCGTCATGGAGCGGTACAGGTCGAAGAACACGCCTCTGCATCTTCTGTTTCTAGACATGCAGAAGGCCTTCGACTGTGTGCCGAGACAGATGATCTGGTGGGCGCTAAGATCCAAAGGTGTACCAGAAGCATATATTGACATCATCCGAGACATGTACTCCAATTCCGATTCCGTAGTTCGGACTGCTGTTGGCGACACAAGAACCTTTCCCATCACCGTCGGGGTCCACCAGGGTTCCGTCCTTAGTCCGTACCTATTCAGTGTCATATGAGACGTACTGTCGGACAGCATCAGAGACTCACATGAGCAGCCCCCGTCGCTGCTCATGTATGCTGATGATATCGCGCTGGCGGATGCGTACAGGGGACGCTTGGTGCGGCGTGTGAATGCGTGGAAGGAGTCGCTTGAGACCGGCGGTCTGAAAATAGACGTGGCGAAGACCGAGTACTTGGCCTGCAACAGTACTGATCCCGCGTCAATTCGTATAGGCGGAGACATTGCCCAGCGAAAGGACCTAGTCAAGTACCTGGGATCGGTACTGCACGCGTCTGGTGACATCGATTGCGACGTCAAGGCACGCATTTCGGCAGCCTGGGCCAAATGGCGTGAGGTGAGCGGTGTCATTTGTGACCCCAAAATGCCGGTTAAGCTCAAAGGACAGGTATATAAATCCATCATTAGACCTGCCCTGTTATATGGCAGTGAGACGTGGCCTGTGCTTGAGCGACACAAGCAGAGTCTGCGTGTCACGGAGATGAATATGCTGCGCTGGATGTGTGGTGTCACCTTCATGTCCGTGACATTGCTGATAAACTGCAAGAGTGTCGTCTACGCTGGTATGGCCACGTCTTACGTCAACCGGCATCTTACGTGGGTAACAAATGTCTTGCCATGCTACCTCCACCGGGCCCCGGTAAACGGGGAAGGCCAAAGAAATGCTGGCTTGACGTCGTAAGGGATGATATGCGTGCCAACCAACTAACCACCAGGGATGCTGAAGACCGTGCGAAGTAGAGGAGACATAGCCGGAAAGCGGACCCCGGGCTCCAAGGCGTGGGTTTTGGAGCGCAACCGGGATAGCGCTAGGATGATGAGGCTCCTACTAAGTAAGTTATGTGTTTCATGATATTACAATCTAACCAAGTAATTGAAATAATGATCCAACGACACAGTACTTGAAAGACTACCAACAATAAATTTTGGATTTGAGACTCCTGAACAATGAAACCTATGAAAAATACTCGAAACAGTGAAACATTCTGGTAAAAGCACTCAACACACATGCAACAAAAGTAACTACCTGCATGAAATGATTACTATGCCTTTGTTCCTTATTTCATACATAGAAATTCTCATAAAGCGACTCGATTCCAAATTGACAGTCGATTAATATTCGTAAGAGACAGGCGTCTTTTCTACACGTGTAAATACTTATATCTAAGTAACGAAGCATTATTCAAATATGGCCCGGGCCTCACGCCCCTTCCAGGCATCTAAATAAAGAAACGCTGTAAGTACATAATAAAGTGACTGTTGCTGAAAGCATATGTACATAGGGAGTGTAAGCATGGTCGGCGTCTTCATTATTTTTTTTATAGTCACCCTAGCTTTGTAGGCATACTAGGCAACCCATCAAGAACATTCACGTTTGACTGCTAGTATAGTGTAGTGGTTTAAAGCGGCTGTCTCACCGTTTAGAACTACGCCAGGTGTTTTGGGTTCGATCGTCATACGAGACAACACTTTGTTTTATCTGCATTGATGTTTCAAAACAGAAGTCAACGGATGATCTCAGTTTTTTATTTTATTTTTAGATTTATCAACAATTGTTAGAGTACTACATAGGTACATCTCTGACCTCCGTTGATTAACTGTTTGTCAAAGTGCCGACACAGGATTTATGCCGGAGTTGTTTAATTAAGAGAGAATAAGTAGGTAAATCTCAGTATAATAAAGGAAGGACATAAGGTGATTTCATTTTATTAAAAAATAATTGCGCCAAATATAGAGAGAGAGAGAGAGAGAGAGAAATATTTTATTGTTCGCAACATTACACCATTACACAAACAGTACATAAGTAGGCAGGATCTTCAACATAGTATTATATGAACTTAATAAGTTACACAAAAAAGTTATATTTAGTAATATAATACTATACCTACTTAAATGTCTTAGGAAAATTATTTAAATGTGTAATAGCTACCTTCTATCATCTAATATCCCAAACAAACGAAGCTTCTCACTTGAATTTGCATATCGCACGCGTACCTGATTAAGAACGATCATGTCCACACATAATTATACCAAATACCTATACAAACAACAAATAACAGAGAAATGCAGAGAGCAATGCGTTCCATCTTACCGCACTTCATTAAGCACAGCTTTAATTATTACCATGTATTCGTCTTCATTGGCGTCACTTTGATTAAGTGTTTTTGTAAAACCTATGAACAAAAAAGCATTTTGACTTTTACTTTGACTTCATACAATAGGGACTTTAATTCAATACGTACTTACCTATACAATGACAGTAGGTATACAAAGTCAACAATACTAGAATACAAAGTTATTATGGCGGAAAATTAATAAATTAGTAAATGGTTTTCAGCATCGCTTGCAGTGTCCACTCTTACAAGTTCGAGTTTGCTAAGGGCAAGTGATAAAAACAGGTATTGCTGATTTCAGCATGAATGGGCCGGCTCGACCGGGGAAGTACTACCCTCTCACAGAAAATCGACGTAAAGTAACTGTACCTAAACTGTTGCGTTTCGTTCGGTGAGTGAGAGTGCCGGAGGCCTGATCCCCTATTCCTTCTCCCTCATCGCACTCCTCATCCTATCCCTTTTCCCAACCCAAGGGGCGGCAACGCTCTTGTGACTCCTGTGGTGTTGCTTGTGTCCATGGGCGGCGGTAATTGCTTACCATAGTTACCATCAGGCGACCCGTCTGCTCGTTTGCCGCCTATTACTATAAAAAAGAAAAAAAAAAGTGCTTATAGAGATACCTACCTCTTCTCTATCAACAAAATTCCCCTTCGAACAAAATAATGCTAAATTAGCTTAACGTGACTTTCATGATAAAATACCAACAAAAAAAATTAAAACGAAAGTCACTATATTGTAAGTTCCTAGATAGGTATAAGTACCTAATAAAAGCCAAACACAACCTCTGAATAGGTTCGGATTACTTAGATACCAACATATCACCCAAATGACTTTGAAGTAGAGCCAAAATTAGTACGATATCTATCAAGAACAGACACCTATACGTAATGGAAGGCTAGTAATATAAAGGAAGCTAACAGGGCGTGGTTAAATTTAACTTATTGAAGAAGCCTTTGAGGCTTTGGTTGAAGGTCATGACAAAATATTCTAGCTATCAAAGACGTTATTCAGATACCTAGCGAACATTACAGACATTGTCTAAAAAGCTTTATTAGATATTCCTAGCAAAAGGCCAGATAATGACGAATGAATATTTAAAATTGTAAGCCAGAAGGTCAATAATTAATTTTGCGCAAAGATGTAAGATGTGCCATGCATATTCAAATAACGATAACTCATCCACAATGAAACAACAAACCATGTCTTCACACAATAACTTGTGAATATCCGACATACACACATCAACAAAGTCTAGGGATATCTTAATCCTAAATTATTTACGAGTTTATAGTTTAGAACCTTGTTAGTTTCCACAAAAAGTTTATATACAGATTAAAACCTCTTTTATTCTATTTTCAAAATTTGAACATGAAAGAAAAAAACAAAATAATAAACAAAATATGGCGGCAAATTTGCTAGTAATTCGTTACATTAAAGAAAGTTAAAACTGTTTTATTATAATTATTAATGAAAAGGGTTTTTAATTGTTTTTCTTTTTTAATTTAACGTGACGTACGAACTTTAAAAGTCATGTCACGTCGTCATTTGAGTCGAGATGAAATGTTACGAGCCGTGGGCATGTTAGAAAATGGTGCAATTCAACGCGTCGTTGCTGAGGCCCTACATACCAGTCAAAATGTGATATCAAGGTTGTGGTCACGTTATCGCAGTACTGGAGATGTGGCCGAACAGCACACAGGTAGATATCGTGTTACTACGCAGAGACAGGATCGATTTCTCCAAATGACCGCCAGAAGACAACCCAATATCACAGCGCTGCAACTAGTGCAAAGGCTCCAGGAGGACCACCAGCTGCTGGTAAGCGACCAAACCGTGCGAAGAAGGTTACATGAAGTTGATCTTCATGCTCGAAGACCATTGCGTGTTCCAGCATTGCGACGTGGCAATCGCGGTCGGCGGCTTTCGTGGGCTCGGGAGCATTTACCATGGAGTGACGAACAATGGTCTTTGGTGCTGTTCACCGATGAGTCCCGGTTTGGGTTTCACCCGGATTCACGAAGAACACGCGTTTGGAGAGCTCCAGGGAGAGTTAGCCGTCTACGGCACCCTCAGGAGGTCCACCCATACCAAGGCGGGACAATCATGGTGTGGGCAGGAATTCGTCTTGGCGGACGAACCCAACTCGTTTGGATCCAAGGCAGCATGACTGCACAAAAATACCACGAGGAGGTAGTAGAGCCCGTTATTGTCCCACACAGAACTCAAATAGGCCATGAATTTCTACTCATGCACGATAATGCTCCTTGCCATACGGCGCGGCTGGTATCGACCGCTCTCCGAGAGCACGATATTCAAGTTTTGGATTGGCCTGCACAGTCGCCCGACTTAAATCCTATCGAGCATGCCTGGGACATGTTACAACGAAAAGCTTTGAGAGATTTTCCACCAAATTTGACGACTGAACAACAACTTTACGAACACTTGCAAAGGACATGGGACCTCATACCGCAGCAAGACATTGACAATTTAATTTTAAGTATTAACAATCGATGTCGATGTGTAATCAATGTAAGAGGTGGCAACACTGATTATTAATGATTAGATTTTACAAGATTTTTTCCATTTTTATTAAAATTAATAGCTTTTTAAGAAGAAATGTTTGTTGTTATCATACTAATTTTCCATGATGATTAAAAAAAATATTTTTTTTATTTAAAACAAAAAAAAATACGAAATGTTTTTTATTTTTATTAAAGACCTTAAAATAATCTATGATTCTTCTATTTACTGTATCAGAAAATTCTTCATAGATTTTTAGATATTTGATGAAATATAAAATATCCCTAGACTTTGTTGATGTGTGTATTTAAAGTATATTAATAATCCCTTTATGAGGATTCTAGAGCTTGTGTGAGGATAAACGGGGCATACACTGACTGGTTTACCATCGATAAAGGTGTTAGACAGGGATGTGTAGCGTCGCCGTGGCTGTTTAACCTCTTCATGGACAGTTGTTTGCAAGATTTAAAACATAGTGACTGCGGATTAAGGATGAATGGGTTACTCGTCAAATGCCTCCTTTATGCTGATGATCAGGTTATACTTGCATCTTCAACGGAGGAGTTGCAGGAGATGGTAACAATCATGCATCGTGCGTTAGAAAGGAAAGGAATGAAAGTGAATGTAAGTAAAACGAAAGTTATGGTTTTTGAAAAGGAGGAATGCGTTACGGCTTGTAATGTTTTGATCGATGGACAGCGAGTGGAACAAGTGAAAGAGTTTGTTTACTTAGGTACGTTGTTTACAAGAGATGGTAAGAATGAAGCAGATATTGAAAGGAGAGTTAATGCAGGTAATTGTGTGAATGGAGCTCTGAAGGCGTTTATGAACAGTCAAAACGTGTCCAAAAAGGCACGTTTGGCTGTACATAGAGGTGTGTTAGTGCCTACCCTTATGTATGGTAGTGAAAGTTGGGTATGGCAGAAGAGATTTGAAAGTAGAATAAATGCTGTAGAAATGAGAGCACTGAGAAGTATGTGTGGTGTGTCTTTGACCGACAGAGTAAAGAATTGTGTGATACGAGAGTGGTGTGGGGTAAAAGAAGATGTAGTGACAAGCATTGAGAAAGGCATGTTAAGATGGTTTGGGCACATGGAGAGGATGGATGACGATAGACTGACAAAGAAGATATATCAGACTAGTGTGAATGGGACAGGACAAAGGGGAAGACCTAGGAGAACGTTCTCTGACCAGATTGGAGACATCCTGAAAAAAGGACAAGTCAGAAGTACCCTTAACAGAAGAGCATGCATGAGAAACTTGATGGGAGTGAGTGAAGCAAGTGAGGTATGTCAGGATCGTTGCAAATGGCGTTCCGTAGTCTCTGCCTACCCCTCCGGGAAACAGGCGTGAGTCTATGTATGTATGTATTAATAATGCTTTCCAATAATAATCTAAATCGCCTCTTTGCGAGAACAACGTGTTATCTCAAAAATCGCAACTTTACAGGAGGCCACTTTAAAATATTCAGAAATTCTAAAATATTGCTCTTTTGCTGTTGATATGCAATAAGTTCGAAGTGGTAACTAATGTGCTTTTTGGAAATAGGCAAAGCAGTACAGCTTTCGTTCTAATCAGCATAAATATTTGCCTTTAAACAAAAAAGGGGAACTTATGTCACGTTTTCTTTGAAAATATGTAAAAAGTAATCGTAACATATTGAAGTATCACGTTGAAGATGTTAAAATTTTGTGCAAGGCAGTGTGTTAAGTTAAATATAAAACATTGTAATTGTAAAAAAATATTAATGTTCAAAAGTAGTTTTAACCCATCTAGGTATGACACGTAATGTTATTTTTTTTTAAGAAAAAAGTTATCAAAACAGCTCAATCGCAATGTATTAAGTACATTTCATTAAATTATTATAATGTGGAATAGTAACTGAAAATTAAGTTTTCTAAAAGAAAACAGTTTTAAACACATAACCATATTATACTCGAATTCGATGAACTGCTGCTGCTTCTAGTTGAATCACGAGATCGAAATGTAATGCATCATCTTTGTCTCATTAATAGCCCTATATATTTTATACTGTCCCACTGCTGGGCACGGGTCTATTCTAAACTATAAGAAGGGTAAACCATATGCCGCACATATTATAAAAGCAGAAAGTACTACTGAAGTTAGTAGTCCTATGTACTACAGTGTTTATAAATTCCGGGGCAGCACAGTCCACTTTGCTGGCCAAGTGTGGTTTGGCGGACTTCACATGTCTTTCGAGAATGCTGGTTTCCTCACGAGGTTTTCCTTCACCGTTAAACAAGTGATAATTAACTATTTAATACGCACTTATCTTCGAAAAGTCATTGGTGCGCGCCGTGGATTCAAACTCGTGGCTTTATGTACTATCTCATTTAATTATATAATTATTACGTATAGATATCTAACAAAAATAATACAGATACAAAAACCTTAGACGACAGAACCTCCTTCTGGTGCCAGATTATCAGAACGCTGGGATTAGGTACTAGGATTTTCGTTCCGTTCCGTTCCTGTTTAGATTTTTTAACGGAGTGCTACTCAATTTTCATGTATTGTAGTGTGGCAATTTATCTAGAAGTACATAATAATATAAAATAATTTATAACGTTAAAATTACTTTACCATAACGTTACATCTCATTTCATCAGCCTATTATTGTAACAGTCCATGGCTGGACGTTAGCCTCCCTCAGGGTACGCCACAAGATCCGATCACCCGTTTTTGATATCCAGCCATCACCAGCACCCTCCTCAAGTCAATGGTATATCTGGCCTTAGGGCGATTCAATTCGAAAACCTACTTTCAGCACGGGTCATCGATTCTGCGACAGAAGTGACCAGCCCATTGCCACCTAAGTTTGCAACATCCCTGAACTACGTCAATAACTTTGGTCTTCTGTTTTCGTTCCAGAATTTGTCCCTTAGCGAGATCGCCAGCAATGACTTTTCCACAGTACTGTCATGTTTACGTCTCAGGTTCTGACTGAAGCGACGCATTGATTAAAATCTTGGTCTTTAGGCATTTAGGCAAACATATCTCGAAGAAATGACGCCTAACTTCCTAAATACCTACCACCCAGCTATGCTGCACTTTTCTGATGATTTCACTCTTAAAGCTATCTGTACCTTACGGCAACTTATACAGGTACATATAATCGTGGCTAAGTTGGAGGGTAACACATTGGACAGAAATTGGCTCAGACATTATGTGTTCATTGTACTCTTACTTGGCCTAGTTCAAATTCATCCCAAGCTCAACTCAAGGTAGCATTAAGCCTGGACAGCATGCTCTGCAACTCTTGCAGCGATTCTGTCATTATTGCTATGTCTTCGGCCAAGCGGAGATGGCTGAGGTACCGACAATTGCTATTGATGCCCATTATATCGTACTACAGTGTTTTAAAGACATACTTGATACTTGATGGCACGGGCTGTTGCCGCAACTCCACGTCTTGGCGTGTATTTTGCGTGCGGGTGGGAATGGTGTCGTCATTCGAGCCACCCCAGCTCTTCGAGGAAGGCCAGCAGACTCTTGATGTGGCCCACTGCTTCCCTCAGGGTGTTGTATCTGGTCAGGTACTGCTGTCTGTACTGTGCGACCTCAGGGCAGTCGAAGAGCAGGTGGGCTGCCGTCTCGTCTGGGCCATACAGGCCCTGCACAGCGGGTGATACCTATAGTATATAGGTGTTTATTAAAGAATCCGTGTCCTGTGTAGGCGGCCGTGACTGTCCGCAATTGTTGTTTGGACAGCCGGAGGATTTGTTTGGCTAGCTTACCGTCTACTGCGGGAAGAGCCTTCTTGGCCTGCCTACATGTTTCAATACCAATAGCATGTCTAACGTGACATTATGGCATATTTAATATACAAAACGTAAGGGTTTCGAGAATAAGGGGATATAAGAAAATAACCACTTCGTTTTTCCGGTATTTTAAAATGATTTATCAACAACATCGTAATAACATAAAATATCACAAAGAAAACTACTTACCTTTTCTTTAATAACGTGACAAAACGATTCAGCTTATCCCGGACACACACAACATTTGCAATACCAATGATTTAAATACCTATATCTCACTGTATGTGAAAAGAAGAATAGGAACTAGAAACATACATTTGCAATCAAAACGTGGTATTATCATCGTAATTACACGTTTTTTGTGAAAATCGTGATCTGCGCGTGCGGGGCCGACTGAGATGGCTTTATGGTTTCGATGTCAAGTGATGTCAAGCGTTTGGCTTAAAGAGAGACAACGTGATAAAGCCATTTGACACTGATGTTTTGTTTCATTCGATCGTAATTCGGCTCCTATTAACGTTATAAATATCGCGTTTGTGTAGAATATAGAACTCGAAATGGCGGTTCCCAATTTCAAATAAAAAAAAATACGTTTTTACGAGATATCACGCGTTGTTCTCGCAAAGAGGCGAAATAGGCCATACATAAAAATATTTTTACTTTGTTTATTATTTATTATTTCTTTGTACTTTTATATATTTTTAAAGCCTGAATTCCTGAAGAGATAGGCAGAGGTGTAGGTAATACTTATTACACCCACATTTCGTCATGTTAAGAAGTTGTAGGTTCCGCCTAATAGGGGGAGTGCCTATTACTATTACCGTTGCGAGGCACAATACCAGACTCCGTGCTGCTAGTAAGGATTCCGAAAAGCACAGTATTAACACTTTTGCCCGAACCGGGAATCAAACCCGACACCGTGATGAGCAGACGCATATTTGCTATCCACTGAACCACCAAGGCCGTCAGTGTATAATTATGTAAACATAATGAACGTTGTTCATAGAAGAAGGAAGCAAACTGAACCGGTTTATTTTTATAAATAAGCATAAACTTTTCCAAACCGTTTCATGTCTTTGTTCTAGCAGAAAAAAAACGCTTAACATAAATAATTATTAGACAGATCAGGTAAAATCCGCGAGCAATTTACATGATTTACAGTTTAGGCTATTGGAACTGGAACAATCCTTTTTTTAGTTTCATGTACCTACAGGCTACAGTTCATATGACGACCGGTTGGCGCAGCGGGAGTGTAAGCGACTGCCACGCCGAAGGTCGCGGGTTCGATTCCCGCTCAAGTCAAACATTTGTTTGCGTGAACATGGATGTTTGCCTTGGTCTGGGTGTTTCTATGTATAATATGTATGTATTTAAAAAAAAAGTATATATGCAAGGGCGGATCCAGGGGGGGGTCATGGGGGTCATGACCCCCCCCCCTGAGCTGGTTCCAGGACTTAAGTGGACCACTAATTAAATATAAAGATTTTATTAAAGTTTATATTTTGTCACCATACAGATTTTATGTAACTACATACCTTCAATATTTAATTAGTTTATAATATAATAACTTTGTATGATGGCAAAGGTTTTAGACCAGGGTAGATAATTTTTGAAACGATAGAAAATTATAGTACGATGAAACCCATTGGAAAAGAAAGAGAATATAGCAAAAATTTAAGGAAAAATAAATTACGGGCGATCTGAGGTCGGGAAGTGGATGTAGTTGCGATTTTAAGGGTAAAAAAGGGTTTATCTCGATTGCCAGCAAAACATCAAGTCATACGGAAAAAACGTCAATAGCAAAGTTGTAGGTAATAAAAAGATATACAACTTTTGTATTTACACTTTATTCACACAACGTCTTAATTTATGTGAAAAATTCAAATAACCAAGTTTTTGGTTTTTTATTTTTAACTTTTACAATAGTTTTTTCTTTTACACGATATTTGGTGAAAACTTGCCTTTTTATGTTCCAAACACACTGTTTATGTTTTTTCACCACAGCAGCTCAAACATGCCGCTTTTGCTGCGAGACAACAGTGAACAAAACGCGATTTTGATTCGAGCGTGAGACACGAATTGACATTGTTCAGCCACAAATTTGAAAAATTCGAATTTTACTGTGCTCTGTCTCTTTCACATGCATATAAAAAGTGAGTGAAAAAACAAACCCCTTCGAATTCGAAATTCGATTTTGGAATTCGACCTCAAAGTAAACACCTATGGCAACGCAAAAAAAAAATATTTGTAATAAAGAAATTACTTTTTTATATGTTATTGTTTACATGTTTAATTTATTATTGGATTTTAATAAAAATAAGTCTTATTAATAGTATAAAAATTGTATTTAACCAATACATTTTTATTTAGAATTACAACAATGATACATTTGAAAAATAAACATCAGGGACGCGGTATTAAAACGCGATTTAAAAAAGTAGCGGGAATAAAAATTTCGCTGATGCTGATACAGTAGGTATAGCGTAACGTGTTCAATTATATTATATAAAATAATCTAAAAAGATGAGTGAAACTAGCGGTGATGACTATACGTTATTAACACCAGAAGAGTTAAATCAACAAGTGATTATGCAGAATTCAATCTACTCCTGTTCATTTCTATGTCTCCTAAGTAATATGTGTTCTCACTGCTGTAGTGAAAAGTTATGTGTGCTACACGAGAGCAAAGTTTTTTGTATCTCGTGCTGTTGAGTCCCTCACCACGCTCAGGATTCTAACTTTGATTCACTCGCTACGCTCGTGAATCAATCATAGAATCCTTCGCTTGCTCGGGACTCAAAATCAGCACTCGAAACAAAAAACAACTTTGCTGTCTTGTTGCACAAATAACTATTTATTTAAAATATTTATTCTTACACCTTATTTTGAATTAATATCGAAATAAAACCCAAATTTTCAATTGAAAATTCTCACGTCAATATATCAGCTTTCTTTTTTAAATTGTTCGGCGTTTAGTTCGTTGAAATTTCTTCTTTCAGATGGTGTGAATAAAATATACATTACTAAGGTAAACGTTCTCAGAAAATGCAAAGAAATGAAACAACCTCGAGACCGATTTTTTTTATTATAATGTACAATTTTGAGCGATTTACTACAAATTAACACTTTAATTACTCGAAAAATGTAAGATTCCTTGCTACATTGATAAAAAAGAACTTGCAAATCGAAATATAGAAGTGTATATTTTAGTTATGTATATTTTATTCACACCATTAGAAAGAAGAGATTTCAACATTTTCAACGAACAAAACGCCGAACAATTTAAAAAAGAAAGCTGATATATTGACGTGAGAATTTTCAATAAAAAATTAGGGTTTTATTTCGATATTAAGTCAAAATAAGGCGTAAAAATAAATATTTTAAATAAAAAACATAAACAGTGTGTTTGAAACATAAAAAGGCAAGTTTTCACCAAGTTTCGTGTAAAAGAAAAAACTATTGTAAAATTTAAAAATAAAAAACCGGCCAAGTGCGTGTCGGGCCACGCGCAATGTAGGGTTCCGTAGTTGCCCATAATGGCCATTATTTATAATAACTTCTGTTTCACATGGGACTAAAACGGGCATCTTTAAGATTAAGCCAGCGCTCCCAATGTAAATTCACAGAAATAGGTAGGTATTTATAAGTTAACCGACGATTACTCGTAAACTAGTGATGTCTACTTAGCCGTGAGAGTTTTCCTTTTAAATTCGTTATGTGTGTACTACATCTGTGATTTTTTTCACATCTTCCAAATTAATAGTTTAGCCGGCAGAGTTCACTTGAGACTAAAATTTTTTTTCACTTCAATGCTTGATATTTGACAAACCAATCACTTGATCGAAAAATGATTTGAGCAAACTAATAATATTTTTTAAAACCTATCCAATGATGCTCCACACAATGGGGTACTCAACAAAAAAAAATTCAACCCCACTATATATTTAGGGGAGATACCCTGAAACAAAATATTTTCCTAAATTTTATTCTACAGTTTTGTTGCAATATCGTATGTCTATATTCATGTCAAATATCAGCTTTCTAGCACCAGGCGTCTTTGAGCTAGGCTGCGGACGGACAGACGACGGACATGACGAAACTATAAGGGTTCCTTGTGGACTACGAAACCCTAAAAACCAATAACTTGGTTATTTGAATTTTTCACATAAATTATGACGTTGTGTGAATAAAATGTAAATACGAAAGTTGTAAATCTTTTTATTACCTACAACTTTGCCATTGACGTTTTTTCCATAGGACTTGTAGTTTTGCTGGCAATCAAAATAAACCCTTTTTTTACCCTTAAAATCGCAACCCCATCCACTTCCCGACCTCAGATCGCCCGTAATTTAATTTTCCTTTAATGATCGCTATATTCTCTTCCTTCTCCAATGGGTCTCATCCTACTGTAACTTTATTTTACTTTTTACCGTTTTCTAACGTATCTGCACTGGTCTGTTACGTACATTAATTAAATAGGGTAAACTATAGTAATGTTGGCACCCCCCCAATGATTGGCACTCTGCTGAATCATCCTGAATATTAAGAAAATCTTATATTATTATGTCACAGAAATACATTCATAAGCAGGACTAACCCATTTTTTATACACAGAACAAATATTTAAATCTTAACTATGAACCATTTTTCTTTAACAACTATTTAAAAAAAATGTTAGGAAAATTGCCTCAAAAGTTAATTAAATGTTTAGGTTAGGTAGTTACTTTCCGAAGCGAAAAAGTATATTTTTAATTAATTTTACACAAAAGTACCTATTTATTTGTGTCTGTTATCTTCATTAAAGCTTAATAAACGTTAGTTTTGCGCTATTAAATAGATGGATCGTCTTTTTCGATAGTGCCAATGACTATACTTAAAAATTGTTCAACAACGTAGTCATTGGCACATTTTAAAATCATATTTTTTTCAGATTTTTGTTTGTTTTCCGTCAAATTCGCATACAAACAACTTAAGATTGTATATTTCTTCGCATTTACACCCAACTTACTATGGTACGGTCGTACAGAGATAGCAACCTTTCTCTACAAAGTACCCAGAAATCAGGACAGATATCGCTTAAAACAAAGAACTTAGTTTAGTATAGCCAAAAATATTACGAACAAAATGCTTGTGAGAAACTGAAACAGGGCTCACTTGGTACAATGTATCTAAGAGACAAAATGAGCTACATTAGAAAAATATGCCGAAAGAAAGATATAAAACGTGGTAAATAAACTAAACTTCTCTCAAATATAGACCTATGTTGGAAATATTAGAAGGTTACAAAAAACATTCATAAATATACGTAGAATACATGTATAAGGATATCCGGCTATCAAGTCTTAAGACTGTCTGGGTATCACGGCCTTAGGCCAACAGTGCCAATGATTGTACCTTTTGGATACTGCCAATAACTATACCAGGGTGCCAATGATTGTACTTTTAACGCTGCTTTGCACTACGTAATATTTGCAGCGTTAATTTGAGCAATGGCACTGGTCTCAAGGTGTCTCTGGGATATTTAATTGAAAGAATGTTCTTTGATATAACACTTTTGATTTATTCACGTGAAAATCCCTCAGAGAACCTTTCAGTCCGACCAGTGCGCAGTAACTGGTCGGCCGCACATACAGTCACGCACACATACATTTTCGCTTGCCTTGCACTCAGCCTAACACACATACATTTGTCCCTACATACTTTTCTTAAGAAATAAGTTTGAGCACATTTTTATGCTAATAAAACGGCTTTATTAAATACGATGTTTTATTTTTATTAATACCCATGTAAACACGATTCCGATAAAACCACAGAAAATATTATTGAATTTGTATTTTTCTGAGAATTTGTTACTTAGTAGTAGAAACCGCTTAGGGTGCCAATCATTATACTGTTTACCCTACCTACTTTTTACTTGTACCTATTGTTATTGAAATAAAATTATAAGTTCTTCACTTGACCACGACTATGTGACCCCCTCCTGGCGCCAAAGCTGGATCCGCCCTTGTATATATGTATGTTTATCCATTGTCTAGTACCCATAGTACAAGCTCTGCTTAGTTTGGGACTAGATGGTGTTGTGTGAATGTGGTTGAATATTATTATTATGTGTCTCTTTTTCACGGCTATTCTTGTAACATGGTGTTAGAAGAATAACCGGTCCTTTGGGAGGCTTACACGGGGATATGGATCCAACGTGCAGAGGCCCGTAGAGAACTTTAATCTAAAATGGGATGGGACACATGCCGCGGAGCCTCCACAACTGCACTACTGAGTACAGCTATGGACTAGCCGCAGCAAATGTAGGACTATTGCAATGATGTGGAGTCTAATTTACTGGTTTATGGGGATGGGTGAATGGACTGGTAATAATGATACTATGGATAAAAAACGGCACCTGCCAGTGATACTCCTATAGCATCCGTCCGCGTGGCAGGTGGTGACTCGCCAACTCACTAGATGGGCCCTCTCTAAACAGCCGCCCAAAGCAAACAAAGTCTGCCATAAAGGCAGCCAGAGGGCAACACCGGTGCGAGTGGCTAGGGGTGTCGAGCGGTGCGGCACCGGTTTTGCCATCGCGAGCCTCGTGACAACGGAGGCCCGGAGCGGGTTTCCCCGTAGTTACGCCCTTGAGAATGACACTTCCACCCCCGAGCTAATAGCTCTTGCGGCTTCCCTCTGGCCGGCCGACCAAGGCAAGCCAGAGTTGAGAGTCCTGCGGGCACTCTTGGAAATCCACTCCAGCCAGCCAATAAAGGCAAGCCGGAGACGAGGCCCTGACCGACTCTCTGAAGCACTCGGGACCGCAGTGTCGCCACACACATTATTATTATTATTATTATATATATATTATTATTATATGTATAAAATCTTATAAGAAGATTTGAAATAATGGATACACTTGTTTTATTTTGAATTACAACAATGATACATTTGAAAAATAAACATCAGGGACGCGGTATTAAAACGTGATTTAAAAAAGTAGCGGGAATAAAAATTTCGCTGATGCTGATACAGTAGGTATAGCGTAACGTGTTAAATTATATTAATACATAAAATAATCTAAAAAGATGAGTGAAACTAGCGATGATGACATGACTGTACTTTAACACCAGAAGAGTTAAATCAACAAGTGATTATGCAGAATTCAATCTATTCTTGTTCATTTCTATGTCTCCTAAGTAATATGTGTTCTCACTGCTGTGGTGAAAAGTTATGTGTGCTACACGAGAGCAAAGTTTTTTGTATCTCGTGCTGTTGAGTCCCTCACCACGCTCAGGATTCTAACTTTGATTCACTCGCTACGCTCGTGAATCAATCATAGAATCCTTCGCTTGCTCGGGACTCAAAATCAGCACTCGAAACAAAAAACAACTTTGCTCTCTTGTTGCACAAATAACTATTTTGTCTGTCATTCAAGCCATTTCAAAGATTACCACGGACGAACAGAAAGACATTTCTGTTCGTCCGTGGTAATCTTTGGAATGGCTTAACCGATTTCAATGGGACCTTCAATGGAAGAAAGAGGACTCTGCAGGACCACATTTAGGCTACATGTAGGTAGACAGGCTATAATTTGACCTCTTATGGGGTTGAGGGCCGGAACATATCTGACGGAAGATCCGTCGCGTTTTATCGGTCGCGTAACGCCAATACATACAAATGTATAGAAAAACGTTCAACCATTCACACCTGGGGGCTAATCGTGCTATTTTCAAACGTTCAAACGTTGACAACGTAACGTATTTGGTGAACGTTTGGTTTTAGTTTGGCTGATGTCAAACATGGTATCGTGCTAATTGTATTGAGCGTTTGAACCTAGGATGATACCATAGACGCAACCCTTACGTTGGGCTAACGTCAAACGTTTAGTGCTTGACACCGGCTTTTGAAAATAGTAAGTACTATTCTTATACTAAAGAGGTTGTAGCGACATCGCGCCATGTGCAAGCACTATTTTAAAAAGACAAATGTCATTATGTGAATGTCATTGAATGTCAATAAATACAGAGAGGTTGGACGTTTAGGTTATATTTCTTTGAATAAATATGAAATCACGAAATAGGACTCACTATTTTAAAAAGACAAATGTCATTATGTGAATGTCATTGAATGTCAACAAATATGAAATCACGAAATAGGACTCTCCGGTAAGTGTTTATGGCAAGCACATGTGGAGCGTTTAATTTGTTTTTCTTAGGCTGAATCACAAAATTTTGGTGTTATTTTCTGTGTCAGTTTCGTGTCTGTGTTTGTTTTTTTGTTGTGTGATTATTTGTTACCTGTTCGGTAAGTTTATTTGTGTTTTATTGAGGCATGTGGAGAGGTCGCGACCATGGAAGTAGATTTTGAACTCCATGGTCGTCCGCCCGATCCTAGCACTTCGCAAAGTAACTCCAACCTACCCCAACAAATTCCTACTATAAATACCTCCCAGGACCTATTCCCGTATTCCCCAGGCTTATCCGTGCCGTTATCGTCCTTTGAGGACATAGAAAACCGTGCCCGTAAACGCATTGTAGAAAGTGATGGCCCTCCCCCTCCTAAAAAACCTAATACTAACAATGAGCAGAACCTAGCGTCCCCTTCTTCCTACAGTCGGTCTCGATATTCGACCAGGGACTCGGCTCCATTTGTAGTTCAGGCCTCATTTAAGTCTGATGACACTTCCTCTGGTACCTCCATCCACCCGGTGAAGTTTGGCCAGCTGTTGTTGAAACTAAATATTAAAAATATACTTCCTGATGGAGTTAAAAAAGTAGGCTGAAACAAGATCTCTGTAGAGTTTAAAACCCCAGAAGATGCGAATGCATTTCTAAATAACTCTGAGATACTTGCTAAAGGTTATGTTACCTCAATTCCAAGTTACAACATAACAAGAGTGGGTGTGGTAAAAGGAGTGCCTATTGAGCGGTCTGAAGAGGAGATTGCTGAGAACCTAAAATCCCCCTGCCCAATTCTTAAGGTTAGGCGACTCAACCACAAGGTAAGAACTGAAGGATCTGCAGAATGGAAACCAACTCCCTCGGTAGTCATCACTTTTGATGGTCAATCCCTGCCCAAGCGAGTATTCTGTTGTTACAACTCCCTACCGGTGGATTTATACCAATTTCCTACCATTCAATGTTACGGGTGTTGTAGATTTGGTCATACCAGATCCAAATGTCGTTCCAAACCTCGGTGTTTCCGCTGTGGTGAGGAACACTTTGGTGATGGTTGCTCCGTTGAGGACACTATCTGTCTGTATTGCACTGGTCCACATTTTGCTACCAGTAAGGATTGTCCAGAGTTTATAAGACAAAAGAATATTAAGCTCTGTATGGCTGAGGAGTGCTTATCTTATGAAGAAGCTTCCAAAAAGTTTTCGCCCTCTTATAGGTCATATGCTGCTGTTTCCTCATCATACCCTCCTACTCTTTCTCAGTCTCCTAATTTCAATAATCTCACTCAATTACCTTCCAGCCTTAAAACTCTTCACCAATCCCCTAATGTTATTTCATACAGAAAAACCACTTTCTCCCAACCCAAGCCCCGTCCTCAACTTTCGCCTGGTTATGACCGCAGAGCTCATGAAAGCATTCTTAACAATTATTCGTTTAATCCTTCCACCAATGGTTGTGCTCTCAATAACCCCTCCCAATTAACCGTTCCTTCTAATGACCCTGTTACCGTAGAAATTAATAATTTATACTCTTCTCTTTCCTCTTTTCTTTTAAAAAATAGTTTACCGGACAACGTTGCCAATAAATTTGTAAACCTCATTAAATTCCGTAACTATGGCCCTACATTGCCTACAGTGGAATGTCAAGAGCGCCATACCAAAAAGACATGAGATTTCCCACCTTATTAATACACATAAACCTGTAATTATTGCCTTAGCTGAGACTTGGCTTCGGCCAACCCAAAATTTTAATTTTTCAGGATGCAGCACATTCCGTCATGACCGCCCTGATGGTTATGGAGGGGCTGCTATCCTGGTTAGCAACTTATTCCCTTCTTCTCCACTTTCCTTACCTAGTCATGGGAATGAGATTGATGCTGTCGGAGTTAACATCCTCGGTATCAATTTTATTTCCATTTATATTCCTTCCCCAAATACTACAAGTTTTCAGTTTCTCCACAACATCTGTGTTCTCTTTAAACCTATCATTCTGCTAGGTGACTTTAACTGCCACCACAGTTTATGGGGTTCTGTTCACAATGACAGTGCAGGCAATGAATTGGTTGACTTAATAGATGACAGAGGTTTATTTCTCCTGAATGATGGATCAGCAACACGTGTACCAAGAATTGGTCAAGTGAAGAGTTGTGTTGATTTGTCTCTATGTTCCTCCAATCTTTCTGCCCAGCTGGACTGGAAGCGTCTGAATTTATGTTATGGCAGTGACCACTATCCTATTAGCATTACTTTAGTTAGAAGGTCCCTACCTCAGAGAGACAATAATTCCATTTTGAAATACAGATTGGCAGATGCTGACTGGGATTTGTATAAACAAATCATGCAGGACAAAATTCCCTCCCTTCCTAGTGTTTCTAATACCAACATTGACCACTGTTTATTGCAATTTTCCGAGTGTATTTCTTCCGCAGCCGAGGCCAGCATTCCTCATAAGAATGCAGCTTCAGGTAAGATTGCCTCTCCCCCCTGGTGGGACCGGGATTGTACTCAAATCATCAAAGCCCGAAATGCTGCTGAACTAACTTATGTTAACAACATGACATTCCAAAATTTGATTGAGTATAATCGGACTGTTGCACGATCCAGACGCCTTTTTAAAAGGAAAAAACGTGAGGGCTGGAAAAAGTTTTGTGCATCCCTTTCTCCAACAACCCCTTCTACCTTTGTGTGGCAGAATTTTAAGAAGTTTAGTGGCGGCTGCTCCCCTGTGAAATATTCTCCACTCTCTCCAGATTTGGCTTCTCTTTTCTTCAATAAACTTGCCCCTTTCTTTGTCCCTTTACAGGATGAACTCCCGCTGACTGCAGATAATGTCTCCAATGACCCTTTAGATGCTCCTTTTTCCTTACAGGAGTTGGATGCCGTGCTCAAGTATGTTCGTGATTCCGCCCCTGGAGTCGATGGTTTCCCTTACTCATTTTATAAAAGGCTTAGCCCTCGGAGCCGCGTATTCCTTTTAAACTTAATTAATACCTGCTTCACTCTTAATTATATTCCGGACATATGGAAGACACAGCTGATCATTCCCATTTTAAAACCCGGTAAATCTCCTAATTCCCCAGACCATTTCCGGCCAGTCGCGCTCTCTCCGGTACTTTGTAAAATTTTCGAGCATCTTATTAAAAACAGACTAGAGTGGTATGTTGAAAACCAAGGCCTCCTAGCTAATTCTCAATATGGTTTTCGTAGGGGTTCTAGTACCATGGATAGTATCAGCATCCTGATGACAGATATTCGGATTGCATTTAGCAAGAATGAATCGGTGCTTACGGTCTTTTTGGACATTTCAGCAGCTTACGACAATGTACTTCTTGCTGTACTCAGAAGTAAGCTACGTCAGCTGAGTATACCGCCAAGAATGCTGAATTGTATCTGCAACCTCCTTTCAGACCGTAAAGTCAAGTTGCACTGTTCAAGTGATAATATTGACCCGAGAACTGTTTGGCGCGGTCTTCCACAAGGTTCGGTATTGAGCCCCTTATTATATAGTATTTACACGTCAGATTTACATAGGTCTCTCAACATGACTGCCAAATCCTACAATACGCCGATGACATATGTTTATATTTACAGAAAGCGTCAATTGCCGATGCTCAGGAATCCATGCAGATATCCCTCAACTCCCTAAACCAATGGCTCAACTCCCATGGACTCAGCCTTTCACCTGCCAAAAGCTCGGCTGTAGTCTTCTCTCGTAAGAGAATACTCCCAAGGGTTTACCTTGAGATTGAAGGTTCTCCCATAAAGTTCGAGGACAATGTCAAATTTTTAGGTATTATCTTGGACTCAAAACTATCTGGCGCTTCTCATATTAACTATGTTGTAAATAAATTAGAGAAAAATCTAAACATGCTTCGTGCGCTTGCGGGTGTTTGGTGGGGAGCGCATCCTTTCACCCTTAAACTCATATACAACGCAACTATCAGAAGCCTGTTAGACTAGGGTACATTTTTGCTGGAACCCTGCAGTAAAGTTGCAATGGCTAAACTAGACTCCATTCAGTCGAAGAGTCTACGCATAGTTTTAGGCTGCATGAGATCCACACCGATTAATGGTCTTCAAGTAGAGAGTGGCAATCCCCCCCTTTCACTGCGCAGGCAATTCCTTCCAGACAAATTTGTTTATAAAAGATATTTTATGAACAACCACAACATTCTTCCCAAACTTGCCCATTTAGTTACTCTTCTGGATCAGAGTGATTACTGGAGACACAAGGACCCCCCCTTATTTATAAATTCTTATAGAAAGATCCGGCTAAAACAAGAAGCTGTTTATATTCAACAGTGTTCCAAAATTCCTCTATATTGCTATCCATATAAAGTCTTAATTTATTGTCCAAATTATTTCATCACGGCCTTGAATAAACATTCCCATCAAGTTAATGCTCAATTTTCTTCTCTGGTTGAAGCTCATTGGAGCGAATATCATAAATTTTACACTGATGCCTCAAAGTTGTCCATAGATGGTAAAACAGGCATTTCAATATTCTATGACAACTCAAGAATTATCCTTCAGTTTCAATGTCCCCCTGAATCTTCTGTGTTTACTGGCGAGTGTATAGGCATTCTTGAAGCATGTTTATTTATCCTTTCTCACGATGCCATTTCTAAAGCTGTAATTTTTTCAGACTGTAAAAGTGCCCTGGAGGCTATTATTAAAAATCCTTTTAGGAATAACATTCATAGCCCTATTATCATGGCAATTAGGAGCTGCTTGCTTTCATGTGTCGAGAAGGATATAGAGGTAGTCCTGGTATGGATTCCTGGTCATTCTGGTATTACTGGCAACGAATTTGCAGATGAGTGTGCCAAAGAAGCTGTTAATAGTAGCCTGGCTGATCTGAAATACTATTCCATCCAAGTTTATGACTTTCTGCATACATGCAAGGCAGATTTGTACAAATCCTGGCAGTCTTTGTGGTCTGAGTCAAGTAAATCTAAGGGCTCTTTATATGCCTCCATCCAACCTGACATTCCTATAAAGCCTTGGTTTTATAAATTCAAAAAGACTCCTAAAATAGTAACCTCCGTTATTTGCAGAATCTGCCTTGGTCATTGCTGCTCTCCTGTTTTCCTACATAAGATCAGAGTTCGAGACAATTCTTTGTGTGAATGTGGCCTAGATGATGGTACCCTGGACCACATTTTTCTTAACTGCCCATTAAAAATAGCCTTCCCATTTGATCAACTTGTATCCAAATTAAATATTCAGTTCCCAGTTAATGTGCGTCACCTCTTATCCTTCTTCCCAAATCCTATAATGATTCGTGCTTTTATTAAATTTATCTCTATTAACACGATAAAACTATAATAAGTATTAGAATTTATATTGTTTGTCTGTGTATTATTATATAATATCTCAGTTATTGTATTATTAACTAACATCTGTAACTGTGATCGTCTTTTGTTTCAGGCTCGAATCTAACACTACAATAATTAGTATGGTATAGCAATACTGCCTAATGCTTCGTTGCCCATAAGTGTTCCTAGTCATTACACGACACTAGCAGAAATTGTCGAAAAGTTGTCGACAGATTGCCAAATTAAAAAAAAAAAAAAAAAAAAGATCACGAAATAATTTTATTCAAATTATACGGTAAGTACCGAAATATTGTTTACTGTAATAAGTGATTTATGCAAAAAAAAATAATGATCACACTTGGTCATGTAGAAGTGGTTTTTATTTCACTAGAGTAACGAAGGTGAATTCAAATGATGATGCACCACAACATTACTGCAATTGCAGCTTCTTCTGCTATTTGTCGAGCCCAATATGAATTTTATATGATCGTTACAATAAAAAACACCTATTTTTCAGATTTGGAATAATATATAAAGCAGAGAAAGATGTTAAACAAAGCCCGAATTGTCAGCGTTCGGCAGTAATATATATGTCAATGCGTTCGGCATAATAGTCATCCTTTCTATATAAGAAGAGATAGACGAAAAGCTGGCGAATTTGAATTTGCCTGACTTTCTAACTTTTCAGGTACGCATTTCAATTATCATTACGTAAGATCCTACAGTATTTACTCTCATGCTGAACTTGTCTTATAATATGCATAAATCCCCAACAAAATATTATTAGTATATACTCAAACACAAGATATAGCGCACGTATGAGAACAATATTAATCTTAAGTTAAATGTCAGCATGTTTAGTTATTTTGGTAAGACTTACATTTGAGTAAATATTTACTAAATAATTTATGTTTTAATTTTGTTCACAGTAGCCGAGGAGTAAGCAGATAAACCGCTCGTTAGCACAACCACATGGACAGTACATAATTGCAAGTTAACAAAAATGAGGAATTTGCTATGAGCCAAATCGAGACCACTTCTTGGACATTAAACAAGAATATACTATTAATTAGTTCTCTTCCCGTGGGTGTCGTAAGAGGCGACTAAGGGACAACATGATGCAAATACCATCTTTGCGTAGAGACGGAAAACTCGACATCAAACCTTATACGACTGCCTCATTGGTCTCGCGGCATAAGTGTGCGCGTGGGATCGGGAGGTCCCGGGTTCGATTCCTGGGTCGGGCAGTGTTATTGGGTTTTTCTGTCACGAAATTCTCAGTAGCAGCACGGAGTCTGGAAATGTGCCCGGTACGGCAATAGGCTCGCCCCTTATTACGTGGGACTAAAGTATATCTGGCGAAAAGTGGGTGTAGAAATACACTTCTGCGTACCTCTTCGGGGTTATAGGCGTGAGGCTATGTATGTATGTATGTAGTTTACTAAACCGAATACATAATTATTACTGTGAAGTTCACATTGTAATTGTAACAATCAAATGGCCTAACAGATGTTGATTGTTTCAACTCTACTTAAAATAATATTTTGTATCAGTTTTCATCATCTCATTACACTGAATAAATAAAATCGAAATGTGAAATTAGAGCTTGCCTTTTAATATACATACCTACTCTATTCTTTTAAATATCTATTGAAGTGGTCCAGCGGCAGTCTGGGTAACACTGGATCATCAGAATTTATGTTGGACTCGGTACCCGATTAGAAACGCGCTACGCTTATGTTAGCTCACACAATTGTATCACATCCTGCCGAGTTTGTGGTTAGTCTCCCTTGTAGAACGGCCTATTGGTCTAGTGGTACCTAAACCTGAGTGCTAAGACGAAAGTCATGGGTTCGATCACCGCCCAGGAGAACTCTTTGTCCGATGAGCAAATTACCATAACTATAATGCTCGTATGTGTATAAAAGCAATATTAATTATATATATTAATCAATTGTCTGCCTACCATGCCACTAGATTGTGCCTAGTTTGGGATCACACCCCCAGGTGTGGGTTGTCACAGAGAATTAATTTATTCTTATGTTTCTCTTCTTCACGGATATTTTTTTACAATTCACTTAGATACACCCGGTCTAAATGGTCACTAAGGACGAAAGGCGACACCCGGAGACGGAGAGTGGTTAGGGTACTAACCACTCTCATACTAGTGTGGGCAGGTGGTACTTGATGGGCGACCTTATAAGATAGATATTCTCTTAACAGGCTCCAAGGCCTAATACTTTTACTATATATGCAAAGTGGGCAACAATGATGTTTTTTCATGGCGGGTCTCGTTGCAACAAAGACCCGGGGCAGGTTTTCCCCTGATTATGCCTTTGAAAATTACACCAAGCGAATAGCTCCTGTGGCATTCCCTTCGCTCATTGGCCAAAACAAGCCAAATTTAAGAGCCCTGAACCAGCTAGTCAAAATAGACTGGCCAGAATCTAGGCCATTTCTGGGCTCTGACCGATTTGTCGAGAAACTCTTTTGCGAGTGCCTCTCCGCGGGGCGGGCAGAGAGGGTATGTCGGACTCCTCGGGACAGAACACGGGTTTACCGACTAAAACCACCACGATAGCCGCCTCAGCGCTCAAAAGAATGGGACACAGGGAACGCGGGAGTACTGCTCCTGGGTCCCGTTACGCTTTTCCCGTAGTAGGGCTCAGTCTCTGAAAGGGCTAGGTTGGTAGTGCCCTCCCTTCGCTACCTCGTACTGTGCGAGTACAGTGGTCCCTCGACTATCCGAGACCGCTGTCTTCTCGGGGTCGTTCGTGGTCGGGCAGTCAGATTGCCATCTCTGATTGCCCACGGCCCCAAGGAAGAGTCAGGCTAGCGGCCACTGCCACCGCCGCGACGCGCGACGCCGCCTGCGTCTGCGAGCGGGATCGGCTCTCTCGCGATCCCGCCCGGCGGCCTCCTTCTGGAGCATGACCGCTTCACAGAAGGAGACCACATCAGCGTCCCACCGGACGTCTTCCGTCAACATGGCCTGAACTACGGCCGGTAGAGAAAGAACTATTCGGCCCACAGATTACATGAAATTTACAATTCTGTGTCGGCACCGCATTGCGCTTCCCACGCTCGCACATTCAACTCGCTGCCACCCAGCCCTAATCTAAGAACTTAGGTCAGTTACCCGAGGTAGTGGGTTGGATTCCTAACACGACAAATCTTTGTATGATGAGCTACGCTTTTCTGTGTCTTGGTTAAATGAAATAATTACAATACCTATCTAGGTACTAAGGAAAAATAATTATAAATGAACGTTTATCAGTCGTCTACTTGTTGTATACAGGCGTCTGAGCGCGCACTGACCGAGAAGGCAGTCTTTTGGCTTAAGCCACCCAAAGAACCTATAACTGTGACAGTAAGTATTATGTGTATGGTATACGTAAATCCCATAATATTGTTTAAGCTTTTCGAAAGCGAATGTCTAGGAAGGTATCGCGTCGAGACGCGATACCTTCCTAGACATTCGCAAATAGGCTACATCTCGATGTAGCCTATTTGATGAGATGCCTTCCTAGACATTGTCATAAATATAGGGCAAAGCAAAGTTGACGCCAATCTTACAATAATGAATTCTACCGCAACAATAAGCTAAACCAAAGAGATATCTATAAAAATTGCCTTATGAAAGAATGTTGTTCACTCATTTAAGTTGCAATAAAACGTATTATAAGCATATGCCACTAAATTGATAAATAATACAAAATTATCTTAATAATTTTCTAAAATTTAAATATTATATAATTGCAAAGTTCGTCGATAGGAACTTTTGGTTTGACAACGTATGAGACGTCCGCGAACGTAACGGTTTTGGTTTAAAACATTGTCAAATAATAGCGCGATACCATGTAACAACGAGACTTCGCTCGCACGCTGTCACCTAGCTGTCACTGAACGTATCTGCCCTACAAAAACCAAATCGTTTACGTTCAAATAATTAGCACGATACGAAATGTGCATAACGTGACGTTTTCGGTTGAAGTTTGGTTTTGGTAAATACGTTGACGTTTAGCACGATTGCCCCCCGGACCGATAATCCGTTAGTACGTCGAGCGTACTAACGGATTATCCGTCGACGTCGCGTGCACCACGCACACAGACCGTGGTGCTCTGTGACCACGCACCACGTGAATTTTGACCTTTGAGTAAGGAATACAAATGGAGAGGGCAAATAGTAGGTACATATAGAAAAATTACATTATTCATATATATAATTATATTTAATATTTTTATAGACTCACGGCTGTATCCCCGGAGGGGTAGGCAGAGGTGTAATATTACACCCACATTTTGCCATGATTTTTTTTATACACATATATACGAAATCGACATAAAGCCACCAAACATAGTGCTGTTTCGTTTTGTCTTAGGGATATCTCTGTCAGAAAAAAGAGATAGCCATAGTTTACTGAATAAATTAATCATTACGATATTTTATTAGAAATGTAATTCGTGCCACTATCGCCATATTTTTCGCCAAGGTTTGTGGTACATCTGCTGTGAAATCGTTGTCTATCGAACATAATAATTTTGTTTTTGTGCATAAATATGTCTAAAAAACCGATATTGGCTCTCAGAGAATATTTTGTTACATGTTTCATACAAGGGTCGTCTTTCGCTTTGCCATGTTTGCCCACATTTGCATTATGGAATAAACTAATCTGGCAAAAGATTTAAACTAACAAAGGTAACTTACTACAATAATGTATTATTCTCCTCTTACCGGCTCCATATCGTTATCGATTACGTTCTGGAGAACAACCCAAATGGCAGCCATTTTATTTGCCCAACGTTTCGTAGGTGTGCACGCTAATTTCGTAGGTGTGCACGCTAAATTCGTAGGTATTGGACATACCATATCCATGTCATTCCCAGATCGGTGATTTTAAGATCGTAAGATTCCAGGGCCGCCAGACCTTACTTATTTTTTCAGAAACGAAATGTGTAGAATAATGTAGTGTTAGTATGTGCTATGAGTGTACGCATATTTGCTAGCTTGGATCGAGGGCCAATTTTTGGGTATGAGGTGCTAAAGGTCCACGGGAACAATTTCCATACATACCCATATAGAAAACATTTTGTATCTTGCTCTACAACTGTAGTCTGTAACCCCTTCTGTATCATTTGTATAAGTTTTGTAAAAAACCGTAACCAAATCGTATTATCGTCTTTTAACTTTGAACCTCCATACCTAAATAGGATATATATTTAAATAACGCTTGTTGGTTACTATAAAAAATCTTCGTAGTCCGACATATTTTTAATAGTCAAACTCGAATTGCAATATAAATACTGTTTTCACTTAAAAGTAGATAATTACTTAGCCGCTTGCTCTCTCAACATTTTTAAGTGCTTACTCAGCATGGACAAATTTCAAATGCGCGCCGCCACTTGAAGACGGGCGCGCTCAATAAATTAGTTTTTGTTCGATTGTTAATAACGTGAGAAGAGTGGTGTTTGATTTTTCTGCAACCTAATAAATGACTCATTCTAATGGTATGGAACAAATTAGCGAGCGGCGGTAACGTAAACAATGTCGTATTTAACGACTTACTCTCCACTTTTGTATATCATAATAAAAGTATCAGCTGAAAATTGCTTGTTTTTGTTTTTTCATATACCTGGTGATATTATCTATGTAATAAAATAAGTTATAGGAATACTTGCTTAAAAAATATTTAGATGTAAGCATTTGAAAAAAAATATATATATTTCGCTGACTTTGCATTCCGCGCGCGGGGCGTAATTATGGATTAAAAACATAATTGTAAACAAATTATGTAATTATATATATTTTTATGTTTTAATTGTAAATTAACTGATTAATTATGAAGTTACATAAAAAAAATATATATTGTGTATTACTTTAATTCTAGACAAAAAATTAACGTAATAACGGCTTTATTTTTTATTTTATGTAAAAAAGTTTAAATACATAATTACGTACCTATGTATATAAGGTTACATTTATGCATTGTATTATTTTTTTATTATGAGTATGTAATTAATAAACCTTTGATAAAATATATAATACTCATATTATTTATGAGATATTACTTATCGCAAATTTTGGCGGGAACTTCAGTTTTTTTTTGGCGGGAAAAAGTAAACACCTGTGCAGATTCCAATAAAAATATTTCTTATCAGATTCTTATCAGGATTGGTTTTTATACTTGGAAATCTAGTAGGAAAGAAAGTTATCTAGGTTTGAATCTGATATATAGCATAAAACGGTATTATAAAAAATAAAATTTAAAAATTGGCGCCAATTAAAAAAAAATCTTTGTTTTATTTTTTTATGTTTAATATGAAAATGTTTCTTTACATTATATTTATTTCCTCTAAAAGTAAATTAAATAACCTTTCTAACTGTGTATAATACTTATATACCTCCCATAATAAAAAACGACGAGGAATATGTCAGAAATATAAAATCGCGCTCAAAAATGGCGGGAAAAAAATCTAATTTTCACTTTATACTGCCCTTGCGTGGGCTTTAACCATATTATTATGGTTTTAATTTATATCATTGGAAAGCTCATTTAATTACGCGTCTATTGATATGCAACATACCGCAATCGGTTAAGTTATCCGAGTTCCACAAACAGATAAGTGCGCAGCGGAAAAGCGTGGGAAAAATTACAGTTTACGCGCTCATCTGTTTGTCCAAAAAAGGGACAATAGTCACTTTGCGCGGTCAAGCAGTTAGTGAGATTCTTGAGGTGTATAATTGACGCGCGACCGCGATCGCAGTTTACTACATATAATATAAAATCTTAATTTTAATCTGGGAAATGGCTTTACAAATATATTTTTACCTATGAATAGTACGGATGTATTTAAGAATATACCGGGTACCTATTGGCGATGCAAAGATTATCCGCGCACCTCTAACGGTGAATTTGGAAGTTGTCCGGGTACGACACTTTTGACAGCTTTCAATGCAACTTTGCTTCGAGGTTATATTCGTAATTGTATTGAACTGTCAAAAGTGTCGTACCCGGACAACTTCCAAATTCGCCGCTAGGGTCGCTAGTTAGAATCTTAGCATCGCCAATTCAAACAGTACATTTTCATTCGTGTAAAAACCTGTTTTCGTAAAATGTATATTGCAAAAAAAACGTGCAGGAAGATGCCGTGTGAGCCAAGCCTATGAAGATAGCTTTAAGATGCAGTGTAATTATTATATTGCAATGGTAACTAAATAACTTATAAAATAGACTCGCTACCGTGGAGCTAATTATAATGATAGCTATGAGCTCCATGCTCATCAGAGAGGTTGGACGTGACTTAAGGTTATATTTCTTTGATGCTCATGCTATAGTCTGTGGTTAATGTCATTTTAAATGACTTACGTCAATTGTCAAATGTGCCATCGATTGCGATATTTCACAGTGAATACAAACATTAATGATAATTCATTAATATTTTCTGATAGTTTTATAACCGACATGTATTATTTTATACGATGATTAATTACGATATTAAATTGTTAACATGTGACGAAGCCTTGCAAATAAAGAACAGTGACTTTAAAAGTTTTAAGTAAGTTTCGAAGTTTGTTTAAGGCTTTCATTTCTAAGAAAAGTGCATTGAAATATTTATTGATGAATTGAACTGATTAATCAGACAATACTATTGCATGCGCATTGTAAGCTCGTTATTATTGTGCAGTTTCATACCCTACTTTTACTCAAGTTAAAAACAGCTATAGAAGTACTAATAACTGTTTTTGTTGTCATTTTTTAGATATGAGACGAAGAAAAGAGTGGATGAGACAGTGTTTGATTCTGGTAAAAGGAGTTATTGCGAGAGGCGTGGTGGTTTATGGCGAGCTGCCCACCCTCGTCAATTGCGGCAGCTAGAGTCTAAACTTCGCGACAGGAGTATCATCACTTGTGAATGGACCACAGACACTCTAATCACGATAGTGTTCTCATCAGGAGTCATTGCCTACCTCACTGTAAAACCAACCACATTAGATATTACACAAATTTTATTTGATAGATATTTTGTTGGAAAGCTGTCTGGACAGACAGTTTCTAATGGTAAGTAGGTTTGTTTACTTCATGCGTTAATGTTAGTAAACTAATCTGCAATTCTAAGTAATTAATCACATGCATTTATTGCTACAATGCTTATTCAAAAATGTGTTAGCAATAAATATATTTTATTTTGCAGTTGCACTATGCAAATCATACATTTTACTTACACACAATGATCGGACAGCCACATTAGTGACATTTGGGAAAACCAATACAAGCTTGCCATGCCGTATAACTGATAGAGATCCCCACCTGCAGGTATTGAATATTTTTGTTTAACTACTCCCACATTTACTTGCTACTGAATTCAATATTCAATATATCCATTTTTTGAGAATTTAGATTTGTTTTTGACATAAGCTATGGAGCTTATGTCAAAAACAAATCTAAATTCTCAAAAGATTAGTTAGATGTGAAATCTGTAGATATAAATTGAAAAAAGTTAAACTGACTCAGCTAGTATTACTATAAAAAGGAAATTAAGTAAGGTACCTATTTAAAAATATATATATATATATATATTTCAGACCACAGTTGCTTCAGCTATTGCCATATTTCGCAATAAGAAACAAATTGCTTAAATTCATTCAATAGACTAAACAAAATTATGTTTATTTTTCAGAATATAGAGTTAGGTGGTAGCAGTCGTAGAACAGAGCGGTACATATCTAAGAGTGAAACAAGCAATGGAGCTAGAATGCTGGTTTGGAGTGTCACTGTGGCAGAGCCTGCACCATGGAGTCCCATTGTTGAAGACCATGCTAATCTACACTTATACCATATCAATGGGTAAAGTTATATTGGATCTGCATTGACTTGTCCATAAGTCTAAATATAAATAGTGGTTTAATCTTTTCACCACCATAGCCCATGACTTTCTGATATTGTGTATCCATAACCGGTATAATATGTCTTCATTATTTTTTGTTTTACATGTTGCCTCAACATAATCATCATTTTTATGTGTTGTGTTACATTTATTCATTCACAGCCATCAAATCAGTTTAACAGCCTATCACCAGTTAGAGAATGAGACATTATCTGCCGAGCTCTCATTTAAGGGTGACAATGTTATTCATATTGTGGAACAAGTCACATGTCATAAGGTGAGTTAATTAAGAAAAGTCATCATTCTTACTGTAACCCATAATTAACCAGATTTGCTTTAATATCTCTAGCAAAGTGGTAGAGATAGTCTATTTTAGGCGAGCAGACTAAAAGTTATTTCATTCACAGCTGGAGGTCCAGGTCTATAGGGATTCTTCAGTGGAAGATGCATGGGGGTATAGGGTAGTTTCCAGGGTCAAAATAATTACATTTTATTTAGTCCGTATTTTAGATTATTAAAAAAATATTGGACACGTATTTTTTCTTTTTTCGATTAAATAAAAAATAACAAAGATATAGACCATTAAAGTTACGTGTGACGTCACCCCGTGCGAAAAAATGCAGCACGGCGTGACGTTATACGTAACTTTAATGAGCTATATCTTGGTAATTTTTTGTTTAATTTACAAATAAAAAATACGTATCGCTTATTTTTGAATAATCTAAAGGACGGCCTTATAAATTTTTTTTCGTCAACTACCCTATTGGGGGTCTTTCAACAAAGAATACATATAAACCCACACCTTTCTCTATGAAGAGTCCCTGAGAGTAAAAGGTGGTTGCCTAAAAAAAATAATTCTTTGATTTCTTTACTGAGCTGCAAGTGAATTCATGCCATTTTCACATACATATGTCTGTCATTATATTTAGTATCTAACTGTTGTACATTGCTATAAATCTACAATTTTGTGCTTGTCACTAGCTGTAATTAACTTCAGTGAAAGCATAAAATTTGGCGCGTCCAAAATGACCTCTGTGTTACTTATTTGCCGATTATTACTATTCCAGAATGGCATCAACTTAGAATGGTTACGTTACGACGTGAGCAACAGTGAAGAGCGTGCGACAAAATTGTCGTGTTCCCGCGAGAGTGCGACACAAGTGTCTTTGTCGACGCCCGTGCGGGTCGTTAGACGGTCACCTTGCGACTCGCGACTACTCATCGCGTGTATCGACGGATCACTGCATGTCGTACATACTGCCGCCGGCCTTACGCATACTACGAGAGCTAGTTTTGTAAGTTACAGTAAATTATTTGTCAATTTGCTGCCGGTTTCAGTATACAATTTATCCATAGATTTGGACATGGGCGTCGCCAGGCGGTAAAGGGGGGCAGCTCCAAATGAGAGTAAAAATCCCTAAAATTTATACTTTTCTCAATACTTTTCCCATTTTCCATATCAACTTGCCCCTCCCCTACCCATCGGCTAGCGACCTTGCCCTCCTTTAGGCACTCGGCTGGCGACGCCCTTGGATTTGGATACTAGAGAATATTTGCTCCATACAAAATGTTAAATATAACAGAAACCGGCCATTAGGTGTAAGATCCTTGCAATAAAGTAAAGTATTGCTATAAGGTTGTTTTATGCACATGAAAGTGGAACATACAACATGTGTCTCTATCCGAGCAATAGGCTCGCCCCCTATTGGGGGCGAGCCTATTCCCGTTACCGGGCACATCACCAGACTCCGGGCTGCTACTGAGTATTTGGAAAAATCCAGTAACACTTTTGCCCGACCCTGGAATCGAACCCGGGACTTCCGATCAGCAGTCGCATACGCTATCCACTGGACCACGGAGGCAGTCCTCTTGTAGTTGGTTAAAAGGATATTTTATACCTGGCGCACCATTTTTAGGAATAAGCAAACATACTTTATTTAGTAACCATATTTTTTGCTTGTTTTTATGCAGATAGCAACGGAAATACGCTGGGCTGGCGAACTGATACTAGCGGCAGAAGAAGGCGGTCGGGTGCAGTGCTTCGACCGAGCGCTCTCGTTATTGCACCATCACTCCAAGTGCCTCGAACTTACGTCCTACTTAAGGTATGCCTAGTTGCACAATGTAAAAAGTTTACTGTGAAAACAGTATACATTGTTACTCGGAATATCATTGCTTTCTTAATATAGTCAGGCCAATGTACCTATGTATGAGGCCATTAAACGAATTTCAACTTTGAATGACATCAACCTAAATATACATTAGGATTTAGGTATAAAGGTTTTAGGTGAAATTAATGTCTGAGTATGCAGAATACTCCATTTTAAATCTTCTTATCCAAATTCCAATTGCACTATCCAAATACAAATTAAAAAGAAAATCAACCACACTGAATATTTTCATAGTTTTAAATACTAATAGGGTGCATAGGATTCCCACCAAAAACTTAGGGTCCCAAGCCAACCTCACCTGCAAGTGGTGCACCTGCCGAACAACGGACGAGGCTCTGGCAAACAAAATATCCCGATAAGCGGCAATAGGCTCGCCACCTATTACGTGGGATCAAAACCCTGGCGAAAAGTGGGCGTGTAATATGCCTCTGCCTACCCCTTCGGGGAAACAGGCGTGAGTCTATGTATGTAAATACTAATCTACAATTTTTCAGGGATACACGACGGATGCAAGTGCTAGCGACTAAAAGCGCGCTGAATGGTCCTGTGATATTGCTGACGTTTTCTGGAGGCCCTCTAGCGTTACTCCATATTACTCATCCACGGCTAATAACGGTAAATACTTATATTATTATAATGTTGTTTCCCAAATTTGTAAGTGCATTTCACCAGCTATGTGCTGACTATTATTTTGATGACCGCCAATAGTCTCTTAGCAGGCTTGGTTACACTGCCAAATAAGAGAGGCCTACGGTTAACAGTGTGCTACGAAAGGCTGTATGATAATACCAGTCTAAAAAATTCTTTGACAGAATTTTTATCTAAAATTCTTTTTTCCCAGATAATGTTTTTGTTAGGATATTTTTTGTTTACCGTTGCAGGCATGGATACGTACAAAAAGGTCGCCTAACGCTGTAGCTTTGCTCCGTGCCATGGACTGGGAGCGGGAGGGCACTGAATGTCTCTGGGCGATGAACAAGCTAGTCTGCGAAGCGCTCAGGAGTAAATCTGGTGAGTTTCAGAATGTATTCCCAATATCAGTTCAACAGTTAGATTTTATTGGGTTAATTTAAATAAGGCTCAACTCACACTGGCACAGAGTCGAAGCGCCGCGATGCGTCATGTTTTTTTCCGCCTAAAGCATATTCATCTCTATTATCTTCCTCTGTATATATAAAATCCTTGCGTTACTGACTGACTGACAGACAAGCTACAGCCAAAACTATTAGGCGTAGGAAGCTGAAATTTGGCATGTATGTTCCTTGGGGATCGTAGGGGTGCACTAAGAAGGGATTTCCCGAAATACCCACAGGATCGATCAAAACAGATAAATTAAAAAAAAAGTGCAGGTGTAGCTGCTGGCTTCCTCTAGTTACTTTTAAAGTTAGAGGGACACACACACCCATGTTACCACTTTGGAACCGTATATCTTTCAAGCGATTGACTTTGAGAAACAATGGTTTTAGGACCTCAAAATATTTTTTAACGATCCATTTTCCACATCAGTTCCATGTATGAAGATTCCACATTCCCTTTATATTCAATATTTTTTATTTTCTATAACGTCGTAAAGCGGTTCACAGAACACATCTACCTACCAATTTTTTAATGTGTAAACTGAATAGTTTCGGCATAAGGTGGCTGTGATATACGGATAGACTGACAGACATAGCGCGTCTATAAGGATTCCGTGTTTAGCCATTTTTGACTACGGAACTCTAAAATACTGTTTACAGAAATGTTTTAAATACTTCTTGCGGTTATGTTTCTTATTAGTCCCTATGAACAGAATTAAAATGAAAATTACTATCGAACGATGAAGGAGTTTTGTGTTACCCCGAATTTAACGTGAGCGAAGCCGCGGGCTAGTGTATTTATAAATAATGAAATGTGAATGTGACGTCACAAATTGTGACGTCACATTCACAATCTAACTATCATTCGCTAACTTGCGTTAAGGATCATTTGTCTCCCACACCTCACACCATTGAAACACTTCATCAATTTGGCTGTCCTAAATCAAAACACAGTAAGTTAAAAGACATTTTTGTCGAAATCAAGATTTTTACACCATGCTTTTAACACAGTAAATGCCCACAATATGTAAAAACCCTTTTTTAGGGTTCCGTACCTAAAAGGTAAAAAACGGGACCCTATTACTAAGCCTCCGCTGTCTGTCTGTCTGTCTGTCACCAGGCTGTATCTCATAAACCGTAATAGCTAGCTTCGATACCTACCTATCGATACCTTTCAAAATAAATAATTAAATAAATAAAAAAGTAAATAATACAGGGGGCTCCCATACAACAAACGTAATTTTTAAGCAATTTGTTACTCGATCTTAATAAACAGGTAGAAACTTAAAAAGTATTTAAGTATACATACAACGAACGTGATTTTCTTTTATAGATGATGGTACGGAACTCTTCGTGCGCGAGTCCGACTCGCACTTGCCCAATTTTTCAATAAAGCGTACTATCGATTTGGTTTACTGTCGATGTAGCATACCCTCGTTTAGTGTACTAACGATGAAGCGTGCCAACGATTTGGGGTACTGTCGATGTAGCCTACCATCGATTTGGGGTGCTGTCGATACATTAGCCCGTCGATGGAACGTTTTCGATACAGCGACCATCATCAATCATTATCATCATCAAATAATAAAGCCTCCATATGGGAACCCGGAGGAACTCTAGGTGGTATTAAATTACACAGTGTTTTACAATAGCTAATTGAGTACGATTTCGTAGATATCTTTTTCTCACAAACACACTAATGGTTCGTGAATATCTGTAATCAATCATCGAAAAACATCGTAATCTATGAGATCAAATGCCTTGTTAAAATCGGTATACACTGCATTTACTTCATTCCTATCATCCGTAGTTTCATCTATATCTTATTTTTGCGGTAGAAAATCATATTGTGCGCTGTACAATTGCTGCTACACATGCCAATAAAGGTCTACTACCATCGGTTCTAAAAACTAATCCAGTGACAAAAGAAGTGAAATCGGTCAATATATCACAATTTTTATGGATCGGCGTTATGCAAGCTATCTTCCAGAGACTTGGATACTGTTCGGAGTGCTCGTCTATCGATTGTGGCAGTATTGGCGATGCAAAGATTATTCGCGCGCCTCTAGTGGCAAAATTTAGAAGTTGTCTCTGTACGACACGTTTGACAGCTTTCAATACAACTTTGCTGCGAGGCTATGGTGGTTTTTGTATTGAGAGCTGTCAAAAGTAGTAGTGATCTGTGAAAGAGTAGTACATGGACGACTTCAAAATTTCGCCGCTAGAGTCGCTAGTTAGAATCGTAGCATCGACAATAACAGTTGTATTGTGTAGTGGTGAGCGGTGCGGGCGAGGCGTGTGCGCAGGGCGCGCTGGGCGCGTTCCTGGCGCCGCGCGCGCCGCACGCCCCCGCCGCCAGCAAGTACGCGCCGCACGTGCACGACCTCGCCAGGAAGTTCTTCCACCATCTGCTCAGGTACGTGATAGTATTTTGAGATAGCTTCAGATTTCATATGACCACATTTTCAGAGATGCAGCTTTAAAATTAGCGGCTTATCAAGCATTTCTTACACGGATTTCTTACTACTGGTATGGCTGGCACTAGAGAAATTTCTAAGTTTTCCACTAAGAAATTTTTCTCTTCTGGTGCTTTATTAGGAATATAAAGTTACCTTTGTCATAATCTTGATAATTGATGTGTTGTAGGCGCGGTCGGATCGAGAAGGCGCTGAGCCTGGCGGTGGACCTGTCAGCGGGCGACCTGTTCGCGGACGTGCGCTGGGCGGCGCGACGCCGCAACCTGCCGCGCCTCGCCGACGAGGCCGCCGCGCTCGCCGCCCAGCACGCTCAGCACGCGCCGCGCTCAGGTACGTACTGTGTGACGTGCGCTGTTAAATACTAGCAAAGGGTCTAAAAGACAAAAAATCCGGCTCGAGGGACCAAATTAAATTGGTACTAAGAGACTGGAATTATGATACACCGCGTACGCAGAACGAAGGCATTTATTATCCTGGCTGCTAGCGAAACCATACCGCGACTTAAGCGGCAGGGCACACGGCCATCTATCGAGCATGAGTATAATATTAACACTAAACACCATATTTGTTCAGAACTTGGCCTAGATAGTGGGAAAAGTTTGCAGACGACAGTGGAAGCTTGGATAACATCCACTTCTCTAGGTCAAGCCAAGAATTCTAACATATATTACTGAGATTCTCAGCGATGAAATTAAAAGTACAATTACCTGGTATCTTCACTGATGTCAGGCCTGGAACTAAGTTCAACACACACAAGACTAAAATTGACCAATATTAGCTGGTGAATTATCTACTTAGCCTTACCAAACCTCCAAACGATGTCTTCAGGACAGGGCACGAGGCACGTTGACACACAATTTTTGCAAATGTTCAATATGTCACTAATTAATTACAAACTTTGCCAAAGGTCAAAAGCGGCAATTACAAGTATGTGCTAGACTATTACACAATACTATTCGCGAAGCTGGTTTTAACCATGTGCTTTTCAAAAGGCGATATTTTACGAGAAGACATCCAACGTGTTAATTTTTCAAGGCAAGAACAAAGAGTGATGTGTCATCTCACAGTATCACCAGAGTCAAAAAAATTACAATAGACAGACATAAAATGTTACTAAACTGATATTCTCGATTCATCATATTACAATATAGAGTGTCCGTTTCGATGGCGCGGCCATGACGTTATTTTTTTTTAAAAATGATAACAAGATTTTGTAAAAATTTGTAAAAGTAGACTCCCAAAACCATAAATTTGTCAAAGCTATGGTTAAAAAGTTATAAGGGTTTGAACGTGGCCGCGCCATTGAAACGCTCCGAACCGCGCGGCCACGGAGATCTTTAAAACTAAGCATTGCAGAGACCTGAAATTTTGGTAAGTAACAGATTGAATTTGTAAAAAATTTGTAAAAATATAGAAAAAATTCCTGAGCTTATATTTTAGGAGCTGTGAGACTAATACGCCATGGCCGCGCCATTGAAACGGTGAAAAACACATTTTCGCCGATATCTCGATGAAAAAGCAACGCAGACGTCTGAAGTTTTTTGTAAAACCCAGATTTGAATTTGTCAAAACCTGTAAAAATAAAACAAAATATCCTAGGTTTATATTTCAGGAGCTGTAAGACTAAAAAATACGTAATCTACAGCTCCTGAAATGTAAACCTAGGGTTTTTATGCGTATTTTCACCAGTTTTGATAAATTCAGATCTAGGTTTTCAAAAAACTTCAGAACTCTGCGATGCTTTTTGAGCGAGATATAGGCCATTACATATTTTTTTACCGTTTCAATGGCGCGGCCATGGCGTATTAGTCTTATATCTCCAGAAATATAAACCTAGGATTTTTTGTTTTATTTTTACTAGTTTCGACAAATTCAAATCCAGGTTTTACAAAAAACTACAGACGTCCGAGTTGCTTTTTCAGCGAGATATCGGCGAAAATGTGTTTTTCACCGTTTCAATGGCGCGGCCATGGCGTATTAGTCTTATAACTCCAGAAATATAAACCTAGGATATTTTGTTTTATTTTTACAGGTTTTGACAAATTCAAATCAGGGTTTTACAAAAAACTTCAGACGTCTGCGTTGCTTTTTCAGTGACATATTGGCGAAAATGTGTTTTTCATCGTTTCAATGGCGCGGCCATGGCGAATTAGTCTTATAGCTCCAGAAATATAAACCTAGGATTTTTTGTTGTATATTCACTAGTTTTGACAAATTCATATCTGGGTTTTACAAAAAACTTCAGACGTCTGCGTTGCTTTTTCATCGAGATATCGGCGAAAATGTGTTTTTCACCGTTTCAATGGCGCGGCCATGGCGTATTAGTCTCACAGCTCCTAAAATATAAGCTCAGGAATTTTTTCTATATTTTTACAAATTTTTTACAAATTCAATCTGTTACTTACCAAAATTTCAGGTCTCTGCAATGCTTAGTTTTAAAGATCTCCGTGGCCGCGCGGTTCGGAGCGTTTCAATGGCGCGGCCACGTTCAAACCCTTATAACTTTTTAACCATAGCTTTGACAAATTTATGGTTTTGGGAGTCTACTTTTACAAATTTTTACAAAATCTTGTTATCATTTTTTTAAAAAAATAACGTCATGGCCGCGCCATCGAAACGGACACCAATATAGATCATAGACAATATTACTATTTCAAACAATATTATATGGCATCTATTGCAATGTTTGCATTTGTGTATATTTTTGATATTGTTACGAATGGCGATATTTGAAAATAACGCCATCTATCGGAATGAGAGAACTAGAAGAGAATGGATATATCGGTAGTTTAAAGGTATTTCATCTACTTCTTACTAGATGGCGTTACTATTTGCTTACTCGAAGTATCGATTATTTATTTATTTCTATCTCTTATAACTATTATTACAGGTAATTAACCTAATGCAATAGCAAGACACTTAAAATTATATTTAAAACATCTTATAAAAAACAAAGAAGATAACAATGAAAACAACAAAATAAAAATATTATATAACAATGAAACAACACTGTGAAGTGAGTAGCACAACAAAGCTAGAAAAGAAAATACTAATTATACATTAATCTCCCTTATGCATCCCACCACACTATTAATTATTCATAGCATAACTTGTGCATTAGTAGCTTTGTGAATTCACACCATTGACACGTAATGATGTCAATATCATCATGTATGATGTTGGTAACCCGAATTGCTCGGGTAAGAGGAGATTTGGCGAGCAGATTAGTTCTCGCTGTCGGTACGGTCACGGTGGACGACGTGGCCGCCAGACGTAGCGGTCGGGAACACAAAAACTTAAGTGTTGTAACACGCCCGGATTATGCTCAGTGCCACGGAGTAATTTGACTATATACTCTACGAGTGTGAATTCCCGTCGCACCCTCAAGTCATTATACCCGACCATGCCAAGTACAAATAGAGTGGGGTACATCAAGGAATAAAACGGATATACCCCATATAGTTTCATGTACAGGTGGCGCGTGAATTTGTTTTGTCCAACATTATAGAGTATTTAGCTTCATGCGGTGCCCATATGACAGCGTTATGTTCCAGCTGACTTCTGACAATTATGTTTCGACTGTTACGATAACATTTTCGGGAAGACTAGAAATGACTAGTTTGTTATCCGGCCGGTATAAATACCGCGCGGACAGGCGAATCGGGACACTTCAGTTCTAATAACGGAGCGATCAAGATCAGCGAAGGATTGGAAGAGTCGGAAGTGTTTAGTGGTGTGAAATAGAGTTTTTATTAGTGTTGTTATGAAATTGAGTGTTTTTGTGCGTTAAATAAAGTGAAGTTTTAGTGGCATTGGAGTTTAATTTATCACCGAACCCCAGCTCGTAACAAATTGGTGTCAGAAGTGGCATAAATTATGCCGAAAGAAGAAACTGAAGGAGTGCGTACCAGGAACCAGCGCCAGCTAGACCTGGACCAGAGACGCTTCGGAGACGTTCCTTCTCCATCATCTGGTGGACCAGGCGACTCCGCGGCTGCAGTGGAGCCTGCAAGCGCCACACACTCCCTGACTGTGCCCGACATCGCGACTCTGATGGCGTTCATGCAGGAGCAGGCCCGCCGTCAGGAGGAGCAGACTCGCCGTCAAGAGGAGCACGCGCGCCGCCTGGAGGAACAGCTACAGCGCGACAAGAAGGAGCAGGCTCCCCGTCAAGAGGAGCAGGACCGCCGTCAACAGGAGCACGCGCGCCGCCTAAAGGAACAGCTGCAGCGCGACAAGGAGGAGCACGCCCGCCGTCTGGAGGAACAACTGGTACTCATGAAGGACCTTAACGCCGCAGTGGGGAAGGACTTGAAGGCGGTCAAGGAGGAACTCCAGCAGCACGAGGCCCGTATCAGCGACATTGAGAAGCGTGTACATGACCACCACGAGACCTGTGTTGCTGAAATGGAGAAGAAATTGCGTGGGCTAGAAGTGACATCAGCGGCTGTAGCGCCCTCACCTGGTTGGTTTAAGGTTCCACCATTTGATGGCTCGTCATCGTGGTCTGCATACAAGGTCCAGTTTGAGGCCGTTATGCGAGCGAATGGGTGGAACAAAGAACAGGCTTTCACCGCCCTAACCTTGGGCCTTCGTGATCGGGCCTTGACGGTGTCGGAGGCGCTCGGGCAAGACGTCTCCTATGAGGCGAGATACGGTGACGCGCACCTGGAACACATTTATCGTGCCCAGCTTAAGAACAGGACACAACGGACCGGAGAAACTCTGCAGCAATGGGCTCTAGAGATGGAAAGCCTGGTGAGGAAGGCATACCAGTCGTCGCCTGCGCTGATAGATGGGAACCTCGTACAGGCATTTACCGATGGGATCCGTGACCTGGAGGTTAGAACAGCGGTAAGACTTGGCCATTTCAAGGCCCTCAAGGAAGCCTTAGCCGACGCTCTGGAGGTGGAAGCAGCGCGTCACGAGGATCGAACTTACCGTATCAGGGATGGTGTTTCTTTTCTTCACCTCGGTGCTACAACTGCGGGTAAAGATGCCATATCTGCTTGAGCTGCCCAAAGCGTAAGTAGCATGGTGAAACCCTTTCTCCCCCAGAGAGCTCACCTGACGTACCTATCTGGCGGCGAGAGCAAGGCAGCGCAGATGCTCTGACGCGTAGGCCTTACCCCGCCAACGCAAACACTGTGCAAGACAGGAAGCAAAGAAGGCAGCGTTAGTGAGGACATTGAAGTCCGATCTGAGCGACGAATGGAAAGAAGCTTTGCAGAGTGCTCAGCAAGACGACAAGGACGTACAGCCGATTCTCGAATGGAAGAAATCAGGTGCTCCTAGGCCCAAATGGAGTGATATCGCAGCAATGAGCCCTATCACCAAAGGTTATTGGGCACAGTGGGAAAGCTTGGTTGTCCAGGATGGAGTTCTGTGCCGCATATGGAAAAACGCGCGCGGTAACCAGTGCCATTTGCAAATGGTAGTGCCCAAAACTAAGGTGCCGGAAGTATGGCTCTATCACAATGGTGCTTCGGGAGGTTACATGGGTGTTAAGAAGACCCTTACTAAGATCCGAGAGCGGTTTTATGGGCTCCACTGTCGGGATGACGTCGAGGATTGGTGCCGCAAATGCACAAGTTGTGCGGCTGTGAAAGGGCCACACACTCGAAGCAGAGGTGCATTAAAGGTGTACAATGTGGGAGCCCCATGGGAGCGCATAGCGTTGGATGTCGCTGGGCCGTTTCCTAAGAGCCAGGACGGAAACAAATACTTCTTGGTTGTGATGGATTACTTCACGAAGTGGCCTGAAGTGTTTGCAATCCGAAATCAAGAAGCTACGACAGTGGCCGATAAGCTGATGCATGAAGTCTTTTGTCGGTTCGGGGTGCCCTTGGAAATCCACAGCGATCAAGGCCGGAACTTCAAATCTGAGGTGTTCGAGGAGGCTTGTCACGTGATCGGCGTGATGGGTCTCTACTAGATGGCGTTACTGTTTGTTTACTCGAAGTATCGATTATGTTTCGACTGTTACGAGAACATTCCGAGAATGATCTCGTAACAGTCGAAACATAATAGAAATGACTAGTTTGTTATCCGGCCGGTATAAATACCGCGCGGACAGGCGAATCGGGACAGTTCAGTTCTAATAACGGAGCGATCAAGATTAGCGAAGTATTGGAAGAGTCGGAAGTGTTTAGTGGTGTGAAATAGAGATTTTATTAGTGTTGTTGTGAAATTTAGTTTTTCGTGTGTTAAATAAAGTACAGTTTTAGTGGCATAGGAGTTTAATTTATCACCGAACCCCAGCTCGTAACAATATTTATGACAATCCAAAGGTGCGTAGTGGGTTGCTCTTTCCTTCCATTACTATGATTTCAAATGAATACTAATCTAAGGCTATTTAACTTACAGACTCAGAATGTTCTGGATCGTGTTCCGGCTGCAGTTCACACTCATACTCCGAATCGGAAGATGAATTGAGTGGCGCGTCCGAAATCATCAAAACCAGGCCACCGCCCCTACCGCGGGTATCTCTCCCAGACATACCGACTATGATGCAAGTTCCCATCACTCAAGCAGAACCTACATCAACCAATAGCATACGACCTAACTTGCATCAGTATTTAGAAAGGGACAACACTATTTGGACCACAAACGTTCGTGATAATTACTCCCGCCTAGATTACGAACGAGATTATCCGAAGCCTATACGGAGCGCTCAAAACGTTCGATGGCACAGCATGGATGTTTTATCCAACTATAAACCGCCTAAACATGGATTGACGACGATAAACGAAACTCCTGTGAAACCTACTCATAGTATAGTAGACATTATCCCTAGGCCACATGACGATAGACTAACCGCCTCACATTTTAAGCATCTATATCAAACAGAATTGAGGGAAGAAGTGACAGAGAGAAGTAATACGTTATATCGTTACCAAAATAATAATAACTATCATCCTGGTCCGAGTCTGAAAGATAGGACGTATAGACTAGATAATGATGTGTTTGAAAAGCAGAGCAGTCGTGTTGGCGAAAAGAATAAAGTGAAATTCTCTGATACTGTTACCATCGCTGTAGTTTCGGTAAGTCCAAGAATTTTTTACTAAATTTATATGTTGTTTTTTTTTTCAAACACATGACACCTTTTAAGGTTTTTAAGATGAAGAATTCGATCTTTCAACCGTCGATACACCCTCAAATGTTGTCCTCCAATATATCAGAGACCCGTGCAAAAGACCAAAATTATAACACTAGATTCGCAGTCTGCCAAAAAGTCACTTCTTTTCTTATTTACTGAGAGAACTTACATTGCTTGATCTGAAGAATGAGCGCGTGTATTGATTTCAGTCCAAGAATTTTTCACTAAATTTATATGTTGTTTTTTTTTTTTCAAACACATGACACCTTTTAAGGTTTTTAAGATGAAGAATTCGATCTTTCAACTGTCGATACACCCTTAAATGTTGTCCTCCAATATATCAGAGACCCGTGCAAAAGACCAAAATTATAACACTAGATTCGCAGTCTGCCAAAAAGTCAGTAAATATACTGAGAGAACTTACATTGCTTGATCTGAAGAATGAGCGCGTGTATTGATTTCAGGTCTTTCATTTGTGGCTTCACATGTAAGGAGTGCCGTAACTAGTTTTTCTTGATCCAGCTTCAATAACTGCGCTGTTAAATGTTTATTATTGGGACGCTTTTGCGCCCTCCAAAGTCTACTCCACTCTATGCCTAGGCACCGGCAGCACAGGCCTAATTACGGAACGGAATCTGAGGCTATCAATCTTCTTTTAACTTGATTTCAGATGCGTATTCTTACCGCCGGATTCAAAATCCGATCTATCCATAGATTTGGAGATTAGAGATGTATATTTTAAATAAGCTCCATACAAAATATGTCAAATATGTATCTCTAATATGATAATATATTCGGACCGGCTGTTACTAAAATGTATAATCCATTATAGCGCGTGCAGCAAGACCCGGAGGCGGCGCGCGAGCTAGCAGCGAGCTTGCCCATCACGGCGCCGCACAAGTACCTCGCCGCCTTCACCCCGCAGCAGCACGCGCGCCCGCCGTCCCCCGCCGCCCCCGCGACCCCCGCGCACCCCGCGACCCCCGCCTCCCCCGCGCCCGGTACTACGCTCGACTACGTCGAAGTGTGACGCATCACGCATGACACCTCACTGACTATGCACCCCATCTGTGTGAGCACGCCTTTATTGCACGATCCCTTGGAATTTGTTGCGCGCCTCGCCAATATTTTGTTATCAATCTAGATTTTCGTTCTTTTTTCGTGCGAGTTTGAAGACTTTGTAGAATTTAGGAGCCTAGTCTGAGTCTACATTCGATTTGAGTCAATCGTTGTCGGGAACAATTGCCATATTTTTTAAAAGCGGATCGTAACGGTCGTATAGAGTCGGTATAGAGGCCTCTAGGGGGCGCTTTTAAAATGTTTATGAAAATTGTGCCCGTTGACAATCAAACACGATCTTGCTTATACATCTGTAAAAGTTGTACGCACCAAGCTGACAGTTTATTTCGAGCACTATTTTGATTAAATGCATGGAATATTCATACATATTTCTGGACCCCTACTGCAACTAACTGTACATCTGCTGTCTTCTGTTGCAATTGCAACATCGTTTACTTTCTCGTAGTCGGCTTGATGTGCACAACGCTACCTAAGCGGCCGTTCCGGCACGATTGACCATCGTCGAAATTCAGTCATTCATTTGCTTAAAACTTCCACGCAGGTCCCACATGGTGCTAAAGGTATGGATACACAAAAGTTTGTTGTATGCAGGAAACATAATGATAAGATCGTTTTAGTTAGTACCACGCTATCCAATTGCAATTTGACAGACCTCATGTTTGTTTAAAGAATATTATTGACTACTCTCAGACTCATCGTAATCCAATTTGGTTTATTTGTATTGTATTAATGCTGAGAAGCTTTATATGGATAAAAGTCTTCATGAGCATCTTAATTAAATTAATTAAATAAACAAAGACTGTCTCATGAATAACGAGTAGTAATGCATAAGCCACGACAAGGCTCTTCATACAGTTCTCCATATAACTATTGCATAGGGTCATTATGTAGCACATCAATTGAAAGGAGAAGTCTTTCAAAATATACCTGGGGTAACTGGCTTAATACAATGAATTGTATCTATCGTACCTGCATGGGAAAGCAACCAATTTTATGACATCATATCACTTCTAAACTTCTATCGTGTTATCATCACATTTTGGAAATGTAGAAATTCTTTACGAAAAAATCGTTTAGGATATTTGGCTATGTAACTGAGATTTACTTTTCTAAATTCCATTTATTGAAATTCAATGCATTATAGTCATTGGATGTTGGGATTTTTGTTGTAGAAATACATGTGGCATGACTTGTGTTGTGTTTAATGAGCATGTATTTTATTTATTTCGATTGCCGCATGAGGAATAATAGGCTAGTTGACGAAAAATAATTTATAAGTCCGTCTTTTAGATTATTCAAAAATAAGCGATACGTATTTTTTTATTTGTAAATTAGACCAAAAATGACCAAGATATAGCTCATTAAAGTTATCTAAAATACGGACTAAATAAAATGCAATTATTTTGACCCTGGAAACTACCCTATTATGTGTTTTAACATAAATTATTAATTAAATTAAATAATATTTTCAGAAAACGCTCCGCCCAAGCCGCCGAAGATCAAAGTTGTCCACTTCGGAATGGTATAAAAAGACTGTGCCACATTCCATGATAATATTGTGCAATCATAGTGATTATGAGTCCGTCCAAGTTTATGTAAGTAGCTTTTAGAATATTGTTATACTTTGGATAAGAATTTGTTTAATTAATTATAAGTGATATTTTTTAATGAATTACAGAAGATATAATACTCGTGCCTATGATCTAGGTGCTTAGTATGAATTTGGCCAGCGAAGCGTTTTGAGTAGGGTCTAGCCAAATGACATTCGCTTCTGATTTCTACTTTCGCTAACGCTTGGTTGCTATTGCACTTAGTGATTAGCGATATCGCTAATCGCCGAGTGCAAGTCTTATGTTGCTATGGCAACCAAGCGTTAGCGAAAGTAGAAATGAGAAGCAAATGTCATTTGCCTAGACCCGCTGACACGATCTTGACTAGAATTATTGGTCAATCAGTGCGCTAAAACGCCGATAGGATCGAGCTTAGACGCCATGTTCCTAAATACATACTAAACCCCTACTGAAACAAACTGACAAAAGTTATTATGGCTACTTGTGGTTGTGATTATCGAATGTCAATTTTATGTATGTATGTAATCAAGTTGAATTGTTGAAGCATTTATTTTACAAGAAGAGTAAACTATTTTGTAAATACAATATCGTTTTATTGTTCTCACTAGTCATAATTATAGTTTCTAATCTTTGGCTGAAAATCACTGCAGTGTAAAAAGTTAGGAATGCCCTAACTGCCTTAGTGCGTATCTACACACTGCGTCAGGACAAGCTATACAGTTGGAGTGCGATTTTAACACTTCTTTCTTACGCTAAAGAACGGTACAAAGGCCGAGAGTCTTGCGATTTGTGTACTACGATGTATACAGGATGAATAAAATGACCCTTAACGATAACAGAAATCCCATATTGTACCAATCATTACGAACATTTTTTACTTGGGCGCCATACCTAGGAAATTACTGGTTTATTGAGGCTCAAAGTCCCGTTATTTTTTTTCTAATTATTGCACAAGTGTCGAATGACAAATGTAAACTTTCTTACAAATAAACATAAACAACATGGTCAATATTTCCCTGAAATAAACGGCTTTAAAGTCCACTAAACGCAATGTACTTCTCGCGACACAAGGTCACGCACACAGGCGAAGCTAACAGCAGTAACAGCCATAGAGCCCATAGATAATATAATCTTTATTCTATGGTAACAGCTGAGTGTAAGAGAGTTCATTGCCTTTGTCCGGGCGTCCACGGTGTAGGTAGTGTACGACCATAGAGATATTAAGAATAGAGTGGCAGAGTGGGGCCTATTCGTGTCCGCCAGTGGGAGAGAGAACGCAACAGTTGAGGCCCCCTGCATCTCTCTCTAACAATACATGCACAACATCAACATAACGCAGTGGCGTGCTACCTGTAACTATTATTTAAATCAGTTTATTAGTAATAGTAAGGTGGCTAGTGGAGAATGATTATAAAAGGTTGTCACGCAGCGTGTAGGCAGGTTCGAACTACGGTGCGCACCACGTTGGCATGTTGCCGTGTCTACCACTCATAAATATAATAATAATTGCTATTTACAGTTTTAGCTATCACAGCACTATAAAGTAACGGTATCAGCTGAGCAGTAACCCAGGTCATCTCAATATCACTATACCTACTAAATCCTCTCGTCTCCTCCTTGCGTCTCTGCGGGCTACAGTTAGAGTGCGTCAGGTCACACTCTAACTGTAGGTCAGAGACGCAAGTCATGCCAGCCAAGCCATGGCCACTGGCACCTCGCCAACTGAAGGGAAAGGAAAAAGATGATACTATCCACGCCCTGATGAGACAAAATTGTGCAAATACTGTCTATCTATCTATCTAAACGTCACGCCTGTCTCCCATTGGGGTAGGCAGAGACTATGGAACGCCAAATGCTCCGGTTCAAACATACCTCTTTCGCTTCTTCGACATTCATTAACCTTGTCATGCATGCTCGTCGGTTACGTGTACCTACTTTTGATTTGGCCCTTCCGCAGTACGTCACCAATTTGGTCGGCGTAAGTCCGTCTTGGGCGTCCTCTACTGACATCTCCATGCATTCTTACTCGATACACATCTTTTGTAAATCTCCTTGCATCCATCCGTTCCAAATGTCCAAACCATCGCAATATACCTTTCTCAATCTTTGACACTACAACTTCTTAGACCTACCTTTAGGTATATATAGTTTGGGGTCTCTTCACTCGAAGTTGTCGACAAGTACGTATACCTGGGACAAATGATCCAATTGGGTAGTTCCCACTTCGAGAAAGAGGTCATTCGTCGAATCCAACTCGGTTTAGCGGTGTTCGGGAAGTTAGGGCACATCGTTAGGGCATATCTTCACGTCCAATATCACGCAGTGTCTCAAAACGAAAGTCTTTGACCAATGTGTGTTGCCAGAGTGATGTCCTACGGCGCTGAGACGTGGTCGCTAATTATAGAATCCGAAAGCTCGGGGTCACTGGATGGAGAGAGCTATGCTCGGAGTTTCCCTGCGAGATCGAATCAAAAATGAAGAGATCCGCAGGAGAATCAAAGTCACCGACCTAGCTCTCCAAAAAGCTAGGCTGAAGTGGCAATGGGCAGGGCACAAAGCTCGAAGAACCGATGGCCGTTGGGGCAGGCGGGTTCTAGAGTGGCGACGACACGTACCGGACGACGTAGCAGGGGTAGGCCTCCCGCAAGGTGGACCGACAATCTGGTTAAGTTCGCGGAAAGTGGTTGGATGCGGGCGTCCACGTCTTGGCGTGTATTTTGCGTGCGGGTGGGAATGGTATCGTCATTCCAGCCATCCCAGCTCTTCGAGGAAGGCCAGCAGACTTGATGTGGCCCATTGCTTCCCTCAGGGTGCTGTGTCTTGTCAGGTACTGCTGCCTGTACTGTGCGACTTCAGGGCAGTCGAGGAGCAGGTGGGCTGCCGTCTCGTCTGCTGCCATACAGGCCCTGCACAGCGGGCTGTCGGTGATACCTATAGTAAATAGGTGTTTATTAAGGAATCCGTGTCCTGTGTAGGCGGCCGTGACTGTCCGCAGTTGTTGTTTGGACAGCCGGAGGATTTGTTTAGCTATCTTACCGTCTACTGCGGGAAGAGCCTCCTTGGCCTACCTACATGTTTCAATACCAACCCAGGACTGGTTGTGTTGGGTCCTGGTCCTATTTCTTACCAGGTTGCGATAAAATCCAGAAGGGAGGGGAATAATGGGCTCGGGTCCCACCACCTCTAAAGTGGCCCCTCTTCTGGCAAGTACGTCGGCTGCGTCATTCCCTCTAGAGCCACTGTGGCCCTTGATCCATTGCAGTGTTAATTTGTTTTGTTTACCTACCTCTGTTAGTTTCTGGTGGCATTCAAGCGTGAGCGCCGAGGTGATAGTATGTTTTTTGAGGGCTGAGAGGACTGCCTTACTATCTGAGAGGATCCTAATGAATCGTTCCCTTACCTCACGTGCCATGATTGCTGTGGCAGCTAGGATTATGCCAAAACATTCGGCCTGGTAGACCGTGTTGTAGGCTCCCAGCGGTGCTGCGATGTTGATGTTTAGGTCCTCGGAGAATACTCCTGAACCCGTACCTGTATCCGTCTTAGACCCATCTGTGAAGATCGTGAGCTCGTTGTGATTAACCGCTCCTTCGTGTAGATCCTCGTACAGTTGGATTTTGTATTTCTTGTCGAACACAAATTGTTTCGGTATTTGGTCACCAATGGCTTGTGTGAGAGGAACTTCTTTAAAGAGTGTATTTAAGTTGCTAGTGTGCGGTGTGTTGGTGTCTTTCCAGAGCTTCAGAGCTCTTAGCCGGACCGCCGACATCGTTGCTTCTTGTTGTATAAACAGGTGCAATGGGGGCAGGTCCAGCAACACTTCGAGTGCCGCTGTAGGTGTAGTTTTCATGCAGACCGTGGACGCTAGGCATGCAAGTCTTTGTAGCTTTTGAAGCTTGTTGGCGGCCGTTGTTAGGTTGGTCCGAGGCCACCACACTACTGCGCCGTAGCTTATCATCGGACGTATTATTGTCTTATAGAGGATAGAGGAGGCCAGCAGCTACGCCTGCATTTTTTTTAATTTACCCGTTTTGGCCGATCCCGTGGGAATTTTGGGAAATCCCTTCTTAGTGCACCCCTAAGGTCCCCAAGAAACATACATTCCAAATTTCAGCTTCCTGCGCCCAATAGTTTCGGCTGTAGCGTGTCTGTCAGTCAGTCAGTAACGCAAAGATTTTATATATTAAGATAAGACAATCTTGGGGGATAGGCCCCAGCGTTTGCCTATCATCTTCTTGCACTGCCAGAAGACAAAGTTGGCTTTGTTGAGCTTATTTTCCATGTGGCTGTTCCATGTCAATTTGCTGTCGAGAGTGACACCCAGGTACTTGACCTCGGTAGACAGCTTAAGCTCTGTATTAAATAACCTGCGCAGTCGGTAAGTGCCCAGCGCGCGTTTGTGTGTGAACATAACTAGTTCGGTCTTGGTCGGGTTTACTGATAATTCGTACTCATTACACCACCACTCTACTATGCATAGCGCTTGTTGGGTTAGGTCGTACACTGTACTGGTTACCTTACCTGAGGTGAGTATGGTTAGATCATCTGCATAACCTATTGTGTGGAAGTCTCTCGCGTTGAGTTTGTCTATGAGTTCATTGATGACTAAGTTCCACAATAGCGGGGAGAGTACACCTCCCTGCGGGCACCCTTTAGTTATCAAGGCTGTCTGAGTGTCGCCGTGTAGGCGCACTACCCTTTTGCTGAGCATGTTTTGAATCCACTGTATGAGCATCTGATCCACACCATGTCTGGCTAGGGCGTTGCTTATGCTGGAGAAGTTTGTCTTGTCGTAGGCTCCTTCTATGTGGTGGTGGAAGGTGCCCAGGCAGATGCTTTTTTGTTGTATAGCAGCTTCTATCTGGTTCACGACCTGATGTAAGGCCGATTCCGTCGATTTCCCTGAGCTGTATGCATGTTGGTTGGCATGTAGGGGTAGGTGCTTAAGAGCCCCACTTTTTAGTTCCCTCTCGCAAAGCCTTTCCAAGGCTTTAAGCATGAAGGAGGTCAGGCTTATTGGTCTGAAAGACTTTGCATTGGTATAGTCTGTTTTGTCTGGTTTTGGTATGAAGATTAGTTTGACTTCCCTCCATTTCTTCGGTACATATCTGAGGGCCAGGCTAGCCCTCATGATTGCCAGGAGTCTTTTAAGGATAGGTTCCCCTCCCCATTGTAATAACCCTGGGAAGATGCCGTCCAGTCCGGCTGCTTTGAAGGGATGGAAGCTATCGATGGCCCATCGGAGTTTTTCTTCTGTGACCACGTTGTTTGCGTGTCTCCATTCGTGTTCGGTCGCCACTGTTGGTGTATCGTGCCACGTTATTACCGGGGTGAGGACGCAGCTTGGGAAATGTGTTTCGAGTAGGACGCGTCTTGTAGGTTAGGGGTTTACGGAGAGTACCTGGTGCAACCGTTGGTTGCTGAGCCAGTAGTTTCCTTACCCGGTTTGCTTGTTGGCAGGATTCAATGCTCCCACAGAATTTCCTCCATCCCATGGTGCGTCTGAATCTGAGGCATTTCCTGTAGTCTGATTTGGCCGCTTTATAAGCGTCCCAATCAGCGTCCGCGCTTGTGTTCATTGCCCTATTTAGAGCCTTTCTTACTTCTTGCGCTTGCGTTCAAGCTCAGCGCCCGCTGGTTTCCAGGCAAGCTGCATGGTAGCTGTCTAGCATCGACTGCGTCAGTGTGCATACCTACTCGTCGATCTGTTCAGTGTCACCCAGTACCGTCGGCGTAGCGGTAAGGGTAAGTTTATCTCTAAGTAATAGGACATACTTTGATTTGTCCGTGTTGTGTGGTTTCCTGCGAGGCTGTGTGGGCTGTATATCGACTTTCATGGAGAAGCTGATCCATCTGTGGTCTGATGCATGATGCCTCCTTTGAGACGTGCCATCCCTTGATGCGTTTAGCCGCTCCTTCTGTTGCGTGAGTTAAGTCGATAATTGTCTGACTACGTTTTGTGACGAAGGTGGGCTCCGTACCTGTGTTTAATAGGGTAAGATTAGTGGTGAATAGGTATTCAACCAGTGACTTACCTCTGTTATTGTTGCAGTCCATGCCCCACATTTGGTGGTGGGCATTGGAGTCCGTCCCTATTACGACCTCCGTATTGGTTCTCTCGCACTGGTTAACCAGACGCGTGAGGTCGAACGGAGGCGGGTCTTCAGCCTCGGGCATGTAGACCGATGCAAAAACGACCGCTATACTCCTTGGCTGCTGTATTATTTCAATTTGTATCGCTGTGATGTCTCTGGAACAGAACTCCATTAAAGCTTGGGCTCTGATGTTTTTAGTTGTAAGTATACAGTCTATACAGACTTCATCCCTCTGGCTTCCCACCCTCCATGGAGCCCGCATCTGGGAACGTCATACCGGACGTTAGGATTACCAGAGGGATATAGGAACGCGGGGCTGGTTTACAGCACGACTTCGGGCGCCCGCTCGGGTCAACGGCCTGAGCCGAGTTACCAACTCTAGCCGTTATCCTTCGCTTGCGCCCTCCGTATAGCCTTCACCTACCACATCAACAGCCGAAATAAATTCCAACTGCTGATGTGGACCCTACGTCCCTAGCCTGTGGCCCTCTGACGGGACACGGTGGCCATTTCCCCGCTGCGGCTCACAGCGGGGGCTACCGTTTAGCGTGAAATTGGGACCAAAGAGGGCGTGTTGCCTCACGGTCACATTACCGCCAGCGCCGCTCGGCTCAACCCCCCAGGACTCCGTCATCCCCGCGTACGGCGCTCGACTGAGCAGGTCCTAGCGCAGGTGGTCAGGGCCATCCGGTGCAGGGAGTGGCGAGGCCATTCGCCACTCCCTGCACCGGACTCGTAGGGAGTAGAAGTCAGTGCAGTTCAGAGGTGTTAAGTATGAGTTGACCTGCACGGGCTTCCGCCCTACAGTACCATTTGTATGCTTGTAGGTGGGTATGTTAGTTACTACAGAATAGAAACCATGACTTCTGGTTTAGCACTAGAGCCAAGAAATACTAAATAGTAGACATCTTATAATAATTCCATTTCAAATTTGAATACTCGACCAAACATGATGCTTGACCATGCTCGAGCTTGCAAGTAAATGTTAGAGTATGCATTCTACATGTGCGAGCGTGCTCGAGCTAATCTAATTGGAATAATCAATTTGGAAAATGTCTACACAAGAATGTTCTTACTGTAATGTTTGACTGTACTAAGCTACATGTGAAAAAGAAACAAATTTTAGTGATGTTACACTTTTATTAATTTGGTCTTAATTGTTAATTGCAAAATAAACAGATGGGAATAGTAATTTGCAAGTAAATTTGGATTTAATCCTTCAGCTTCTTCTTGGGGCGGAGGTTGTTGGTGTGACCACACTTGGTTTTGCGGCAGTTGGTAGCACGGGGGTGAAGGCGGGCATAGCACTTACGGCAGATCATTTTGTCACAGTTGTACTTCATAGCCAAGATACGGAGAGAAGGCTCAATGGTACCTGAAATACAAGAATACCAGTTTAGCGATGGGATAAACCATACTTTCTTCAAACCGGGTAAACCGAATCAACAAAATAACCAAACCGAGTTGCAAACCGGTTTACACAAACCGAATCGTTTGACCTATGGCGGCTATAGTCATCGGGTCATAGATTACGACGCGCGACGTTTAGTTCGATTGGCAAAAGTCACTTGGTTGCGTTGTTGAATCAATTTCGGATATAAGTATAATTAGAAACTGAAAATCACAAATTAAAGCAGTAAAAGTTCTCTAACAAACGTCTTATAACTAATAATCACTCAACCAAATACATATTCAATACCTATACAAACTAAAAAATACATCACCAACGGACGCATTCGGTTAACATTATAAACCGAGTTGACGTGTGACGTAAACCGGGTTGATTCGAGTTACGCTCAAACCGAATTCATTCGGTTTGGCCAAACCGAGTTGACCATCTCTATACCAGTTACGACAAAATAAATATATTTAATCTATTAGCCTAAAAACCTAACCTAACCTAAAAATTAAGAATTTTGTTGTAGTTTTTTTTATAAAACGGCGTTTCCGGCAAGAAAATCGTATTGCATAGGTATGAGAAGACCCTCTAGAACCCCCTAATATCCTCACTTTTCGTTCATCGAGGCAGCAAGTTTCTAAACTTTAACCCTTCCCAATACATATGTAAGTCGCACAATGAAATATTTATTGGGAAAAGAGCCCACTCTGCCTGCACCGCAGGGCTGATCTACCTATTAAAAATGTCTGATTTGAATTAAATAAATTCGAATATTTTATTGCCTGAAACACTAGTGTCATTTGTTAAAAGGAAAGAATTACACATACCTCCTCTAAGCCTGAGTACTAAGTGGAGTGTGGATTCCTTCTGGATGTTGTAATCGGAAAGAGTACGGCCATCTTCCAACTGTTTACCAGCGAAGATAAGACGCTGCTGATCCGGAGGGATGCCCTCTTTGTCCTGAATTTTGGCCTTCACATTCTCAATAGTATCTGAAGCCTCCACTTCGAGGGTGATGGTTTTACCCGTGAGGGTTTTCACGAAGATCTGCATTTTAGAACTGAAAGAAAATAATAAATGGTCACACCAACGTCTGATGAGTCCGGCCGGAGTGAAAGACGAATGAAATTTTATAAAACAAGTGACAATCAGTGGCACGACATGACACGCCACGCGGATTTCAAATTTGGAACAACTAATGCCACGCACTAAACGTGCACGAGAAATTTTTATGAGCACAGCAACTTTTTACTACACAATCACTTTTAGCGAAACTGACCGAATATTTCATGATAATTCATGTTATTTCTCAAACTTACCTTCCTTGAAAAACGTGCTCAAAGTAAAAGAAATGTCAAACTCAAAAAGAAATATGGCTGACCTTTTCGTTCTGAATCAGAATGTTGGTACATGTCATAATTATATACTATGACAAATGGTTGGAAAAATGTTATTTAATTATCTATTCATTTTCATTATTTACTAACAATTTAAAAAATCTGTCAAGGCCTTGCCACACGGCACAATTTTACGTCCAACTTGACTAAATCACTTGAAGGCCTTGCCACACGGCACAATTTTACGTCCAACTTGACTAAATCACTTGATGAAATCATGACGTGTAGACGCCAGTCGTCCAACTCAAGTTCATCGGGTGGGCGGTACCACCAGATTATAACCAATCGGGTGGACGGAATGCAAATCAGTGATTTGATTGTGTCGTGTAGACGGGCAAAGCCAATTCGATTGAAAATTTGATCAGTGGTAAAATTGTATCGTGTGGCAAGGCCTTAATGAAATAGTGACGTGTATTCGCCAGTCATCCAACTCAAATTCATCGGGTGGGCGGTACCACCAGATTTTAACCAATCGGGTGGACGGAATGAAAATCAGTGATTTGATCGTGTCATGTAGACGGGCAAAGCCAATTTGATTGAAAATTTGATCAGTGGTAAAATTGTGTCGTGTGGCAAGGCCCATTTAAAGACTGGGTGCGAGTTCCTCATATGTTAATAACATTATATAACAACACGAAAGCGAATGATCATTTTATTTAAGGCCTTGCCACACGGCACAATTTTACGTCCAACTTGATTAAATCACTTGATGAAATCGTGACGTGTAGACGCCAGTCGTCCAACTCAAGTTCATCGGGTGGGCGGTACCACCAGATTTTAACCAATCGGGTGGACGGAATGAAAACCTGTGATTTGATTGTGTCGTGTAGACGGGCAAAGCCAATTCGATTGAAAATTTGATCAGTGGTAAAATTGTGCCGTGTGGCAAGGCCTTTATGAAGGCCGCTGTACCGAGTTAAGATATTTTCACTTTTAAATTTCTATATTTTATATGGTTTTTGTACATATTATTTAGATTAGACATAATTAGATTAAGCTTCATTTAAGTCAGATACCTACAGGATATTGAAGTTATTGAAGTATATATAAGTATATATATATTGAAGTATTTTTAACGTTTAAATTTGTATTTTTGGTGATCAATGCTGGTTGTCCAATGGAATATTTAGTGATTAACGATTTTTATTTCTTAAGACAACAAAATATATTATTGCGCTGCGAAAATAGTAAAACCGGTGGTAGTTTTACTGTTTTATCAATAAATCCAAATAGATCTCTAGTGACGCAGCAGCGTTAACTTAACCCCTGCGGCTGAGGTTACGTCTGCCAGACACCTCAAAATAAACTCGTCAGTAAAATAATGATATAATCATTATCTTTATATGATGTACATTATATTTCATTGATATTAGATGGACAACAACCACAAGATTGACCTTCTAGGAAAAAGAAAGGTTGCTGACGACCATAATATACTGGAGTGGCTGGAAGATAACAACAACTCACAGTTCAGTGATGTCGACGATGACGTTTCCACAAGCAATTTTTGTCGTTTATTGGATATAGCTGGTATAAATGCTTATATGCTTTATAGAGAATAGCAGGCAAATTGAGACGAGCTGATTTTCTTATGTGCCTTACTACCTTGCAAGAGAATTAGTGCGGCCAGCTCTAAAGGAACGAGTCAACAATGATAGGCTGCTTAGAGAGCTATATTTGACAGTTTGCTGTATTTTGGGACAAGACTTACCACCTTCTCCATCACCAAGTGACCCTGGCACATCATCGGCAAGAAAGTTATGCCGCATATGTTGAAGTAAATTGGAACGCCAAACAAGATTTACATGTTTTGTCTGGACAAAACCAATTTGTTTACAATGCACCGCTCAAATTTGCGCTGATTGCAAGACTAAATTTTGAGATTGAATCAAAAGAAAAATGCTCTAAGGATTTTTTGTTTTATTTTTTTCTGTTAAGTTTGAAGCCAGAAGAAGGTATTAATAAGTATATTTTTTGTGTTTATTGATTTTTATAATTTTCACAACAGCTCTGTCCAAAGATACCTTGATTTCACCTTGTGATTCAAATATAGTTCTATATTCTTACATTTGTGTTTTAATCTGTTTTTTTTAATGTTTAATATTAAAAGTACATGTCTATACATAAATACATATTGTTTCATTATTGAATTTATAATACCTGCGATACATTAATTGTATTTTATTTACACGTCTCTTGGACTACTCCTCAGCAGAATATTTACATAAATGACACCTCAGTGGCAGAGGGTAAAGGCCTTGCCACATGGCACAATTTTACCACTGATCAAATTTTCAATCGAATTGGCTTTGCCCGTCTAGACGACACAATCAAATCACTGATTTGCATTCCGTCCACCCGATTGGTTAAAATCTGGTGGTACCGCCCACCCGATGAACTTGAGTTGGACGACTGGCGTCTACACGTCACGATTTCATCAAGTGATTTAGTCAAGTTGGATGTAAAATTGTGCCGTGTGGCAAGGCCTTTAACTTATTTGCTCACTTATTGTTTCGAATAAAATAAATATACAGACAAGTTTATTTCCGAACGGTTAGGTTTTCGGTGTGTTCGAAAACCATATCTATAATTGAATATTTTCAACATTTTCTTTTAAAATTACTCTATTATGTTACAAAGCATGAAAGCAATTTTACTTTCATTCTATAGGTGAATAAATATAACTTGAAATATTTTAACATTATTATAGAAGCCTTCTTTTTTACCTTACGGATTGCGAAGTTGACACTCACACATTCTATTTATTCCGATCAATGTTTCAAAACGCATCCGATAAAAGTACTTGTTTCGTAATCGCTCGATTTTCAGGCACTTTGCTGAACATTATTAGAATTTTCAACAAAAATGTACCACCAAATAAGCAGAGTTACCGGCAGGCTGGTAGCCTCATCACACTTGCAAAGCCCACTTTTCCCCGTTGTGAGTAATTACTACTTATTTACATGTAATATTTGGTTAACTTTTGTACCATTATCTTAGAAAGATTTTTCCTCATAGGCACCAATTGCTCTGCAACGAGTAGAGCCACCAACCATCCAATACAACACCAATCAGTTGTCTACTGTTGCCGAGGCATGCCCTGCCCCGGGTAAGAGGAACCTGATTCCTGGCACCAACACCCCCTACCCCCCTGTACCAGAGAAGATCCGCAAGGCACAGCAACAGTTCCAGGTAATTATTACTACTTTTGTGAAGCTAAAACTGTCAAGTGTTATAGGTTTTAGAATAGAAGGCCATACATTTAAAAAAAAAAATGTTATTATAAAAATGTACTTAGCCCCTCCAGCTTAGCATGTTGTGATGGGTCTATGTTATGCTATTGATAAGGATTTATCTTTAATTGGGAGTTAACTTCCCTTGTACTTACTAACATTATGTTTAAAGTTTGCGATAAAACCGAGAATGTGAGAATTAAATGCATTTCATTAATTTAACTGCACAAATAGGTGCTTAATTTAATCTCTATCATAGTTTCTCTATCTCTATTAGAATCAATAATACCTGGATGACCAAGCTTAGCTTGGCTATTATTTTTTGGTATTTTGTCAAATTTATCCTAGCTAGATCAATTTATCTTCCATGAACCTCCATACTAAATGTCATGTTGGAGATGTTGTCATATTTATCTAAAACTAATCTTTTGACTATATTAGACTAGCTTTTCTAATATCTAGTGGTCAGTGACATGTAACTTCTGACTCAAAAGTTTGTGAGCTAGGTTAATGCCCGGCATAAATACTTGTATGATGCATATTATTGTTTGTTATGTAATTATCCGTCATTTACCTATGATGTGAATGTATTTAGGAATGTGTATGTATTCGTTTCATCAATTTTAATGACCTGCTTACAATCAGATGTCTGTGTGAGATGGTCTAAGATCTTGTAGCATTAATTAATTCATCTGTTCAATGTACAAAATACACATGATCATAGCTTAACATCATTGATTTGTGTTATCATATCAGTATGAACTTGTTATCAGTAAAGGTGTTACATTAGTAGTACTCAAACCAGTTTTAAAGATAAACAAACTACCCAGGTATAATACATACATACACATACATACATATTGTCACACCTTTTATCCCCGAAGGGGTAGGCGAGGTGTATTTCTACACCCACTTTCCGCCAGATATACTTTAGTCCCACGTAATAAGGGGCGAGCCTATTGCCGTACCGGGCACATTTCCAGACTCCGTGCTGCTACTGAGAATTTTGTGACAGAAAAACCCAATAACACAGCTCGACCCAGGAATCGAACCCGGGACCTCCCGATCCCACGAGCACATTTATGCCGCGAGACCAACGAGGCAGTCTACTACTACTAAACCAAGAATGTGAGAATTAAATGCATTTGATTAAGTTAACTGCACAAATAGGTGCTTACTTTAATCTCTATCATAGTTCTCTATCTCTATTAGAATTAATAATACCTGGATGACCAAAAAGTAGATGATCAAAATCAGAAATCAAATATTAATGAACGGAGTTCGCGTCAGAACTATGTGGCGTCAAAGTAAATCAAAAGTATGTGATTGTAAATTATACCAATCATTTGCTACTAGTACAGCTGCCATATATTCGTGATCAGTAAAATTCATCAATATTGTATTCTAAATGCAAATTTATATTATTGTACATGACATCCGAATTACAGATTGACATTAAAGAGTTCCAATACTTGGATTTTTGCACTATTCCAACAGAACTCTTCAGAGAGGTTGGACTATTAAGGTTATATTTCTTTGGAACTCTTGCTAACAGTGTGACAAAAGCACGAAGTTAATATAAATAATGCCCTTAAGATAAAATTATCAATCTACCTTCTGGTTACACAGACACAGAAAAAGTACAATAAAAAAAGAAACAAAACGCAAGGCATAGCATTAGCACAGTCTAATAATATCTTTATACTGTGGCATTAGTCTGTGACAGATAGGGACACTGTGTACTGTGACAGATATATTGTAGCCGACTAGGCAAAAGCAATCATTGAGTTATAATTTTGTATCGCATCAGCTACTTTTGAACATTGACATAAATGCACAAACATGCAAAGATAATAATATTTATTGAATTATCGTTTTGTATCACATCAGTTACTTTTAAACTTTTGACAGAAGTTACAAAAAACAAAATACATGAGAGATGAAATTTGGCATAATTATATTAACACTTTGAAGGACAGTAAACGCCTATAGACGTGATAACAATAAAACTTCAATTGTGTCTCGTTTACTGTCCGTGAAAGTGTTAAATATACAAAGACTGCCTCTGTGGTCCAGTGGTTAGCGTATGGGTCTGCTGATCGGAAGTCTCGGGTTCGATTCCCGGGTCGGGCAAAAGTGTTACTGGGTTTTTCCAAATTCTCAGTAGCAGCACGGAGTCTGGTAATGTGCCCGGTAGCGGTAATAGGCTCGCCCCATATTACGTGGGACCTAAAAGTTCATCTCGAAATATGAGTAATATTGCACCTCTGCCTACCCCTTCGGGGATAAAGGTGAGTCTAAAAAAATTACATTAAATATGCAATTTTTTATTAAATTCAGCTGTTTTTCCGTAAAATATAACAATTTAAATTACTGGGGTAATTAAAAAATAAGTATGGATAAATTATTTGCCTCATGATAACGTGGCCTCAGTTTCATCATTTATATTTGATTTTAACTGTTGACTAGTTTTGAAAATTTTTTTCACTTCTTAGTTCTGATGTGAATTGAGTTTATAACTTTTGGAGTCAAAAGTGATCACGAATATATGGCAGCTGTACTAGTAGGAAATGATTGGTATCATTTACAATCACATACTTTTGAATCACTTTGACGCCACATAGTTCTGACGCGAACTCCGTTCATTAGTATTGAATTTCTGATTTTGATCATCTACTTTTGCTGTTGACTGTACCAGCATATATGTAAACTACATGTGTGACCATGTGTTAGATTTTTTAACAAAATCTGAAAGGGGCAGTTAAACAGGGAAATATGTTTTTAGAGAATGTTATATTGGTACTTAGGGCACCATAGTATTATGTAACACGCCCAGTGAATGGTTTAGCATACAATGTTGTTTTCAGAAACATCACATTATTTACGTGGAAAGGTGGCTTTGGAAGATTAACAATAAATATTAATGTGGTGGAGAAGGCATATTGGGTCAGTCATCTCGTAACCACGTCTTATGTTAACCATGCTGAAATATCTGTTCTAGAGATATTCAGATAAATTAGACATACTATGCATTTCGACGACGATTTCTTTTTAGGCCTCGCACGCACTAGCGATTAAAGTTGGCCGATAGTTTGATCGGTCAGTTGGATCAGTACAGAGTTATGGCAGTGCGCGCACTTGATCAAATCTTCAAGTGCGCGCACTGCCATATAACTCTGTACTGATCCAACTGACCGATCAAACTATCGGCCAACTTTAATCGCTAGTGCGCGCGAGGCCTTATGTACTAGCTATAGGGACAATGATAGGTGTTATACAGACATGTATCATTGTCCACATAGCTTATCATACTATAAAACAGTTATACTTTCTAATAGCATAGGAACAGACAACGAATAAGAAAAATCAGTTGGTAATGTAATTGTTTTCGTGTATTTCAGAAAGAGGATGATGTGCCAGTGTTCCTGAAGGGTGGTCCCCTCGACGGTATCCTGTACCGCCTGACTATGGCTCTGTGCATTGTTGGCCTTCTCGGAGTCGGCCACACCATCTATGGCCACGCTGTACCCAAGAAGTAATCACATATATTAATTTAATTTCATATGTTATGTATTAGTCGCCTGTGTTACGAAGTGTCTCAGCACTGTGATTAGAAAATAAACGATCGCAAACCAAAACGTTATTTGTGAGTTTTTATTTATAAGTTTTCCCTGAACTGGCGGAAAGAGGAAATAATAACTAATGTAAGCAGCAACAGCCTAAAGAGGAGACTAATCACATAGTCTGCACCACTGATTTTTTGAAACGGCAAAATCAAACACGTAAACAAACATGCATTAGCGTAGTACCTACTGCATACACCCGGCAAGACATGCAAAAAGCCCCAGGCCCTCGCGTAAAACCTCGTTCGCCAGTCACGGCTGCTAAAAATATCTACCCACCACTGCCTAACATTTGATAAGCGAGCAGGTCCATGAGGCCATAAAATAAATTTGCCTCGCGTCCTTAGGTAGTTCTGCCACTTACTGCATCTCTGCGACTGCCTACGTGGTGGATATACTTATCTCATGAGCCTGTGCAGTGTGCACAGATTACAAAGATAACTTCTGATGATGTACGGCGTACGTCGTCGTACTGATTGGTTAGCAGTAGCACCGTCTTCCTTGCCGTGACGGGGCGGCGGCTCTTCGTACGGGGCTCAAGCACATCTGAAATAGGCCACCCAGTAGATTTTTCTAGAGCCTGTGAGGCTACTTCGAGTGTACAGATCAATGGATCGCATGCTAGGTGACCACCACTGAACGTTACTAATGTTATCGTGTCCGTTTCGATGGCGCGGCCATGACCGTTTTTTTTTTTAAAATGATAACAAGATTTTGTGAAAATTTGTAAAAGTAGACTCCCAAAACCATAAATTTGTCAAAGCCATGGTTAAAAAGTTATAAGGGTTTGAACGTGGCCGCGCCATTGAAACGCTCCGAACCGCGCGGCCACCGTTTCAATGGCGCGGCCATGGCGTATTAGTCTTATAACTCCAGAAATAGAAACCTACGATATTTTGTTTCATTTTTACTGGTTTTGACAAATTCAAATCAGCGTTTTACAAAAAACTTCAGACGTCTGCGTTGCTTTTTCAGTGAGATATTGGCGAAAATTTGTTTTTCACCGTTTCAATGGCGCGGCCATGGCGAATTAGTCTTATAGCTCCAGAAATATAAACCTAGGATTTTTGTTGTATTTACACTAGTTTTGACAAATTCAAATCTGGGTTTTACAAAAAACTTCAGACGTCTGCGTTGCTTTTTCAACGAGATATCGGTGAAAATGTGTTTTTCACCGTTTCAATGGCGCGGCCATGGCGTATTAGTCTCACAGCTCCTAAAATATAAGCTCAGGATTTTTTTCTATATTTTTACAAATTTTTTACAAATTCAATCTGTTACTTACCAAAATTTCAGATCTCTGCAATGCTTAGTTTTAAAGATCTCCGTGGCCGCGCGGTTCGGAGCGTTTCAATGGCGCGGCCACGTTCAAACCCTTATAACATTTTAACCATGGCTTTGACAAATTTATGGTTTTGGGAGTCTACTTTTACAAATTTTCACAAAATCTTGTTATAATTTTTTTTTAAAAAAACGGTAATGGCCGCGCCATCGAAACGGACACACGTTATCAAGGTGGACTGTAGTTTTTATATTCCAAAGGAATGAAACGCCTGGCTTGATGGTGAGTTGATTTAATTCAATCTTGATCAGGATCGGCTTGTTGCTTCGGATTTCTTGAGAGAACTACTGCTGACTGAACTGAACTATACGGTGCAACAAACCGTCCTGCTTATGTTCTATTTTACAGGGTGCAAGTAGAGAGTGGATGTGAGCGCAACGCATTCGGTTCGACCAATCACAGCGCTTCGTCTGAGTTTTACTTGTGGTGGCGTTCGGACAGGTTTCGACATGTTCAAACCTGTTCGATCGTGCTCGCGTCCACTTTACATCGTCATGTTTTGATTTCTTATTTACTATGGGATAATAAAACAGCCTTAATCGAATAACAATAAACATTTCCCTACTCTCAAATCGTTTTTATTGTATCATCCTTATATCTACTTAAGTCTACTTATATATTCATATTTATTTACATTATTTATGATCATTACTTAATTGTATTACAAAGCTACGACGTCCGTAACATCCTCCCCCCGGCGCAGGGCTACCGTAGCCTTATCTTCCACGCAGAGGACGGCGAGCTTCGTCGTGGGACGCCGTAGGATGCCCGCTGTAGTCCTGACGTCGGCTGATCGCACCTTGCCGTCTGGACCGACGTACGTAGTCTCCACGACGCTTCGGGGCCACGTCCCTCGTGGCAGTGTGGGGTCGATGACGACAACCAGGTCGCCAACGCGCAGAGGTCGTCCTCGGTCGTCGGATGTCGTCCCTGGGCACCAGCGTCGGCAGGTATTCATTTACCCAGCGTCGCCAGAAATGGTCGGCGAGCGCCTGGGCAGCTCTCCACTGTTTTCGGCTGACCTCCTCGCAAGGCCCAGTATAGGGAAGGCCTGAGGAGGTCCCGATGAGGAAGTGGTTCGGAGTCAACGCCTCCGGATCCTTGGGATCGACGGAAACGTGGGTGAGAGGCCGAGAGTTTATAGAGTGTTCGGCCTCTACCATCAGGGTCAGCAGCACTTCTTCTTTTAGCGCCCGCTGATGCAGTGTCGCCCCCAACGCCGTTTTGACAGAGCGTACTAATCGTTCCCACGCTCCCCCCATATGCGGCGCCCCTGGTGGTATGAACTTCCACTTCATTCGGTGTGAAAGTCCGAAGTGGACGAATTCTTTGGCCCATTCTTCATAGGCCGTGCGCAGTTCTGTGTCTGCTCCTCGAAAATTGGTGCCATTGTCGGAGTACATTACTCGGGGCCAACCTCGTCGTGCTGCCATTCTCCTTATGGCCATTATAGCCAAGTCGGTCGACAGACTCGCCACCAGTTCCAGGTGAACTGCCCTGGTCACCAGGCAAGTGAACAGTGCTCCCCAGCGCTTCTCGTGTCTTCTTCCTATGACCACTGTCATTGGCCCAAAATAGTCGACTCCGCAGTGAATAAAGGGTCGCTGCGTCTCTGTTAGTCGTTCCATCGGTAGGTCCCCCGTGACTGGTTTTACTGGTGTCGCTCTTCTGATGCGGCAAAGTTGGCATCGCTGCGCTATGGCTCTTACTGTAGGGCGCAGATTGACCACCCAGTACTTTTGCCTTAAGTCGTTGACCACGCGTTCGTTGTCTGCATGGCCGGCCCTTCGATGGGCGTCTTCTATTAGCAGTCTGGTAAACGGGTGCTTGCCGTGTAATATGACCGGCTTCTTCTTCGTGTCTGGAACCGCAGCGTGCCCGATCCTCCCTCTCACTTTGAGAATCTGGTCTTCCAAGTAAGGGTCCAGTTTATACAGGCTACTGGACTTGGGCACTTGTCTTCCTTTTTCCAACAGTCTTATTTCTTCTGCGTAGTCGTCGAGCTGCGCTTGTTTCACCCAGGTCTTCCCAGCCTTTTCTATCAGGTCGACGGTCATCTGGCTAGCTCGATTTTTGTACTTTTCCTTGAAGAGAAAGAGTACCGCTGTAGTTCGTATCAGCTTCTCATATGAGGAGAATCTGCTTATGTCGGGCAGATGACAAGCGTGTTTCTTTTCTGTGACTACATAAGTCACTTCTTCCTCTTGGTCTTCTTTCCTGGCTTTCTCTTTCGGCCAGAGTTCTTTTTCATCATATAGAAATTCAGGCCCGGTGAACCATCTGTCTTCTGGTTTCATTTGTAGTTTATAATTAGGGCGCGTTGCATCATCTGCCACGTTTTGTTCCGTGGGCACCCATCTCCATTGATTGGCGTCGGTCAGCTCCGCTACTTCGCCCAAGCGGTGTGCCACGAAGGGTGTGTACTTGATGGCATCTTTTTCTATCCAACGCAGAACGGTTTGTGAGTCCGTCCAATACGTCACGTTCTTGGGCTTCGTTCTCTCACGATTGTTTCCGCCAGTCGTGCGCCGATCACTGCCGCTTGGAGTTCGAGTCGAGGGACGGTTACTGGTTTTAATGGTGCGACCCTTGCTTTTGCCGCAACCAGGCTCACAGTCACTCTTCCATCTGGTTTCAGGATCCTCCAGTAGGCGGTCGCCGCGTATGCTTGTTCGTACCGTCTCGCGTTGGCATCTCTCACTGAGTACGCGATGAACGGCGAACATGATGCCCCGAAGATCATTGATATCATCTTGTACTTCTTCGGCGGCTTATCACGCTCTTCGTCTCGCCAAAGAAACATTTGAGCTGCTTGGTCTTGTGGTCTTATTCTTACTTGGAGGAACATCTCTTGAATATCTGCTGTCACGGCTACCTGACGTTCTCTGAATCTGAAGAGGATTCCTGGTAGCGATTTCAGGAGGTCAGGTCCCTCTAGTAAGTGATCATTGAGGCACACTCCGCTGTATCGGTGCGCCGCGTCAAAAACCAGCCGCATCTTTACCGGCTTTTAGGGTTTACGACCGGGAAGTGTGGCAGGTACCATATCTTCTTGCTTCGTTCCTCTTGTCCATCGCACTCTTGGGCATAACCTTTATCGAGGAGGTTTCTTACTTGAGCGCGATACTGTGCAGCGAAATCCGAAGAGGCGTCCATCTTTTTTTCTATCATCTTTAGTCTCTTCACGGCACAGTGATAATTATTGGGCATCGGAGCGTCTTCATCTCTCCATGGCAGACCCACTTCGAAGTGTTCATCAACCTTCCTCATTGTTCGTTGGACCACGTCGATTGCCTTTTGGTCTTCTGGTCTGACTTTCTTTGCCAGGGAGACTCCAAGGGCATCAATCCTGAAGTGTGCTTTCACTATTTCTTCTACGCGCCGTACATCTTCTGTCTGTTTGTTCGCAGACACGTCGTAGATATGAAGCACTAGTTGACCCTCCTTTTGAGTCAACGCTGAGCGTGGCGCCGTCCCATGAATTACCCGTCCCAGTTGGGTATACGAGGCCGCAGGCTCATTCTTCTTGCCCATGCGTAGTTTTCGCGTCACGATCAGGTGCCAATTGTCCGCACCTATCAATACTTTCGGTGTGGCTTCGTCAAAGAATGCGTCCTTTTGCATGTCTCGGAGGTGTGGATATTTGATTAACATTGATTTATCTACTGTCTGACCATGAAGTCGTAGATCCTTCATCGTTCGTGCGCGTAATTCTTGATAGTCGCCGTTCTGACCACGAATTTGTAGTTTGACCTCTTGACTGTGTTCTTCGTGTGGCTGTGAGGTCACTCCTTGTATTTTGAGTGAAGAAATTGGCCCTTTCACTTGGATACGGCGTGTTAAATCCTCGTCGATGAGTGAGATCGTCGATCCTTCGTCCATTAGCGCGAACGTGGTCACTTGACCGCCTGGTCCTTTCAAAACGACGGGGCACATCTTTAAGAGTACGCGATGCGGCGCGTCGCTGCTTGCTGAGACAGTCATCACGGACTCCGCTGTCGGTTTGGCATCCGTCGCTTTTTCTTTGGTGTCTCGTTGCAACATCTCTTTGTGGAGCAGCGCGTGATGCGGGCGGGTACAATTTTCTTTGCCACATCGCTTAGCTCGGCAGTGCTCTCGTCGGTGGCGATTATTCAGACATTTAAAGCACACTTTCTTCGTTCGTGCCCATTCCCACCTGTCGTCGACACTCATCATTGAAAACTTGGCGCACTTAGGCACTTCATGGTCCCCAGCACAACACAGACATACGTGTTTCTTTTCATCTTCTTTTTCTGTCGTGGCGTAAATAACTTCTCTGCCCGCTTTCCTTTTTGTGCTTGCTTGCACCACATTTTTCTGTTCTCTAGCTCTTTGGTGCGGGCGTGGGCGTCGGGTTTGTGAAGGCGTACTTCATTGCACGGTCAGCCTCCCGCATCAGGAACCGAGATAATATCGTAATTTCAGGCTCACGTGACGTTTCCACTGCCTCAGAAGCGTAGTCGCACCACCTTGATTTCACGTGCGGGCTTAATTTGTCTACAACTTCACGCACTAGCATCGGGTTCCATAAGTATCCACGGTTGTCCATATTGGATAGCACACACACTATGTTCTGTAGCTTGACTGCGAACGAGTTTAGTTCACTTGCCACACTAGTGAGCCGAGGCAACTTCTTTATGTCCTCCGTCACATGGTCCATTAATATCTCCGGCCTTCCATAGTATTGTTCTAGCGTCTTCATAATTGTCCGTGGGTCAGACGCAGAGTACAGGAGCGCGGAGACTGCTTCCCTTGCTGGACCTCTGACGCAGTTCCTCAGTCTCGCTAAGTTTTCCATCGCGGTGAATTTGTAGACACTCGATGAATCTTCATAAGCTGCCTTGAATGGCAGCCATTCCGTAGCTGCTCCGGTGAACACAGGTAGCTCAGTCACTTGTCGTGGCGGCGGGCGTACACGCATCATTTTGTCCAGCGTGTCGGCCAGTTGTTCAATGCCTCTTCCTATTCTGCGTTCCCCTCTTGTGGGTGAACGTGAGATCGAACGTTGTCTCCTGCGTGGCATGGCAGGCGTCGTAGCGTCGACACATGTGTTCGGCTCTGCGGCGGTTCGTTGGGCGGCGGGGTGCGTCGGCTGAGTTCTCTCTTCGGTGACTGGTGGGTGGGCTTGGTCGATACTTTGCAGCCACTCATCCACCCTGTCTTCACTCCTATGTCTGGAGCCCTCTTCACGAGCCTCTGCCTCTGCTTCAATCGCCGACACTTCATACTCGAACCGTTTGTTTACTAGGGCCTTTTCAATTTCCAATTGCTCGTTCCTAATTGCAGCAATTCTTTTTTGTGCCTCATATTCCGCTAGTTTTACTCTTGCCACATCACTAGCTGCTATAAGATCCCCTTGATCTTATCGTACTTGCGGTGTCTCTCATTGACCTGTTTGCCGTCATTGTTCTGACAGAGTCCTGAATTCTTGGCTGGAACGACGTGCTTGGAGTGACGAGTTGTTCTTCACGCATTGTGACACTCGCGATCGCGGTTGCTCGACTCGCCGGTACGTGGCGTGGAGCGGGTGCGGTAAGCGCGGCGGACGCACCAGACGGTGGCACAACTCCTCCCGTCGCGGCGGTGGCGGGCGGTGCGGTCACCGACACAGCGGCGATGGGCGTGGCACTGTCGATTCCACCTGCGGGCACTTCATGTTGGACGCGCGGCAACGCGGACGCAATGGTTGAAGGTGATCTCGGTGGCTCTTCGAATGTTCGGCGACGTCGGCTGTCGTATCCCGATTCTGCCTCACTCTCTTTGGCCGCAATACTCCTAGTCTTCATTTTCAGGAACACTGTAGGTACTTGCGTATTTTCTTTATCTTCAACTCGTCAGGCGAACGATGATCCGACTGTATCCGGCGAGCGTAGGACCAAACTATCAAGGTGGACTGTAGTTTTTATCTTCCAAAGGAATGAAACGCCTGGCTTGATGGTGAGTTGATTTAATTCAATCTTGATCAGGATCGGCTTGTTGCTTCGGATTTCTTGAGAGAACTACTGCTGACTGAACTGAACTACATCGGTGACGTGGTTCATCGCGACGCCCCGTAAGGGGCGTGCAGAAGCTTGTACGGGGCAGTTTAGCCCCCCGCAAGCGGGTTCTTCGTCCTGCCCTTTAATAAGGGCAGGTCCTGGGAGCGGGCAGTAGTTGCCCTTAGGCGGTGTGGACCGGTAGGCGTGTACGCGCGTGCGCGCAGGCCGCTAGATCTTCACGCCGTCCGGGCGGTCAACACGAGCCGGGTGAGACCTCCGGCGAACCGAGGGAGGCCCAGCTCCGTGAAGCCAGCGACACGGACGGCGACTTACGTGCGGCCTGCGGAGGTCTGGGTGGTGTGGTGGTGTTGGTGGTGATGTGTCGGCGTCTGGTTAGACGCCGATGTCGTGGTCAGGAGTGTGTCTCCTGGGCGTGCGCTGTTGCGGTGGTCGTCCGCGCGCGCGCATGATGTGCGTATCATGCAGCGATACGCGCAGATGTCGCGCGGAAAGGGGCGGCCACCTGCAACAGAGGGCTAACAAGATTGTTACGTCAGGGCATAGATAAATATAATACTTTACAGTACAGATGCCGCAAGTCGTCCATAAAAATTGGCCACGTTAGATCCTTAATATTAGACCTTTATTTTTATAAGTACTTGTTAATACCGTAAATAATACAACAGATGGCGCTAGCGACGAAAAAATGGGAGTCGATGGTAGCGACATCTTACGTCTCATTTTGTAAGCAATGTTATTTTAAATTAAAAAGAAGAGATGGCGCTATAATAAAAAAGCATTCTGTCTAAAATGTAGAAATATTATGATATTTCACCTTGTCACCCAAGTGTGCCTCATTTCAAGGTTATAACACGATCAACCGATCTAGTAGGTACCTATTTTACGTATGTACCGGTGGCGTTAAAACATCTAGCGATATTTTTATGACTTCGTGTCTTTCCGTTCAAAATTTGGAATGCACTTTGTACACTGTTCCATAAAGCTGATGTTTGACATACTTACGTAAGTTTGGTGGCTATGTTACGGTAACATTGAAATGGTGCAGTGATGAATGACCTTGTGAATGCACCTTGGTCTGATGATGAAGCCGGGAAGATGGTTACAGGAACTTCTAAACTACATATTATGATAAACTACTCGTGTTTGGGCTCGTTTGAATTGACTTGACAAAACCTATGACCTTGTGAGGTTGCCTTGGTCTGATGATGAAGCCGGAAGATGGTCACAGGAACTCCTAAACTACACATGATAAACTAGTCGTGTTTGGGCTCGTTTGACAAGACTTGGCAAAACCTTTGACCTTGTGTTTGCCTTGGTCTGATGATGAAGCCGGAAGGTGGTCACAGGAACTCCTAAACTACACATGATAAACTAGTAGTGTTCGGGCTCGTTTGAATAGATTTGACAAAACCTATGACCTTGTGAGGTTGCCTTGGTCTGATGATGAAGCCGGAAGGTGGTCACAGGAACTCCTAAACTACACATGATAAACTAGTAGTGTTTGGGCTCGTTTGAATGAACTTGACAAAACCTATGACCTTGTGAGGTTGCCTTGGTCTGATGATGAAGCCGGAAGGTGGTCACAGGAACTCCTAAACTACACATGATAAACTAGTCGTGTTTGGGCTTGTTTGATAAGACTTGACAAAACCTATGACCTTGTGAGGTTGCCTTGGTCTGATGATGAAGCCGGAAGGTGGTCACAGGAACTCCTAAACTACACATGATAAACTAGTCGTGTTTGGGCTCGTTTGACAAGACTTGACAAAACCTATGACCTTGTGAGGTTGCCTTGGTCTGATGATGAAGCCGGAAGGTGGTCACAGGAACTCCTAAACTACACATGATAAACTAGTCGTGTTTGGGCTCGTTTGACAAGACTTGACAAAACCTATGACCTTGTGTGGTTGCCTTGGTCTGATGATGAAGCCGGAAGGTGGTCACGGGAACTCCTAAACTACACATGATAAACTAGTAGTGTTTGGGCTCGTTTGACAAGACTTGACAAAACCTATGACCTTGTGTGGTTGCCTTGGTCTAATGATGAAGCCGGAAGGTGGTCACAGGAACTCCTAAACTACACATGATAAACTAGTAGTGTTTGGACTCGTTTGAATAGATTTGACAAAACCTATGACCTTGTGAGGCTGCCTTGGTCTGATGATGAAGCCGGAAGGTGGTCACAGGAACTCCTAAACTACACATGATAAACTAGTAGTGTTTGGGCTCGTTTGAATAGATTTGACAAAACCTATGACCTTGTGAGGTTGCCTTGGTCTAATGATGAAGCCGGAAGGTGGTCACAGGAACTCCTAAACTACACATGATAAACTAGTCGTGTTTGGGCTCGTTTGATAAGACTTGACAAAACCTATGACCTTGTGAGGTTGCCTTGGTCTGATGATGAAGCCGGAAGGTGGTCACAGGAACTCCTAAACTACACATGACAAACTAGTCGTGTTTGGGCTCGTTTGACAAGACTTGACAGAACCTATGACCTTGTGAGGTTGCGTTGGTCTGATGATGAAGCCGGAAGGTGGTAGCCGGAAGGTGGTCACAGAAACTCCTAAACTACACATGATAAACTATTAGTGTTTGGGCTCGTTTGAATAGATTTGACAAAATGTATGGACCTTGTGAGGTTGCCTTGGTCTGATGATGAAGCCGGCAGGTGGTCACTGAAACTCCTAAACTACACATGAGAAACTAGTAGTGTTTGGGCTAGTTTGAATAGACTTGACAAAACCTATGACCTTGTGAGGTTGCCTTGGTCTGATGATCGGTGGTCCCAGGGTCTGTGGTGCATGCTACAGATAATATAATAGGTACATTACTATACTAGGTGGTGCTTTCCTTTGAGTTCTTCTTCGTGCAAATTGTTATTCTTTATTTGTATTATTATATTCTTAATTAAATTGGTATTCAGGCGAAATTAATGTAACCTAAATGGCGAACCCCTGGCGAAGCGAACGTCGAGATTGCAAAAGGGGAATAGGTAGGTAACTATTAAAATGTAGAAATGAAACAACAGTTCATTTTATTTTTTTATTTATGAAACCATGATACCTCGTCAACTAACAAAAAATCTTGCAAAAACGTTGGAATTTTTTCTCTTCAACTTTCACGGGAACGAAGTCGCGCGCAAAAGCTAGTCATTACAATTGGTTTATTAATTCGGCCTTACAAGCAAGTTATGCAAACGTGCAAGTTAGTTATTTAGATAATTAACTCAAATCCAGATGTTGGCAAATTAATATTTTTAAATTGATAAATTAGGTCGTTTTTTATTCCTCCATTAAAGTGGATAAACAGAATTAGATAAAAAACTAAATTTAACTATTATAAAATCATTTATTTTGTAGGATTCGTAATTTTGAAGCTGATTGTAACGATTTTTTTTTTAAATACTTGCAACACTTTCAAAGTATTTCTTACTTGAATTAAACGTACGCGATCGCGTCTCGCGTTTTGCCGATCCACGATCGTAACGGAGTACTTTTACTTTCATGGGATATTATTCCTTACCGCCATACATTTACGGAACTTTGTCGCGCAAAACACTAAAATATTTGCAACACTTTCAAAGTATTTTTTACTTGAACGTACGCGAACACGTTTCGCGTATTACCGACTCCCGACCGTAACGTAGTAGGGTAAATACGCTAAATGTCGGCATCCTTACGGTTTTTCTGTTTTGGAATCGGTCTGGCACCATCAATTTGCAACGAAAGGATAGCTTCCGATGCGGTTTTGGATAGTTTGATAAATCTATTTCATGTTTATGGGCATAAGGTTGACATTTCTACTACAAGGAAAAAGTACTAAGGTTTATATGCGTCGAGAACGAAAAATCCCTAAAGTCGGCCATTCACGGGCCATGGTCGGTCGCGTTTTTCCCAAATATCGGCCGGGTATAGGATGTTTTAAATTAAGACGGATAAATATTATTAATATGATTTATTTTGGCAGGAGTCTCACTAAGTATACGTTATTAATCGTATTTGTTTAATAGTAGGTAAAGTATTTTTTTATTTGCACTTAAATAACGTTAGGTAAGTATTACAATTTATAACAAAGTAAACATCAAAATAATTATAATTAGTTCTGGATATCTTTTCAAAAATAATTCATACCATTTTTGGCCCAGAGTATCATTATTGAATATATTTATATTTTTAAGCTACGTAATTAACATGGGTTAAGGTAGCAAGTTCCAAAGAGCAATTTATATCTTATATTTCCATACCATAATAAGCTAATATAAATGTTTTCAATAATATCAACTCCTACATTTAAACTTAACTCTTTATATTATAAATAAATAAACATATAATAAATATTTAATTTTGAGAAAATAAGAAAAGTAATCAGCCTGTATAGTTGGGCTCGAATTCGAGGCTGGTCGACATTACGATCTTTAATGTTTCTAAAGCCAGCCTCTATTTGTGTACATTATTTCTCGAGATTCAACTAATATCACCCCGGCCGGTATTTGGCGATTAAACTTAAAATAGATTTATTTGCCTATATGCGTTGCAAATTCTCTTATTAAGGCAATGGAATTAGTACAATTGGAAATTATAAAACAGACTGCATTTACTTTTAGTCGGCCACGGCCGAGAATCCGGTTTTAATTCAAAATTGGTATTCTATTGGCGGCCTCCTATTTTCCCTTAAAACAATACGTTAAACATTGAAAAGTCTATCTCAAAATATAGTAAAAATCACTAATTACCAATAATAATGCTTAAAACAACAAAAAAGGAATGTCTGACCGTTCTAATATCAATCCCCGAAGTGTGGGTATTCACAGCAAGTAAGGTACTTTAAATATGAAATTGACGCTTCGACGGCGCAATCGCTACTGACGCTCAGTGTGCGAAGAGTGTGTAACGTAATCGGAAAGTAACGGTTGTACATATAGATTATGAACTAAGATTGTAATTCGAGTGGCAAATTTGTGACTTCAAAACGTTTTAAATGAACGCAAGCCGAAAATGTGCAGACGGCCGAAGTTTGGGGAGGGGCCGACGTATGGCGTATTTACCCTACATTATTAATTAATTAATTAATTATTTAGAAAAGTCCATTACCAAATTTTGCGATAAACATCCTTACTCATATTAAGATAAGGTTTATTTTTCAATACAAACTTGCATTACCAGGGCGGCACACGAAGTATTCTATACTCGAGTGCCCAAAAACTTGCAAGTATATTGATACCTGGTTTTCGACCCTGGTATTTTTATAGAGACACACTTGGTGTACTTGGTACGCGATTTTGCAATTGTGCGACTCATGAAGTCATGACTATCGGCATAGATAAATTTAATACTATACCTATCGGGAACCAAGCGAATGAGTTCTAGACTTCTAGAGAAGTCGGCTATCAAAGTTTAAAAATGCGTTTTGTTTTTTTCATTAGCTTGATTTACCACATACTCAACATCAATTGTTTATTAGTTGCTATTGTCTGTTCAAGATACCTACGAAAAAAATAAAAGGTAAAAAATATACAGTATCATTTTATGAATTGAAGGGACAGGCGTATTTTTGTAAAACTAACTGCATCTTTCGCTTGGAGTATTTAACTTAAATCTACTTTTGTTGCGAAGGCGACATTAAAAGAACCATTTTATGGTTTGTTTACATTTTATTTTTTCGTATCTTGAACAGACTATAGGTAGGTACCTATAAATGTAAGACGCATATTGATTAACATAATCTATGAAAATTAATTATATAATACTACTACAAACACACTAAGTTTTTATTATGTATAAAATTTAAATTACACTACTTTAACGTACTTAAATGTAAAAACAAAACGCAATCGCTCGACTAGGTACCTATACAGGTACTTTTTAAAATAAATGCTCATGGCCGTTCATTGGTTAACATAATATCTTACTTTTTCAAATATTTGATGTTTATTTAATAAATATTTATTTATTTTACCATCTACAGATTAATACCAAATTAAATAAAAATAAATATATACATACGTAAAAGCGCCATCTATGAATGCCGAGTGAAAGTTAACTCATTGTAACGTTTTACTACAAGCTAGTACGTATTTTGGCCACCAGAGCAACGAAGTGCACATCATATTTTTCAAAAATATTCATATTCAATTAAATGTTTCATTTTTTTATTTAATCGTAATAAAGGGATTTTTTAATTAATAAATATCATATTTTAGAACTTTATTTTCTTATTTATCATTTATGCATAAAAGTCATCAATAACAATCGATACTAGTAAAGCCATCTGTTGAGAGAGTTAAGAATGACGGAAAACGTTCTAAGGAATGAGACCCCATGGTCAGGGGTGGACGGCGGTTACCCGGGGCAACCGGCTCGTCCGCAGCGTCGTCGGGTACATCGGTGCAACAAACCGTCCTGCTTATGTTCTATTTTACAGGGTGCAAGTAGTGAGTGGATGTGAGCGCAACGCATTCGGTTCGACCAATCACAGCGCTTCGTCTGAGTTTTACTTGTGGTGGCGTTCGGACAGGTTTCGACATGTTCAAACCTGTTCGATCGTGCTCGCGTCCACTTTACATCGTCATGTTTTGATTTCTTATTTACTATGGGATAATAAAACAGCCTTAATCGAATAACAATAAACATTTCCCTACTCTCAAATCGTTTTTATTGAATCATCCTTATATCTACTTAAGTCTACTTATATATTCATATTTATTTACATTATTTATGATCATTACTTAATTGTATTACAAAGCTACGACGTCCTTAACAAACGTCTAGGTGCGCTTAAAAAATGGAATGAAAAAATGTTACCAAGGACGACCGATTCGCATACGATCCATTCGTGTGCAATCCTCTTTTGGCTAAGGCCTAGTCAGAGGCCCAATGTTCTACTTACCTAAACTCTTAATAAACCAACGCGACGGTCGAACCCATAGATATAATTTTATATTTCTATGGTCGAACCTCTGCTAGTAGGTCCTGCTACACCTACGTCTTAACGCGTCAATTAGCGCGTTAAATATTGGCCACATCTACGTAGCGCCTAAATTATCGCGCTAAACATAGGACTTTAAAAATTACTTTTGTTTTTCGTGTGAGTGTGTGGCCAACTCTGGTTTCGCAGTTGTCAGACCGCCCGAAGGCCTCCGACATGGCCTAACTATCCTCATCCTTAGACAAGAACCGGAACCGACAGCTTTACGTGCCCTCCGAAGCACGGTAGCGTTCAGATGTAAGTACATGGCACACACGGTCACCCATCCAAGTGGTGCGACCTGTACAAGCGTTGCTTATTAACTTTACCGATCTGTTACGAATGGCAAGCCAAGTCTCGCTATGAGCGCTACAAATTACACTGAGGTTCCTAAAACCATTACTTCTCAAAAAGATATAGGTACGCTTCCAAAGTGATAAAATGAGTATCTCCCGTTATCTAAGGCAGGGCATCATAGTTGGTCAGCTGCAGCGCTTATTTAACTTGTGCTGGAGCACCGGCCGAGTACCTGAAGACTGGCACAGCGGTGGTTGTGCCTCATTATAAGGGAAAAGGTTCGCAACTAGTCTGCAAGAACTATAGAAGCATTAGCCTTCTCAGCATTGTTGATTTCCCAACAATGGCAAATTGTATGCGAAGGTAGGTAGCGATTGAAAGAGTTATGGAAGTAACTGACAAGAAAATATGGCATGTTCTGGCAGGATCCCGAAAGGGTATGCGGTGCACGGATCAAGTCCTTTTCCTTTTCCCAGCGATGCATAGCCGAAAAATTCTTGGCCGAAGGTCAAAAGGTCTATTGCGCATTCGTAGATTTGGAAAAGGCTTACGATAAAGTGGTGAGGAATGCAATGTGGTCGGTACTGTCGATGTATGGGGTGAACAGCAGGAGCCTCATACGAGCTCTGAAATACCTTTATGAAGATGCTAGAGCTTGTGTGAGGATAAATGGGTCGTACTCTGATTGGTTTACAATCGAGACAGGTGTAAGAAAGGGATGTGTAGCGTCGCCGCGACTGTTCCTGGACAGTTGTTTGCAAGATTTGATAAATAGTGACTGTGGATTAAGGATGAATGAGTTACTTCTCAAATGCCTCCTTTATGCTGATGATCAGGTAATACTTGCGTCTTCAGCGGAGGAGTTGCAGGAGATGGTGGCAATCATGCATGGTGCATTAGGGAGGCAAGAAATGAAAGTGAATGTGAGCAAGACGAAAGTTATGGTTTTTGAAAAGGAGGAATGTGTTACGGCTTGTAATGTTATGATCGATGGACAACGTGTGGAGCAAGTAAATGATTTTGTATACCTATTTAGGTACACTGTTTACCTACTAGGAATGGTAAGAATGAAGAAGATATACAAATAAGAGTTAATACAGGTAATAGGGTGCATGGAGCTTTGAAGGCTCTTATGAACAGTCAAAACGTGTCCAAAAAGGCACGTATGGCTGTGCACAGAGGGGTGTTAGTACCTACATTTAGGTATGTATGGTAGTGAAAGTTCGGTAGGTATGGCAGAATAGACATGAAAGTAAAATAAATGCCGTAGAAATGAGAGCACTGAGAAGTAGGTATGTGTGGAGTGTCTTTGAACCACAGAATAAAGAATTGTGTGATAAGAGAGTGTTGTGGTGTAAAAGAAGATGTAGTGACAACCATTGAGAAAGGATGCTCAGATGGTTTGGACACATGGAGAGGATGGATGACGAAAGACTGACCAAAAATTGGTTGCCTGTAAAGTCGGTATACGGGCGAAAGTTTTACGTGACAACGACTTTGAGTGGTAAAATAATTTTAATGTGAATATTTATTCGTATAGTAGGAAGAAGGATGAAAGACGCGTGCCTTTCACTTTTTATGTCTGTCTCTCTCGCTCTTAGGCGGGACGCGTGCCTCTCACTCGCTCTCATTGTGAGCGCATAACGTGAGCGGAGCGTAACGCAGTTTCTTGAAGTGTCACCCGGCAAACCAATTTATAAGACGTTGTCACGTCAAAAAGTTATATAAGTCAAGTGTAAATGGGACAGGAGGAAGGGGAAGACCTAGACGGACGTTTTCTGACCAGATTGGAGACATCCTAAAAAAAGGACAGGTTAGAAGTACCCTTAACAGCAGAGCATGCATGAAAAATTTGATGGGAGTGAATGAAGCAAGAGAGATACGTTAGGATCGTTGCAAATGGCGTTCCGTAGTATCTGCCTACCCCTCCGGAAAACAGGCGTGAGTCTATGTATGTAATGTATGTTATTGTTACGCCATCTATCGTTGAATGGGGGTACTAGAAGAGATTGAATGTATCGGTGGTTTAAAGGTAATTCAGCTACTCTGTACTAGATGGCGTTGCTGTATCGAGTAATCGACTGTTCGAAATTATTTCGACAGTTTTGTAGAAGCATCTAGAATGCGCTAGTGATCCGGCCTGTTATCCGGCCAGTATAAATAGAGCGCGAGCGAACGGAACGGACACAGTTACAATTGAATATCTTAGCGATAAACAAGAAGCGAAGGAAGTAAGTCGGAAGTGTTTAGTGTTGTACTAGTGGTGTGAATAGTGTGTTTTATTAGTGTTGAAAAATTAAGTGTGTGCATCTAGTGTTATTGTGTTAGTGAATAAAGTGCAGTTTTTCTGGCATAGTGTATATAATTTATCACGAACCCCAGCTCGTAACATTATCTAACTTTTAAAGTAAGAGAGTGACAAATCTAAAAAAAAATGTGTTGGTTTGCGTTTGCAAAAAAAAGGGTTAATCATAGACTTATAAAAAACTTAGTTTTTTATAGGTCTGAGGGGTTAATATACTACTATAACTGAATAGGTAGGAGTATACTACTAAAACAAGTTGGTACATGAAAAAAAAAAAAATTATGTTGACTTAAGTCACAAAAAGTTAATGAAAAATTTTCGTGGTCAATGGTCATACATTTTGAAAATTAGCTCGGTGCATTGACCTGCGCCGCCCCTCAGCTGCTCGCCATTGCAGGAGCCTAACACACACAAGCACACGTACCTACCTGCTGCAGCGAGGGCGTGCGTGATAGTTGATACAGTCTTATTCTGCACGAGTAAACAGTTTATTCTAATGTAGGTACTATCTAAGTAGATGAAAATAAGAGTTTATACAGGGTGTCACAAGACCCATCACCAAGCCGAAGTCTACTCGTTGTGGACATCATGTCAAGTCATACTAACCAGAAATAATACCTGGAAAACATTTTTTTAACCGCAATTAAAAGCGCGCGCGTGCAATGCTCGAAATATCTACTTATCTATGGGTTTACAGGGCATCTAAAGAACATAGGTATTGACGTGGTAAATGCATCGATTTTGTACCTAATTAGAAAAATGCCATACTAACTTTGAGCCTCAATATCTCCGGAACCAGTAATTTCCCAGGTATGGTGCCGAAATAAAATTGTAGTGATTGGTACAACATGGGATTTCAGTATTCGTTAAGGGTCTTTTTACATCCTGTATAATCGCGCACTGTCTATAGATATAATTAATATAAAATATATAATTTTAGGTTAAGTAATAAGTAAGTAGGTAGGTACCTATACTGTCTGTGGTATTCTTAAAATATTTTGCAAATGCTGATCAACATATTGTATACTGTAGACGGCTATGAAAATTGGTTTGAACGAAATGTGGTCAGTATTTCTTAAGATATTCAAAGAAAATTCATTTAGAAAAAGTGAATGATATTTGGTTAGGTGAAGATACTGGATTGAGTGGATACCTCTGCTACGGAATCTTCATGAGCGAGTCCGACTCGCATTTGATTTTATTTCTAGATTTCTGTGGGTAGGGGCAATACCGAAAATAACGAACGTAGCCACAGGGTAGGTAATATCCAATAATAAAACCGCTAATCTACCAATTCCAGGTAATGGATCCGACTTTACGATAAGTAAAGATCGGAAGGAAATATTACAAATAGCCTTGTAGCGAGGCGACTGCTACGTAAATGGTTTCGGGTTCAAGCTCAACGGGTGCACCATTGAGTTTTGGAAGATGTTTATTCACCTAATTGTTAAATTATCCATTACCCTATGTTCGTGCTACGCTCCGAAAAGCACGTCGGTTAGACCGGAGCAGTCATGGAGGTCTTTCGTTATTGGACTTGGGGATTCTCATATGATCTGTGCGGTCTGTACCTACCCATCTTTGTCTATACTGACACTGATTTTAGCCGTGGCATGGTATAAGCTATCTTTTTGGAATGCGGATGGCAGACAAGTGTTGTGGAAAATCTAGTAAGACTAAAAAGAGTAAAAAGGTGATTCCAGGCTCCAAGGCGAAGGTAGGTATCGGATGCAACTGTGATAACGCTAGTAGCTGTAGGTTCCTACCTACAATGACAAATTGCTATTATTTTGGTATTGGCATATGCTTTTGAAGTGTAGGTACCTACACGCATTCTACGTAGGTAAGTATTTCAAGAATGAAAAGGTTTAACAGGAACATTAATTAACTGCCTCGTTGGTCTCGCGGCATAAATGTGCGCGTGGGATATTGGAAGGTCTCGGGTTCGATTCCCGGGTCGGGCAAGTGTTATTGGGTTTTTCCGTTAGGAAATTCTCAGTAGCAGCACGGAGTCTGGTAATGTGCCCGGTACGGCAATAGGCTCGCCTCCTATTACGAGGGACCTAAAAATTCCTGGCGAAATGTGGATGTAATATTACACCTCTGTCTACCCCTTCGGGGATACAGGCGTGAGTCTATAAATAAAAAAATAATTAACATGAGGGACATTAGGGAAAATAAAATAATAATCCGGACTGCCTTTTAAATATTTCTATATTTCATAACTATATAACATACCAATACTGGCCTCGTATCTATAATTGCCATATTGCAAACCATAAGTCGTGAATTCATATATGTATGTATGTACGTACACAGCGTTAACATTCATAAAGCACTACTTTGAAACACCGAACTACATTTAAAAGATCTTAACCACGCAACTTTAACTATAATTTGATCGATAATTTTTATATAAAGTGGCGTCTCAGCATCTTTAATAAGACTGAAGAAGAAACAATCAGGTACCTACTTAGTGAACAATCGAGAACTATCCACTCTATGTAAATATATAACATAGGCGATCTCCACACAAATAGAGCTAAATAAATAACGCAAGTAATTATTTTGAAATTTCTACCCAGTTTATCCGCCATTCTGATTATCATCCACTCTTGAACCTTCCGATGCAAACAAAGTTACAGGCGTTTTTTACAGTATTTCGTAATAATTATAGAGAACACTAGCTGACCCGGCAAACGTTGTTTTGCAAATTTTTTTTTTTTTTTGAAAAATAGTTGTTGGCCGATTCTCATAGATAGGTACCGGATAAGCACAAAAAATTTCATCAAAATCGGTCAAGCCGTTTCGGAGGAGTATGGGAACGAAAACTGTGACACGAGAATTTTATATATTAGATAATCATGAGGGCCTACTGGGTACAACGATCTGCCCATTTTAATATCCGATACGAACTTGCGATATCTACTTATTTCTGTATGAAGGTATATGATAGGTAATTTTATTATCTAGTAAGTAAGTAGCTAATGTAAAAAAATAAAAAACATATTTTGGAACTTACACCTTCAAATCTGATCAGATCGATAAAGAAAAGAAACTGATCAATAATTTTTTGAGATTACCGAATCTCATTGTTGAAATGCACACCACAGCCTTGTAAAGAATAGATTTGTTTAATTTAATAAATTTTACTACCAGATCTATACATTAAATCAGAACGACAAATGATTACTAATAGAAATGGTATTAAATATTTCTGAATGGCTCTGTGAAGTACAAATTACAAGACAATAATGAGAACACTCATTATTAAAAAAAAAAAAACAACTTGGGAGCCATTCCCAAAATATCAAATCGCTCACTGTGAACCTAATTTATTAAATTTTATAAGTAGACTGTTAGAATATTAAATTCATTAAACAAACATTGCCTGAAGTTGATAAAATTTACCCTTAAACTATACATACTGTTGAATTATACGATCTAAACAAAGGTATAAAATTAATATAATTTCTGTAATATTTTCGGACATGTTACTCTGTAAAGCGGTGTTCAACCCGTGACGAAAACGACTCATTAGAACGGTTGCCTTTATTTGCATGATTATTGAACACCAGGCCGAAATCATAATTGGTCTTCATGGTTTACGATTTGTTTTACACTTCGTATGCAGGCAGTTGTTATCGTTCGATTAGCGTGCATCATATAGGTATTTATGAACGAAAATATTACAGAACCAAAACCACCCTGATCTTGTGACAAACATTGGGAAACAATTTCTCACGCTACAGCTAAAGGAACAACATCAAAAAAGTTACATCGTCATTTCGCTCTAATTCTATTTGATTTCAGCATCTATCAAGAATTTCGCCCACGCACGGGTCTAAGGTCAAAAGAGCACGTCTACGTCTGCACACGTTTGATTGCTAATTATTGACTGTATCCTCAAATTTGCCGTTTGAATCTTCTGCTTTATTCGACGGATAACAATAAAATTGTGAGCATACAATCATGAATAACAGTTCAAATGTTGAATAATAGCAGCACCTAAAGTTTGCATTTCAGGAAACTTACAAATATAAAGACTGTATTGTATTTAGTACTTGCATGAAAGCGGCAACGGATACAAAAAATGAGGCATACCTATTATGAGATAGACGTGTCGAGTAAATGAGTTAACTAATTATATTATCGCTGTATAATTCGTCAGCCACGTCTATTTTGTATAGACCCTGTGGTATATTGGTCCAACATTATAAACGACCCAACAATGACAACAGGTAAAAATATTGCAGTATGAAGTAAATATATTTTATCAATTAACCATGATAATGAGATTATATTCAAACATGATTATAAATATCTAGTTGTAATCGTTGTTATCTGTCTCGTCTTTATGTTTTCTAGATAATTTTGTAAAACGCAGTGTTAATTTTGTTGGATGGTTGTGCATCAAACAATTTGTTATGAGCAAACTACTGCAGCAGTTTTAGTGCACTAAACCATGTAGGTACCAACGTACAGTCATATTGCCCAGAATACACAAAAAAATAATATACAAAATTTGCGCAAAATTTGTCGTAAAATTACACTGCGTTTCACATTTCAGCCATATAGCGAAATCTACACGAAATTTCTTCTAAATCTATTCAATACTAGAAACCTTAAAGTTGACATCATAGCACAGCGTATGCACATAAGACGTGAATCACTAAATACACAGTTGGCTGGGACGTTAGGTATCATAAGAAGGACATCGAGATAATCGTTCCAGCTTACATCAGTCTCCTGCCGCATAATATTCTACTCAGCGAAGTATGGCGTTCTGTTGCAAGTGTTCCTAAGACCATATCTAGGTGCTTAGTGAGAATGTAATATTTTTAGAAATTATAATATTGCACAGTACATTTATAATCAAAATAGACACAGATGAAAGAAGAGAACACAACATACTTCTCTGTTACATGAACTTTGTAGGTACATGTAGTTCACGATCCAATACCTCACTTAATTACACACACAACGATCTAGACTTCCACGCTAATATCCACCCACTATTGGTGTTTAATTGGCTCAATATGATTTATTCAATCATGTGTAAAATCTACATCAACACACAATTTTATGCGTTGATACGTCTGTTATACTTTGCCTCTCTTTAACGTAGTTCATAAATGCTCAATGTTTTGAACTGATTTATAAATAGACATACACGCACATTTTATCATTTTACGTACATAAATACTTTTAAATTAACACTAATAAATCGAAATAGCTCTATATGCATTGTAAATACCTATCTATAGGTATGATGTAAAAATAATTAGGAAGAATAAACTTATATAAAATCATTGATGTCCATTGGATTCTATGCATAAATAAATACAAAAATAAACTAACTATAATAAAATATGCACTATTAAATATTCTTATAACAGAACAAACAATACGAATACCTTATAAGGTATCTACCTACTTAAACATAACAGGATAGGTAGAAATTACGTAATAGAAATTACTTAATTTTAATCATGAATTTTCTTACATCTGCTCTGCGCATGTAGACGCTTAATTTTTAATGCCTAAAATCCAATGGTTACAAAAGGAATCATGTTCGAAGTTCAATAACTGAGGATATAATATTATTTTAGCATCGAAAGGCGGCACTTCGAATATACCAAACATTGCCCTGTACATGCAAAACTAAAATACACTGCTAATCACATTTAACAGTAAAAAATCTAGACTGCAGTCTAGGTTTCGCAAAAGGCATCCTTAATTATCTAAAAACTATTAGGTCTCAAAATATAGCTGAATATACAAATAATAAGAAAACTGAACTCTAAACATATACTTTATAATATTACGTAACAAATGTTTAAATTAATTGTTGAATGCAATACTTCTATAGAGAGAGAAGTAAATATTCTTACAAATAATATCCATTGAAAGCGATTCTATCGCAGACAAACAGTCGATGCATTTTGCAAATATAATTTAAAATTAAATTCGTGTATAAAGCATATTTAAATACAACATAACAGATATACAAAACGTATTAAGTAGATCGGAGAATAAATACGAGAAGGTAACATATTGAATATGAGTTAAGTCGCAGCAACGTTAGCATTTTATGTAACGGGTCGAGGTCGTGCTGGCAGTGGTGGCGGGGCTCCTTGTCTGGCTGGCACCGGGGGCGGAGGCCCGGCCGGCGGAGGTGTACTGCTCTCTGGTGGAGGCGGCGGCGCACAAGTCGGAGGTGGGACGCTGTCTACTGGCGGAGATACTATCGGTGGCTCAGCATTAGTTTTGCCAGCGTCCGGTGGCAGAGGCGCCGGACGCGGAGGAGGAGGACGTGCCGGGCTTATCGCGACTGACGGTGCTCTTGATGGCACTAACGGTGTTGGGGAGGGCGCGGGTGGCCTACTAGGCTGCTGTCTTCGTGGAGTTGGCGGCGCTGATCGTAGGGGTCGCTCGGATTGAGCTTCCCCAGATAAAGGAACAGTATTGTTTGAGCACAAATTAATTTCAGCTCGAACTATTTCACTCCAATTGGGTGTCTTTAACGATACTTGCAGCGGAATGGAACAAGCCAATATCTGACCTTTCTGGGCAGCAGCTAATGCATTCTGTCCTTCTCTAAAAGTGATACTCAGACTATGATCGTCAATGAAACGGACTAAGGTTACTTCACCAATTGTTGACAACTCTTGTAATACAGCTGCCATGACGTTATCATCAAAAACGGTATCTTCACCAGGGTATTCATCAAAAGGTTGGACTATTATACTAGCGTCAGGAGGGCCAAGATCGTTTACAACTTCATAGAACACTTCCATGCATTTAGTATAACTGACTTGCGACACTTCGATTTCTAAAATAGCAATAACCGGCCGATGGTCGCTTTGTTTAAGTTCCGCTCGACCATAATGCAATAATTTACCAGCTGCCAGTTCCGAAGTCGTTTCTGGATCAATAGTGTACTTTCGGCTTCGCCACAATACGCGGTCAGTCCAAGCGGGTGCTCTGCATTTTTCGCTCGTGTCGTAATCATCGCTAAACAAATCGTATTTATAAGTAGGAGGGAAAGTAATTTCACCCTCAAAGCAATTCTTAAATACTAAGCCTTGTTCCTTTTGTTGTATCAATTGGTCATGGTCCAATACACGTTGCAAATTATTTTGCGATACTAGCATACGTATTTCGTCCTTATCTAAATCAACCCGATAATTAAAATCACCGCACCAAAATACGTAGTCATGAGAATAAAGCGAACGACCCATTGGAAATGCGATTTTTCTCGTTATCTCTGTATAATCGGCATTACGCTCGGTAACCTGAGACTGGCCTGCGGCAAAATGAGCACACACGAAACACAGTGAAGTGCCATATATCACCATGCGGATACCAACTGCTCCTTTGTTCCCTGTAGTGCCTCCAAGTCCAGTTTTCACCGAATCAAGAGCAACATCCCTGATATGTGGAATCAAATCTTTTCTAGCAAATATGAAAAGACATACTCCTACCAACTGGTGGCTGGATAGTAAAGTATAGGGAGCATCCCTGCAAAGGACTTTTTCTAATTCTTCACTCCAAGCTTTTGCATTATCAGTGCTAGCTGCCATGATATTGCTTGCATTTAAATCTACGATTTCCTCAAAGCCTATTGCAAATATATCTGATGGATGCTCTTTTAAGTTTACAGTATTTACTAAAGCAGAATTAGGGCAGTCAAGTAACCAGTCTGCTAGTGAAACATCCTTGTAGGCTAGGCTTCTGAAATGTTTTCCTCCATTTACATTGTATGTGCCAATTGTGATACGGATAGTAGTAGGCTGTGTAAATTCATTTGCTCTGCGACACATTTCTCGCAGTAGTGGTGTTGATGTATGTAACAAATTAGAGGGCAATAATATTCTTGAACGATCTGCAAGTTCAGAGTTTAAGGTAGAACCCAACAGTAATATATCAATAGCCTCTTGTTTAGAGTTGTCCAACAAATTATTTTGAATTGTCCGTGCAGCCGATCTGGCACCATCAATTAGTTTAGAGCCACCTTGTATTGCACCAGTACCAGCATATATTTTGGATATCTCATTGCCATTGTTAACCCACATCTGCTTGAACACTTCTTCAAATCTATTGACATTTTGTTTTTTGTCAATACATTGCAATAGCATCAATTGGATAGCCAACATCTCTAATCCTATAAATGTCTGTATAGAATTGGTCCTGTCCAAACAATCCAAACAATTAGTGCGGATTACACCTTTCTGGATGTTATAGATATCTGAACTTTTAGCACTAAATATACTTATCTCATCATAATGCTTCTCAATAATCTTTTTGAATTTTGCTAGAGCCGATTCTATAGAAGAGGCTTTCACTTCCTGATGGTAATCAAATATAATTTGAAGCACATCACAATGGGCCGATTCATTTAAATGTTTCTGGAATGCATTACTCAATGTTGCTTCACCTTCACTACCTCCTATTAAACCTGATCCCAGCAGGTTTACAACAACTAGTGAACCATAATTACGTTTTAATTGAGAAAAATGTCTATCACAAGCGCTGGTTGATGCATCATATCCTCTAGACATCTTTACTTTGTGAGATCCTACCTGGATGCCCGGCTGTTCCCAGAATAATGGAACAGAGCCTCTGGTCTGAATATAAGATGCTACTGAATCATCAATATAAATAGCTTGTTCAGTTTCAACAAAGTTGGCTACATTTCCATCATCATTACATCCTCTCACATTAAATCTAGTACCAGCTCTTTCACAGCTGAGTCTAGATACCAGAACAGCTCTTGCTTGTCTATGTCCCACATAGATAGTTCTGATTTCTACAGATCCACACATGGCTCTAGTCAGCCATTCTTCACAATCTATTCCAAATCTAATTAGATGGATAAATAATGTTCTATTCCAAAAGAATCTGTTATCTGGACTGGCACCTTTACTCTTCCTTTGAGCACATAAAGTGAGATCAAAGAGGTTTGCTGCATGGTTTCCAGAATTCCATGAAAAATAAAAAGTCCCTGAGTTTATTAATTTCCTCACTTCAGAAACTTTATCTTCTCCTTGTGAATGATAGAATAGTGGCAAAAACTGTGTTTGGGTAATTTTAAACACTTCAACGTCACCAATTTTGCCGACTGAGCAGCAGCCCGTGACGAGGACCAGGTACAGCAAGCAAGTCTCGCCAGAATTCAGTTGGAGGACACCGAGACATCCATACGCGTCGGCTATTTTGTGATATTGTTTACGGAGTGTTTCTGTTTCTTGAGGTGATAGTGATACAACAGCCTGGGATTCGAAGAGTAGTGCAGAATCCTTATTTCTATGTTGTAATATTATACTGTATGGATTTGGCGGAGCCGATTTCTCTAGAACCTTAAATCCTTTTGACATAGCCATGGTTACAGAAGACTGTCAGTCACTTACATGCATACAACAGCCATCCGCCCCCCGGTTTCAGCTCAAATTTTGCATTTGCACAACAATCGACCAAGAAAAATCTAATGAGAATAGGAATCGTAAATGTCAAAGCTGTCAAACGATATAATAACATTGACAAATGCATTGCCAACGTACATAAATTTCTAATTTGAGTTGGCACTTTTTGGTGTATTTTTTATAAAGCTATGGGTTATATTAGCCCACGTCCATAAAAGTTAAAGTTACAAAATAACTACGTATATCGTGAATTCGTGAGCTTGACGCCTAGTCTGCTTGTTTTGAAGTCAAGTTGACTTGTTGTTTTGTGTCCCTAATTGGTAATATCTGTGTTCTACAACTACAATTAAAAGATTCATCGTGCACCTAAGTATGTCTCTGATCAAATAAAAAATAACAAACAGTTCGCCCTATAATTGAGTAAATCTAAAAATTACTACTAATCAGTTGCAGTACAATTTTAATACTTATTGCCTACGCCATAAGAACGGTAGAAAGGTCAAAACTTGACGTGTGTACCTACATACTTTGATGTGTATATTGTATATAGACTTAAAAAGAGAGAATAGTGAATAAACAGTTGTCGCTTTAAAACGGATCAGAAGTCACTTCCATTACAAGGCAGCGATAGCCTAGTGGAGATACCAACAGACTGCCTGATGCAGCGGGTGTCGAGGACCGGTTGGCGTAACGGGGGAGTGTAAGCGACCGCTCCATCGAAGGTCGCGGATTCGATTTCCATTCAAGTCCAACATTTGTGTGCGTGAATATGGATTTTGCCTTGGTCTAGGTGTTTGTATGTCTTTACAAATAATAAAGCTTATATTATTAAGTATATTAGATAATTATGTATCCGATATCTAGTACCTACCCATAGTACAAGCTCTGCTTAGTTTGGAACTAGAATCTAGACGGTGTTGTACTTACGTGGTAGAGCAAAAAAATGGGTTCGAATCCAAATAAATTGACACCGGTTTCAACCATGGAATATCGCCATCTCTTTGGGTTGCGAAGGTCAGACGACAGTCGCTATGTGAAAAGCTGATATCCTTTAATATCCCTGGGACAATATTATTTATGATGATAATAGAAGCCAAGGCAGCGATAACCCAGTGGTTTACGTAACGGACTGCTGAGACGGTGGTCTCGGGTTCGATCCCCAGTTACCCCGGGCAATAGGCTCGCCCCCTATTACATTGGGACCGAAACATAACTGGCGAAGTGTGGGTGTGTGTACACCTCTACCTACCCCATCGTGGATACAAGGCGTGAGGTTATGTTATGTTAGAGCAGTTTCAGATTAGCGTTTTATACGCGCGTATAAGCTCGTTTTTCGAAGCGCATGTAGGCGCGTACAGGCGCGCCTTTTGGTACACGCGCAACTCGTACGAGCGTTGACGCGCTTCTAAGCTCGTATATGCACGAGCCGTCAGAATCCATGTTGACACTGACAAGATGTCACTACAGTTTCGAGCGAACACGCCGAAATATGCCCGTTCGGTTTTTTGAAGCGCGTAATGTAGCGCGCGTGTAAGCTCGTATGCTGAAACGACCTTACACGCGCAGAAAAATACGCTAATCTGAAACCGCCCTTATGATGATGGAAGCCACTTTCAACACGAAAAACACGCAGGGTAAACGGCAGAGATTTTCAATTAAGTTATACAAACCCTTTTCTTAGAACTGCGGCCAGACGTATTTTGAAGTCGATTTCACGAGGGGTATCAAGTGCAGTCCAATTATAATCTACTAGCTTTAGAACCCTCAGTGTATTAGGCTATTACAAATGTTTTCATATTGACCATGTACGGTCGCGGTCTAAAAATGTTTACCACTTTTACATTCTTTGTCACGCTGGGTTCAGCAAGGTCTAAAATGCTATATCTGAGTACTTATTACTTTTCAATCATTGGTAAGTCATCGATTCCAACCAGAGAGGTTGGACGTGACTTAAGGTTATATTTCTTTGATTCCAACAAAAAGAGTATGAATATTTTTAGGTCGATGAAGTAATCTGACATAATGACAGAATTGCATTTATTTTGCTGTAAAAGTTCTGTATTTTAATATTATTATAAAAACACTTACTTGTTGTAATAAAATGGTACTTTCTAAACAAAAGCTCACTTATGTGATCAGCATGCGCTTTAACGTGATTAGCATATCATCCACTATTATTATAGCTCACAGTCTGACCGCGCCCTGATTTTCGCTAGACGATATCATCATCATCATCATCCTAGCATTTTCTTAGTTGCATCCCAAGCTTGCGCTTCGGAGCTCAGGGACCTGCTATTACTGGTCTACCGAGATTTGACTGAATATCAGTTTTTACACGGAGCGACTGCCATCTAACCTTACATCATTCTAAGGTTAGACCAGTAGTCAGTAGGTATATTTGAGGGCACTGACTTCCCACTAATGACTGCCATAGATCATGACAGCCGGGACTGCTTAACGTGCTTTCTGATGCACGGGGGTGAAACACTGCCAACTTCGGGCTAATTATTAAGAATTTCTTGACAGAAATTCCTTATAATTTGTCACTAAGAAATTCTTCACAGAAAACCTTAGCAACATTTTCCGAGCCCGGCCCGCGAATCGAACCCGAGACCTCATGATCAGCTGTCGTATGCACTACCGCTAGACCAACGAGGCAGCCTTACGCTAGACGATATAAATATTGTATTTTTTTCAAAAAGGTTTTATAGGATGGCGTATTTTCGCCATCCCTTTCATTTAAATCTGTCAATGTAAAAGTCATTTGATAAACTTGTTAATTACAAATACCAAAATCGTAAATAGCAAGTTTAAAATTAAATTATTTGAAGACTACAAATATTTTAGTTTCAGTGTAAATATCACGCTTGTAATTAAATGAACGTATATTATAAATGTGGAATAATAAATCGTTATTGACACCAGTTGCTACGCAACGCATGTTATCATAGATTGGTTGCCTAGTACAATATCATCGTCCTTGTGTCATTGATGTGTTCATGCAATTATAAGCCTTAAGGTGGTAAACACTTTCAGACCGCGACTGTACGCATGAAATGCAACTCTCTGCATTTTCAGGAGTTATAGCACTGTTTTTTTGTTTTTCATGCCAGTGTGTGGCCAACTCTGGTGTGTTTTCAGACCGCCCGAAGGCCGCCGACATTTCCTAACGACCCTTGATCCTTATCCTTTGACAAGAACCGGGACCGACAGCTTCACGTGCCCCCCGAAGCACGGTAGCGCTCAGATGTAAATGCCACACACGGTCACCCATCCATGTGGTGACCTGTACATTGCATGTTTAACTTTGCCGATCTGTTACGAACGACAGACCAATATATTATAGCATTGAATAACTGTTGTTTAATTTAATAACATAGGTATAAATAAAAGTCTAAAATCAATAGCATTTTTATAATAGGGACGTTTTACCTTACAATAAAACGTTTATTAAACAAACTTACCTTCTTCCAAACCTAATTAAACATGAGAGTAGCGCACTTGACTTCCGGTCGGTTAAACATGATTTCCTTCCGTATTGCCTGACATTTTGTCTCCTAGGTACGTCACGTCCTCTTTCCAATGGTGGGGAGCATACTTGTGCTGAGATTTGAACGAAGCACTAGGGATCATTGGATCGAATGTTTAAAATCACCAGGCAGAGTTAAGAATTATTAGGTTTGGAAGAAGGTAAGTATGTTTAATAAACGTTTTATTGTAAGGTAAAACGTCCCTATTAAACTAACTTGACCGTTCTTCCAAACCTAATTAAACATGAGAGATTTGTTTGGTTTCGCCTGGTGAAAGAGGACGTCAATGTGATTAATTATGTGTAGTGACAAATAAATTCGTTTTTAGAAAAATATGTTTATTTCTTTCCTCTACGAATCATGAGCAAATTGGTATAATATGTTCATTATACAAAGCATATAAGTGGCAAATATAAATAGACTAATTAATAAACACGATAGTTATTAATCATTTGGTGTGTAGTACCGGGTGATCAATGGTCTTTCGATATCGGATTAATCAGCGATATCTCGTTGATAAAACTTCGCAAATGTATTGGCTGACTTCCAGTTGCCTCTAAATAAGATTTCAGTGACGGGGACATTTTAAACCCAATTTTTGGAAGCCACGGCAGATCGACAGCTTCCAGAAGATGCATTAATTTTAGCTTCCTTCAGCATGCGTTTACCCAGCCAGAGATGATAGCTCTTGATGCGGCCTTTGGTCTGCCTGCTGTTGTCAGGAAAATACTATCGTCCTTTGCTTCAAGTCTTCTCTGTTGAGATAGCTTTGTAAGCTTCTGAATCCAGTATACTGGATCTAAAACCTTGTCAGGGTTTCTTGTCAGTTCCCGCCCTGACTGCTGATATGTTGCGCAATCGGTTTTTGAACCATAACTAGGTTTGAGAATTACAAATTCATCTGTTAAATCATGTACCCGACGCCCAGAACAAAGGAGAAGGATAGTTGCTGTTTGACATGAAGCTTCGTAAAGACTTTGTGTATCAGGGTTCTTGGTTCCTAGATAGTCAACCAGCTTATTTATATCCCAGATAGGTGGCTTTCTAGTTACGGGCTTGCTCAAGGCTATGGCTTTCAAAATCTGCTTGACAAGTGGATGTGATCAATTGATACCGGTTGTTTGGGTCACAAAAGGTAGAAACTACCGATTTGTGAACTAAGATGGTATTAAGGGCAAGCTTTTCTTTTTGGTGTAGATCCGTTAAAAATCTTGCTAAGTCAGCACCCGACGGGGCGTGTCTGTTGACATGGTTGCTTTGAGCCCAATTGGTCCACCTTTTCCATGCAGGGCGATAAGTATTTAGGATTGATTCTCGCCAGCTAGATGTAAGTAGGGTTTTTTGTTCGTCAGTCCAATCAGTTAAATACCTCTCCCACCCCACAACGTCACACTTCGAGGGTCATCATGTTGACACTTTGGGTGGAGGGAGACCTGTTGATGTGTCCACTAGTACTCGGTCGAGGTTCTTCACTGTGAACGGTGTTGACAGGGAGCGGCTCTTTAGATCCGGCCGCCAATATACCTTCTCCCACCGTGGTGCTACTACAAGGTAGGTCCCTTGTGCTTGGTTCAGGTGGTCGAGTACTCTTGGTATTAAGTATAGGGGTGGGAAGATCCAGGCTAAGGGATAATCCCAGGTTACGCTCAGTGCGTCGTAAACACACGCTTTTTCGTCTCTCCTGTTCAGTGTCCCATATGATTCGACTACGTGGGCTTGACTCGAGGCGACTCGAGGCACTGGTGTTCCCCATTTCGCAAACTCAACCTCGGTGAATGATGGTAGTAGGTGCCATTCTGATGGTTCTTGGTTTCGTGATAGTCTGTCTGCCTGACAGTTGTACTAACCTGGGATGTAGTATATGTTGACATGTATGTTGTGCTGATCGAGTAAGCTGAATATTTCTCGTGTTAGTTCCCTCGAGGACTGCGATTGGGTACCTCCTTCGTTTCTGATGTATGAGACCACTCCGTCCGGTTGTCGCATTGAATGTGAAGTGCTGTTGAGGCCAGGTTCTGACCTTGATCGTTGAGGACATTGCGGATTGCCATCATTTCTTTTATATTAGAATGAAGGTGTTGTTCGTTTGGAGACCAGGTCCCAACAAGACTGTCGTTGTTCAGCTTTGCACCCCATCCATGGTTGCTGGCGTCTGTTACTAAATGACGTGCAGGAGCATGAATGTGTATCTTGCTGCGTTTTACATAGTTGTGCTGCCACCAATCGAGATCTCTTATAGCATCAATTGATAGGGGTAGCGTCTTTTGTTGAGCCACCCGTCGAGTGTTGTTTAGTTGTTCTTGAAGAAGGCGATAGTTCAGGCATCCCCTCTGAACAACAAAACTGGCAAAATTGAGGATACCGATTACTCTCTGCAGTTTTGTTAGGTTTGCTTTTCCCCACTGAAGTGTATTGGTGGTCTGGTCTTTCAGTCTTTTCGCAGATTTTACAGGAAGGTATTTCTCATTTTGCCAGGGGTCCCAGACAACTCCCAAGAATTCTATAACCTTGCATGGTTTGGTTACAGACTTTTTTAGGTTCAATACCCAGCCCAGGGATTTCAGGGTACTAACAGCGAGTTGGATATGATCCATGAGCAGCTGCTGACTTTGGTTCACTAAAACAAAGTCCTCCAGGTATACCAGAAGACGTACTCCTCGCTACCGTAAGTATTCGGCGACAAAGTTTGTCAGACTCGCAAAAGTCTTTGGCGCTGAGCTTAGACCGAGTGGTAGACAGGTCATTTGCCTCAATTTTCCTTTGTACAGCAGAGGGAGGAATTTTCTGTGACCTGCCGCTACAGGTAAATGAAAGTAAGCTTGGTGATTGTCCAACTTTGCCATGTAATCCTGGGGTTGTATAAAATCTGGTACTCGATGTACATTTATCATTCGAAATTTGTGGACCTGTACATACTTATTCAGGTTCTGCAAATTGGAAATTGGTCGCCAGGTTCCGTCGGTCTTTGGTCTCAAAAATATAGGGGAGATGTAGCTCGGTGAGAACGATACGGTTTCCAGAACTCCCTGTTCCAACATTTCTTGTATGACCTGGTCCATTTCCAATGATGGAAGACTTACTCTGCTTAGTTTGCCTGGCAGGCAAAGAGGCGGTTTGGCAATGAATGGTATGTGGTATCCGTTTATTATTATTAGTATGTATGGTGGCGCTCCCAAGTGTTCCCATTTTTTTGTAGTATGAGAGGAGGCGTCCCGCACAGAATGTGCTTGGGTTGTCAATAGCGTCGTCGCTGCTGACCCCTCCGATCTCGATGAGATACGCGAGAGTGTGACCTTCTTTTATCCCGTCGGCTTCGGGTGTGTTTACATGGTTGAAATGATCCCCGATTTGATGGACCTCGCGAGGCGTTGCCCCTGGTAGGACGAGGTCGAGTGGGTATATTCGTTTTGTCCTTGCGGTAGGGTTCCACCGTGGATGGGCCAGCGTTGGAATCGTTCTGCGGACGAAATTTACGATCCTTATGATTAGACCAAAACACATTTTTCAACCCACCAGATCTTTCGAGCACGCTGCTAAATTTGTCAGCGTCGAAAAGGTTGATGTTCGACGGCGGTATCTTGCGAAGCGTGCTTTTGTGATAAGAGTCTTTTACAGACGCCAGAATAGTTTCTCTTCTGCGCTGTATGATTTCTGCTCTGTGACCACAAACCATTTGAAGCGTATCATTGTACACCTTACAATATTCACCGGTGGCGAAAATATTGTTAATTTTTTCATGTACATGTATATGATAATGATTCTTGTTGTTCTTGAGCCCACGTAAAAAAAAACAAAAATTGTGAAGTCGTTTTGCAAGGTGTTACGTTGTTTGAGCAATGCATACGTAAGGGCAGCGAAAGTTTTGTCCAAACTATAGTCCATCCGTGACGGTTTATAACGCTTCACTTCGTCATTAGCCTGTAAAGAAACGAAGCCCGGCGAGCGTAGGTACTGTTTCTGTACCTCCGAGTAACGAACACTATTCCATTCTTCCATATCAAATCTTTGTATTCTTTTCAACTGCTGTATGTACTCAAGGCTAGCCGCAGGAACCGAAGGTTCCTGAGCTTTTGTGCCTAAAGCTAAAGTGAATTCGACAGGTTTCTCCGTTGGAGGTGTACCCGTTTCGTCATACAGTTCCTTACTTGCATTAAGCTTAACGTAATCAGAATAAGTGTCGTCACTCTGTTTATGTGGGTAGTCGTACCTATGCACTTTGATTTTGGTAATAGGAATGATTAGTACTAGCCAAATGCTTTTTGTTTTCTTTAAACTCTTTTAATAAATTGTAAAACTTACGGTTGCGCCGTTTCCTTTTAGCCTTTGACTTGTGCTTCTGTTTGATGTCGGAAGCACTTGAGCTAGAGCACGATGAAGCGCTGTCAGAGTCCGTACTGCTCGACTCATCCTTGATCTTCCTCTTCCGTTCTGTTCCTGTAGCTTGTGCAGGCAACACGTTCTCATTGGCGGTCGTTTCCATATTAAACTATCAAGTAATCACTAAAAACGAATGGTAACACCATTTATTTAAAACTCAACATTTACTTGATAAATAATTTCAAATTGCAGGTATACCGCAAAAGATTTGACCACGGCAATAGTTTAGAGTTAGAGAATTTTAGAAGCACTTACCAGGGAATATGCACTTACTTAAAATAATTAAATCTATAACTGCCGCCAATAAATACCAATCGATTAGTATTTTATATTAATATATTTCGTAGGTTCGTGAGGCTAACAGTTATTAAGCTCACGACCGTTCCGACCGAAATTCAAGCCAATGATCCCTAGTGCTTCGTTCAAATCTCAGCACAAGTATGCTCCCCACCATTGGAAAGAGGACGTGACGTACCTAGGAGACAAAATGTCATGTTTAACCGACCGGAAGCCAAGTGTGCTACTCTCATGTTTAATTAGGTTTGGAAGAACGGTCAAGTTAGTTTAATACATCTATATTTATAGTTATTTACAATAAACATTTTAATCAATTAACAAAACAATGAGAAAGAATATTATAGGTCAGATAGAATATAAATACAACAGATTACAAACTAAAATTAACATATTTTTTATACGCAGCCACGGAGGCCGAATTAACTTTTACCCGGCCAGTGTTACGTAGGACATAGTCTTGGTATATTTCCCTGGAGGCTTTGGACACGGTCGGCGGTATCACATCAACGGAGCTATCTATTGTGAACGCGCTGTTCACCGTCATCACTACGTGGATATCAGACTTGTAGCGGGGGTTAGAACGCCTCTCGAAGTTTACGTAACGCTTGTACCTGCAAAAAATTATAATATACAGGGTGTCTCAAGACCCATCACCAAACCGAAGTCAATCATTTTGGACATCATGCCAAGTTATACTAAGCAAAAATAAAACCTGGGAGAAGACTTTTTTTTTCAATATTCACTTTTTTCAAGCCGCTATAAAAAATGCGCGCGTGCAATTTTCGAAATACCTACTAATCCATGGGTGCATAGGACATCTATATAACAGGTTGGCGGGGTAAATGCATCGATTTTGTACCTAATTACAAAAATTCCATAGTAACTTTCAGCGTCAATATCTCCTGAACCAGTAATTTCCCAGGTATGATGCCGAAGCAAAAAATGTTCGTAATGATTGATACAATATGGGGTTTCAGTTTTCGTTAAGGGTCTTTTTACACCCTGTATAAGTAATTTGTATAACAACTGTGTTACTTCGGCAATATAATAAAAGGAATAGGTATTGTAAATTGGTTAGGTGGTAAACCTCAAACTATGCACTGTGTTTTATTGCCGAGGGGTCGATCAACAATTACTCCAATTGTTGATAAAGACTTGTTAAAGAAGAAGAATCATTAGTTTTGACATTCGCCGACGATCAACACATACTTATGACTGTTGCAAATATACCCTTTTGGTTGATCAGAAAATGTATCTTAATCTTCTTATCAATAAGTACCTAACGCTTTTTTTTCAATTTTAATAAGAAGTCTATACTCACATGATCATGTCTCGTTTACTGGGCTCGTTCAATAATATCCTGTTTCTACGTTTAATAGCAGGAAACAGTTGAGGTTCGTCCGATTCTTTGGCTTTCAATATCTTAGCTACAACTGTCAACGGCGATGGCACGGATAACCTCAGCGTTGGAGTGGAGTTAGTCAAATCATCATCTGAAGAGGAATCACCATTGGAGCTGCAAAAAGTAAACAGTAAGTAATAGAAAATTTGGTAACTAAAACATTTGTTTTCCAAATAGGAGATGGCTATTACAGCAATGTTATGACACCGGAGTGCAGCACTAGAGAAGAAATAAATCGATTTTTAAGATTTGTATGGAATGAACTGTAGTTATATAGCCCTAAGTAATGTTCTATAAATGGATTTACCAGTTACATAATTATTTTAGCTTTTTCTTCTATGAATTTGTACGAAATCATTATTTAAGCATGGAGTAAAAAATATTAAAATCCAGGCAATCCAAATAAATTTCTTGCTTTCAAAATAACAGAGTATATTTGCACATACTGAAAAAAAAATAACACGGTTACACATACTCGCTAGAATTATTTGAAGTGGTACTGGATCGCCCGCTGATGACTGGGTTCTTAGAAGTGGGCCCCTTCGTTTGTCCCATAGCGCGGCCGCGTACTATAAACGGACTGAAACTTTCTGAGAATGTTGGCGCCAAGTCACGGAGCGTGTGGAACATCTGTAAAAATAACATGTCATGTCACGTTAGTTATAATCATTTATAGTCTTTGAAGTGGGAATGTAAGCTGTGGGAATGTAAAACATAACAACAACATAACTTCACGCCTTTTATCCCTGAAGGGGTAGGCAGAAGTGTATTGCACACCCACTCAAGTCTCTACAACTGTTCATTGCTCATGCCTAGTAAACACATTATAATTATTATGAGCTCTTTTATTTTAAAGCGATAAACAGGTTGTTAGACGGCTTTATTCACTGTCAAATAGATCTTAAGGCCTTGCCACACGGCACAATTTTACGTCCAACTTGACTAAATCACTTGATGAAATCGTGACGTGTAGACGCCAGTCGTCCATCTCAAGTTCATCGGGGGGGCGGTACCACCAGATTTTAACCAATCGGGTGGACGGAATGAAAATCAGTGATTTGATTGTGTCGTGTAGACGGGCAAAGCCAATTCGATTGAAAATTTGATCAGTGGTAAAATTGTGCCGTGTGGCAAGGCCTTTACGCTCGACGCAGCTGAACGATGATGATCATGTAAATACAGACGTACTTTGAACTCGAAGCACTCCATGAGCACGGTGTACTCGAAGGGTCTGTTGTAGTCGTGGTAGGGGTCCACCATCTCGACGTAGCTGTCGCCCTGCATGCCGATGATCTCGCAGCACAGCTTCGTCATCTCGTTGCATGGAAGTGGCAGGTGACGGAGGACGTCGTCGTCGTACCATTTTGTAAGAGATCTACATGAAAAGCAAAATAAGTTCAAATTTATTTATTCATATTGGTTACAAGGCAACAATTGTGAACGTCATTTTATTACAACTATGTTCGGGATTGTACGGCTATGAGAAGAGCCTGGAAGCAACTCACGCCTCTCTTATTATAAACAATTTGTGATACCATGACTGCTGACACAGCCAAATTTTAAGGCTTGCATAGACGATATCATACAAGTTTATTTAACGGGTGTTAATCGCGTTTATTATACTATGTGTGCTGTAGCATGGTGCGGGTGGCAGTTTCAGTAACGTTTCATTTCACTTTTGAAAGTTGCCGCGATTTGCAAATTTTGACTTAGTATTTCAGTTATACCACATTCGTAATATTTTAAATAATTAATTACTGTCGTACATTAAATTATACCCAACCAGAATGTTCTAGTCTGCAAATAAAATCTAATGGAAAGAAAAAATAAGCAAAATGTTATGCGTATAACATAACGCCATAGACATATTTAGTGATGGGATGTACTGCTACGATGGATATTCGTTTTTATAATAAAAAACTGGGCAAGTGCAAGTCGGACTCGCGCACGAAGGGTTCCGTACCATCAACTATAAAAGAAAATCACGTTTGTTATATGTATACTTAAATATTTTTTAAGTTTCTACCTGTTTATTAAAATCTAGTAACAAATTGCTTAAAAATTACATTTGTTGTATGGGAGCACCCCTTTATAATTTACTTTTTTTTAATTTAATTATTTAATTTTAAAGGTAATATACAACTACATATTCCGTGAAAATTATAAGCTTCTACATGTTACCGTTAGTAATTTTGAGCAAAAAATACGAAAAAATTGGGCAAACGCGAGTCGGTCTTGCGCACGAAGGGTTCCGTACCATCATCTATAAAAGAAAATCACGTTTGTTGAAAATACTTAAATATTTTTTAAGTTTCTGCATTTGTTGTATGGGAGCCCCCCTTTATTATATTTTTTTTTTACAACTACAAATATCCCGATAAGCGGCAAAGGGCTCGCCAGCTATTACGTGGGATCAAAACACTGGCGAAAAGTGGGTTAATATGCCTCTGCCTACCCCTTCGGGGAAACAGGCGTGAGTCTATGTATGTATATTCAGTGAAAATTGTAATTTTTAGCAAAAAATACGCAAAAAACACGTTTGTTGTATAGGAGCCCCCTCAATATATTTTTTTTTATTTTTAGTGTTTGTTGTTATAGCGGCAAACGAAATACATAATTTGTGAAAATTTCAGCTTTCTAGCTATCACGGTTTATGAGATACAGCCTGGTGACAGACAGACAGACGGACAGACAGACAGCGGAGGCTTAGTAATAGGGTCCCGCTTTTTACCTTTTAGGTACGGAACCCTAAAAAACGTATATTAGGCGTACTTCACTAAATTCATCATCTGTATCTGTGACGGATATTGTCAACGATGACTCCATTATATTATCAATGTGGATGTCACGATCCCAATCAGACATAATGTCCCCCTTTGTTTTATTCACAACCTTCGACCAGTCTTCAGGTTGAACATTGTTGATGGCCGCTTGCAATAGGACCAACATTATATTAGCCGTAAATGGCGGCGAAATATTATTTATTTGGGCCCAAATCATCTCAATAGCGTTATACTGGCAATGGTAGGGTGGTAGTCGAAGGACCTGGTGGGCTTTTTCTTTTGCCATTTCGTCCAGAGCATAGGCAGGAGTTGGTGGCTTATGACGCCGTAATTAGGCAATAAGCTCTGCCTTTAACATTTTTATATCTGCTGTAACTCCGTTTTCATTCAGCCACTTCACCAACTCGCTTTTGCGGTTGGATTGGTTTGGGGGTTTATTAACTTGTACCGAATGGTAGGGTGCCAACTAGTTTTATATAAGTACAAAGATATTATTATGTGGCAATAAAATATATATATTGACAAGTTTATATACACGTAGTTACACTGCGAAACCGAATAACACTCAAATTAATGTGAACTAGATTTATGCTGTGAGTATCGTTCGTTAGATCGATAAAAATGAATTGCATAACGTCACATCCCTAGTCATGTGGTACCGACGGATGTCAACGTCATATAGGCAACTATCATCTGCACCATGTTACAGCGCACAGGGTATAAATAATTATTGGTATAAATACCTATGTGTTGCCAACGTTTCAAATCGTTGAGTTTATACCGCATGGGATAAAATTCCCGCTTACAAAATAACGTTTTGAACATGGTAATCTTCATCCCTTGTCTGCTATATTTGATGATACACATACTTTCGAACAATAAAAAAGTATTGCGACGATTTTTGTTCAGAAAGATTATCGTCTACGCAATTTAAGCCCTTCAATATAATGTTGACAACAGCAGTTTTGATAAGTAATAGGTAAATCTTCATTAAATACCTTATAAATTAAAACGGTGAACCTACAGAAGGAATGAGTGACCTTGACCATAAGTTACCTAATATTGGTATTTCAAAATGCAGCGATCGCCTAGAGGAGATACCGCAGAGGGTTCGATTCCACGGCGCGCATCACTGACTTTTCGAAGTTATGTGTGCGTAAGATTGTTAATCATCGGTTGGTAAACGGTGAAGAAAACGTCGTGAGAAAACCTGCATTTCTGAGAGTTCTCTAAAGACATGTGAAGCCAACCCGGTTTCCAACTCAAGTTCATTGTTATTTTACCTACTTGGTAGCACGGGCTGTTTCCGCAACTCCACGTCTTGGCGTGTATTTTGTATGCGGGTGCGAAAGGTCTTGTCACTCGAGCCACCCCAGCTCTTCGAGGAAGGCCAGCAGACTCTCATTATTTTACCTAATTTAAATGCATATTTCACCTATTTCTCGGTATATACACGATGGCCTCCGGATGGTGCAGATAGTAATCGCTCTGGTACTCCCATATCGCCGGCTTGGATGGATCCGGTACGAACAGGCCCAGGAACAAGTTCATTGTTATTTTACCTACTTTAACATACATGCATATTTCACCTATTTCTCGGTATATACACAATGGCCTCAGGATGGTGCAGGTAGTAAGCACTCTGGTACTCCCACATCGCCGGCTTGGACGGGCCCGGTACGAACAGGCCCAGGAACAAGTTCATTGTTATTTTACCTACTATAACATGCATGCATATTTCACCTATTTCTCGGTATATACACGATGGCCTCCGGATTGTGTATATAGTAATCGCTCTGGTACTCCCATATCGCCGGCTTGGATGGATCCGGTACGAACAGGCCCAGGAACAAGTTCATTGTTATTTTACCTACTTTAACATACATGCATATTTCACCTATTTCTCGGTATATACACAATGGCCTCAGGATGGTGCAGGTAGTAAGCACTCTGGTACTCCCACATCGCCGGCTTGGACGGGTCCGGTACGAACAGGCCCAGGAACAAGTTCATTGTTATTTTACCTACTTTAACATACATGCATATTTCACCTATTTCTCGGTATATACACAATGGCCTCAGGATGGTGCAGGTAGTAATCGCTCTGGTACTCCCACATCGCCGGCTTGGACGGGTCCGGTACGAACAGGCCCAGGAACAAGTTCATTGTTATTTTACCTACTTTAACATACATGCATATTTCACCTATTTCTCGGTATATACACAATGGCCTCAGGATGGTGCAGGTAGTAAGCACTCTGGTACTCCCACATCGCCGGCTTGGACGGGTCCGGTACGAACAGGCCCAGGAACAAGTTCATTGTTATTTTACCTACTATAACATGCATGCATATTTCACCTATTTCTCGGTATATACACGATGGCCTCCGGATGGTGTAGATAGTAATCGCTCTGGTACTCCCATATAGCCGGCTTGGATGGATCCGGTACGAACAGGCCCAGGAACAAGTTCATAGTGTTCTGTTTCTCTGCGTCAGAAAACGTGTTGGAGTAGTATCGACTCAGGGTCTGCATTATATCGTTGCCGTGGGACGACCATGGCGCTGTCTTACGATATGTTTTTATTCTGGAATTAAAATATATTGTAAATTATTTTATTGTGTTAATTATTGCTCGTAAGTGTACAGTTCTAGTATCTGTGATAAGATTGTATATTTATTACGGAACAATACTATGTAACGGCTAATAAAGCTAAGATTCTGTCAAATCTGGTTAGACTGGTAAGCTGACTGGTCGCCGCACGTAATCCCGGTTGCACTCGAAACGCCTTCAACCGGGATAACGCTAGGGCGAAGATGACTGAATGAGGACAAGGACTTATAAAATTGAAAGTTGCGCAAACATTAGGTTAGGCTACTGAATTAGATACCTCAGGACAACTATGAAAAGGTACATATATTACGCCTTTAATTACGAGTGAAGGAACAAGAGACATCCAATAAATGCATGCGCAAGTGATTTCACTTTTCTTTACTGTGAAACATCTACAATATTTTCACAAAAACGAAAGAGCGCAAGTGCCTGTATTTGTTTAATAATAAAGCTAAGATGCTTGAAAGATATGCTTACCTATGAACTAATTGAGATCCTCCATATTGTAAAGCTAAAGTATCGCCGTGGTCTTCGTACAATCCTTCTAGCAGTCTGGCGCAGTCTGAATCAAACTCTATATTCGGCTCTCCTATCAGTCCTAAGGCATACAGCTGAAATTGTAGTTAACGATAATTTTAAATTTGTTTGGAAATATATACATAGGTATGTATAATTATTTTATTTACATGTAAAAGCAGGGGGTGTCCATGAAATAACGTAATTACCAGAGGGTTCAGGATAGGGTTTTAAAGCAAGGGAATTCTTGAGCAATGTCACATAACTTATTTTTAAATTGTGTGAAAAGCGTGATATATTTTAGGTAACTTTGTGAGCAAATCTAGTCTTGATTTCTAAATGTGAACAAAGAAAGTCAGGATAGATTGGCCGATAGGATAGGAATTTGAACCCCTCTGAGGGTAGGAGACGTAAATTATTGACGGCCCAACATATTTGCAGTTACCATATATATGACGATTTGAGAGATCAAAACGGAGGTCGTAATAGGAACGGACTCCAATGTCCACCACCAAATTTGGGGCATGAACTGCAATAACAACAGAGGTAAATCACTGGTTGAATACCTATTCCCCACTAATCTTACCCTATTAAACACAGGTACGGAGCCCACCTTCCTCACAAGACGTAGTCAGACAATTATCGACTTAACTCTCGCAACAGAGGGAGCGGCTGAACGCATCAAGGGATGGCACGTCTCGAAAGAGGCAGCGTGCTCAGACCACAGATGGATCAGCTTCTCTATGGAAGTCGTTATACAACCCACACAGCCACGCAGGAAACCACACAACACTGACAAAGCAAAGTATGTCCAATTACTTAAAGAGAAACTTACCCTTACTGCTACGCCGACGGTACTGGGTGACAATGAACAGATCGACGAGCAGGTATGTACACTGACGTAGTCGATGCTAGACAGGTACCACGCAGCCTGCCCAGCAACCACTCTACCCTCAACCCCAGGTAAACAACCCTGGTGGGGCGCTGAGCTTGAACGCAACCGCAAGAAGGTAAGACCCTTCTTACCTTCTTGCGGTTGCGTTCAAGCTCCTAAACAGGGCAATGAACACAAGCGCGGACGTAGATTGGGACGCTTATAAAGCGGCCAAATCAAGCTACAAGAAATGCCTCAGATTCAGACGCACCATGGGATGGCGGAAATTCTGTGGGAGCATTGAATCTTGCCAACAAGCAAACCTGGTAAGGAAACTACTGGCTCAGCAACCGATGGTTGCACCAGCTACTCTCCGTAAACCGGATAACACATACACCACATCGGAGGAGGAGACAAGACGCGACCTACTAGAAACACACTTCCCAGGCTGCGTCCTCACCCCAGTAATAACGTGGCACGATACACCGACAGCGGCGACCGAACACGAGTGGAGACACGCAAACACCGTGGACATAGAAGAAAAACTCCGATGGGCCATCGATAGCTTCCATCCCTTCAAAGCAGCCGGACTGGACGGCATCTTCCCAGGGTTATTACAATGGGGGGGTGAACCTGTCCGCAAAAGACTTCTGGCAATCATGAGGGCTAGCCTGGCCCTTAGATATTTACCGAAGAATTGGAGGGAAGTCAAACTAATTTTCATACCAAAACCAGGCAAAACAGACTACACAAATACAAAGTCCATCAGACCAATAAGCCTGACCTCCTTCATGCTTAAAGCCTTGGAAAAGCTATGCGAGAGGGAATTAAGAAGTGGGGCACTTAAACACCTACCCCTACATGCCAATCAACATGCATACAGCTCAGGGAAACCGACGGAATCGGCCTTACATCAGGTCGTGAACCAGATAGAAGCTGCTATACAACAAAAAAGCATCTGTCTGGGCACCTTCATTGACATAGAAGGAGCCTTTGACAAGACAAACTTCTCCAGCATAAGCAACGCCCTAGCCAGACATGGTGTGGATCAGATGCTCATACAGTGGATCCAAAACATGCTCAGCAAAAGGGTAGTGCGCCTGCACGGCGACTCCCAGACAGCCTTGATAACTAAAGGTTGCCCGCAGGGCGGTGTTCTCTCCCCGCTATTGTGGAACTTAGTCATCAATGAACTCATAGACAAACTCAACGCGAGATATTTTTACACAATAGGATATGCAGATGATCTGACCATTCTCATCTCAGGTAAGGTAACTAGTACAGTGTATGACCTTACTCAACACGCTCTACGCATTGTAGAGTGGTGGTGTAATGAGTACGAATTATCAGTAAACCCGACCAAGACCGAACTAGTTATGCTCACACACAAACGCGCGCTGGGTACTTACCGACTGCCCAGGCTATTCAACACAGAGCTCAAGCTGTCTACCGAGGTAGACGCCCAGGTAGGGCGTCACTCTTGACAGCAAATTGACATGGAACAGCCACATGGAAAATAAGCTCAATAAAGCCAGCATCGTCTTCTGGCAGTGCAAGAAGATGATAGGTAAACGATGGGGCCTATCCCCCAAAATTGTCTTATGGCTCTATAAGACAATAATACGTCCGATGATAAGCTACGGCGCAGTAGTGTGGTGGCCTCGGACCAACCTAACAACGGCCGCCAACAAGCTTCAAAGACTTGCATGCTTAGCGGCCACGGGCTGCATGAAAACTACACCTACAGCGGCACTCGAAGTGTTGCTGGACTTGCCTCCATTGCACCTGTTCATACAACAGGAGGCAACGATGACGGCGATCCGGCTAAGAGCTCTGAAGCTCTGGAAAGACACTAACACACCGCACACTAGCAACTTAAACACACTCTTTAAAGAAGTTCCTCTCACACAAGCCATTGGCGACCGAATACTGAAACAATTTGTTTTCGACAAGAAATACAAAATCCAACTGTACGAGGATCTACACGAGGGAGCGGTTGGCCACAACGAGCTCACGATCTTCACAGATGGGTCTAAGACGGATACAGGTACGGGTTCAGGAGTACTCTCCGAGGACCTAAACATCAACATCGCAGCACCGCTGGGAGCCTACAACACGGTCTACCAGGCCGAATGTTTTGGCATAATCCTAGCTGCCACAGCAATCATGGCACGTGAGGTAAGGGAACGATCCATTAGGATCCTCTCAGATAGTAAGGCTGTCCTCTCAGCCCTCAAAAGCCATACTATCACCTCGGCACTCACACTTGAATGCCACCAGAAACTAACAGAGGTAGGTAAACAAAACAAATTAACACTGCAATGGATCAAGGGCCACAGTGGCTCAAGAGGGAATGACGCAGCCGACGTACTTGCCAGAAGAGGGGCCACTTTAGAGGTGGTGGGACCCGAGCCCATCATTCCCCTCCCTTCTGGCTTTTATCGCAACCTGGTAAGAAATAGGACCAGGACCCAACACAACCAGTCCTGGATTGTTATTGAAACATGTAGGCAGGCCAAGGAGGCTCTTCTCGCAGTAGACGGTAAGATAGCCAAACAAATTCTCCGGCTGTCCAAACAACAACTGCGGACAGTCACGGCCGCCTACACAGGACATGGATTCTTTAATAAACACCTATTTACTATAGGTATCACCGACAGCCCGCTGTGCAGGGCCTGTATGGCACGGCAGCAGACGAGACGGCAGCCCACCTGCTCCTCGACTGCCCTGAGGTCGCACAGTACAGGCAGCAGTACCTGACCAGATACAGCACCCTGAGGGAGGCAGTGGGCCACATCAAGAGTCTGCTGGCCTTCCTCGAAGAGCTGGGGTGGCTCGAATGAAGACACCATTCCCACCCGCACGCAAAATACACGCCAAGACGTGGAGTTGCGGAAACAGCCCGTGCCATCAAGTATCAAGTATGACGGTTTGAGCGCAATATAATCAAAAATAAAAATTGAAAATATCTTTTACTAGAGACATTTTATTTTAATTTTACAGTTTCTGCTCAATCCTTTTCAAACAAGCCATATTTCAGCCTCTTGCGCCCAACAGTTTTGCCTGTGCATTGTCTCTCAGTCAGTCAGTAACCCATTCATTTTATTTATACAGATTTATATTTATATGTTACCTGATGAGCCAACACATATTTGCCTATAGCGAACTGCGCGGTATTGGTCCTGTCGAGACAATCCACACAGTTGACGCGCACCAGCCCGGTCTGTAGCCGCCCGCCTTGATGCCCCGGCACTCCTGTCTCTTCGCCGTAACCTCGGCAACTTAGAAATATGCCTGTACGACGTACTGCCGTGCGGGCTATCGCTGATAGCCTGGAAAGTTCCACAGCTTTTAATTAAACTAATTTTTTATTTATGACTACTAAAGTGGTGAAAATATTTCCGTGTGGTGACGTTATAAATATACTAAGTGTCCCTACCCTATTGAATGCCTTGGGTGTGCTAAGAAGCCACTTACAAAAATACATGCAGCAAAAAGATATTTGGGAAGAGTCGGAAAACTCCATATTAAACCTTATTGGAACCCGTCAGGCAAGTGTGGTAAAGTAGGCCAAATCCAGGCTTATTGAGTTACAATCCTATTGTGAGATGACAAAAGGTAATAAAATGGGAAAGTGACCATTCTTAAAAATTTACTGAATTAGATCACATGTGCGACCTTTCTGTCAGAGAATTCTCTTTGTCTTTCTAAGAATGCAAAATAACAGAAAATGTAATACTCACTTGTCTAAAACTTTAGCATCAGATTCCTTATTCACTCTCGCCATGTCCATATGATAGTACTGTATAGCATGTTCGGGAGGCAAAAACTGATTCAAATACTTTACTGCATTGCTTATCACATCTGTCAACAGAGATTCATGCTTCTTCTTTTCCTTCTTTTTAACCAAATTCAAAAAGATTAATGGTGATCCATATCTTCTCATTGTGTTGTTCAAATGTTTGCCAGGTATTTCCGCAAATGGGTCACTCAGATCTATGGATATAGCTGGCTTTGGAACCATTTTGGAAACATCCTGTGACCAATAACTTGGTATTGAGCCTCTCATTTGGACGAATGAACTGAACCTGGAAAATAAAAGGATTGTATTAATAGCATATTTAAATGGAAAACAGAAGTCTAACTGCATTGTATAGTATTATTGGAATGCATTATTTTAAATAAAAAATTGCCAACAATTCCAATTTGCGAGTGTGTGGCCTACTCGGATGTCGAAGTTGTAGACCAAAGGCCTCTAACATGGCCTAATGGCTGCATGTAACGATTCTTGAGTTATTTATTTGTGCCAAAACCTGTTTCATGCAGTTTTACGTATCCCACAAAGAATGGTATATCACTCGTTATAAATCCCAGAGCCTCGTCAGCAGCACGACTTGAATATTCTTGGACAAGTTGTTATACTCGAAATAAATTTCAGGTGACTGCAGCCTTGGGAGTTACCATAGTTGCCAACCTGTGCTGTTGGCAATCTCTGTTTTTTGTGAAAAGGCATTATAAGTAAGTCACATATACCTGCCAGCCGCAAATGACGACACCATAGAATCATGAACAATCTGTTCAGTTTCAACTTCATTGGCCACATCACCATGCATATTAGCACCTCTCTTCAAGAACCGTGTTCCTGCATATCTATTACTCCTTCTGGCTATAAGTGTCAGGTATACTGGCCGACCGAAAATGTTCAAGTTACTCTGTTCAATGAAGCCATGGACAATGTATAAGATCCAATCTGGGTGTAAATGTGAATGTACTGCGGATAATAAGTGGCTGTTCCATACGAATCGCCATTCCGGCACAGTTCGTACTCCGAAGTCTAACCTATGACCTGGATATCTGAAAAAGTGCAAAACAATATTTTGTGGTTATAGAGCTATTACGATTTTGCAGTGGCAAAGTTTCACACAAATTGTTGCTTACATAGGTATATGATTTTGTTATAGAAGTAAGATAATGTATATGGGCGCAAATTTATATAGAATGATTATATTGATACACAAATGTTAATAATATTTAAGATTGATATTTAAATAACTATTTGTGAACACAGAACTGAGAACTTCACTACTTTACAATATTAGACACTGTATTGGCTGCTTAACCGTTTTATAAAGGTTGGGTATTTAATTTATCGCTTAATTATTAAGATAACTCCAGAAACTCTCAAAGTAAAATCAATTAGTATTAAATAACATGATTCTGACACTTATTATTATGTTTTCGGTAATAAATAACATGCGATTATATTTACATCCTGTTGATAGCGCCATCTGTTGACAATGTTGTAAAGCAGCGTTTGGTTAATTAAATAAATTTGTTATTCGTGTAAAATAAATCATTTGGTGTTGTGCAAAATTCATTACAATATTAATGTCGAATTTTGATTAGTTTATAAGTAATTAATTGTATAGTAATTTCAATTATATGTTGTAAAGGAAGTGAGTTGTTAAACATTAAGTGTAGGTAGACGGTTATTGTATAAAAAGGACTGTAGATCACATTTTATTTCAATTCTGTGCTAGAAATCGTCTGAAAATAAACCAAGTAATATTACGTGAGTGTTTTTATTATGGAGTCTGGACACCATAACCCTGGCGTATCGCCGACAGCAGCGGTGGGATAAACGCCCCCTAAGAGACTTCGGGATCTACGGTTGGCGCGAGAGTGATGGGTCTCTTGGCTTAGACGCCAATACCAAGGATGACCTGAAGACTGATGCGACAAGCGCTTGGAAGCCGTGTTTGGCGCTAGTCAACCCTGATCGGAGACCTCACGGTGTGTCAGAGTTATGGCGAGCACGTCTACACTTCACGTGAGGTCACGTGCGAGCGAGAGCGACAGAGCGACTACGACGGGGTGCACGCACCGGGGTGTGCTGTGGCGTGAACGCTGTTCTGCTCAGAGTTCTACCAGAGGTTGCAGATGCGGCTTGTTGATGCACTGACCAGAGGTATTTATTTAGAGCTGATTTGATTAGTTTTTGAGAAACATCCTAATTTTATAAATTATGGTGCTTACAAGATTACCTAGTGTCCCCGTAAGGATTACCATTAACACACAAACATTATACAGTCAAAATTACGAACGTTACACCCCAAATAGAACTTATAGGTAACTGTTGTTTATCCATGTTTGATACATAGCAGTGCTACTGTGCTTATAGTCATGTTATGCCGTCGGCTGGGGCTCTTGTCTGTTTATTAATCGTTAGGCGATGTCGGAAACTTTCTGTAAAACTTACTTATCTACACAAGAAAGAGAAAGTAGCTTTGTTGTTATGTGGTTCTACTAATGTAATTATTAGTAAAGAACGGTATAACTGCCCTTTTCAAGTTGAAGCTCTGATATAGATGCATTGTATAAATTACCTGATTTGCTTTCAGTTTAAATAAGCTAATTGATGTGCTGAAGATGCATTCAATTGGTAGTCAATAGGTTATCTCAATAGTAAAACATTAAAGGAATCAAAACATTATTTATGGGCCTTGGTTACACATTACATAAGGCTAACTAACTGCATTACTTATGGCTAGTGCTCACGGCGCGATTATATGAAGCCTCTCTTGATAAATGACTATCCACCACAAAAATAATTATTGCATAAAACCAGTATGTAGTTTCACAGATAAGTGCATTCAACAAAACAAACTTCAGTTTTATTATATTAGTACAGATATATTCAGAAGGTAGATATAAAAATAAATTTGTGTTACACATTTTTTAAAGCTAATATTTGTAAAGTTACAAAATACGTTTTATTATACATTTTGTGGACTGTGTAGGTGCCTACATGATTTCATTTTAACATTATGTTGAAATTACAACTTGCAGCTCAAGTTAAGGTTATACAACGTGTAATGGAAATAACGCACATCCTCAGACACCCCAATTAGAAAACCTTGTTACAATCATAATGCATGCATTGAAATATATTTTTTATTTGCCTAAATAATGTTTTTTAAAGAAAGTATTAACTCAATTAAAAGTGAAAATCGTGGTCACTCTAAATCTGCGCACGCACACAAACGAAACGGTTGCTATGGTAAACAAACAACAGCGATCTGATAGGAACGAAACACGATACGATATAACAAAATGTATGAAATTCAGTCTGTAAACCACAATCTGATAGAGTGGGGTTTACAAAAATGATGTTTGAACATTTGTCGGCCACTGTTGATATTACCAAAGATATTATGAGTATTATTTTCTTTCCATCACACTTTTAGGCTATGGAGTGGACAGTCGAATCATTTATTGTTTGTTATTAATATGCACGATCTATTGTTTCTTAACATCGTAAGTGACTATTGTGACTATCTTAACTTAATCATACCTAGTTAGCATTATTGATCGATAAAGTAAAAAAATATCAGTGAGAGAAATCAAGAACGGCGTGTTTAAAGTTGTCTTGTGAATCTAAATACTTACAATAATAGAATAATAAAATAACTTACAGGCTTAAAAATCACATTTCTTTAGTCCACGTAGCAATTCACTACTTATTTCCTCACAAATCACATCTTTGCACTGTTTCAAAAGCAGCTAGTATCTTAATTAATTAACTAGGTACTCGGCACTTTTTCTCTCATCACAATAAACTGGTGATTTTATATTTCTCCACAATGAGAAAGAACAGGGGTGTCAAGTCAACATCTAGATGATGTTGAGCATTCCACACCGGCACCGGCTTGTTGATAATTATTCAATTATACACCATTACACATTTTGTAAACAAGTTAACTTTAAAAAAGTTTTCACAGCACTCACTGATAGAATCAGATAGATATTCCCGGTTGTGTACTTGTCATAACATGTCTAAGCGCATCGCCCGCTGCGCTTGTCATGCGCCAGCACGAGCGAGACATTATGTCTCGCTCTTTCCCGTTGTTTATTACCTACGTTAGTGAAAGATACATGATAGACATTTTGGTGGTCAATTGTGTGCTATCGTCTTTTGCCGTCTATTGTGTTGTATTAATGTGTGCGTTAGTGTAAGTCAACGTGGAACCATTTAACAAATGCATTTAAAAATAAGCCGTTCTGCTTTGTTTTAAGGTTTATTTTGGAATAGCTCAATTTTTTTTTTAATTGTGTTGTATTAATGTGTGCGTTTGTGTAAGTCAGCGTGGAACCATTTAACAAATGCATTTAAAAATAAGCCGTTCTGCTTTGATTTAAAGTTTATTTTCAAATAGCGAAATTTTTTTTTAAATGAGTGACTACAATTTACGTTATTTTAATTATTTTAAGACTAAAAATTAACAATATTAAAAATGACGGAAATGGATTCAGTTGCCGATTCTGAACAAAGTACTTTCAAGATGTGCATTTAAACTTGTTACATGTTGTATAATAAGACAAGGGAACCCGACATATCTTAATATTTGTCGCCTAATTTTATACCTGTATAGAATTATTTGTTCCTTGATAATTCCTTGCTTAACCCGAACTACTGAAGCTAGAGACATGAGATCTGGACGGTGGATTTCTTTGTGGACGTGTGCACTCACTTGGGTTCTATAGTGGTCCGCCTCTAAACATTTTCGGTTGAAAGTCTTGAGGCAGGTGACTGCTGATCTTTTATAAATGCCGGGCCTTAGTGTTATACTTGGTAAATGCAATTTGTTTTGTTTGTGGGTTCATTTGCAAAGTTCGTTGCATCTATATTCGGGATGACAAACAGTTATAAACCAATAAAATTTGGTGCCAACCTTATTACTTAGCTCTTGTGGGATGCAAGACAGTTCGGAGTATGGTTGTTAGGATAATGATAGGTGGGTTTGGGGAACATGATGTGAAAATCCATATTCCCTTTTCCCATTTAGCACTATTTATTCTTGGCAAATAAAAGTAGTTGTGTGGACTGCTCATGCTTTATTTCTAAGTCAGTTGTGATTGGTCAGTTTAAGTTTATTTATTCGGATAAACAATTATTAATTGTGTATGAATTGATAAGAATTACATAGGCACCACATGTTAACAGTTTAAGATAAATATTAACATTATTTGGAAAATTCCCTTAAATATAAAGTCAAATAAAATTCAAGTTGAATTACATAATGAAGGAGGGGACGAATGATAAATGGAAACATTCATTTCAGAAAGAAAGGTCTATTTGAATTAATTATAAAATACCAATATCTGAGTGACTTTATTGGCATTTATGGTTTATTGTAGTAAATTTCTTAACTGAGTGGAATCATTTTTAGAAATAAGACTGCACTACTCTTGCTTTGTAATATTGGTAGCTTGTAAATTTCTCTTTTATGGCTCAGTTGGCAAACAGTTCAACAATTTCACAGCTTGCACTATGCCTAAAAATATTCAATATTGGATTAAACATGTTCTTACATGAGTAATAATTATAGCACTAGTATTTTCGAAATTCTTGGATCTGCATGGTTTGAAATCATTTCATATTTATCACCAACAGTCCGACTGTTCACGGCTGAACATAGGCCTCTCTTTGTTCTTGCCATCTTGTTTTCCTGTTTGATGAGGATAAAACTTATTTTGAATATACTAAGTTTTAACTGTTTTATCAAAACTGCAAAATATGGGTATCCTGATAACTTTATATTTGATTATCTAAAATGGCACTGTCAGACAGAACCTGAGAAAATTCAGATTGTCTTTTGTATTTTACCTTATGCGTAAAATATGGGCTCCAACACTGTTGTTAGCTAAGATAACTATAGGTTGAACATGCCTGATATATAGATATAGCTTAATAGACCGGACCACTTTGTAAGAGTAGAATTTTATTTCATCTACAGTTACGAAGGTTCATGGAACTAATATTTGGGTGGGAAATGTTGCCCACCACCTGTCTTTTGAGTGTTGCAGGTTGATGATGACATCCTAGCAGATGACCTGACCTTAGTGTGAAGAGAGGATGGACGAGCGGTCCTTTACTGATTGGTATGTATGGATGACGGTGGCCCGCCCTTTTGACGTCGGTGGTTTTGTGTGCGGGCTACGCGCACACATGCCACATGAGTGCTGTTCTGAGCTGGAGTCAAGCATTGTTTGCTAACCTTTGTTGCTGATCAACAACTGTATGAGCAGCTTGACCTTATGGGCGGAGGATTCGTCAGATACCGATTTACGTGGGGGGGGGGTCCTCTACCTTCTCCACTGTCTTCGGTCAGTTCTTGGACCTATTTAATTGCATTGTATTGATATAACTGATCATGACGAACGATGATGATTATTTTATGTATATGCATTGATGTGTTTATGAGGCAAATTTTGCATATGTGTTTGAGTGAAATTTTATTTTTCCTATCCAACATCCTTCCCAAAACGCTGGCTGGCCACCATGCGTATCCTTGATCCTGGTCTTGTTGGCTAGATCCCGTGATGGGTGATGCCTTATGGGTTGGCTAGATCTCGTAATGAGTGATGCCTTATGTGTTGGCTAGATCTCGTAATGAGTGATGCCTTATGGGTTGGCTAGATCTCGTAATGAGTGATGCCTTATGGGTTGGCTAGATCTCGTAATGAGTGATGCCTTATGTGTTGGCTAGATCTCGGAATGAGTGATGCCTTATGGGTTGGCTAGATCTCGTAATGAGTGATGCCTTATGTGTTGGCTAGATCTCGGAATGAGTGATGCCTTATGGGTTGGCTAGATCTCGTAATGAGTGATGCCTTATGTGTTGGCTAGATCTCGTAATGAGTGATGCCTTATGGGTTGGCTAGATCTCGTAATGAGTGATGCCTTATGTGTTGGCTAGATCTCGGAATGAGTGATGCCTTATGGGTTGGCTAGATCTCGTAATGAGTGATGCCTTATGGGTTGGCTAGATCTCGGAATGAGTGATGCCTTATGGGTTGGCTAGATCTCGTAATGAGTGATGCCTTATGTGTTGGCTAGATCTCGGAATGAGTGATGCCTTATGGGTTGGCTAGATCTCGGAATGAGTGATGCCCTGTGTGCGCTGGATCCCGTAATCGGTGATGCCACGAGTTGGCTTAGCCATGGGTGAAGCATTGTTTGTTAGATCCCGTGATGGGTGACGCATGCCACAGGCTAAGATCCTATGACTAGGTGAAGCCTTGTAAATAACTTTTAGTTAATTCTGTATGATAAACGCTTATTTATGTTACTTTTATATCCATTGTTATTGTTATGCTGTTTATTCTGTAACCGTTAAATAAACAGCAGCGCAGGGGACGCGCTGGAGTCAGTATGGCCGTATGGGCGCAAATTTATATAGAATGATTATATTGATACACAAATGTTAATAATATTTAAGATTGATATTTAAATAACTATTTGTGAACACAGAACTGAGAACTTCACTACTTTACAATATTAGACACTGTATTGGCTGCTTAACCGTTTTATAAAGGTTGGGTATTTAATTTATCGCTTAATTATTAAGATAACTCCAGAAACTTTCAAAGTAAAATCAATTAGTATTAAATAACATGATTCTGACACTTATTATTATGTTTTCGGTAATAAATAACATGCGATTATATTTACATCCTGTTGATAGCGCCATCTGTTGACAATGTTGTAAAGCAGCGTTTGGTTAATTAAATAAATTTGTTATTCGTGTAAAATAAATCATTTGGTGTTGTGCAAAATTCATTACAATATTAATGTCGAATTTTGATTAGTTTATAAGTAATTAATTGTATAGTAATTTCAATTATATGTTGTAAAGGAAGTGAGTTGTTAAACATTAAGTGTAGGTAGACGGTTATTGTATAAAAAGGACTGTAGATCACATTTTATTTCAATTCTGTGCTAGAAATCGTCTGAAAATAAACCAAGTAATATTACGTGAGTGTTTTTATTATGGAGTCTGGACACCATAACCCTGGCGTATCGCCGACATGTACCATCTCAGTCCTTATTATTAAATTATAGTAAATACACAATTTAAGCAAAATGGCAAAATTTTCTTTTGCCAAGAGTATTGATGAGACATCACTGAGAGAGAAGTCTCTTCAATACTCTCATATCTTACTTTTAAAGCTAAATCTACTGATAAAATAGATATAAAATTGTCTATGTGTATTGTGTATGTAAGGGTTTGAAACTCCTTCTTTGTTTAAAAAAAGCTTTGTGAAAAGAATCTTCAAGATTACTATTATCTCAGATGCTATAGTAGACATAAAGTACCTTTTCACAGGGATTCTTTCTAATCCTAAAACCTATATTTGACATCAAATGAAAGAAGCAAGAAATTTATTGATGTCCATACCCAGTCTTTTGTCTTTGTTCCAGTTGACTCTTCCAAGTTTCAAATATATCTTCATCATCCTCCTCATATTTCTGGCATTCACATTTTTCCTCAACTGTCTGAGAATTCGACCGTAAATTGGAGTGATACACTGCTGCTGTAACCGGTTTAGGGAACAGTGCCGGAGCAAGTTTCCTAGGTGGTGCCATGTTCATTTGTAATGTGTGGGTTATATCATAGCTATAGCTATAATAAAAGTTAGTAGACAAGTCTATCGCCAGAAACATCTTTAAATATCTTTGCTCATCTGGGTGTGGAGGTTTGTTGCTCTCATATGGAATGTATATTGTTGCTGTATCTTCTATTTTGTAGATGGAATGTGAACCTATAACTGCTACCTTTCTTCTCTTTGTGACCAGAATGATGTAGTAGCCTTCAAGGAATCTTATGAACCCTGAAACATTCAGTCAAAGGATTACATATTGACAATCATGTGATGACAGTGATTATGGGGTATTTGTCAAAATTGTAAGGGACACATATTTACATAAATGAGCATCATATTCTAGAGAAGGCATCAAAATATACTTTCATTTTATAACAATAATGAATAAAACTTGTATGTTTGTACTTGTATGTGTAAATTCATTTGTGGTGTCTACACTATTAATCTTAATATATATAATCCTTGCGTTACTGACTGACTGACAGACACGCTACAGCCGAAACTATTGGGCGCAGGAAGCTAAAATTTGGCATGTATGTTTCTTGGTGACCGTAGGGGTGCACTAAGAAGGCATTTCCCGAAATTCCCACGGGATCAGCCAAAACGGGTAAATTTAAAAATAATGCAGGCGTAGCTGCTGGCATCCTCTAGTTATTAATAATATTATACTGACTGCCTCGTTGGTCTCGCGGCATAAATGTGTGCGTGGGATTGGGAGGTCTCAGGTTCGATTCCCGGGTCGGGCAAAGTGCTATTGGGTTTTTCCGTAAGGCAATTCTCAGTAGCAGCACGGAGTCTCGTAATGTGCCCGGTGCGGCAATAGGCTCGCCCCCTATTATGTGGGTCCTTCAAAATTCATGGCAAAATGTGGGTGTAATATTACACCTCTGCCTACCCCTTCGGGGATACAGGCGTGAGACTATAAAAAGATATAAATAAATAATAACATTATAAAGAGGAAAAATTTGTATTTTTGTTTGTTTGTAATGGATAAACTCAAAACTACTGGACTGATTTTATTAATTCTTTCACCATTAGAAAGCTACATTATCTGCGAGTAACATAGGCTATATTTTATTTTAGAAAAAACTAGAGGACCCGTGCTGCTCCACAGCATATTTTAATATTATAAAAAAGCTCTTACATATAGATATGATGAGTACATTGTAGCCTAATCTATTATGTAAGAAGATGCTATTCGTACCAAAAATATATATATCACGAAACTTTTTTTCTCACAACATTGGCCCTTCGTCCAGGTGCCCAGGAAATAGCAAGTTATGAACAATTTCGCCAGTACCATAGTCTCTGAATTGACACTCGGGATATAGCTCACTTATACTGTAAAGTTCAGCATGCCCTGCGTACTGTCCATTGGCACCCATCACTCGTTTGCAATCTGTTGCATTTGTAATGGTCATCATCAATGACAATGTTATCAACAGTTGCTAAACGAATTACATAATGTTTATTCTCACTTCCATATAAACAATAAGAAATTACGCGGCATAAGCAATTACCGTCACCAAGAATGGAAATCACTTGAAAATTATTGATAGTAGAATTAATCAAATCTGAACCCGTTTCCATCCGTATTTTTTTAGCAGTAGGAGGACCATCCGGTACCAAACCTCCAACAGGGCCGTCATTGACCAAGATTCTATGTTCAAACTTTCTCTGAGCATTTTTCAATTTCCTTCCAAGAACCATCATTATAATTGAAAACACAACTACTCACAAAAAATACGTTATTTAAATCAGAAACTTAGGTAACTAACTTACGCTAACTTCACTTTTTTTTATCTGTCAAGATTTTACTATCAAAATTATAAATATAGACAAACAACTTCTTTTATAAGTGAGAAAATAGGTTTTATTTCTGTTATCCAGCTAAATATTTATGTGAGAAGCGCGATTTATTACAGTATGGGTGTGATTAATTCATCATAATTTAGAAATGTAATAATGACGTTTATAGTTTTGGTCGAAATTGTAGTTTTGGTAGGAATGGTAGCTTTGGTAGCAATCCTAAGTAACATTGCTACCAAAACTACAATAATATGCCAAAAATACCATTTCTACCAAAACTACTTTTCCTCCCGAAAATACTACTCCTATCAAAACTACCATTTCTACCAAAACCGCCGGTGCTGTCAAAAGTACCTACGTTTTCTTTCAAAACTACTATTCTTACCAAAGCTAAAATTTCTACCATAACTACCACTTGTAATAATATAATTATATGACAATAGTACTCTGAACCGCTGTAATGTTCCACATAAAAAAAAATAAAATGCCCGAAGAAAGTCCATAATTTAAAAACACAAAATTTTCCTAACATAAAACGTAAGGAAAATTCCTCAACATCAGAGATCAGTTCACACAACATTAAGGGTTAACTGGTAACAGGGGAATATTACCTGCCATCAGCGATAATTCACTTTAGTGATAATTTGACCAACATTGGGTATAATTTTACACACCACCACACTCACACCCGTATGAAAGTAAGGCAAGGTCACCCTAAGGAGGCATAACGTCTTTCCTGGCAGTTACCGCAAGGAACTTATTAGATGCTATAAAAATATTTTTGAATTTAGAACCGTAGAGAGAAAGCAACGGAATCTTAAGAAATTTATTGGAAAATATTGAAAAATAAGTTCAATGTCCACACCTATCTTCCTTCAAACTTACCCAATGAAAATAAGCATACCATCAAATGAAAGAGCTCTTTTCAGCGCGTGTTTTAGGCCTATAACGAAACGCCTACCTCAATGAGAACCAGATATATAGAAGCAGAAAGTCATTGACTACGGCTACGAAAACGTAAATAATGTATGGGAGAAAACTGTTTTTGCATATAAGTAACTTGATGAATGTGCAAGTTAGGTAATTTCTAATGCTTGATGACAAATCTATGCAGCTAGAGCTTTCATTTAAAAAAACAATCATGCGAATCGGTTGGGTAGAACGGCCCGGCCGACTCGTATTATAAAACACAAATTCTTTTAATATATAGATAGGGGACCGTAAGATATTTGGGTTTTTCCGATACGCGAAGTAGTTCCCTCAGGACGCGGGTGAAACCGCGAGAAATGGCTAGTATGTTATAAATTGAATAGGTACAAGGTAACAAGCACCTAAAAACGGTTTGCTCTAGAAAAAGGTCAAAGGCAATTTATAAATTTAAATTTATTTTTATATTTACCTACAATCCCAAACGCAGATACAAGTTTATTCAGGCCTGCAGTTCTGCCTCCAGTCCTGTTGCCAAACCCAATCATATTGAGAAGCTGATGTATCTCTTGTTTATTATATTCCACTTTGTCATCAACTAATATCAGCTCTTTGGGGTCAGTTCTGTCTATTTTGAGTACTCGGAACCTTGTCTCTGTGTTATTTGAGCCAATCAGATAAAATCTCTGAAAAGATAATAATTCCAATTACATTTTAAACTCTATGTGCAATTTATTGTACTTTACTATGGTTATTCAAATAAAAAACCAGTAGACAGCTAGGTACCTGTTTCAAGATAACAGGTGGAACCTTCTATCTGTTATGTTAAAAACAGATAAGGATCAGTGGGATGCAGGTGGCTGAAAATCATGCTATATAGAAAATTATAAAAGGGATTATGTTCAGCAGTGGACATCTTTCGGCAGAGATGATAACAATGATACAAGTACAATCATGTATTTTTTACAATATACATGTATATTCTCTCTAGACCATTGTTTTCTAAGGTTGTCTGAGCTCCGACCAATCAGACGAAAATTCCAACCTTGAGACTAACTTTATAGCTGTCTTTTTAACAAAAAGGAGGCATAAATAGGAGTATAAAAGTGTAAAGGAGGGGAGTACTTCAGTCAGTTGGTGTCGCCTTACATTTCAAGACCCACGCAATATTCGTGACCCACCAGTGGGTCGCGACCCATAGTTTGGGAAATGCTGCTCTAGACTATGACGACTTGACGAGACAGATGTTATTATGACTGCTCAGTCTGTTAAAGGGGAGGTATTTGAATGATGATTTATTCTACAGATGTGGGTTTCAAATGATGTACAAATACAATTGGATATTGAAATACACAAAGTAATCACTTACCGCTTTGGTTTCATACAACGCTATTCTTTGAATAGAACTGATTATCGGATGAAACATTATACTTTGTTTAGACATTTTTGTGATAGTTATGCTGGGTCACACAAAAACTAAACCTATTTAATTTCAGATATAAAACTAAACTGATGGATAAAATTATTCTGTGTACTATTTTTAAATCAAATGTTATTATATTTAATAATTAGATAGATAGAGAAACAAAATAAATAAGAGCGAGCGATAAATTTTTTTATTATTTTGACAGAACGTAAACTGAGTTCTGACATTAATGACATACGCGGTCTAAATGTCATTGTCAAATGTCAAAAATTTACAGTATTTTTTAGTCTTTGGTATGAAATTTATGCAAAGAAATATAACCTTATAGTCCAGCCTCTCTGAATTTATGTCTCTATAATCATCTATGATATTATGGAAGTGATGTGAAAAAGAGAAGTTTGCCAAATGCTAAGAGCAAAGAGCTCAGATATTAACATAGAGGCGCTCTGAAGACAAACTTTCTGGGACCCAAATTGCCGCTTGGCGGCGTGGCAGTCGTTCCCTTAGTGTAAGAGCAAGAGAGACGGTGTGACTACGTACTAAATTGGACCCAGTCCCCACTTGGAACTTGGAATTGGCACACGAAATCCTTAAGAACTGCGGTTCTATGTATAAATCTGTATTCATTGCTAAGAGTAAGGGCCAAATGGCATGGCAACATGGCAATGTCGATAGAGACCGTATAGTGCTTAGATCAGCCTTTCCCAAAGTGGGTGATAGCGCCCCATTGTGAACGGGGCAGGCCTAAAGGGAACCAGAAAAATAGGGGGCGTTGTGTAGAGGTTTAGGGGGCGATTTGTATTTTCATCTAGGAAGACTCTAAACTCAGTCAGACTGAGCTCTCGAGTAGAACTCGTGAACATCAACAAATACCTATTAATTAAGAGATGGCTCATTGGTCTCGCGGCATAAATGTGCGCGTGGGATTGGGAGGTCTCGGGTTCGATTCCCGGGTCGGGCAAAGTGTTATTGTTTTTTTCCGTAAGGAAATTCTCAGTAGCAGCACGAAGTCTAGTAATGTGCCCGGTACTTTAAACATAACCAGTTATTTTATTGTACGTAATTTTATTTTGATTTGTTATTTATTACAAAGTGGACAGATCACCTTAGTCACTTTATCTAATTCGATATAGAGTATCAAAACAAATTATTTTTCTATTCGTGGTCGCCTCATATTACCTACTATTTAAAGACGGATGTTTATTGCACTTAAAAAGTCATGGTAAAGGTAGTATTTTTTAAGATTTCGTAAAAAAATAGCTTGTTCGCTATGGTATGTATGCCCCTTATAGATAACTAGAGGACGCCAGCAACTACGCCTGCATTTTTTTAAATTTACCAATTTTGGCCGATCCCGTGGGAATTTCGGGAAATCCCTTCTTAGTGCACCCCTATGGTCCCCAAAGAACACACATGCCAAATTTCAGCTTCCTGCTCCCAATAGTTTCGGCTGTAGCGTGTCTGTCAGTCAGTCAGTAACGCAAGGATTTTATATATTAAGATTACTGCACATGTGTAGCATAGTGGTTAAAAGGGTTGGTATTTTTAGCGTGCCCTGAGTTTGATTTCCATACGAGACAATACTATGTGATCAGGATCACAAATAATTGTTTCGTGTCTATCCCTATGGGTCTGCCCATATTGTGTTTGTTGATTGAATGAATGTTTAAAAAGTTACCAGAGACACAGGATTGATTGATCTTAGAGTGGAAGCTGCTATAAAAATCCACATAAAATTTGTAATTACCACCAAAAACTGATTGTAACTACCTACTTATAAACTTATATAAAACTCTTGTAAATATGAACCCATTTTGCCAAAAAAGCAGTAAATAATACATTGAAATACCTATATAGGTAAATGTTGGTATCTAACTTTTTTGTTTCATTTTAGCTTGCGGCCTACTAGTGATCTTCTTCTTATTCTTCTTGTCGTATCAATGGCGATTTCAGATGAAAGACGACCAGTATTCTGCCCTGGGAAAGCTCCTCTGCAGGCACAATGTAGGACTCAGGAGGAACATGCTTTTCATGCCACAAGTTACGGCGTGTCTCAGCTGGACTGTCTGTAAGTGGTTTCGTGTGGTTAAGGAAACTTTTACGGCTCCTTAGGCGGGTTGAAATTGTTTCCTTATTATGGAGTGGATGTCAGGTGTCCGTCTCTTGTTTCGATTTCTCGATGGAACACGTCACACTCCTTCGCACCTCTGGAGGTGCAATACCTGCCAAAGGATACACCATATTAAGCGGTGTCGGCTTTAGGCAGCCTGTTATTATGCGGCAGGTGTTGTTAAGTGCAACATCTACTTCTCTTGCATGTGCCGAACGGTGCCACACTGGGCACGCGTATTCACCAGCAGAGAAGCAGAGTGCAAGTCCCGATGTGAGAAGCACGCGCTGTGAGGCCCCCAAAGAAGTCGACACAAGCCGGCTTATGAGATTGTTGCGGGTGTTAACCTTCATTTTCGTTTTCCGACAGTGCTCTTTGTAAGTCAGAGATCTATCAAGGGCGGCCCCAAGGTTTACGGGATTAGCGCATGATAAGATGTTGTTACCTCGCCAGCTAATCTTAAGGTTTCGTCCAGTATGGTTATTGTGCAGGTGAAATGCACAAGATAGCGTTTTATTAGGGTTGTGTCGAAGGGCATTCTCGTCATAATAACGGCCTAGATCGTCCAAAGCTTTCATCAGCGTGTCTTCCGCGTCCTCGAAGTTGCTATTGCCAGATCGTCAGCGTATAAAAATCTTTCAGTTCCGGGAGGGCTGGGTAGGTCGTTGGTGTATATATTGAAGATGACGGGTGCCAACACACTCCCCTGAGGTAAGCCTTTTTTGAGTCGGCGCCATCTACTTTTTTGACCATTCAGGGAGACTTGAAAACGACGGTTTCTCAGAAGTTCGTCTAGGATGCCCGCATCCTAGACGTAAAGTTAGTATCATTGATCATTGAAGACACTTTTGCGATAAGCCGGTTCACGTTGATGGTATCATACGCCGCCGTCAGATCAACCAAAACAACACCGGTAATCTTACCCATCTCATAACCATCCTCAATGAATAAAATTAGGTGAGACGAAGAACTTGACTAGTACACGATTTTCCGGTGCTAAAGCCGGCCTGCTCAGGTATGAGCATGGGTTCAACAGCACGTAGAATTCTGTTTAGCAGTATACGCTCGAATAGCTTGTAGGTGTGGCATAGCAGGGCAATCGGGCGAAAATTCTTTGGGTCATTAGGTAGTTTACCCGGTTTAATAATAGCAACAATTTTGCTTTTCCGCCAAGTTTTGGGAATTTGGGCATTCTCCAAACAGTTGTTAAAGAGGCTGAGCAACCATGACATCGCAACAGGTCCCAGGTGTTTCAGCTGTGCAACTGTCAGGTCATCAACGCCAGCTGCCTTGCCGTCTTTCATTCCTTTTATTGCGGTATCAAGCTCAGTGAGGGTGATAGGTCTGCTCATTTCGGCATTTGGCAGGGTATGTTTTATTTACTAGTGATGAAATTTCCAGACCATCCGAAGGCTTAACGATTCTTATCCTTGGACAAGGACCGGAACTAACAGTTCCGGTCAATGACAGTCCGTGATTCTGAAGGCACGTTATGCGTTCCGAAGCACAGTGGCGCTCTGATGCATATGCCACACGCGGTCACCCATCCAAGTAGTGGCCTGTGCAAATGTCGCTTTCGAACTATTACGAACAAGCCAAGTCATGCTATGACCGCTATGTCAATTTGACAGTAAAGTTGTACATAATTTTTTACTGTATATATTTTTATCGCTCGCTTAATAATGTGCCTGGTAGATGGCAAACATAACTGGCGAAACGTGGGTGTGTAATACACCTCTGCCACCCCCTTCAGGGATAAAAGGCGTGGTTATGTTATGTTTATTTTTTTTGTCATGTCCAATGTCGTTTTGTGATACTGTTGTTATTTCTGATAACAGCTACACAATAACACAACCTGACTCTGCGTACCTAACTTAAACTAATTGATCAGGTATACATGTTCTGCTTGATATGAGGTCCGCTAGTCGACTCCCCAAATACTTACAATGAATTAGGATTGAAATATATAGGTACAGGTTATGATAGATGAATAACGTTGAATAGTTCTCCAACCGATTCCATAATATTCCAACAGAGCAAACCTACTTAGATATAGGGTTTTTGAAAACATTAGCACATTTCTAAATACCTCATAGGTAGAAGATTAAAAACACATTGAAGCTATACCCTTTTCTTTATTCATCTGTGGTTATACCCATGGTTACATACTAAGAATATTATAAAACAACCTTTTTTGCTAATTCTATTCGGGGTTAATTATAATGAGCACCATAAAATGCTTTGATAGGTACCCTTAGTTCTTAAATAAAGTTCTTAAAGAAAAATAACGTCTAAAATTACAATAGTAGGTACTAGCTATTTCAGTCATCACGACTGCACTTCAAATTGTATTTGAAAACCAAATGTAGTAAATGATCACCAAATAAATAGGTTATTATTACGTTCTCTTGTGACCCTTAATTCAAAAATAGGAGCCCTGCGAAGCAGGACTCTGTCAACTTAGTTTATTAAAGTAGGTGGTGTAACCAAATCCAATTTATGTGTTGGTATTTCATACAACTAACAAAATACTTTGGTTATAATTTTACATTAAAATGCTGGTTTAATTTTCGTGATCATAAATACTACTTTTGGGTTAACAATGATTTATTTGGAGTCATACGAAATGTTAAAACTATGGTTATAATTTTACATTAAAATGCGGGTTTCATTTTGGTGATCATTTACTATTTTTGTCTGTTACCTATATGTTACTGTATCTGGTGGTAAGTTAAACATAATATCAAGCCATTCTATTCCACCATTTTACTTGATGGCGTAGTGGCCGCCTCGCCGCGCGCCGTTAGACATTGCGTCGAGTGCTGCGTGTTCGATCCCCACACAACAAAACATTTGACTTGATTTGATTTGACGGGACAACACTTTGTGGAATTTGTATCGAGTTTGGGTGTATTTTGTGTCCGTTAGTTGAATTTTTGTAAAGTCACCCGCGATACGAGATTTATTCCTACGACGTAACTTTACTAACTTACTAAACTTTGTAGGTGTGGTCTAAATATATTAATATAGTGACTGACTATCACAACGTAGAACATATTGAAAAAAGAGTTAATGCAGGTAATAGAGTGAACGGAGCTCTGAAGGCGTTTATGAATAGCCAAAACGGGTCCAAATAGGCACGTTTGGCTGTGCATAGAGGGGTGTTAGTACCTACTCTTATGTATGGTAGTGATAGTTGGGTATGGCAGAAGAGTCATGAAAGTAGAATAAATGCTGTAGAAATGAGAGCACTGAGGAGTATGTGTGGTGTTTCTTTGACTGACAGAGTAAAGAATTGTGTGATAAGAGAGTGTTGTGGGGTAAAAGAAGATGTAGTGACAAGCATCGAGAAAGGTATGCTAAGATGGTTTGGGCACGTGGAGAGGATGGATGACGAAAGACTGACCAAGCAGATATAAGGCAAGTGTGGAAGGGACAGGACGAAGGGGAAGACCTAGGCGGACGTTCTCTGACCAGATTGGAGACATCCTAAAAACAGGACTGGTTAGAAGTACCCTGAACAGAAGAGCATGCATGAGGAATCTGATGGGAGTGAATGAAGGAAGAGAGATATGTCAGGATCGTTGCAAATGGCGTTCCGTAGTCTCTGCCTACCCCTCCGGGAGACAGGCGTGAGTCTATGTATGTATGTATTTACTATCACAATATGTAGTTTGTTTAAATACTTACGCGGTATCATATGTAAATACGAACGTCTGTTTTACGCATGTGTTTTTATTCAGATTACACATAAATTGGCAGTGTAGTTGCTACGACTGATACGACTACCTACTAGTTTTCGTTTCTACTTGGCCTGGATGTAGTTTCCATTGCACAGTAGAACATTTCTGAACCTACATGACAAAATTTCTATACTTAATTTGTGTCATACCTACTTTAATGTTATCCTATAAGTACTAAACGCTTTTAAACTTTCACGATTTGTACCTATACATCATACAAAATAATTAAGCGGGTCTTAATCGCGTAAAATTAACATGTTTAAGGAATAAATACTTATTTGTTCCCGATCGTCTTCCAGTGTCTCCGCGACTACGATCGGTGCAGGACGATCGAAACGTTGGAAACAAATAGGTCTATAAGTATCTATAAGTACTAAATATACCTAACGTAACACGACACTGATATCATCCCTTTTATAAAGACGTTTGCTCTAAGAATAAATTGTGTATTGCTGGTCTTGTAATAGAATGGACACAAAAACTAACTGAACACGAAAAAACTATTTGTGTATCACATAAAGTGTTATCTCGTTTGGGGATCGAACCCACAGCACTCGGCGCAGAGTCAAGTGACGGTCATTACGCCACTCGTAGTACCCGTATCTTAAAATTTCAATGGTAACTCGCTAAAATTACATAAAATTACAAAGAGGTTCTACCTCTAAGGAGAGAAGCTTTTTAGGTGTATTTCGTTGCTTGTTCCAAACTGCAGCGATGTGAAAACGGAAACAACAATCAAAGGTTCCATTGTATTGTACTTGCATCTTCCCGCACTAATTAGCGTCACTAATTAAGATAACACGGGCGATTTAAATGTAACGATCACGAACGTTGGCGAACCTTGATCGTTTATTTTGAATGTACGATAACCCAGCTTGGGACGATATCGACTGAGTATTGTGTAACTTTTACGTAGTAACATTCTGTGTCAGATGTTCATAAACATTGACGATAAATTAATGTTTTCTTCTATTTCAGTACCGTTAACTGATATTGACAAGATAGCGTAGGTAAGCGTGTTTACTTCCTTTGTTATTCTAATGATTTTAATTAATTAAAGGATTTATATATTTTTATTTTTTTATAGTCTCACGCAGTGCCGTAACTAGCCTTTTATGCACCCGGTGCGAGCTTTCAAAACTGCGCCCCTGAAAAATGCTCTAACCAGGCTCTGAAAATAAAATGGACAAATGTGAATACCTACAAATAAATCTATCTATTTATTGTTTACCAAAGTATATAAGTACCTACTTAGTATATTTCTTTAAGATAAACATTGTTTATTCAAAAATATTTGCTCAAATACAGAAATGAAACAAAGTACTCGATAGTAATCCAAGGACAGCCTTGGGTTACTATCGAGTACTTACTTTAAGATTACTTAAAGATTTACTTTCCGCGCTTTTCTCATTGCGAAGTCCTTGATTACATTTGCATATGACAGGAGCCGTGCTATGTCGCGTTCAATCGACAAAATTGCTAGGCAGACAATCTTTCATGACCCATCGTCGAGCGCAGGTACGTTTTTATTCATTTGAGCTTACTGAACGATCTCTCGCAAGAAGCTACAGTCACTGGCATCGTTAAAAATATCTTTATAACGACTACTACATTGTGAAACATTTCCTTTAAATTCAGTTCCACTATAGCTTTGAGAAGACCCATACTTGACTGACATTCACAATTATCAAATAATGTAGTCGCTTCAACTTGACTCTTCAAAGTTTCTATTTCGGACCAAAATTCTGTGGCATTTATATCTGCAGAATATTTGATACTCAAATAAGCTGCATATTTTTTTAGTTCTTCAACCGAATATGTAGTAATATGTTTTAAGGTCAAAAAACCTAAAGAGTTTTGTATGTCGCGTAGTTTTTCGAATCGCATTTTAATTCAGAAATGATTGTATCTATTGCTTCATTTATCTGAATTTTGAAACTTTCTTGCTGAGTAATGTCGTAGCCGGTGTCTGAACTTTCACTTAAATCGTTTCTTTTTACTCGCTTTCGTCGCTTTTCAGGAAAATTGTCTTCAATGCCACATTGTTCACAAATCCTTTTTGCCTTTTCGAAAACAATGTCTACAGTCTCGCGAATATTTTGTATCTGGTTTGTTAGTCCCTTGATTAATTCAGAAGCTTTGTCGATAGTCATAGTTTTAGACTGTAGAGCTACATTCACTTTGTCAACAGATTCCAAAATTTTATCCCAAATTTGGAGAGTACATATGAATTTATAATTAATTTGGTCCATTATGCTTTTAGCTGTAGAGATTGTTTCCGCATTGTAATCATTGGTAGTTTGAATCTTTATGTGCTAAAGATACACCAGATTTGGGGTATTTGCGAGTTCAAAGCTTTGACGGCCCTAGCTTTAGAGGCCCATCTAGTGTCGGCGTGTTTTTTCAAAGAAATATTTAAGTGTTTCATTAAAGTTTCCCATCTGACCGTTGAACTCGAAAAAAACACAAATATTTTCTGGATTATTCCAAAAAATGTGATCATGTCAGGTGTCACACTAGCGGCGTGTACGCCAAATAAATTCAAAGAATGCGCTGCACACGGCACATAATCAGCATTTTCATTAATTTGTTTTATTTTGGCTTGGACTCCGTTATATTTACCGGCCATATTACTAGCATTGTCGTAGCCACGAAGATCTTGAATATTCAATCCATCAACTTCTTATTTCTCTAAAATCTCTTTCGACAATCCCTCGCCCGTTTTTTCATGAGACTGGATGAAATCTATGAACCGTTCTTCGATTGTAACTTTCTGCTCGGATACTTTTACGAATCTCAATATTTGTATCATCTGTTCTTTATGCGATACGTCTGACGTACAATCAAAAAGTATGGAACTATTCAGTAATCTTTAGTTTAGCTCTGTCATGTGTTTTACTTGTTATTATGTTTTATTTTTATAAAAGAGAAAAATATTTTTCACCACAGCAGCTCAAACATGCCGCTTTTGCTGCGAGACAACAGTGAACAAAACGCGATTTTGATTCGAGCGTGAGGCAAAGTAGCTTTTTAATTTTTCAATCTTCAGTGCCACGAATTGACATTGTTCAGCCACAAATTTGAAACATTCGAATTTTACTGTGCTCTGTCTCTTTCACATGCATATAAAAAATGAGTGAAAAAACAAACCCCTTCGAATTCGAAATTCGATTTTTGAATCCGACCTCAAAGAAAACACCTACGGCAACGCGGCAACGCAAAAAAAAAAGATATTTGTATGTAATAATTTTTTATTTTTATATGTTATTGTTTACATGTTTATTTTATTATTGGATTTTAATAAAAATAAGTCTAATTAATAGTATAAAATTAGTATTTAACCAATACATTTTTATTTAGAATTACAACAATGATACATTTGAAAAAGAAACACCAGGGACGCGGTATTAAAACGCGATGTAAAAAAGTAGCGGGAATAAAAATTTCGCTGATGCTGATGCAGTAGGTATAGCGTAACGTGTTAAATTTATATTAATATATAAAATAATCTAAAAAGATGAGTGAAACTAGCGATGATGACTGTACTTTAACACCAGAAGAGTTAAATCAACAAGTGATTATGCAGAATTCAATCTATTCCTGTTCATTTCTATGTCTCCTAAGTAATAGGTATGTGTTCTCACTGCTGTGGTGAAAAGTCATGTGTGCTACACGAGAGCAAAGTTTTTTGTATCTCGTGCTGTTGAGTCCCTCACCACGCTCAGGATTCTAACTTTGATTCACTCGCTACGCTCGTGAATCAATCATAGAATCCTTCACTTGCTCGGGACTCAAAATCAGCACTCGAAACAAAAAACAACTTTGCTCTCTTGTTGCACAAATAACTATTTATTGGCGATTTATTTTGCTGTGAGATATCATTGAAAATAACGGTATAAGTAGGTACTTTGGCTTGTGTATGTCATATTGCCAGCAAGACTTAAGGTGGATATACATTTGTCTGATGTATCGTGACGTGACGACTGACGCGTCAGAACTGTATCGGTTCCATACATAAACCATCACAACACGTTACGCACTAGTGTGAACGTTACCATACTAAATGTATGAAACCGATAATCCAACTTTACATGTGTTGTTGTTTCAAGATTGCTTGAAAAATGTGATATAGATATAACTATAGATAGTACAGTAGGGCGCGTCTACACCATGTTCGCAATAAAACAAAATGTACCTACTAGCTACCATGCATGAGATAAAACTAGATACTAGTCTGGTCATTTCTGCGCCCCTCCAGGGTCTGCGCCCTGTGCCACTGCACTGTGGCACTGCTCGCACCGCCCTAGTTACGGCACTACGGTCTCACGCCTGTATCCCCGAAGGGGTAGGCAGTGGTGTAAATATTACACCCACATTTCGCCATGAATTTTTTGGTCCCACGTAATAGGGGGCGAGCCTATTGCCGTTACCGGGCACATCACCAGACTCCGGGCTGCTACTGAGTATTCGGAAAAATCCAGTAACACTTTTGACTGACACCGACCTGACTGGGAATCGAACCCGGGACCTCCGATCAGCAGTCGCATACGCTATCCACTGGACCACGGAGGCAGTCAAAAAAAGATTTAAAACTTTAAAATTAGAGACTTTATACAACAAAGTTCGATATAAGCATGTTTTATACAAAAAATATTTTTCATTAATTAGAAGCAAAAAATAACCGCATGTGGGTGAAGTTCCGTTAGTGCAGTTTGCGTAAACCTATGTATGTTATTGCTGAACAGAAAACTTCTAAATTAAGTCAATCGTAGCGTAGCCCAGTTAGTAGGTGTGTATTCTGCACACTAACGATAGTGGTGTACATAATAATATGTAACGAGACGAGACATATTGTCACGTCTAGGTGCCCCTCCCAAGCTCACTCAAATATTTGTGTGATTTTGGAACTGGGTCAAAGAGTCAAAGCTGTCCTTATTCACGCCGCTATCCCGCGAATTACACCATGGCTCGGGTGGCGAGCGTCCCGTTTTGTATTCTGAGGGTTTTTAGATAACCTGCCGGACCGCATTGAACATTCATTGTGTGAGTCCATGTGTGTAAATGAGGCTCGGAGGCTTCGCAGCAGCGGCAGGCGGCAGGCGGCAGGCGGGAGCTGTCGGCGCGCATGCGCGTGGGGGCGCTGGCGTCGCGCGAGCCAGTCCCGTGCGCGTCTCCGAGCCCGCAGCACTGTGCGCGCGTGCACGCTCCCGCACACCGCTCTCGATCACACCACTCTATGAAATAACAATGATTTCGCACTCCGTCACCCTCGCCGCTGTGTTACAATAATAGTTTATGTGATACCTACGGCGGGAGAGCTCGCCGATCGCCGACCCAACGGCGACCGGTCCACAGGGAAGCTGCGCCGGCCTCACGCCCGACTACAGTGGAATGCGGCAATTTTAACTACTGCGGACCCCGGAGACCCATATAAGAATAGGGATCGAACGATTACAGAACGAGCAATAAGGTAAGATATCTGCCTCTGTTTAGGTATGTGAATAGTTTATTAGTAGCCGACACTAGTCATCTCAATGAAATAGTTACACTTTAGCGAAATGCACCATCGAAGTAAATAAAACTTCTAGGTACCGTAAGTAGTTAAGTACCATGTACTGTTATCACATTTAAAAATGTCGTAGCTGACCTTTTCAATAGAGCCTCCACATCAAAAAGAGTTTTACCTATTATTCCCCGTGAATATCACTGCGGCTTTTGATAGTATTCACCTCTTCTCACAAAACTTGTTTTAAGCTCATTCATTTCGTCGTAAATATCTATTTACAAAAAATTATATGAAAATATGTAAATTTTACTTTACTAATTTTTATCGTACCCTTAACAGTATAAAGTTCTAGTTGTAATTATATCTACTTAAATTAAACTAATTACTTAAATAATATTAGCTTATCGGTGACAATAATAAAATTCCACCATGTTTTTGATTAAACCACTTTTAAGATGTCCACTATTATTGCATATAAGTTTATGCCTATTGAGGCTAGATATTCTATAGTTCCTATGGAAATTGTGCAGATATAGCCAACGCCCTAAAACCTTATCATAGTAATAAAGTGATTTGAGAAATTTATAGCAATTCCAGCGAAATAAATTATTCTTATCACAACTTAAAGTATAACGTAGAAAATCAATGAAAATATACTTATTCTACGTTTTTGACTCGTAATCGAAACCGTTACAAAATTTGAAACCGCATGACAAGCTGATGGATTTGATTGTTATGATTGATTATGACATAAACCGTAAATGAATTTACATTTTATTATTGAAAAAGCATAAGAGAGTAAATCAATATCAGAATACTTCGTGGAAAACGCAAAAGTTACGTTGAGGAAAATATTTCTTTTAACAGTATTGAATATTGTAGAGTATGAGTGCGGTTAACTCGTGTTTCGTTTCATGTCTAATGATCAATGACAATAGTTTGAATGGCGAGTACTGTTCCGACGTTCTAAAGTTGCAACAGAGCCTCGGTGTCAGAGCAGGTATACGACGGATTAAGTAAGATAGCAATGGATCGCTTTCTTTTCTGCCGACAACGAGTCTAGGAGATCTATTCAGTTTCGCTCTCAATTTCTCACGTAGCGAAGCCTGCGAACAAAAATGTCAGATGTCCATTGTTACGTCTTTCCTTCTCGGCATATCAGTCTTATTCGTTTTTATATTTTTTATGGCTACAAGGAAGAGTTATGATTATATCCGACTGTATACCTAACAAAGGAAATTCAAAAGCCAAGACCATGTTTTAAGGAAAAACATTACCAACAATAATTTAAGTACATACTATTCATGATTGAGATTGTACTGACTGATACTGTCGATCTAAATGAAAATAATCCAAGAAACATAATTAATATTATTAAATGTAAAAATGGCCTACAAAATTAGGTGTCATAAAAGTTATTAATAATCCTAAATAAATACACGTAAACGAGAATTCCTAATGAAACAAACAATCATGATTGTGTATCATAAAAACAGAATTTCAATATTAATTTAGAATGGTGTAGCGCGCACGCGGTATAGAAATTAATATCATATGTAATACAAGCGCGCTTCTCTGGTCCCGTTTAGTGGTTTGCCTTACAAAGATTTCGTACTGGATGTAATTAAAATAAAAAAGATGAGCAAGCGAGCAGTTCTCGCGCCTTGAACACTCAATATCCTCGTAACTATTACGTAAATAAACAAGTCAGAAGTTACACTTGTGTTTTAGACCAAAATAGACTTCAAAGATGCATGGAAACATTTTATTTAAAGAAGGACACCTGTGAATTAATCGTTTAGATTAAGAAGATACCCTAATTTACACAAATCTATTTTATAGAATACCTCAGACATCTCAAGTTCGAATTAATGCTCCACTGATTCGAATAAAACATATTTGAAAGATTAGAATTTAAAAAATAATCAAAATGTCTTGCTAAAGGAATCGGCATCTGGAGCTACGTAGTAGACAATTTGTCGTCTAAGAATCGAAAACGAAATCTTTAAACTGCAGGTTATCTGTCAAGATTTTATCTATTTGAGAATTTCAAGACCATCATAATCTGTTTACATTCAAATATACACTGCAGTGCTTTTCAAATTAGTTCTTTAACTCTATTTATCTCAATCAAAACCATTGTTCCAATTTAAAATTTAGCCATTGAAGTCATTAAAGCTTATTTAAAGGTCTTCTTTGCCAAATGCCAAAATATATATAGAGTGAAATAAACTTCATACGGCAGTATGATATGTTATATAAAAAGTACTTGATAGTACTTATATCTAGCTGTCGTATTCGTCGGTAAATAAATGGATCAGTTTCATTTTAAGTTTATCTGCAGCGTCCATCATTTCAAAAGAACAGGTAATGAGGAATATTGCATTTATATAACGGAATTCGTGTGTATTAAACATACATTAAGAGAAGATTGACATTCAGACGCAAGTAATTACTTCCACTTGCGAAGAGAGGAATAAAATGTACGTAGTTTTAGAAACTGCATCGAAGGACGAACACGTCATGCATAATCCTCAACTAATCAGATTATACAAGACCTTGTTAAAGCGTACACACATGACTAGGTACATGCATGAACAAATATAAATACGTGTTTATTTATACAACTATTAAATAAAATTGAAATTTGTAATAATGCGCGTAAAGTTAATTACAAAAGCGAATAAAGGGACAAGTGTGAGTTCAATTCACATAACACGAGTTCCGTATAGAATTGTATGAGAAGTGGTAGTCGAGTCTCTGACTCTTGAGTGTATAGGAAAACGTTTTTTAGAAGATGGTATTATGTATTTTGGTAGATGTACATATTCACTATTTTAGGTATTGCCCTCGTGATGTCGAAGATCTGCTTCCTAGCAAAAATTCATGATTCTAGGATAATGGGCAGCATGCGTTAAATCATAAATGGGCGCATATTTTTAGTAAATGGCTCTGTGCCATTTTGTTTGATAGTTGACGTACAGTTGTTTCTCCTACACTTAGTTATTTTAGTCTTCTATGTAAGTAGTATTGTCTAGACTAGAATAATACTGTGCGCACAAACCTATGTAGTAAAATCGATTTTGACCCACTTTCCGAGTACCTACTTAGTTAGAATTTAGCTTATATGGGTTCGTGCTATGTTCACAGTCATCGAAGTTATTTAATACAGAATATATAAAGATATTTAATTCAGACAATCTAGGTACACCTAATAAAAAGATAGAAGAAGATACATTAATAAAAAAGAAAAATGTTTTACAAAAAAAGGCATGTAGGTATTTTTTTCATTTTCTGTGTATAATAGCCGACATACATACATGAACTAAAAGCTCGCTGTTCCCGCATTAATACTTAATATGTACTGTGTCATCGCGAGGTACGAGGGTTCGATAATACACTTCGCCTTACTAAAGATTAAATGCTTCCCCTCTGAAGGATTACATGCTAATAGCGCCGAGAAAACATCCTGTCACAGGACGAGGAAAACCCACTACGAACATTATACAAAATCTGTTATAGGTGAAATTTTTGCTGTCACTCTCTTACTTGCTGTCCTGTAGGTAAATACTGAAAAGGACAGATAGCACTCAGGGTCAATTTTACTTAAAGAATATCAACAAAAATGGAGGATTTGTATTAGCTCGTTTCCTCTTTTAAAAAGATGGGATGAAAAGAAAATGTGTTTTATTATCAAATTTGTAGGCTGTCGTTGGGTGATGTTCTAAACAAGTAAGTTCTTTGAATAATGAAATTGCTGATCGACATTAATAAGCACGTAGGTATATATCACTACATAGTATAAAACAATTGCCGTGTGGTTGACAGCATAGAATACAAGTGTCACCACCCCCTATCTTCCCGTGGGTGTCGTAAAAGGCGACTAAGGGATAACACGATGCAAATACCATCTTTGTGTAGAGACGGAAAACTCGACATCAAACCCTATACGACTGCCTCGTTGGTCTCGCGGCATAAATGTGCGCGTGGGATCGGCAGGTCCCGGGTTCGATTCCTGGGTCGGGCAGTGTTATTGGGTTTTTCTGTCACGAAATTCTCAGTAGCAGCACGGAGTCTGGAAATGTGCCCGGTACGGCAATAGGCTCGCCCCTTATTACGTGGGACTAAAGAATATCTGGCGAAAAGTGGGTGTAGAAATACACCTCTGCCTACCCCTTCGGGGACAAAAGGCGTGACGATATGTACATATGTATAAAACAAAGTCTATCTTCCGTCTGTCTATCCCTATGTATGCTTAAATCTTTAAAACTACGGAACGGATTTTGAAGCGGTTTTTTTAAATAGATAGAGTGATTTAAGAGGAAGGTTTATATGTATAATACATGCCTAATAAGCATAACGACCGGTTGGCGCAGCGGGAGTGTAAGCGACTGCTACGCCGAAGGTCGCGGGTTCGATTCCCGCTCAAGTCAAACATTTGTGTGCATGAACATGGATGTTCGTCTTGGTCTGGGTGTTTCTATGTATAATATGTATGTATTTACAAAAAAAAAGTATATAAGTAGGTATGTTTATCCATTATCTAGTACCCATAATACAAGCTCTGCTTAGCTTGGGACTAGATGGTGATGTGTGTATGTGGTAGAATATTATTATTATTATATTAATATTATATTATATTATTTCACCCGTGCGAAGCCGGTGCGGGTCGCTAGTACATAAGTAACTTCGAAGCTAAAAATAAACAGACATGTCTATTTTTAGCCATGTTTGAATCTCTTAATAGTTCGTCATTGTATATTCCTCTGTGATTCCTTCACTAGACTCTATGCCCGCGACGGTATTGGGCGAAGCGGATTTGCACTTGATTCCGGATGAAATAAGTCTAGTTGGTTTTCAAGAAGTTAGATTGTTTTATGTACCCTATTCTTTTACACTTTTGACATAATCTTACCATTCAAATACTACTGCATCGATCGAAGCTGGAGTCGTTTTACATTACTATCTTTATGACTGTGTGCACATTTATGATGTTCTACTTATGCAGCTATAGAAATATTATAATATCTCAAAAAAGTTTTATATCCGTTAGTTATTATTCTAGTAAGAAAATTGCCAGATGAAATATAGAGAGATAAAATACAAGGCGAGTTTCTTTTGAGAATATAGTAGATACTGGCTACGCCATAAAATAAGTACGTTAAGTCAATGAGTTCTCGATGCATCGTATCGATTATAATACGAGATTCTTCCATAGTCGGCGGACTAAACTTGAATGACCAGATTTAAATAACCGTTTTAGAGCGATTCGCTCGTGAGTACTACGGCTTATAAAAAATCTTTAGAGCTTGATTCTTGTATGCGTAGTAATAATATTGATCGTATTTCTGGCAAATAAATGTTTCGTATTATTCTTGGAAATAAATCCTTGCGTGTAACAGCAGAATATGATATTATGTCACTCTATATAGGTAAACATTAACATTTAAAGCATAATTATAAGCCAGTACTCAAGACTAAAAGTTACTTTTTGATCTGAGTTCTGAATTCATTACCTAAAGCACATTTAATTTAAGTAAGGTTCAACTTCATCTTCGGGGTAAGAAGTCTCTCAACAAAATTGTGCAGAAAGTTCCTAGAAACATTTTTATAAATGAAAAAGAGTAAATCTTTGGTCTCTCACTTATATTGTCAGTTAAAGTTATAAAAATGCATAATAAACAAGGTTGAAACATTTGTTTGAAGGAGATAAAATTTAGGAATCGTTGAACCGAACGCTAAGAACTCTTATAGGTATGTTGCCTGTTAATTGAGGAAGGCATTTTGTTATAAAAATCACATTGGTCGTTATACGTAATACAGATATGTAATTCTATAACTTATATTTTTTAATTGCTGATAACTATCTAACTATTTGGCGTGTAAGACAATTATTACAACAAATTGAGATGAAAATTCAGTTGAGATGATATAGTTAGCGCCATCCCCCGGCACGTGTGCTGTGAGCATAACGATACGCCAAATCGATTAACGTCCAATTAATTGTAAACCTACCGCTCTGTTTATAATCGAGTTAACACCTCATTAATGGTTACTAAATAAGTAAAACTTCCAACATCGTTATTACATGTTGACGACATTCTTGGGAATCATATTCCGTGATATATTTTGTACTTTCGCTTCGTTCTACGAAAATTCCATTACTTTCTTGGTTAGGAGCTTTAGAGTAAAAATGCCTCTCTATTTGGTTCGTATGATGAGTAGACCAAAACAGTCTGCATTATTAGGATCATTAATATCTTGTGTTAATGCAGTTTATTCCAGCAACGGGAGTATTAAAGTAAAGATTTTAATTAAATTACCGAAAGAGAGATAGCTTATTAATTAAATTTCTTACTTATATAAAATATGTTAATAAATCTTAAGTCTTGACATTATTATTTACTCTAATAGGTACGCTAACCGCCGGCAACTATCCATGCCCTACAGATATATAAACCAACCACCCATTTCCGTAAGAGAGTAGGTAAGGTGTTGTAACAAAGCCCTTATTTAGGCAAACAGTATCAAGTCAAGACCATCGTCAGTTCCGTGTATCAGGGATCGTTGCGGGGCGTCTATTGTAAGCGCCTCATTGAAACAGCGAAACGAGGTTGGTGTGAAGAGTTTCATGCATGCACGTTCAACTGTACAGGTAGAAAACTATTGACAAAGCGAGGGCCGCGGCGGTGCGTCGCCTCGCCTGCCTCGCGGCGCGTCGCGCGGCGGGTGCCTCGTTTACTTATAAACACGCATATAACAGTACAGGCCCAGACTATTTGTACAATCAATACGTGGTCTTTCATAACACTTTATTTTTTCGCTGCTTCCTGTGAACAGCGTGAATGACGCTCGCTAGTCGGGGGAAAGACTTTGTTTCTTTTATTTATAAATTTGTAGTGGTTCTATGCTGGGGTTCATTGTTTGCAACCATTGGAATAAAAGTTTTCGGCTTTGAACAAGTGAAATATTTGAAGTATTTTTATCTGCAATTATTGTTTTTTAATATGCGCAGAGAGCCAGATTAACATGCTGCCAGGATGTGAGACAAAGGAAATTGTGTAGTAAGTAGTAATATGTGCGATTATAATTGCGCCAAAAGAAACAATTACCTCGTATTGCATAACAATAAAATGAAAAGTAAAAAAATAACAATAGGTCCTATCACTTGTCAAAGTCAAAATAGTTGCAAAATGCCTGTAGAGTCATTCAATTCCGTGTGAGAATCAACACAATCTCTTAACGTGGGAACGAGGAGAACTCAAATAACTGAGATCTATTCTGTTTACTAATGTCCTTTGAAGACAGGTGCTTTTAAATATTAGCTTAGGAACTAGTATGGAGGAACATTTGATACTTGTTTATATAAAGACATTACGGTCGAAAGCTGAATACTCCCCTAAGGTGATTAATTACACACATATTACAAAGGGATAGGTATGTTATACCGATTCTGTCTTGATAATTTCGCAAGTTGTCTTTCTGTTGGCGAATTTTGCTTTTCGAATGTTGAAACTCGCTAAAAGTATTATGGCTATACGTGCCAAGTTATTTTACTTACATTACTAAATAAAATCTGCTTGCTCTATTTTTGTACTTGGCAAGATTTCCTATGTGTTAAGTATTTAAGAACAACTGTGGCTGGAATGTTAAAAAGCTTATGAATTTTATATTTCTAGTGATCAAGATGCTACCGAAATTTAAGAAGCTATTCTTGCTACTTTAAGTAATACTGACAGTAGTTCATTTTGGTCGTTTAATTAATAATTGGTCTTTGAAGGCTTATAGAATAATGTTGTTAAGTATTCATAAAATAATATTGGGTTATTCTGTTCAAAATACTATGGCGACAATTATTTTCAGTCAAGTTTAATTAAACAGCTTTCGTCTATAAATAATTATAGGCACATACAAAGGTTTTAGGTGGTATTCAATTTTATTAATTACCTAAATGTCAATTGCCGAAATAGTAACATTAAGTTTAAATACTTAAAATTTATCTGATACTCACACACGTTTATTATAGTTAGGTATTGCCGTAAAATAAAAAAACACTTTTAATAATGGCAATTCGTAGTGATATCTGTTCGTCGAAAATTTACTTAAAAATATAACGTAATAATATGTGGCATTTCCGAAATCATGCTAGAGTTCTCGATAAATACATTGTTCGGATTGTTCCCTGTTGGCATTCTGGTGATATCGACACCCCCAGTGTGCGCAGACTAACGAACCGCGTCTGCGTGCCATACTAAAGCTAAACAAACGGAGATGCAGCCTCAGAACGCGGGGCTTTTCTATTAAATGTTCCGTGGTGCCAGCATACGACGCGTGTCGACGCCACGAATCGTTGCGTCTGCTGTCTATGGCCTCACGCCTCGGGAAACTCCACCTAAGCTATAGACTTACTTCAGTATGTAGCTGATGAACAGGCGAGTATGGTCATAATGTGACTTATATTTTATGAATTAACATTCATATATTAATTCAAAAAAGGAAAAGATAGGGATTTATCGAAGAAGAATGAGGAGACCTTTGCCCAGCAATGGGACATCACAGGCTCTTAAAAATTTAATTTTATAAGGGATGGTTTAGTTTGTCAGCTAAGGATTAAAATGGGATTTCTTATTTTTCCTTTGCGTTGAGATTCACTCGCTCAAACTCTGTATCCTGAAGTTTATTGTTATTTCAAGTTTTTGCTAGTCTTGGTAATCGTGTAGCGTGACCATGTGCTCCGTTAATTTTATCATCTAGGAGTGACGGAGTTAGAATTACTGTAAATTAAGTTAAAATAAGCAGCTGTATGTGCCTCTTTGTAGCAAATTTTATTTGTTTTTTTTTTGCGTTTCTAGGCCTTGGATTTACAGCGCTAGGTAATGTTATAACTGGACCAGCTGGTGGTCTTGGTTTTCCTTATAAAACGGTGTAATAATATTTTGATGTAATCCAATGTCAGTCGTGAAGAATCACGGCATCACCTGCTGCAGTAGATTTTTGCTAGTTTGAGGGAAGTCTGATTTTGGGAGTTATTTTTGCTTATTACCTTTTGCATTTTTTGTCAGATTCTCTGAACTCGTTCGTAAGCATTTCAAGGATGCAGAATGTCGGTTGTGATAGGCGTCGTCAACACTCCATCGAGTGTAATAGCATGTGAAGGATTATTTGATGTTTGTAAAGTACCTACCTATACCTCCTTACGGTTAACTCTTACAACAAACTTACACATCTTTAAGATTAAAAGCCACCTTAAATTCAACAGACACACTTTTGAAATCTATTGCCTAAAATACGGCAAAAGTATAATATTTTAGCTAAAGACATATTATTTTAAAATATAATTAAAATCATATTTTTCTTTTACGTCGTATGATCCAGTAGTGCGTCCAAGTGTCGCATATGTGAAGAATAAAGAATTAAATACAATTCGCGGCACGTAACCGAGGCGTGTGTGAGCGGGATAGTAATGCTGGCACTAACATGCCACTCACGTTGTTATTATAGCACTGTAACGATTATAATAAGCGACGTGTTGTTTGATATTACTGACAGAAAAAAGGGTGGGCGGGAGAGACGAGCAGTACGGGTCCGAGATCCTAGTCAATGTTAAATAGAACCTCTTTTTGCGGCTGCTAACTAGATGATGTATGAAAATTTAAAGTTCCTGTATCTTTGGCCAGTAATAAAAGCGAAGGCAGTCTTACTAAGGGTCGCGTTAAGTCCTGTGATGCTGGCCCTGGGCGGCATATTTTTCGGATCCGACGTGCTTACAATTTCGTTTAAAAGGATTTCTATGACACGAATCATTGTAATTATACGAAATGAGTGTTCCTCAATTGATTTCCACTTGTACATGCGAATTATAGGAAACAAATAATGCATGAATAAACTGTTAATAATTTACCCAATGTCAGTATTTACATATATTAATTGTATTTTCAATACGAAATAGTTCACCGATGGCGTTTATATACTTATCTATTAATTATTATCAATGAACTGAGTCAAGTACTGTAAACAAATTAATTAATATTAATGTTCTTAAACGTTGTAATTTATCAACAACCGTGTTTATTTAACATCACATATCATGAACTGCATATTAACAGCTGAGAAAATAAATAAAACAATAAATTTGAACGACACTTGACGGCAAGTCAAAACTTATCGCTGAACGTGACATATAGCCTTTTAGGCATATTGTAACTTTGTTTCGTGTAAACAAGAGTTTTATTGTTGCTAACATATGCAAAAGAAGTGACGGGAGTTAGGTAGCGCGCAATAATCGGATAAGCCCAACTGTAGCCACTAACCGGCCGCCGCGCCGCGCCGCAGCGCGCTTTATCGATTGGATCGATTTAAAGATTCACGTAACGGTCGTTTGTTGGTCAAGGACGAAGTTTGCACACAAAATACTTTTACAGCTTTCGAACTAAACAGAAAGCTAAACACGTGTGCTCGGAATCGCGAATACGAACAGTTTCTCCAAATATTTATTACCAGATCCGGAAGAATCTGGAAAGCTGCAGCACACGGAAGTTTAGAAGTTGGTCCACAACACGGTTTAAATTTCTGCCTATTCAGATGTAAAACTATTCTGCCATTGCATCGTTGCGATGCAATTTTATATTTTATATAGGAAGCGGCTGCATTTTATAAAATGTTCTGAAAAACATTTTTCTTGAAAAGAAAATCATTTTGCCCGCAAACGTAATCTGTATTAGCGTAGTTGGTAAAAGATACGGTGTGACGTCATTGTACTCTGGAGTGTTATATTCTGAAATGCAAATGAGAGCTGCTCAAAGTACGTATGTTTCGGAAAAGTAAAACAATGTTACGTAACACGTTCCGGCTCGCGCCACACGTTGCACATTTACCTTCATTCCTCGGCGAGCTTTTGTCCTACTACACCCTCTATATAGCTAAACGTTCTTACAGACGTGCACTCCAATGTAGTGCGCATAAAAGCGTCGTATCTAAATACTCTTTTGGTTCATCCATCAACAGACGTCTTCCCTAAGTATAGGCGCCGGCTTCGATCAGTTTTTGTAACTTACGCCTTGTTTATGTCATGAAAGTGGACAAAGAAAATATTGGACAGTGAGCTGTTTGGTTTGAAATAAAACTTCAATTGATAGATCGTGTGTTCGACAATATTATCAACAAAATAATTAATACTTATAATCGATATAATAATCACAAGTAATTGTGCAGCGCTAGCATTAGGTACCTACCTACTTTATCGTCAACAATCATTTACACATAGAAACTATACTATTATAAAAACAATCAGAAATTTTGAAAATGTTTCTGTTATGCTGTGCTAAAATTTTGGAAAAAGACGAAAACGTAAAGCATGATTTTGCTAGATAGTATCTACTCGTTCTAGTAAGTCTGTTTTACTGAAATCATTGTTTGTTACAGTCGCTATAACATTCAGTGTCAATGACACCATATAAATTATAAAATTATTCGTGATTTTGATTTTAATGAAACACAATTATCTTATAATAGGAAATCAGTTAATATTACAGGAAACGCAGAATGATGAACGTCATGTCCAGTTCAGCTGTACCCATAGATAATGATGTTAACGAGCCGTCAACATCGCTGATAATATTTGGTGGCGCGCACACACGCGCGATACATTATTTAGCTCAGCCAGTACTGTAGGCAGCCACACAACAGTTTGAAGGACTCTGCACTGACGGCTAAACAATGTATTTCGCATGTGGCAGTGACAAGCCACGCCCTGCCTCGTATCAAATGCATGGGGTTTTGAGCCGCCGCGCTTCATTCTACGTATCTTGCATTATTCACCTGCGTTACGATGAGTTACGTACGTACTTTAAACTTTACAGTGATTATCTATTTCACGGCACAGATTAAAGGTAATTTAGTTATATCGCGGCAAGCATTGCGGCTGAGGAGTATTGCCAGAATATGATAATAATTAGTTGCATTATTTAGGCTTATTATTTATTAGCCGGTAATAAAACTAGTGAAAGGAGCATTCGACCGCCCACGCGCTCAGCGCGGTGTAGGAACAAGTCGGTCTTAGTGTGTCATTTCCTAGAATAAGGTAAGCGTGATTTCTGAAAAAGTGTTAACAAAAAAGCAACATCGTTAGAAAGCTCTCGAGCGCTGGAGCTATTGTGTCGATTTGTTGAAAAGATTGTTCGCAAACACGTGTAGGTAGTAACATTACGGGGAGGGTGAAACAAGACGAGGTATTTGTAGGCACCAAGTGTTTGCTGAAGAGTCGGCGTGGCATCGCTAATGAGCAGGGAATCGGTGAAAGTGCTTGTGTGGGATGTGAACCGCAGAAGCCGCAGACACGGCCTGCGTACTCTTGTAGGTACGTCTGGTACGTGTGCAACCGCTACCTACTGCCTCTGCACTCGCACTCTCTCACTCGCCCTCTTGTTACGCTGTACATGTTTAACATACTATCTCTGACCTCCTTACTACTAATTTGTATGGACAAATACAGCAAACTCATGTATATAAGTACGATGTTAATTTGGTGCCGACGTAAGATGAGACGTGCGTTTCGAAAGCTCCATTCGACTTTGTTAAAGCTATACATAGAACTATACGAGCAGCCACTTTTTACAATATATTTTTAAAGACCACGAACACGAACCAAACGACTATTACGGAAACGGCCATTACCTGCCTTAATAACGAAATTGGAAATTTGCATACAAATAGCAAGTCTAGTTCATTTGGCTGTATGACAATGCAGTTGCTTTACCACAATCACAAACAAAGCACAAGAAATAAGTATACCTAAGAAACAAAAACAATTTCTTGTTGATGCCACGTAACTAACATAACTACTTTGCATTGTGAGAAAAACAATTTTTAAGCAATCCGTTTATTTTACATTTTAATTGTCATATTCAAAGGATTATGGCTGAAAAGCAAGCGTACTAATAAGTACTGTATAAAGTACACCTAATTGTATTTCTTACATATAATTGTGATTTTAAAAAGCATACTTAGAAACTTACTTTAATCTGACCGTGACCATGACTGTTAAAAAGTGCCCGTAATATCGGGGAAAGTGTAAATAAAATATCGTTTTAAAATCTGTTACCAAAAATAATCCGCGTTAAAAGCCGTATAAGTAATTTAATTTCAATTGAAGCAGGTTTACATTGTGATTTTATATTTTGTTAAAGCTGACGAAAGTTTAATGTTAAATAAGAAGTAGGTAGGTAACAAAATGTTTTAAGCGAAATGACAAAAAGTAGCGGGCTTTAACCGCCGGTTCCCCTTTAACGAGGTACATCTAATTGAGTAAGTTAGAAGGTTGGAGTGGCGAGTAGCGAGTGGCGGGTGTCGAGTGTCCGTTACATAATTGCAGTTGACTTTGAGCGAGGAGACGGATGCGGAGTCGGTCGGATGTGGTCTGGTCGCCGCGCCGGTCGCCGGTCGGTCAAACCTGCTGGACGGGCGCGGTTCGACGTCCGGACGAACACTTGTCGCGCTCACCTCGCTCGTATCATTTTTTCTCAGTTTTCCCATGAGCATACGCTATCGTGACCTTGGTTTTTGATATACGAAAACAGGATCCATAATCGGACTCATATCTCCGCTGTTATGTTTTAACTTTGAAATGTCTCGTGTGAGGTTTGGAGCGATTATTTTATTTCTAAATCGTTCTGTATATTGTTTTAACTCTTTCCTTATATAGCACTAACCTACAAGCCGCTTTGAAGTACTTCTTTGAAGAGCCGTAACTCGTATCGTGAGATCGCATAGACAACGTGAAGTTCCAAATGTAGATTTAATTTTTAAATATTGTTACTTAAGACGTGTATTATTGATCTATTTAACTTTAAATTTACCCAGAATACGGCGACGCGATGTGCTTTACATTTTTTTTTAATGAAACCAGAACTGTAAACAGTACTCTATATTTCTAGATTTCGGATCAAAAATGCTCAACAATAAGCAATAGTTTACCATGTACCATCACTACACTACCATCGGTCACCCGCCGCGGGCTCTCCCTATTTGAGGAGCAGTTCCATCCGATCCACAGTTATTTAATAATTTCGCTGAGCAAAGACGCCGAGCCCGAGTCGGCGAGTGTTTGCACGGCGCGCTCACAATGTTTGCACTCAATAAGCCGCAGCAAACAGTTTTTGGTCGACCTATTCTGTAGCTGAAGACTTTTCATCCGCACCCTGTAATGTAACTTGAAGTAATCGGACCAAGCCTCAGATAATGCAAATACAATAAGATTCATGATTCGGATGCCTGAGCTTTGATGGATTGTTTTTAGAATTCGTTTCGGTGAATGATTTATTTTTTGTTTAATTAGATATCAACGCGTTGCGTGTTTTGAGATTTTATTTTAATGTCAAAATAATATAGTGTTGATTTAAGATGTTCATATCATACTACTGTTGCCCGCATTTTTAAGTGATTATTTTATAATTATCGAATTTCTTAATACATTTTAGCCCTTATTTTACCTTCTCAGAAATTGAATAAAACAAATATATCTTCTTTAGTCTTTAGACGCAGTCAGGTAAAAAGGAACCCGCTGTCAAATGTTCATGTTGCTAGCTTCAGTAACATAGGGTCCCCGATGATATGTCAGTCTGCTTGGACTGCTATTGGTCTATTTTTTTACGGTAGTAGAGCCTTGCTGATTTCAGCATGAATGGGCCGGCTCGACCGGGGAAGTACTACCCTCTCACAGAAAATCGACGTAAAGTAACAGTACCGAAACTGTTGCGTTTCGTTCGGTGAGTGAGAATGCCGGAGGCCTTATCCCCTATTCCTTCTCCCTCATCCGACTCCTCCTCCTATCCCTTTTTCCAACCCCAAGAGGCGGCAACGCACTTGTGACTCCTATGGTGTTGCTAGTGTCCATGGGCGGCGGTAATTGCTTACCATCAGGCGATCCGTCTGCTCGTTTGCCGCCTATTACAATAAAAAAAAATATATATTAGTCTGAGCAATTTATCCAAATATTCTCATGGTGTCTTATTTTAACTTTAGTTATGTTTGAAAAGCCTTTTCAAAATATGTGTTAAGTATTTTAAAACACTCGTGTGTTTTATTACCCTATACTATTATTATACATTTAACCATAAATTATAAGAAATGTTTTCTTATAATTCGTAGCTTAATTACAAATTACCATAAAATATAAGATATTAAGTACAGTACTCTAAAACAGAGTATCAAATAAATAGGTACCTAAGGCTCTGTTAACTTTCCTCTAAAATAGGTGAGCGTAGTTCGCTATCTTCTTTGTCTTTAATACTTAGCAGTGTTGGCCTTAATACGTCGGTGCAGGCCAGACACACAACATTAGTTATTGTCAACCGCAATTTACCATTTTTAACAGTCCCTTTAGAGGTGGGCCTATTAACATTCTGTCATTGTACTCAACAAAATGCATATGTATGATGAAAGAAAAGCAGTTAGAATATCGAATAAGCGTCTTTACCAAATTATTTTTCATGTTAATGTTTCATAAAAGAACTGGTGATTATCTAAAAATAAAAGACTTTAAATATGACAAAATAAAGGTGGAACCGCTTTTCTGTATGTTCTGGCACAGATAATATAATACTATTCTAGTAGTTCTGGCTAGAAAGGGTCTTCATACTTGCTTAGTTTATTTTAATTCGATTACCTATTTATTAGTACTAACATATCTCGAGGACTTGAAATAAACTTGCAGTCCAGGATAAAATTACAATATGTAGAGAAGACACAGGTTTAAAATGTTCTAAACCCTTGATTGCCTTTACGATCTTTATAATGAGTAACACCAGTTTTAGAGTACCTGCTTACAGCCAAGTTAAATATTATATAACTGAATATAATGTTAAATATGTTTTGCCGTGTGGTTGACGGCATAGAATACAAGTGTCACCACCCCCTATCTTCCCGTGGGTGTCGTAAGAGGCGACTAAGGGAAAACACGATGCAAATAACATCTTTGCGTAGAGACGGAAAACTCGACATCAAATCCTATACGACTGCCTCGTTGGTCTCGCGGCATAAATTTGCGCGTGGGATCGGGAGGTCCCGGGTTCGATTCCTGGGTCGGGCAGTGTTATTGGGTTTTTCTGTCACGAAATTCTCAGTAGCAGCACGGAGTCTGGAAATGTGCCCGGTACGACAATAGGCTCGCCCCTTATTACGTGGGACTAAAGTATATCTGGCGAAAAGTGGGTGTAGAAATACACCTTTGCCTACCCCTTCGGGGATAAAATGCGTGACGTTATGTGTGTATGTGTTTATAATGTTAAATTACAATAATACGAGCAACCTGCTCTAGTTTACATAAAAAAACAAATACATCCTATTTATAACCGAAGTTGCACAAAGATTTAGTCTCGAAGCTAATTCATGAATCCTTTACCTTAATACTGGTGCCCGTACAGCTATTACATAGAAAAAAAATGTTCTTTGCTTAAAAGTACAAATCAATAACTTATTTATTACCATGACCTAAAGTATTTTAGACTTAAAATAACATCGTGTATAAGATTCAAGATTCCTCTGCTAATAGACCGTAGGAACTTTTTCCAGAAAGTTCGTAGCAGCAGTTTAGGACTGAAAAACTCCGGTCACAGATAACTACGTTTGAAGAACAGCAAAAGGACCGCTACAAATTAAATGCGGTTGGATGCGGGCGGCTTAAGATAAGTCAGTGTGGAGAACCTTGGCAGAGGCCTATGTCCAGCAGAGAACGTCTCTAGGCTGACCTGATGATGATGAATAGGACCGCTCTCTTTAATCTTAACAAAAGTCATCAGCTTACTACCTACATATCTGTTTGGTAATACGAGATGCTTAATAATACGAAAAGATATTTCAAAAATTATACAATGAATATATAAAAACGCTCCGTAGGTACACAGATTAGGATACGATTTGGTAGGTCTTTAAACAGATAGGTTAATAAAAACTATAAATACATTCAAAACGGCTTACAACTGAAAAAAACTCTAATAAAAATAAAAACCTATAAAAAGGTACTTAGTTCTATGTAATTCATCAGACAGATTATTTATTTTACTCAACAAAAATATTATAGAACGCAAAATAAAAATACAATATCTACCGTTTTAAATTACTTACTTAACTAATGAAATACCTTTGTAATAAATAATCTCGTTGTGAATCCTTTGATATACCCGAGATCCAAAGAATTAACATTTTGTAGCAAAACAGTAAGGAATACCGGTATCGTATCATAATACGATGTCTTGTTATTTGAGAGATTAAATACGGCGATAGCAGTTTAATTGAATTTATTTCCCATACTGCAGAGTGCGCTCATGTTTCAGATGCATATGTATATGACATACTGTTTGAGGCTAACTGATAGCGGAACTAATTACATTGGTTTATATTTTTCGGACTTATGGCCTCTCAATGATAAGACGAATGCCAAAGATTTGGCTATTATTGAAATTCAACAGATTTCTATATGTTGCGTTTTGCAAACATTTAAGATGCCTTATAAAGTAAAAAATCTTACAGTTTATTAACTGAAATAAATGAATATTATTATTATATTTCTCTTTATCATTATTAGGTATATTCTTTCTATATTTTAGGCGGACCGTAAACTTGAATGTATATTAAGAAGTTAAATTAATATATATTATTATAAGTGTAAATATTATAAGTGTTGTGCAAACTAATTGCCGCAAACTTTGCGCTCGATGAGGAAGTGTCATTGTTTATAATTTCTATTGATATCTTGTGTCAATGAAGACGTAAGAATGCAACTAGTAATAAATAAATATTGAATAAATTCAGCTTATATAATCAGGCAGGTGTGACCGTGACACAAAGATGGAAGAAAAGCGTGTGAACGGAACTCAGGTGCGTGTACCGTAAAAAGTGGTGTCCGCATGCACTTAGTAATGTACTACAATATTTGCTGAACAGTATGTAATGTATAAAACATTATTTAGAGTTCAGTTTTTCTTTTATTCTTGAGATTAAGAAGGCTAAGTGCCTACTATTTTCGATTCGACCAACTTAGGTATTGCTGCTAAAATGAGTAAAAATAAAAGTTGTCACATGCCGATCACAAAATTATAAGGTAGTCCATAGACTATTCGTTGACAGATTATTTTGTGACTTGACTAGAGTTTGTGCAAGTACATTTGACACCCAGCCCAGTGCTGGATATAGGCGTAATCTTGTTTTCGTCTTAATTTGCGTCATATTCTGCGCCAAAAGGAGGATTTGACCTGGCTATACCAAGCTCGTCCGACGGGTTGGCATTGGTTTAGATGTTGAGCTTTTCGTCTCTTTCCAAATTTTTATGTGAGGTAATTTACCTATCAAAAGACTATCAAATTGTTCTAAAAAGGTTGCCAAAAATAATTAATATTCTTGGTAGATACATCATTGTATTAAAAAAGTACCTAAAGCTTATACGAATGTTGGTTATCTACCGCATTGAATAGCAACTACGTAACATGTTAGTGGACACATAACTGGATAAACAAGGATAACGGGGAATGGAGTAAAAGTTTTTTATTACAATAACAATATGGGACCGATAAGTTGACGGCGCGGTATCATTGTTTAGCTGTTCGCAGAGTTTTCTCATATCGTGTCTTCCGCTCATTTCACAGCAACTTATACCGACGTTCCAGCGCAACTTCAGGTTAATTAACTCTTCTCAGCGCCGCACCGCACCGTAACTACTGATAAACTATATGGCTCACTGTTTTATTGTCTACTATCGCAATAATTTGGGGGACAGGCTGTCGTGCTATGTTTTTTGTTGCGCATTTATGTGTGGTGCAAATTGCGACATGCGAAAACAGTTTGAAAACGTATGGCGTACGGTTTGGTTGTGGTCATCTCGCCGTTTAGAATTTAGAACTGCGGAGAGTGTTAGGCGTTCGATCCCCATATATACTTTGAGTGATTCGTACATTGTCGATTGAATGTTTGTAAAGACCTCCGCGACACCGCTCTTATAATTTACTGTGGAGGATGTCTTTTGAATAAAAGGCAAAAATAAAGTACAATACAAAATAAAAGTTACTCAAATAAAAAAGCCCACATCTACATGGTCTAAATATAAGTTTCACCGGTATAAACAAACGTGAGATAAAATTAGATAAGGTTTGATGAGCACAGGTAGGGAGAGTCGAGCGGTCCCGTCGGACGATCGCGGCTCAATCTATGACCAAAGTTTGTCAGCTCCGTTTAGTGGGCCCGTAATGAATGCGGATTTATGCCAGTTTCACTCGGTCCAGATATGAGGCCCGATAGTCACACACCAACTTGTTTACAACCCCTGTTACACGTGTATCGACGATTACTACACGGACTATAACCAATATCTGCTTTGTTGGGGAATTTGCTGCATCGCAACATCGATCGAATATACGTTAAATACCTATCTTAGGTACTATTATAATAAACGTGAAGCTTGTGAAGATGGATGGATATTAATTACTCATTCACGCAAATTCAATGTCCGTGTGGTGACGGATTAAGAATACAGAATGTTACCACCCCATATCATCCCATGGGTGTCGTAAGAGCCGACAGAGGGGGCATATTATGCAGAGAACAGCACTGCAAGAGAAGGAAAACTTGATACAAACCCTATACCAACCCGTTTGGCCAGCGTGGTATAGTAGGCCAATTCCTCCTTTCAAAGGAGAGGCCTGGTCCAGTAGTGGACTGTTAAAGGCTGATGATGATGATGATTCACGCAAATAAATTGCAGGACTTGCATAAGCATCAGAATAGTACAAAGTTTGGACTTGTTGTCAAGGGCGTTGCCAGCCGATTGTCTGGCTTCAAGTAAATGAAAAAATTATTGCGAAAAGTATAAATTGTGGGGTTTTTGAATCTCTAGGGGAGGGCACCTTTCCCCCTCTGCTCTGTTGTGACAACTAAAGCGGACAGAACCGTGGAAGCTAGAAAAGCTAGTTGAAATTATAAATCCTTGTCTAGTTTCCTTCACGTAATCCGTGTAATAATTAGCATCGTTATTTGTATATTTCACTGTTGTTGTTGAGTGCATGTTACGGTTTGATGCTTTACAGTTCTATTGTTATGTAGGTACCTATGCTAATTTGAATCGCACGTGCCCCTTATTAATGATTATGTTTGTCTGTTCATTTCTAGTACATATGTTGTCTGCTTATTATCTGAACTTACAAATAATATTCTTCTTATTTTTCCGTTTCAAAGGGTGATATAATCTGGTGTTACATATGATATGCCGCTCTAATGTCTCTGACTTGGCATCATGATTCTTGTTCGAAGATAGAACCGGAACGGCTTTAAAAGTGTTCTTTGAAGCATGATATGGCTCTATATTCATCCAAAAGATCAGTGGCGGCGCTAGACCACATTTGGACGTCCGTCGGCGACATCAAGTTCGCGAGGCCCTTTAAATCGATGGCGAAGCCCCTTTTACTTCGTAGTAAAAAAAAACGTTAAAATTAAGCGAGCAACATTATAAAATAATGTATGAATAAATAAATGACAATTCAAAAATTTTCACCCGACACAGATCTTGTCACGCACGTGTTCGAAAATAATTAAAGTCATTATCATCTGCTTAACTTTTCCCGAATTGTTCGGTGTCGGCTACCTAAGCCAGGATGATTGGCGAAACGAAATTAAGTATGTAACTTGTAAAACTTCTTGCGAGGCCCCCTCAGGCGCGAGGCCGTCGGCGGTCGCCGACGTCGCCGACGCCTAGCGCCGCCACTGCAAAAGATGACCTATGCAAACGTTGCTTAACTTTGCCGATCTATTCCTAACAGCTAGTCAAGACACACTGTGAGCTTTGCAATACCATAGAGTCGTATGAAGTAATTTATTATGCGTTCATTAGACATTCTTTACTAAATATCTGCACACAAAGGAGAGTGTACTTAAGTAAAATATAATAACTTATATTTTATTGCATTCCAATCATAACTATAGCCGCTATAACTTAAAATATCATACAACAACTCCGAGTATAATATATACAAACAACGTGAGAATGGAACACGAAAAATGTGCTCTACTCTATATAAATAAATCAACATGGCAAGAAAATAAATACGTAACAGTGAACACACGCAAACCTACTTTGCCACAAGCACAGTTGTAGTAATCGATAGAGAAGGGTCGGTCTTAGCCATTAACTGTGCGTACTTTAGCTTTAAGGCGTGTTCCCACTGAGCCGTGACGAATTCATCGTTGGACGTCTGTCGTCTCTAGCTGTTTCTATTACCTATATCGAGTTATCATCGCAAACTCCATCAAACGAAAAGTAATAAGTTATATTGATTCTGAAGATTTTCTGAACAATTCCTCAAAAGTGGTCTTGTTGTTTTGAAATCCGCATTATATACCTAAAAGTGGTGGACGATAGATAATCGTGTCGTCCTTTTTTTGTGTGACTGAACCGATTTGCTAGCCACTTATGGCCTTGACAACTTTACGCAGACTAAGCGGTGAGCGCAGAGGGTCGCAACCCATATGTTCTCCTTTAAGTGAACTCTTCCATTTAAATACACGAGGTACGATTCTTATTTATCTTTCCGTGATATACAGTGGGTACGCGCCTTTAGACACAAAGTAAACCAGAACCGAGGAGCTTCGTCAAACTTCGTCATAATAACAGCTTACTTGTAAAAATCATATAATGAGGAGTATTGAGGAGGCAGTCAGACTACTTATTAAGTATATGATTTTTGCGATGACATTTTACACAAATCGTGAGCCCGTTTCTGTAATTTTCTTATTAGTTCTACATGTTGTATGTCGGTGATGACTGCCAATAATGTGTTCACAATTATCGACATGAGTTTTTTAAGTTACTTTAAAATATTTCAGTTTTTTAAAAGAATTACTCTTCATTCAATTTGTCATACTTAATACGAGTACAAAGTAATTTAATTATCGGCTGCTATTTTTATTTTTATATTAAAACTAGAGGGTGTCTGCGGTTACGCCCGCACATTATTTAATGCCTTCTTAGTGCACCTATATGCTCTACCCATTCTCTCAGTCACTAATTCATGTATCCCATTCTTGGTTGTCTGGAAGAAATCACACTTTGCGATAAGACCGCTCCTTGTACCACTAGTCTTAAGTTGTTAACTCTTGTATCTTTTTTGTTTTCTGGTGTACAATAAAGAGTTTTTCACCACTGCAGCTCAAACATGCCGCTTTTGCTGCGAGACATCAGTGAACAAAACGCGATTTTGATTCGAGCGTGAGTAAAAGTAGCTTTTTAATTTTTCAATCTTCAGTGTCACAAATTGACATTGTTCAGCCATAAATTTGAAACATTTGAATTTTACTGTGCTCTGTCTCTTTCACATGCATATAAAAAGTGAGTGAAAAAACAAACCTCTTCGAATTCGAAATTCGATTTTTGAATTCTACCTCAAAGAAAATACCTACGGCAACGCAAAAAAAAAGATATTTGTAATAAAGAAATTACTTTTTTTTTATATGTTATTGTTTACATGTTTAATTTATTATTGGATTTTAATAAAAATAAGTCTAATTAACAGTAAGTATAAAATTAGTATTTAACCAATACATTTTTATTTAGAATTACAACAATGATACATTTGAAAAATAAACACCAGGGACGCGGTATTAAAACGTGATTTAAAAAAGTAGCGGGAATAAAAATTTCGCTGATGCTGATACAGTAGGTATAGCGTAACGTGTTAAATTATATTAATATATAAAATAATCTAAAAAGATGAGTGAAACTAGCGATGATGACTGTACTTTAACACCAGAAGAGTTAAATCAACAAGTGATTATGCAGAATTCAATCTATTCCTGTTCATTTCTATGTCTCCTAAGTAATATGTGTTCTCACTGCTGTGGTGAAAAGTTATGTGTGCTACACAAGAGCAAAGCTTTTTGTATCTCGTGCTGTTGAGTCCCTCACCACGCTCGGATTCTAACTTTGATTCACTCGCTACGCTCGTGAATCAATCATAGAATCCTTCGCTTGCTCGGGACTCAAAATCAGCACTCGAAACAAAAAACAACTTTGCTCTCTTGTTGCACAAATAACTATTAATCTAATTTAAAATCTAATCTCTATGGTCCCGAAATATGTCATATACACAATCTATGGGCCTAGGACTTTATTGCAAAATGCGACTTATGCACCGAAAATTGACAATTGAACTTGGCTGTTTTCTTATTATGTTCTTTCAATAAGTTTGTTAGAAATTGTTGGTATTGAAACCTTGAAATCATTACTGCCTACTATTATCAGGATCCTGTCAATCGTACGGCGAATATTTATTTTCTAAATACTAAAGCTTTAATAAGTATCAAGAGCGGGGGAGTTAAGTGTTTTGCTAAATGAATACCCGAGCGCCAAGTACCCATACTTGTTTATTTGCGCAGGCTATTATTCTAGACGACGAACGCGCTGTCAATTTTGCCATCCACATAAATTCTGTACATAACTTTTTAAGTTTGTGAAAAAATACCGAGTTATTTTTTGTGTACATCCGTTGCTTAGTAGGCACCTCGCGGACCGGGTGCGGACTCAGGTCACGCAAATAGGTTAATAGCTACCGAAAAAAGCGCCGTAAGGAAGCTTAATCAAAGAAAAATATTGCTACTCCTTTTGAGTCCGACGCTTTTATTGAATAGGCGAGGTGAGCGAAAGATGTCTCTGATTCGGCCCCAACTCTGACACTAATACCTACTTTCGTATTACTGATAGTAATGGTCGTTATTACAATAACAGTTATGGTAATGCATTATTTGAGCGTAATGAATAATGAGTTATTGCATACTGAGTTATCCTGTTATCATTATAAACTGTTATCGTGCTAAAATGACAACAGGATAGGTAAGAGTAGGCATGCAATATGCACACCACGAGTGTGTGAGAGAGATGACGATAGGCGCACGTGCTGTTAAGGCCTTGCCACACGGCACAATTTTACCACTGATCAAATTTTCAATCGAATTGGCTGTCTACACGACACAATCAAATCACTGATTTTCATTCCGTCCACCCGATTGGTTAAAATCTGGTGGTACCGCCCACCCGATGAACTTGAGTTGGACGACTGGCGTCTACACGTCACGATTTCATCAAGCGATTTAGTCAAGTTGGACGTAAAATTGTGCCGTGTGGCAAGGCCTTTATCGTGCTAAAATGACAACAGGATAGGTAAGAGTAGGCATGCAATATGCACACCAGGAGTGTGTGAGAGAGATGACGATAGGCGCACGTGCGCTCGAGTTTCGCCGAGTCGCCGCTCCCGAGCCTCGCGACTATCCCAGCGCCAACCTTACGGCATTATAATCTTTCATGAAACGTAATAAAGGTCATACTTGCTTAAGTTATTGTTGGGAATCTTATTATTTTAGTTATCCTGTTATTGTTATGGCTTGTCAAGTTGTCAGTTGTCACTGTTGTCTGTTGGCGACGTTATCGTTGTCGTGAAGTAGGTACATATTTAAAGTATATATCGGACCAATGCTTTCTTTACAGTGTTTGCGAAACAATAACAGGATAACGACAACAGTTTACAATAACAGTTATTACAGAATAACGCAACAGGATAATTCATTATTGCAAAACAACCGTTATTGCCATTACTAATTACTGATAATGCAGCTGCTTATGGAATTGAGAGGAGAAAAGTAATCCTCGTAAAAAATAAGGGTATCCGAAAGCCTATTAAACTTTGTTGGAGACAAAAGACGTGAAAATTCAAGTCGACAGAGATTGAGGGAGGATTTTATAGCATACTTAATACCTATGCAACTTTTGTTCATGCATTTTTATTGTAGATTTAGATAAAATTTTATATATTTGCTTTAAAAGTTCGGCTTGTTCTGATTTTGAATACCGTATTCAAAATCAGAACAAGCAGTATTCTGATTTTGAATACGGTAGTGATTTCTCATTGAGTATAGTGGCCAACAATTAGTATGATTGCTTGAAAAGGTTCTAAACTGTTCTAAATGACAAATTGACCGTCATTATACTTAGGAAAGGGAACGAGGTTAGAAAGCTTGTACATTTTTCGTATCGCGGCGATTATGTTAGTTGCATGCAACGCTTACAACACGAGCCTTGGACCCACTCATTACACTACATGTACAGTTACTAATGTCGTAACGTCTTTCTGAACCATGGTTTACTCTGCCTCCATTTTCTAGAATCGATTTTACTAAAACCAATTAGTTGGATTTAGTTAGGATTTGATTATATATAAATAAACTTCAAAGATTACACTGAAGTAATGATTAATGTCGAGAGTTGGTTTAAAGTTATTTACGACGCGATAGACAGCTGCTTGACTTGTTAAAAATAATCTCATACACTTAGAACGGGTAACTGTGGTACAAGCAGGTGCGCTATTATAATGGCTACAATACGTTCGTTATCAAACAACACAGATATATTAATTAATTTTGAGAAACTCTTCAGTTTTATGTGGTAATAATATAGCGTTTTAATTAACTGGCACACTTCCAGTAGTTTCACCAAACAATGGTACTAAGGTTCGTACGTATTTAAGTTATGTCTTCTGTAATAGATTACTGAAGTGTTTATATTAACTCAAACACAAACAGCCTCAATACTACAATGTATTAAGGCTTCAAGCCGAGAAAAAGGAAAACCTGAAGTGAATACAAGCGCATATCAATTAGATTAATTGATAAAACGTGTTACTACTTTTAATATACCTATTTAGTAAGTGTTGACGCATGTATTTCCTAGAGGTCTCCCTAATTTTGATGAAATCGCTACCAGTAAAGCTTTTTCCTTAACATAACTTCACGCCTTTTATCCCCGAAGGGGTAGGTAGAGGTGTAATTATCATTACACACCCACATTTCGCCAGTTATGTTTCGGTCCCAATGTAATAGGGGGCAGGCCTATTGCCATCTACCGGGCACATCTTTAAGCGAGCGATAATTACTTTATAACGCACACATAACTTCGAAAAGTCAGAGGTGTGTGCCCGGGGTACCTGAGGATCCAACCCCAGACCGTCGTCTCGGCAGTCCGTTACGTACACCACTGGGTTATCGCCGCTTTTCCTTAACTCCCTTTTATACTTGATCTAAGTTCCATTATAAAAGTAGATATTGTTTCAAGCTCGCATTAAATTCAACAGAGAAACTTAAAGCAGATAAGTAATTTAAAGTAGCAACAATACACTTAGGTGTAATAAAGGTTTATGTAAGTGGAGATAACAAAATCCTTAACACTTCCGATTCGCGTGGCACGGCGCCAAGGATTACCGCGCCGCTATATCTCACTGCATGCGACTATTATCATTACACACCATGAAATACATATAAATTATAAAGGGCGGCGATAGCCTAGTGGAGATACCAACGGACTGCCATGCAGAGGATATCGGGTTCAAATCCACGGCTCGCACCAATGACTTTTCGGAGTTATGTGCGTATTGAACTGTTAATTATCGCTTGTCTCGTGCCTCGGAAAGCACGTTAAGCCGTCGTTCCCGGTTTTCATGAAGATCTTTGACAGTCGTTATAGGGCGTCAGTACCTGTAAAATAAACTGACACTAGTCTAAACCATGGAATATCGCTATCCCTTCGGGTTGCGAAGGTCAGGCAGGCAGTCCCTCTATGGAAAAGCTAATATTCAGCCAAATCCGGTTAGACTAGAAAGCGGACCCCGGGTTCAAACTGGGATTACGCTAGGAGGATGATAATGAAATATAAATTATAAAGAATACTTATTTATCTACCTTTGCTTAAAAGCTTGTAGTTGTAGTAGATAAGTCGATCGTAAATATATCATGAGGAGTTCCGCAGTTTTCCCTAGTGTTTTGAAAGAGTCTTGTTAGTTAATTAGAGTTATTTTCCGTTCTAGATAATTATCATCTTATAGAATTCCTTCATTCTTTTAATAGATTTTGACTGTGAAAAACATCTTAATGTTTACCAGAAAAGAATAAGGTTTTCTACCAAGTTTATTGGCAAAATATGAATGAACTAAATCCAAACATAATTTGTGCCAATAATACGATTCATTTTATTTAAGTTTATTTAGTACTCCTGTTTCTCGTCACACTGACGGACTGAACTACTTACACAGTAATTTATTAGTTTCTCTACAGATCTATTCGATTATTACGTCTAATTGATCCCAAAATTCTCACGGCAAGACAATGGAAAAATTAAATGCGTCAGTTTCTGGAGTACAGCAGAAAGATAAATGTCAGTAATTAATAGGTAGGGTTTAAAGTTTATGATTATTTTTAAAGACCTTTGCTGCATTAATCTCTGTGATGTTATATTTCTTTAGATTTTTTGTTAAAACGACGGAGCCGCGGGCAAAATCCTTTTTTAAGACAATTCCAGCGGCAGAATCAAATTCCTGTCTGTCTGTGAATATCTAGACTCGGATCACCAATTTGTGAATCAGATAATGTGTTCCCATGTGCAAATGAAACCTATGAGACACAGCCATACTTGTCATCGAAGTCGAGCCTGCATTAGGGACACACGAGACACAGTGCACTGCCATCGACGAGATGACAACTAAATTACTTGGGGTGCTTCTACACGGCGCATGTAGCTTGAGCATGTTGAGACACTTGCGCGGGTTACATGCACCGTAAACATATCGTTTAAAAACATGTGCGGGTCCAGCGACTCGAGCATGTACCAATGCGAGCCACCCGCGCAAGTAACTCGCGTGCTCTGCGGCGCGCGCGGGTCACTCGCGCATGTTACTTGTTAAAATTACATTTTTAACATATGATTTTAAAGAATTTTCGTTCATCGAGATATTTTGAAGCGGTTCAAGTCATAAAGCTACCGCGCGAATAGCATGCACATATACCTAGCTCTTGACCACGAACAAATAACTTGTACACACAGCTTGCGCAAGTAGCCCGCGTCTTTACTTGCTCCAGTTATTTGCACCACGTACAAGAACAAGCGGGTAACTTGATCAAGTAGCTTGCGCATATTACTCACGCGTGTAACCCGCTCCAGCTACATGCTCCAGCTACATGCACCGTGTAGAAGCACCCTTATACGCGGCGTCAAATTCGAGCCTACAATAGAGGTGGTGACTACATAATAAATCACGTTTCTTTGCAGCAAAAAAATATCCTCCACACGTATTGGAAAACTGTTTAGTGTTGGGTGGTCCACACAGACCTAAATTACAAAATTGAGGTCCTAATAGATACTTGCTACACATAAGCTGGATGCGGCGGCTATTATGTAAATTATAGCGATACCTTTATTATTGAGTCGTAGTTATTTTAGAATTACATCATCATCATTCTCCTAGCGTTATCCCAGTTTCAACAGTTTCAACCTGGGGTCCGCTTACTAGTCTAACCGGATTTGGCTGAATATTAGCTTTTCCACAGAGTGGCTGCCTGTCTAACCGCCGCAACCCGAAGGGATAGCCTTATTCCATGATTTAGACTAGTGTCAGTTTATTTAGAAGGTACTGATGCCCTATAACGACTGTTAAAGATCTTCATGACAACCGGGACCGACTGCTTAACGTGCTCTCCGAGGCACGGGGCAAGCCATCATTTATAATACAATACGCACATAATTCCGAAAAGTCATCGGTGCGCGCCGTGGATTCGAACCCGATACGCTCTGCATGGCAGTCTGTTGGTATCTCCACTAGGCTATCTTTGCCTAGAATTAAATCATTTTAAATATAGCGCTTTGGACTGTCTGAAACATGTCGGCCTTGCAGAACTGAGGAATCAGGCAACTAGAACTCTACACACTGCACAGGATTTCACTAACAATTTCGTTAGATGCCCTTAAACATTTAATGTTGTTAATTTGCTGAATGCAATTTGTAGAACTGTTTATTACATACGTTTTCTATCACTTAAAAGTTTACTACCACTTTAAGAAAGCGGTCTTAGTAGTAACCCGTGAATATGTGTTGTTATTTGCGAGTCGCTCATCTATAAATGTAAGGTATGAACCTACCTAATAATCACTCATTTCTAATAATCGCCGCAGGACAACAACACTAAGCTTTTGTATAGTTCAATGGACTGAACTTGATCGATGACCTCGCAAATGTCAAACAAGCAAACGTCAGCATTCATGACCAAAACGTGTCAATGTTATTAATATATAATCCCGCCTCTATGGACACATAAAGCGAATTCCGCAAATTCTATTCTTATTTAAATATAGGAATAAGCTTTTTGCATGGAAGAATAACTAAAGCATGGAATGAACGATATTTTTATGAACAAATTGAATATAGCTACACTCTTCACTCATATGACAAATTAGAGTTGCCAGCAGAAGATGGCACTATGTTTGTCAGCTAGGGCTAAAGAAAATTTTAACACAAATTTCGTAACTTTTTAATTTTTTAGTGATTGAGCAAATCCGCTATCGATATCGATCAAAGATTCAATATAGGTTCAAAATCAAACAGACTTGTAAAAGTAAGTTTGTACATGTTATACATTCCGTAAGTTTGTGTCCACAGCAGTCAGAACGCTAGTTAATGGATAGTCTTTATATAATTATTACACAAACTTGCATTTTTAAACTGAACTTATATATTTTTGTTTCAAATGGGTACTCAGTAGAACAGGCGTTATTTTCTAATTTTCATGGTATTTTTCTTTACGCATCAACAGCCTTTTCCAGTCCACTGCTGGTCTTAAACCTTCCGTTGTGGAGGTTTGGCCTACTATTATACCACACTAGCCAGACGTATTCGTATAGGGTTTTATTTCGAGATTTCCTTCTTTTGTGTTTCTCTTAGTCGCCTCATACGACACCCTCGGCATTAATGTTTATTTATACTTATTTATAGTTAGTGTTTCAGCTGTAATGATAGCTGTAAGTGGGATTAATAAATATTAAATAAATAAATCATCACCCCCAAATAACATATTTTTATTAGAGAAAGCAAATAATTAAGAAAAAAGCAAAACTCATAGCTTAAGCATTATGATAACTAAGAATGGCATATCCAAATTAATTCTTTACAAGGATAGGACATAATCGACATGGATTTTATCAAGCAAAAAACATAAAAATTAACTTAAAATAGATAAATCAGACAAAATCTTCAATAGTCCCCAAAAGTTTGTTATTAACAATAATCACTTTTTATTGACATTTTCTCATTACATAGTGTAGGTAATACAAATCTATGTGTAAAAAATGTATGTGCGGGATCGGACAATTTTCGATCATACATGTGGCACACAGAATATTTAGAGAGAAAAAAATTGTGGCTTGACTAGCCCTTCGATTTTATCTTGGGATCGGCACATTATTAGTCCACTAGTCGAACAAGAACAACCAAGTTTTGGTCTCTGGGTAGATGACATTTAACAAAATTTCTTTCAAACGAAGATTCCCTTATTTTGATGCATAACCACTCAGTAGTCGTGACTATTAAAGTAGACAGTTCTTATCAAACCTTCAAATTACTGTCCTTTAAATATTACTGTCTTTGTAGAGAATGATCAGATTTTTTCTATAGGTGCATTAATTTTTTTGTAATATGATGGATTCTAACAAGCTTCGGAATTCACTACTGTTGCTGATAGGTTAATTATTAGCAAGTAATTATTTAAACACTCACACTGTTATGTTTAGAAGGGAGGAGCCATCTGTCATTACTATAAAAACGTTCCGCAGTAAAATGCTTGGAACAAATTCTGTGGTGCTTTCTACGCACCCAATTTTCTCCACGACATACTGCAGCAATCCACTTATTTTATAAATCTTTATCACGTGCACATAGAATCTAAAAAATAACGAGGTAAAAATATACGGTGGATAGACATATCGATAAGATTTTTTACAACACTTGAAAAGTCGATATAAATATTACACGGCTAAATTCAAAATCATGATATAACTGTTATAAAAAAAAATTCACTAGGGTTATATAATTTGATGGCATAAATTGTCTAAATTGTATCTTACACGTCAGTTGACTGTGTTCAATTTGGGAGTACTAGGACGGTCTCTATGTATATTATCCAATCTCTTTGGCTTTTTGTTTTTTATTTCAAATCATAGCTATGTTGAAAACTATAAACATTTTATTTTTATCTACAAATATTTGTGTTTACTATGATATTTTACGTCGGTGTCGTGTTAGTGTACCGTAACGGAGCATGCGGTATAGCATTTTATTATAAAAAATACGCGTGTTATTATAAGGATATTGACTGCTTAGAAACAGGTCTGAGGGTACAGTTATTTTATCGAATAAATACCCCATTCTGACATCGGTATTATGTAAATATAGATAAGATTGTTGCCCAAATTGACTGTTTAATTATTTTAAATTATGATTATAATTTTCCAATTCAATTCAGCTAAAAAATCTTTAAGGTACCTATAATATGTTTACAAGCTCAATTTAAATGAAGCATAAAGATTGTAATCTGAATCCTTAGAACGATTCGGTCACATCGGATCTCGACGATTGACAAACGAACGAATAAAACAAGATTGACAGCGCAACAGTTATCGTTTCCGATAAAAGTGCAATTACGTCATTTTACGCAACATTGCTCATTTGAGCGATTTGATATTAAACGACGAATTAGATGACTTATTTTCAATCGAATCGATTGTTGAAGTTCTTCATGATCGACTGACACCTAACACTCAGTTAATAATGATAAACGAAAACCACCTGTGACGTGGTGGTTCACGGGGAGAATTGCGTAAAATTGGTATCGTATAACGTGGAACGTGTAATATTAGGTAGGTAGGGCAAGTTCTGATTAAACCGTAAAAGAGATTGGTTCCTCGGCTGAGTGCTTTATCGTTGACGTTATGTCGGCAATTTGGTGTCGTCTCCCTCCGGCCCACGGTACCGGTACCGCGCCGGGATTTCTGCCGAACGAGTTACCTACGCATAAAACCGACGGCACCAAATGAAAAAAGTTCAATCGATACCAACGAATACTAATAGAGTGTTGAAGTAAGCCCTGCAATTTATTAAATGCTGTTCTCTTACTGATTGAAAAACTGTACTGCCTTTGTAACTGCTATCATTATAATAAAACTGGCAGTAAATGTTATTACCTAATGGGATATTGATTAAGCACAGAATGAATTGTTTCCAAGAAATGTTGATAACATTCATTTATTTTCAATCAGACTGATTACTTTTCTTTAGTTGGTCGACATTAAAATCAATGGCAAATACAACAACGGGCTCGTCTCAGTAAAAACATTACGAGCGAGTTTCGGTCGAAGTGAAAGTATTACAAAGGTCTTAATTCCCGTGGGAAGGTTTACCGCAAAGGATATATGAAACGATATACGTCACAAGCAAATTACGCGTCATACCATTTAAATAAAAAATATTCCCAGCAGCGTATTAAAATGTAAAAAGTGAGGCATAAAATGATGTTTTTTTAAATAATTGCATTGGGAGTAGCGTGCAGGGAGTGAGGCAGGCAGGCGGCGCGCGGCGGCGGAGGCACTACGGTAGGCACTTGGCGCTTGCAGTAAAAACATGCTCAGATAAAACAGGTGGTGGCTGATATATGGCTCCGCATTGGCGAGCGCTCACTGCAGCTGCCCCGGCCTCTGCTCGCTGCTCAACTGGCCCGCGCGCTGCCCGCACACAAATCAAATCATTATATTTGCACTTTGCACTCCACATTTTGTCATACTCCCGCACTAAAAGGATGCTCATTTGTGTTGTTTACTTGTACTAGATCTAATCCTAAACCGTTGCCACTGGTTAAGTCCGCTCGCTGCACTGACGATGGCAATTAATTGGCGGTTTATATCGACTTAATTTAACCTCATTTAGTTAATTATTGTTCGGATTATGGTGTATCTAAAGTTGTTTATTAATATTTGATTTCATCCGTCCGAACTATTATCGTTTGTACCTATTTGGTGTGTTTAAAATAAGCATAGAGAAATTAGGTGTTTGCTAAGGATTGTTACACACGGCATTGTTTGAGAGGGGGAGGGGCGCAGTGCAAAGTTAGCTGTATTATTGCTGCCGTATCTATGTGCACATTTCTAGTGTAACTGGACAGTTTGATGAGTATCTATTTAGTTAGGCCAAGGATGGTTTTGGAAAACAGCGCACGGATATAAATATACTTATTTAAAATTTTATATTTTATTCAATAACTAGAGGAAGCCAGTAGCTACGCCTGCATTTTTTTTTAAATTTACCCGTTTTGGCCGATCCCGTGGGAATTACGGGAAATCTCTTCTTAGTGCACCCTTACGGTCTCCACGGAACGTACATGCCAAATTTCAGCTTCCTGCGCCCAATAGTTTTGGCTGTAGCGTGTCTGTCTGTCAGTAAGTAACGCAAGGATTTTATATACTAAGATTGGTATAATAGGTCTTCATTTTATATTTCTGTTATTGCAATATCATAATGGTCTGAATATAATTTAAAAAACATGTCGAACATAGTAACATTTATATACCTTTCACTTTTATCCTGTTTGCTCTGAGATAATGACGATCAATAGACATCAACGCGCTCGACTAATATTTAATTACGATTCAAATTCTTTTGATTATTATATTCAACTAGAGGATGCCCGCAACTCCGCCCGCAAATTTTATTTAAATGGGTCAGTTTCATCTCGAATCTCGAAAAACCTTTTTAGTACACTTCTACGGTTCCCAAGGCGCAAGAATTTTACATAAATAGTACATTGTATATATGTAAAATTCTTACACTAATAATTCTTCTACATATTTAATTATTGTAGAGGTTTCGCGTAGGTTTAAAGACCATTATACATTTTATCGAATGAGAGTCCAATCTCATGGCTGTAAGATTCACCGAGAAATCAGTTCTATATCATTGTGGATATGGATTGATACAATAGTATTCCTTGTACGAGTATATTTGCATTTAAAAAGATATACACAATATTGCCAACAAGAAAAATATATTCTATTCAGGTATTGCCAGTAAATAAGTAGATAAATGTAATGCAAACAAGACTGAATTCCATTGTGTATAAATAACCCGATCAACGCAGTATATTAGAACAGAGTGACCTCTTAGGACTATAGTAACTCTCTTATTCACATAGGACTTGCTTTTAAGCGGTACTCATGGCGTGTTCGTGAATTGAGTCACGTTCAAATGAATCTGTACGAAAGCCTAGTGGGTACCAACATACTGCTATGCAAAAGATCACAAGTTCAAACCACCCACTCACGGTACGCACCATTGATTTTTGGAAGTTATGTGCGTATTAAATTTTATTGTTATTACTGCCTCCGTGGTCTAGTGGATAGCATATGCGACTGCTGATTGGAGGTCCCGGGTTCGATTCCCGGGTCGGGCAAAAGTGTTACTTGGTTTTTCCGAATACTCAGTAGCAGCCCGGAGTCTGGTGATGTGCCCGGTAACGGCAATAGGCTCGCCCCTATTACGTGGGACCTAAAAGTTCATGGCGAAATGTGGTTATAATATTTACACCTCTGCTAGGCGTGAGACTATAAATAAAATAAATAAATAAATAAATAGTTATTATTGTTTGTAAACGGTGAACGAAAACCTCGCGAGGAAACTTGGATCTCTGAAAATTGTTTATAATTTTTTTGAAGACATGTGAAGTGTGCCAACTCCCACCAGGCTAATGTGGTGGACTGCGATCTTACCCTTCTCATAGTAAAAGGAAGCCTTTGCTCAGCAGTGGGATAGTTGATATACATTGCTGATATTATATGAAAAAATCTGCTGCTAGTGGATATCGCAGGGCAAGGCGCGGGTATATTATAAGCTCGATGAACTACGGTAGACAGTTTGCCTGTCTGCCGAATGTCTATGACATTGCGTATGTTCACTGCACATTAACTCACCGTGTTGGCTCTGATGGCACATGCAAGTTAAACTCATCTAATTAAAAATTACTGCAAATTATATCTACTTGTGTTTCTCATTGTTTCTTGAGTACTAGACTTCTCGGAAAAAGACTTCATTGCCTGAATTCAAACCACGGAAAACATCTATTTATCACTTATTTTTTAATATACACCTTTCTAACAATAGTTGTACCTGTGTATTTAAAGACAATAAGCCATACGATTGCGAACTGTGAGAACATTCAGACATAATAGAAGAAGAATAAATTCCGGTCATCCAACTGAAGGGTCAAGTTGTGTACTTTATACCACACAATCTCACAACTCGAGAAAGCATCCATTGTAACATATTTATACTATAATAAAAACGTTCTCCATTGAAATTATAGATTTCTTTATACCCATAAATGTCGTAAAAAGCTACACAAACAAAACAATTAAAGAAAAAGATTAGGTAAAAACGTTCCACGCGCCTTATACAAAATCTTTTTTTACACAAATCTAGGAACACATCAACGCTATGCGAGATCGCAGTGACCGGTTTATTTTTTAAGAACCTTACTTCAACTTGAATAATAAAATGTAGTTCCGCTAAGAGCGAACTGTACAGACCTGTAGGTCTCTCCACAGATACACCAACAACTGTCACAGTCACCAACTATAAGTAGAGAAAGTCAACAAATGTCGTGCTATTTTCCGCTTATTGATCGCGTGCTACCATGAAAATATCTCGTTAAATATACAAGACCGTTTGATTGAAATACAGCTGCAAGATTACTATTGCAATTCCAATATTGACAATCGACGAAGAACCGTGAATGATTAAATACTGTTTTTGTTTGAAGGTTTAATGCCTGGCTGAATACTCGGTGGAATATAATATATTTGTATTATTTTATTCAGTCTGACGTCACACGCCATTTAAACACATGGGTTTTTAAATATACTTCTGAAAAAAAAAGGTCTGAAAGGTATTCTCATTATTTTGTCTATTAGTGAGCGCATTTATAGTTCAGAAATGGTTCAGAAACCTCCAACGTACCACAAAAGAAATAATAGCACAAATAAACAAAATTTGACCGATTTATCTCGGTGCTCGTTTAACTCTGTGGATTGAATTGAATCAAAAAACAACACGACAAAAACCTCACGCAAAGTCTCTTACAGATACAAAATATTCTATCAGAGAGCAAAAAGCAATGCGTGTATGGCAAAGAACTTAGAATGTAGAAACTGAAGACTTGCTCAGAGGCTGATTAGAATGGTGTGTGCAGCTTTTTATGAGACTAATTACGATTGAGCGACGTGGTGTTACTAAATAAGGTTATCATCTGAAAAGCTAGTTGCACACATAGCGGCCTAGCGGAGAAGCGCGTAAGCTCTAGCGGGGTCAGTGACCGCAGACCGGTCCGACGCGTGATCCCCGCCTTTACCACTGTGTCCGACACAACTGATAAGCTTGTTCAATACTGATTGCTATTTTATTATACCTATGACTGTTTACGTTAATCACTCTACGGTTCAAGTGCCCACTACTAAACCGGATCGGAAAGTGCCTAGCTGCGAACTTGTACCCGTTTGTAGTACGCGTCTTGACTGCTACGTTCATCTGCCAATCTTACGTAATTTTATCGTTATTGACTAATAGTACAAGTTCACTAGAGCGATTGCAGATCAGTACTTGTGTTTATACATATTAAGCTGCGCAGATTATGTAGTGTAAGCACTCTTCATTTACGTAATAGTAATCTCAAGACATCATATAGGTAGGTAGGTATAGTGCCTAATTATTTCTTAAATCCATACAGATTTATTTCTTTGTGTCTTTTCAACTTCATTATACTTACATTTTTAGTATATTTTCTCTTAGTCTAAGAACATAAAGAGTTAACAAAGAGCTCTACAATAACATCACACGTACCTTCTTATGTTAATGAAACCGTAAACATTCAAGTAAAATCTATGAAACTCGTTTTTATAAATACCACGAAATACAATTTAAATTACCGCTGCACTGTTATTATTAACAAAAAGCATAATATTCTTAATATAGATATGCCAGTTAACGAGGTCATGGGTGGTCGTTGCAAATAGGAGCACGGGTACTTTGTGCTTATATGAAACCCGATAACACTATTATTGGTTTCGCTCGCTGTTGGGTAACCGACAGGTATGTAGGCGACGCGGACGCTCTTACAAGGACATAATGAGCTTGTAAACAATGGAAAAGTGCATGTGGGAACGTAAGTAAGTTATCGTGTAGCCGTCAGCCGGTCGCGGATGGATGCGTAGGCGCCCTGCCTCTACGCGCAGCGGCATTCAAGCCTTGACTCAGCTGTTAGACGTCGAAGTTCTATACACGGCGTAATAAACACGCTGTTCACACAATGAAGGTGCATTACGCACCACACAACGGGCACCATACGACGAGCTACATACGTACCTACACTTGTGAGACGTCAGCGTCCGCCGGTAAACAGCGTCACCGTCTACTGACTAGTGCCCTCTCTGTTCATTCATTCATTCACAAAAGGTTAATGGATTGCACTCTTTATCAGCGGGACACAATAACTTATCAAATCGTTCATTTATGTCAATGGCCAATGCTTTCGGGGAAGTCTTGAGGAATTGCATTACTTTAGCATCCTTTTGTATTTTGATGATGATGAATACATTTACAAAGGATGCCCGATATTAAGGTATAAAAGGCGTGCGGTGTGGGATTTTTATTTGTGTCACTGTCGATACAAAGTTTGGTCATATTTAATTTACTCGGAATAACTTTATGTACCTATCATATAGAGGAAATACAGTTTAATTTTCTGATATGTTCATATAGAAATGCATGAAATCTTCATAAATTACACGACATGATATTACATCTCGTGTAATTTATGAAGATTCCATTATTTCCCAACCCGTACTAAATATCAATAGAGATATTTTGTTTCTTTTACTAAGTGTCAACAATATTAGATTAATGCCCTCTGCAGATCATAATAATATAAACATTTGTAAAAACTATAATTTCTCATACAAGGAGACTAATATTAAGGCTGTGGGCACAATCAAGCACGATTCCAGTTTAGATTTATTTTTAGTATCACTTGTCAAGTTTCTCGACAGAACGCTGTCATTCTACCGGTCAACATATTATTATGGTATGTGAAAGAGTTTGTTGACATCCTGGATTAACGAGCCGTATACGACGAGTATTTATTTTATCGAGGAAGCGCATGTGTGCCTGGTATTCGTAATTCTGCAGCATAAATAAATGGGGTAGGTTACATTATAAAATGGCCCCACCTGTCGTTATAAATACATGACTCAGTGCCCCACTGCATGCAAGAGTGAGGTATAATTAGCTGTGCCAAGGACGAACTTTATACTGACTAACCCCATGAAAGAATGTTCTTTATACGATAATATTTTTCTTTTTCATGTTAGAAGAAACTCATTGAGTATGACTGTTTATTTAAGAATTGGGGTCTTGCAGTTAAATATTGCTTAGGAATCGAACCATCGCTTTACATTTCATAGACGCCACAAAACTCCATGGAGTTTGTGGGTTAGTGCGACAGAACCAGACAGAACGTTGTGTGATTCTCAAATTGTTATTTCGAGTCTGGGTTTATTTTCTCTAGTATTGATACAAACAATACTAGCATAGAGCATAGATATTTAATAATAGAGGCACATTTCTTATGGGCGCTCTGTAGACAAACTTTCTGTGACCAGTGTGACCCATATTGCCGCTTGGCGGCGTGGCAGTCGCGCTGTGACAGCTGACTCTACGAGTGCAAGAGAGACGAAAGTTTCTCCTGTGTCACTTAACTACGAGAGCAAGAAAGACGGAGAACGACGCCAGCGCCGGTAACGGCGCCAACTACGTACTACACTGACAACCGTCAATACGCCAACTTTAATCGGCACACGACATCCTTAAGAAATACGCTTCTATTATGTAAAATTTGTATTCATTGATACTAGTAGCGCTCATAGCTTGACTTGGCTTGCCGTTCGTAATAGAACGGCAAAGTAAAGTAACATTAACAGGGGTCACCTTTTGGATGGGTGGCCGCCTGTTGTGGACACATGTGCATTTACATCAGAGCGCATCTTTCTCAGAATCTTGTCTGATTATAATAATTAAATAATCGTTAGGCCATGTGCGCGCGGCTGTCGAGCGGCCTATAAACTCCGACACACCAGGGCTCACCTCACATTCACGTGAAAAAGAGAACAAATATAACCAATGTTAAAAAAAAAACTAGTAGTAGGACTATATCCCTGCGTTGAATAAGGATCTTGGTTCTCCACGCTTATGCTAGCGCCAACCTGAAACAAATCAATAATCGCTGAGCATACTTAAAGTCTGCTTAGGGTATTACGTAAATCTTAGGTAGGCAAAAGCAACGAGAAGCTGCAAGCCATACCACCATTGAGTCGGCATTCCTCTTAGCCATCTTGGCTGCATAAAAAACGCCTTTAAATAATTTATGACTAAAAAACGTAGGTACTGTTTATTAAGTATGCTAATGATTGAATTAATTTATTTTTTCTGTTGTTTCAGAATCGAGGTAAGCATACTTACGTATGTGTATACAATCAGGTAACCAAAATTAAACTGGTTTTTATTAACACTGGTACGGACGGACCCCTTCCCAATACCTACCAAAGTTTATAATATTACAATAGGGAAGATTACTGCCAAGTTAAACCACCAGATGGCGGTATCACCGACTACAGTAAATAATGAATTTTGGCAAGTATGACATTTGAGTGAGAACTTGACAACTCTTTAGACTTCAAACTTTGGTGCGCGATCTCATTATCTCATCTCAAACAAGTGACTGAAACAGAAACATTGTACCATTTTTATTGTTATTGATAATTACCCCATAGTTAACTGTTTTGCCTATATAAATAAGTATAGATATATTGTTGTCTTGTTGTTGACAATATTTGAAAAGCGCGCTACGAAAGTTTGTTTACTGTAGTTGCTTGTGCTGCCATCTGCGTCGAGCTTTGCGTAATGTTCCCTATTGACTACACGTGTGGTGTAGTGGTTTATTAAGCGGTCATCCCTACGTTTTGAATTACACCGAGTGTTGTGGTTAAAGAAAGATGATCTTTTAAACCTGGGTATACTTTGTGTCCGTTGAAAGAACGTTTGTAAAGTTCCCCAGTACACTGATCTAGAGCAGGAGAAGCCAATTTTAAAAATATGTACCTATACATTTATAAATAAAGTAAATTATTTCCTACATAACTACTGCAATAATATCATAAACTGTATCAGATAAAGATAGGTACACTCTCCAAAATCAAAAAAAAGAAATTGGAATAGCATCGAGTGTGTATTTCAAATAAGTTTTTTAATTTTGTCCTTGCAACACTGAAATGAAAGAGTCAGTATTATGCACGTGAATTGAATTATTCGTAGTTGTATTATTTCTTCATTCATTAATTTTTATTTTACTCATTTTTCTGAACTGCTTGGCATCTGAAACTAATAAAACGATCATACGTAGTGGGCACGCCGGCCATGCCCACAAGGTCCAATGAGCGTCGCTCTACGACTTTGCTCACATCAAATCTAACCCAAATATTTTCTCAGTAGGAATGCACTTCTACCTACTTAACAGCTGCATCTACAGTTATTCACTCAAAACTCAATATTCACTGGAATATGTATATCAAAAATGGTTATGCGTTGAATAAAAAAGAAATACAATTCAAGCGGTATAGTAACCAAAAAGATAGAGTTATAAGACGATAACGAGGTTACAACATCCAGTAATTCATAAAACTGATTAATGAAACAAATACTACATAACCTTATACAGATACAACTGCATCCACGCATATGTTAATCAGCTTTATTAACAACTAATATTCATAACAGATCGTTGTCGTACTTAAAAGGCAAACGTTGTGCAGCCGTATATGTTAACGGATTGACTCTTCTAAACGCGTCGGCGGCTTATATTTACATAATATCAAGAAAAAAACAATTTAGGTCAAGGTTTCGGCAGATGACGCAAGTGAATACGATGACACGAGCTATATTTTAAGATGTATGTACCACAGCGGACAGAAAAGTCTGGTCATGTGAGGGGTAGTATGGTAAACACGTGGTGGGTGTAGAGTCAATAAAAAGGTACCTACTTCTAATTTTAAATACCTTTTGAGCATTTTATTTGCGTTACCATTATCTACTCTGAAACGAACAGGTTACTTTCGCATTATTAGTATGTTAACGTACGTAGGTAGACCCATTATTGCAATGTTTAAATACCATTTACCTACTTAGGCTTAACCATTTGCACTAAAATAAAATGCTTCAGAAATATACATATTTTTGCTGCCAGGTGCCATTATGCACAAATATAAACAAAGATGCGCATTTTTCATCTGAACGTAACGTACTGCATGCATTAATAGCCAACGTAAACGTGTACTTTAATACGAATATGGGTTAATGCGCTACTCGTTGAAGGTACAGGTAAACTACTTAGGAATACGTACTGCGGTAAATGGGTCAATGCTGTAGTCAAATGGCGGGAAGCTTGTAATAAGCATTCAAATTCAGAACATATCGATTTTTAAAAATAACCTACTCTCTACTTTATGCGAGTATTTCAGACCTTCAAAAAGTTTCTACGTTATTTAAAACATGTTTCAAAATATTAACCAAAAAAGGTGAAATAAAACCTCTAATTTGCGCTCTTTTGTCGTATTTTCAGCGAGCTAAAACTAAGTAAGTTATGTTACAAAGTTATAACATTTCTAACATATTATTGCATTACACATATATCCGTACTATGCTTTGCGTAATGGCTCATTTACACCTGGTCTTTTGCCGAATTCGTCACGTGACTATATCGTACTGAAGATGGATCAGTTTGGCAACTGCCAACTTCGTCTTCCGTCACACTCCGTGCCAAACTTGCCTTTGGCTGACAACTTCGAACTCTTTAAAGCATTCGTAAATATGAATGCTCTATATTACATTTCCAAAACACATGAGACTTTGCAAGGTCACTGCTACATATTTACCCTATCTACATATAAGTGCTTTGGTAGCTCGTTTTATACGAGATATTTCTAGTCCTTTTAATTACAATTATACAGATCAAAGGTACTACACCCTGAAGTAGATTATTTATTTTTCAACTCCTCCTAAGTATTCATTGCGGGTTTCAAGGTAGTATAACTTTCCCCGGGACTTCACAAGTGTCAGAACTCGTTGTCATTAATGCTCATTGCTGCTGATTCTGGCTACACAATTGACACAGTAATGGGAATGTTGGTGGGACTTGACTAGTCTTAAAAAAAAGTTATTACCTATTACACACTTACTTTTTCATCTTACGAATTTTATTCTACTTTAATTTTTAGCTAGTTACATTGCGTAGGAGCATCAGTTATCACTATCAAAATAAATGTCTTTAAGCTCGTATTTATTTGTTATTATATATCTATACATATATCGACCAGCAGACACGAGTAAAAAATAAACACACCAGTTCGTTTTAAAGTTTGAAGTGCTTCCGTTCCGAAAATCATCACTTCAAAAACAAACCTCTTTGACGAACACGGATTAAGTTCTATAATAAAATAAGATACCTTTAAGAATGCTATGAACAAAAACTGCTATCTACCTACTCGTGGACACAAATGCAATAAAAAGTATTTAAAAGGTTTTACTCGTAAAATCCTAAATTATCATTCATTAAATCAATCAAAGGAAAATTGGCTACCTATTAAAAAAAAACATTATTTAAAGGATGGTGTAAGAATACTTTGTACTTAATATGTAATTAACAGCAAGTATGAAAATTTTAATTACATATCCAAATTTCATGCCTACTTGCTGTTAACTTTTAATTAATACAATAAAGTATATTTAGAAAGGTTAAATTCTAAAACGTTTCAATGCGTTTGACTTTTGAATTTGTTGCGGGAAGTGCCAATAGAACCCCTCTCAACGGTTTCAACAGGGTGCCACTCAAAAAAAAGATAAGCCACACTTTACATTAATTAAGGGGATGATCCCGCTGCAGGCCAATTTTAAATTTGTGGAAACTGAGGCTGCGAAAATCAGTTAAATACGTGAATATGAGAAAGTTGTTAGGGTGCTTGTTTGAGAACGAATTGGCACGCACTGGAATATAAATACCAATTCTGTTAAATAAATCTTTCGGCAAGGTTTACTTTACTGTAATAGGCTTAAAAGGGATTAATGACACCTCTGTATATTTAGTTTCTGTTTTATGAATAAAGAATGCTACCTGCATTCACAAAATCGAAAGCAGAAATACAGTAAATTAAGTTTGTTTACTTAACGTTTCTCCGGGAGGTGTCTATAAATAAAGTAAATATAATAAACACATTTGAATGAATTACATATTTTATATTTAGCGCTACATCAGACTTTAGATTGGAATTTGGACGTGTGACAGTTAATGGTGGAAGTTTATTGGTGAAAACGTCTAATCACATAAACTGTAACTGGAATGTTTTCCAAGAAGCGCTTCTTTTAATAATTAAAAAGAAAGCGTAGAAGCACCCTACTTTCACACGATTATCTCGATGTCAACTATAATTATTATTTTAGGTAAATTTAGGTTATTTCGAAATGCTGAAAGTAAATCTGTATTTATAAAATTCTTGCATTACTGACTGACTGACAGACAATGCACAGCCAAAACGACTGTGCGCAAGGAGCTGAAATTTCGCATTTATGTTCCCTTGGGACCGTAAGGGAGCTAAGAATGGCTTTCCCGAAATTCTCACGGAATCTGGCAGAAACGGGTTAATTAAAATAAAATGTATGGACATCAAGTGTAGGCATCCTCTAGGAATCCTCTATATCCTGTGGGAAATACATACCTGTTAATATATTTAAAATAGGAATTAAAAATAACTTTTTAATCCATAATAAGGCAAAATGATATTAAAGTGACAAACTTGAATAAGGAACATTGTGTATGTATGGATGTTCCGTATTCATGTTTGTCACTTTAATATAATTTTACCTTATTATTAATTAAAAAGTTATTTCTAATGCACATTTTAAATACATTCGCACAAAAGATTACAAAATAAGTCCACAATCACCAATTAGATTGAACTACACCAACCACTAATAAAAATGTTAAGCCGATTAAAGTGTAGTGAAACACGAGCCACCCTCATCTGTAATCTAGATCTGATCGGAGATCTGCATCTATCGAGGAAATACGGGAGGCGGCGACGACGCAGAATCCCAAGATACCTAATTACTAACCGATAATAATTGGATTCCCGGCACCACTCAGATAGTTTAATTTATTACCGGTAGATTTGAATCTATGTATATTTGAATAGATGTTTAATTCATGTAGATATTTCAAACACTGGTGCGGAGAAAGTCTCTAAAGGGGTCACTTTATCAACTTCACAAATAACTTTTATTGTCTTTTCATTGTCGTTGTGGTTGACTCCCGCTCGTTAGCGAATTCGGGACTGGGGAGTGCAGTTGGTGACAGTCGAAACTCGTATGATATTACTAGTGGTGATCGAAAATAGTTTCTACGAGCTGTATGGACTCATTTGAGCTCAAAATATTCGAAATTAATCCGTGGAAATTAATTTAGGTTAGGCTAGATCACTTTCGCTGCGAAGACAGGGTCCTGGCGAAATCGAAATCTGATCTCTAGAGTATGTCGACAACTGCAAGAATATTTCCTATAATTTGTCTTTATTTTGTTTCGTTGTTGATGAATTCCGTTGAAACTTGCCTAAATTTTACAATATAATGTTAATTAAAATATTGAGGCCACCCATGTTCTGATTCGTTCAAAAATAAAAATAAATAAATAAAAGTTTGGTAGATAAAAGAGCCTTTCCGGGAGATTTAAGTAGAGCATAAATTTCCATAGAATTGAACGAAAAGGTTTCAAATGTTTTAAATATAAACTAACGCTTTCTATATATCAGAATATAATATAATGGTTTGACCATGACAGTTACGTAAAGATCATGGTAATGACCTTTGGATTGATTAATGACGAGTGTGACTACGTAAACTAAACAATAATATGACAGACAAGTGACCGTAAGGCAGCGATAGCCAAGTGAAGATACCATCAGATTGCTATGCATATTGGGTTCGAATCTATGGCGCCGCGGCGCGTAGGTATCACTGACTTTTCGAAGATAATTGTTGTATGTTTAAATTGTTAATTATGGCTTGCCCTGTGCCTCGGGGAGCACGGCAAGCCGTCGTGACGTCGGTCCCGGCTTTCATGAAGATCTTTGACTGACGTTATGGGGAATCAGTACCCTTAAATATATTAACTGTGGTCGGAGCGAGGGAATATCCCTTTTCCCTTGTGATGCGGATTTCAGACGGCAGTCGCTCTGAGGTAAAGCTAATATTCTGTCTAACTTGGTTAGGCTACAAAGCGGACCTCTGACTTTAAGGCGAAAGTTCAACCGAGGTAACTGAGACGATGACGATGAATACATTCTAACACTTTATACTAGACTCTTACAGCAGCACGTCACGGCAGCTGTCCTATAGAACAAGCTTAAAAGAATATTTCAGTATTATTGAATTTCCATTTTGTTGAATACTTGACTTTATTCATAAAATCTAATATAATTATGACTGCCTAGTTGGTCTCGCGGCATAAATGTGCGTGTGGGATTAGGAGGTCTCGGGTTCGATTCCCGGGTCGTGCAAAGTGTTATTGGGTTTTTCCGTTAGGAAATTCTCAGTAGCAGTACGGAGTCTGGTAATGTGCCCGGTACGGCAATAGGCTCGCTCCCTATTACGTGGGACCTAAAAGGTCATGGCGAAATGTGTGTGTAATATTACACCTCTGCCTACCCCTTTGGGGATACAGGCGTGAGTCTATAAATCTAATATCTAAAAAATAAATATATGAGAAGTGTCAGCTGCAGGTAGAAAATGGTCACTTCATCAAAGAACGAGATAAATCATTATATTTTCCTTGTTTTGATACTTTCTGAGATCCCTACTTAATATGATAATAATTCGTATTTTTATGGCTCCACATACAAGCGGTGTAAATTTCGAAATAGCATTATATGATTATTTACATCAAGGGCCACGTCGCTATTAATATTCTAAAGTGTATAAGGTAGGGCGAAGGGCGAGCGGGTTACGCAAGGTCTTGAATAAATTAGTAATAGTTACGTGAACGTTTGAAAAAACTTGGGTAATATGTACGGCGAAGTATTGCTCAATATACGTGAACGCTGAAGAACACTCCCCGCCTAATTGAAACATGATTATAATTTGAAAATATTAAACAACAATTTTAAATCGTCATTCGTCATCATTGTCCTAGCGCGATCCCGATTGCAAGACGTCAGCCTTTCGGAGCTAGCGTCCTTTTTCTAGTCTAACCTGCTTTGATAGAATATTAAACTTTGTAAATTATTTTGTACCTAAATATGAATCAAATGGGTCACAGTTGAGTAATGAGTAAAAATGTTAATTAATTAATTTTATTTGTGGCCTTTGATCCACAAAACCACGGCTGGCGTAGCCCGAGCCGAAACGACCATCGGGGCACGCTTTCGTTATTCCACCTTTATTTTCAAATTATTATGCGATTCGTAAGTTTATAGAATTGTATTTAAATTCTACATAAAGACAAAAAAATTGTTCTATTTTGTTCCTAAATACACATTACGATTCTTGTTCTATCAATATCCCTCCTGTCTATATCTCAACAAACATTGAAACTATGGTGACGTCAGCAACTCACACTGAGACCAACTCTCAGGAACAAGTTATTTTTGTCCCAAGTGACTAGCTTACATCGGCAAGTATAGAGGCTAAAGACAAACACGAATATCACATGAGAATCGTTTTCTAGATTACTTTTATTTATAAACTAGAGGACGCCAGCAGCTACGCCTGCATTTTTTTTTAATTTACCCGTGTTGGCCGATCCCGTGGGAATTTCGGGAAATCCCTTCTTAGTGCACCCCTGCGGTCCCCAAGGAACATACATGCCAAATTTCAGCTTCCTGCGCCCAATAGTTTCGGCTGTAGCGTGTCTGTCAGTCAGTCAGTAACGCAAGGATTTTATATATTAAGATAACACTCGCTATAATGTTGGAGATGTTATATTTCATATTTCGCTGTTATTTTTTATTATCTACAGGAGCAAATGTAAACTTCGATAGAGATACAGTTTGATATGTTTTCGTTGAAACTTCTTGGTGGGATGTAGGTCGGTAATTGACGCAATACTCATCGACGTGTTGTGATGCTAGAAATACTAATACAATAGGGTAGTTTCTAGAGTCAAAATAATTACATTTTATTTAGTCCGTATTTTAGCACATAAAAAAATATTGGACAAGTATTTTTTCTTTTTACGATTAAATAAAAAATGACAAAGATATAACCCATTAAAGTTACGTGTGACGTCACCCCGTGCGAAAAAATGCAGCACGGCGTGACGTTATACGTAACTTTAATGAGCTATATCTTGGTCATTTTTGGTTTAATTTACAAATAAATCAAGACGTCTCCCTTATTTTTGAATAATCTAAAGGACGGACTTATTATTTTTTTTTACGTCAACTAGCCTGTGCCCTAAGTAAATAGATTGAATTAAATAATCATGGTACTTTACCGAAGACTCTCACTAGATATTTAGCAAATCATGGGAAACATTCACTAGGTGCCTACGTATTGTTTTAAATGAATTCAACCTGTGAAAAACACTGTGAGATTCCACGAAGTTGCATGTGAATGTCCTATTTTACTTAAACAGTAATAGCTACTTATTTCAGTATTGATTGGATCATTATCAGGATGTCCCACACGAAGAACATTTGCAAATCCATTCAAATGCCAACGTAACATATTGACTGAGTTAGCTATATTTCCATATGTAATGGAATAAAATGTAAAATGTAAATTTTTATTCATTTTTATTTTAAATTAATAAAGTTGTAGTGTAGTGACACCTTCCTAGTTAAATTTAGAAGTATTAATTAACCTACATTTTATTTTGCTTTTATATTTTTCTCCCTTGTCCCTTAAAGGTACACTGGGATGTAAGGTACTAAAATGTACTTAAGCAATATTAAAGGCCGTAAATTCCCCTGAGAATGAAAGTAGGTATCTAATAGACCACCCTTTCACAAATTATTTCGCTAACTTGTAATTACTTAACAAAATTATAGAATATAGACACGGCAGACAGCAATAAAGCACAACTAAAAAGTAATCATGGTGAACATGTAAAATCAAATTAGTTTAAGTTTTTACATACTTATACCTAAGTAAAAATAGGCAACTCTATATCCAGGCCATATACTTAATATGTACTTATATTATAAAACCAAAAGCGGTACGTATGTTATTCCGTATTCATATCAAAACGGCTTAACCAAAAATAAATACTACCAAAGAAATAGAAGCGTTATTAAATTACCTTTTGCAAAAATAAAACAAGAGAGGTTGAAATAGGGGAGAAAGCTACTACATGAAAGCTATATTTTTCCAGGTAGGTTAGATTATTATATAGCTTCTGTGACACAATGTAACCTCACCCACGTGCAAAAAAGCTAGTCCCACATAAAACAGCGATTTGCAAGCCTGTAATAATGTACTATATATAAATGTACAAATATACTATGTATAAATGTACATTTATACTGTTGTCGAAGTTACTCGTAAATATTAAAAAACTCACTTAGTACTAGTGGCGCGCCCTAACAACGGCCGCTCCCTTTGTGTTCCATTTAATTTTAAGACTCCGCCGAGACCGCGACATACGGATATAACCGTAATTGTATGAACAATTATAAGCATAGATAGAGCCTGTTAAATATAATAGCCAAAGTTGAACTACTCAACCGAATTTGAATAGTGCGGCGAGCTCTGGTGCGGTGAATAAAGATTAACTATTATTTCTTAGTGTCGTCGCCAAATAAAGAACTATAAAATATATAGAGTTTATTAAACTTTACTTGTTGGGGCTGGCAGAGGTGGTTTTGCCAGTCTCATCTATACGCGTTTGCCGCGTTCTCAGTAAAGCCATCGGGCTGAACCTTAGGCTTTTTAGGCTTATACTACATATAGGCGCCGATTTGTATATTCTCATAAATATACTGGAAAATGTTCGTGTTACCTAAATTCTTATATCTCTACCTGAGTCGTAAAGATGTCCGCATACTCGAAGCAAAGAGCCGTGCTATGCGGCATGCAGCACGATCTTAAGTAGCGAATCAAATTCGTTATAGACGGATTGTAGCACTACAAATGAGACGCCACAGCAAGTTGTGTTCAAAGTGATTATCGGCATAAACAATCATTATCCATCTCATAGGAACAGTGCATGTTTTTCAACTCCACGTCTACAAGCGCCGCCGCATCGCCGTCACTGCGGAAACTGTGTAATGAAGATGAATGTGCCACTATATTGATGCCTAAGAATAATCATATTATGTACCATGAGTGGTACATTTAGAATGTATAGCTATAGTAACGTCAATAAGGTTCTATGTGGAAGGCCAGTTATTATTAAAAATGTAAAGCGTATCCTTGCTTTTCTATCCGTCGCTGAATAGAGATACCAAACTCATCAGAAATCATATTATAATGTTCAATTTCAAACGTTATTGGTAGGCAACCGTTTGGCACATTTTACTTGGTGGCTAAAAATAGAACTGGACCTGAATATGACTCTGCAAACCCCCCTGGGGAGAAACGAGCGCAACGCTACACTAAGTAAAACCATTAGCAGAATGTAGCGAATTTTCTTTGACTGTAAAACAAATAGCTATTTGTATTCGTAACTTAAAATTCAGTCATTTGAACCCCCTTGGTGTAGTGGCACATTTATTATGTAAACTGAGTCACTAGTTACAATCATGCATAATTCCGTACCCTATATTCAGGAATAGTGCGGACGCTTTTAGTTAAAAAAACGTGTAATCCAGAGTGAGATTGTCGCGGACCGAAAATAAGGAAGATCTTGTTTCGCCAGAGAGGAATCAATTATTTAAGGATACACTCTCTGACGCCGGTCTCAGCGTACGGACGAAAAGAAACCTGGATGCTGAAATAACAAGCATACGTTTTACGAATTTGTATCTCGTATGTAGATTGTAAGCGTGCTGTTATAAAATACTTGCCTGATCGAGAATAAACTCTGGCATATCGAAGCTATTAATGCCTCGAATATATATTTATCTTGTACAGGAGAAGTCAGTTCCTAAGCTATGAAAGTGTTCGGTCATATTGAAGCTATGTAGCTCTATTTCATCTTAGTAAATTGAAATGAAAACTGCCGTCGAAACGTCGTAGGATTAACCTGCAAGCTCATTTCAAAGCTTAGCCCCTAATCAGCGGAGTTAATTAATGTCTACGTCGATTTAGTCTTAGGGCTGCGCCTGATAACCTGAATACCCTTGTATCCGTAGCCACAGCGAGATTCAGCCATCAAATATTCACGTGTGGAGGTATGGTTGCCGTTTTACTGCCTCCCCGTGCTCTGAACCCCCCCTCCTCTTCTCTTCCCCGCGCGCCCGCACTCCGCCCGTCCTCCCGAAGCCCCTCGCAAGCCCGCTCGCGCCCTCAAACGACCCTGTCTGAAACAACTGAATGTGCTAAAATCAATAACTGTTGTTTGACGACAAAAGTTTTACTCTAGACGTTGAGCTATTAATAATGAAATGGGTTCTTGCTGAAATTATGCTATTACAATACAAACTATCGACTGTCACGGAAATTCGAAAAAATACGTGAACCCTCAACGTAAATATAAAATGGCGAGCCAAACCGTTTAAAGCTAAGGTACTTGTATATAAGTTTGTTAGTATGAAACATTAAGTACAAAAGGGAAAATTAAACCTCTCGCTACAGCTTTTATAGAATAATGTTACGTAAATACCGTTTCACGCTGCCGCCGTCGTCCCTGTAAAGTTCGTTAAATACTGCAATGACGAGTTAAGGCCCTCGTCGAAACTCAATAAGAACCGCGACTGAGCCCGTCACAAATTATTATACCCACTCATAAATAAACTTCAAGAGAATGTTTTCATTTATACTGTAAAGCGGACACATCGACACCATATATATTATAAGGCTTTTCGATTGCTTTACGAGCCAATGTGATAATTAACGTGACATCAATTATCCAATGTTATTTACCTTTTAGTTAATTGAACTGAATTTGCGTTATTGATGTTTGGGGAATAAATTACTTAAGTAGACGTTAGAATATTGTTCAAAATGCGCGACTGACACAGACCATAAAATTAAGCTTCAAATCATTGGATACAAGAACACACTCTTAAAAATGAGTCTGCCATCACTGCACAAAAGTATTTTTTGTTGTAGAAGCAACTTTTGCGACTATGTGTAGTCATAAACGTTTACAAAACTTCTTACATATCCTCGTTCTCTTTGCTTAGATAAGCTGATAGTGTTAATCTAAACACTTAATTGTGATAGTGAACGAGCCTGTTTGTAATACAAACAATATCATCTGATAATTATAATATACAAATAACTAAAGTAATAGCTGGAACTAGGATATAAACACTGTAATTTTTATAACCACGTGTACATAATTGTTTATCTCTTCAAAATGCATAGAGGACTGACTATCACTTTTCGTCGCCGCGTAGCGTCACTTCATTGAGATAGATATAAGTAGGTACCTATATTCTTCTCTACGCTTTTAAATCTTTAAATCAAAAATTTGCCATTACATTTGTAATAAAAAATTATTAGGCTTGTCAGTGTCGCATATTTTACAACAAATATTAATACAAGGTCTATAATTATATTATCTATTTATTTTACCTACTTAATAAATAGTTAATCTTAACAATAATATATTATTATTTTATGCATGCATTTTTACTTATTTTACCTATAAAAACACCATCTTCATTACTGTCTATTTGGTGCGGGGTTTCAATTTTTCCTGACTCGAAAGCCGACCCGCCACCCCGCTAAAGAGGTCCAAGAAGATGGTTAGGTTAGTAGCCTCGGCCGATAAGGTTCGTAAACCACTATAGACCGAGCCGGCAAAATGCAACGAGAGATGGCCGAGCGGGCCTTTAAGTAGTGCCGCTCGCAAATCTTAATAGCGCGATTCAGGAATCGACACAAAATGGCACGGCGCCATCTAGTTTGAAAAGCTTAAGTTAGGCCAAATGTAACGTGCCCAGTAAGTTTTTTTTGTCAAATAACTTAGTTATAATGTTTGGGTTTTTTTGGGTAGCGGTCCATCGTTTATGTGTATTTTAACGCCTTTTACCAGGTAGAGGAACATCATTGTGTTTGGGCCGTGGGAATAATATTTTTTTTACTTTTGTGTGAAGATGTCGGCGAGAGTGCTAAACGATTCACACTAAAATTAGGTAATGACCTGAATATTATAGAAACACAGCTGTACTTGCATATAAAAATAATATTTGTTGCAAAAGAATAATATTCCTTTCCCTGGCCTTATTACAAAACAGTTTGAAGTTTAGTTCCAAGTAGCTCTAGGTACTTGTTAACACCTTTTATACATAAGTAAGAATAATAAAGTTATCGTGGACTAAGCCTTAGATATTCTACAATATAATTAACATCAGTGTTCTGTTATATTTAGTCCTTGTTTTATAATAAAGCCTTATGAATTTAATTATGCAGTTAGTAGCGTAGTAGGCACAAACTTTTAAGGGTAACATACCTACTCATTATAATAATGAGCTCAGAATAAGTTATATAACATAAACTGAAGCTTATCTATGAATATGGCACTGCCTTTACAGATTTATTAAAATGAGCAAGCAGTTCATAATAGGTAAATATTCCATTCCAGTCTCTTGCGTTTGCACTTTTGTAATGGAATTGTCTGTTCCACAGATGAAACAAGAACCAGATGTAGCGTATTCGTCCAACTAAGTGAGGCACGTTGACAGCTATGTGTGCGTGACATTTGGCGACTGGCACTGTACGGACACGCGCGTCTATGTGTGTGTAAAGTTGCCAGATTATGAATAATTTCCCACTATTTTGCATATAGTTTTTGCAAACGAATATAAAAATATTACATAGGTAATATTTTATATTCGTTTGTGGTTTTGAAGAATTTACCATAGATGTAATTAATGCTTTTAATATGTAATGCTGTTGTGAAAATTATTCAAATAAAAGATACCATTAAAGTATGCTTTTATAAATACATTTCTTAAAAAATGTAGGCTCCGAGGTAAGTTTTAACTAATTTTATTCGTAAATTGAGAAATAAATAGATAGGCTTGCGTCATAAATATTAATTAGCTAAAATCATTTTGTCATGCATACAATAAATTATGAATATCATAATCATAAATCGTAACCAAAAAAAATTGCAATTAAAAATAAATAATGGCTACAATCAATAATTTCTGTTTCTGTACTTAATGTACACACGGCGCCAAGTCAAGCTAAATAGTCGAAGTACGATTTTGATACTTATTCCCTACGCCATAAGAACGGTACAAAGGTCTAACAACGGTACAAAGGTCAAAGTGTATAGCTTGACAAGTAGCCGTGTAGCGTGTACACGAATATTTGGATCGTTTGGGGATCGAACTCAAAACAATGTATATACTAATGGAAATCCTATTAGTATATTTATAAGAAAAAATATAATCTACAATATACTTTTACAATACGTTAATGTATTTTTCATTAACATGACAATCATTATTACCTACATAATCAATTGACAAGTGCATTTTCCCTAATTCAGGGAAAACGGTGTCGACGTAAACTGGCAACACTTACATATTTTCTGCAGAAATACGAATTTTATCGAAATAATATTATAAAACGGTCAAATAATCCATAGTTATCTGTAAGAATATATTCCATCTTCCCGTATTTGCTTTTAGAAACAACTTTTACAATGTTTAAAAACGCAGGACGGCATTTTATGAATTTAAAAGCTGGATCGATCGTGGCGTGTGAACTGTGCGATGCTTCGCAGCGCACTGAGTCGAGTTTGTATTCGCTTTTCAATTTTGTATTTGCTTTAGTGGCCTCACGCAAGTATTCCGCGCGCTCTGTCTGCCTTTTATTCTATAGTCTTAGGTCTGTTCACTTAAATTTAAGCTAGCTAGTAGGCAATAGGTAACAAAAATACTTACATATTGCGTAGAATTCTATGAAGATATTTGAGGAACAATATGATATTTCATAATTTATACTGCTTGCGTTTCACCAGAGAAACTAAAGTGAAGCAAGTAGGTGTAGCGATTTATCCATATTACCTGCGAGGGTTTTGAATTTTCACATAAACCTCAGTTTGTTTCTAAGTTTGCTGAATGAACGTATGGTGTATGGTGTAGTGGTCTAAGCAGTCGCCCCGCGCCGTTTAGCATAGTGCCTAGGTACAAGGTACAACGAGACAGATCAAACCCACCAGGGTTTGATCTGTCTCGTTCTCGTTATACCTTGTGGACTTTGATTCAACGTTTGTAAATTCGGCGTTTGTAAAAGCGGCACAGGACGCATTTTTAGTGCAGGCGTAATCTTAAATCTAGTTGTATCTTAGGTAGGTATGTTACACAATTGAAATTAAACTACAGTTTACGGATTTTATCGCGATGTATTGGTTTCGCGATTTATGCCCCGTTGGTCTCGCGGCATAAATGTGCGCGTGAGATTGGGAGGTCTCGGGTTCAATTCCCGGGTCGGGCAAAGTGTTATTGGGTTTTCCCGTTAGGAAATTCTCAGTAGCAGCACGGAGTCTGGTAATGTCCCCGGTACGGCAATAGGCTCGCCCCCTATTACGTGGGACCTAAAATTCATGGCGAAATGTGGGTGTAATATTACACCTCTGCCTACCCCTTCGGGGATACAGGCGTGAGTCTATAAATAAATAAATAAAACAAGTATTGGTTTCACTAAGTTATTACTACTAGAAGTTACTTATTACATTTGAAACGAATGATCTAGAAACTACATTTTTTATTTATTACTAGCCGACGTTTCAAATTCTTTACAGGATTCATGTTCACCTGTAAAGAATTCGAAACGTCGCTGTCAGCTAGTAATAAAATAAAAATGAAGTTTCTAGATCATTCGTGTCAAATGTAATAACTTCTAACTACATCGCGATAAAATCCGTAAACTGTAGTTTAATTTAAATGTGTAACATTCGCGTAAACCCAAGAAGATACTATGTTACACAACTTTTAGCCACAAACAGAGTATAGTAGTAGACATCACCACTAAATTATGATATTCGTATATCCTGCTTTTACACGTGGAAGAGTAAAGGAATACTCAAACCCGTTAACGAACTGCTACAACAAAAACATACACGCAGTTTATTCGTAATGACAGTGACAAAACAAAAGAAGGGTGTTATTTGTGTACATCATTAAAATGTTAAATATCTGAAACAGATACAATTCAATATATTATATTTTTCCAAAGAGCTCAATGGGCGCATTAGCGAGCATACAGATCATGAATAAAACAAAAGTAATTATGTATTGTGCGTAGCAAAGTATCCAGTATCGTACAATCGTACTGTATTCCACTTTTATATAAACATATACTGTTATTAACTTCCCGATGGAAGCATTAGGCTTTTATGTAAATTAAAACAATTTAGCAAATTGCGTGCGTGTAATTACATCGGGCCTTATAAACTAAGGAATATAATTTTATAACTACACACATGCAAAGTTTAATGCAATTTTCTTTTTTTTTTGTTTAAAAGGCACAGTCCGCTATGGGATTATATCGCAACTGTAGGGTAGCAAATGTTCCCCTTTTCTCTCTAAGGCTCTTATATGAGACTCGAATTTGATCCCATTGAGGCGCAAACGGTTTAACATTACACTAATCATTTAATTAACGCAATATTTATTCTGCAGAATAATAGCTTAGGTACCTACAGCAAATTAATTGTTCATAGTAGATCACTCACGTAGGTATGTAATTCACAAAGTAAACGTTTTACACTACTGCTGTACTAGGCCTCTCCTTTGAAAGGAGGAATTGGCCTACTATACCACGCTGGCCAAACGGGTTGGTATAGGGTTTGTATCAAGTTTTCCTTCTCTTACAATGCTGTTCTCTGCATAATATGCCTGTCGGCGGTATCCCATATGGGGTGGTGACATTCCGTATTCTTAGTCCGTCACCACACGGACAACGTTTTATTTCATGAAATTTAATATATTTCTGATGCTTAATTTTACACAAATATTAGTTGTTTGTGTTCCTTCTCCTTATAAACTTCAAGTGTGCTTAAATACAGTGTGTAACTCACGCGTAATTCTCGTCAAAATCGGAACATAGTTCATATTAGTGCTTGTTTTTATATAGATAAATATAATCGCTTTTAAAGGCTGGCTTGAACATGACTATAAAAACTGCATTACGGTTAATACGATCTACTTTCTCCTACATTTGCGTGAACATCCGCACGTATGTTAGGTAAAGTCGTTCACAGGATGCGTCTGTGGTTGCAACTCGATACATCCACTTCAACCACTTCATTGGTGGCTAACCAGTCCGCGATTTCCTTTCTGAGGCAATTTCCTTCGGTAGACGCCTTTTTCTAGAACGTACATTATCGCACCATTTCCTAAATCACGTAAAGTTATGGACTAGATATGAGCATAGCTAGGCCAGGCTTGCTCTTGAAAAACTAAGGCTTACCGCCACATTTATATAACGAACCGTCTTTATGTAGGTAGCTAAAACAGTAAATAGTAGGTATTCGATATCGATATGATATACATATATACCTATAGGCTATGAAACTTTTGCTATCTTTCTACATATGATTTAAAATATCTATAAAAATATAATGTAAAATAAATTATTATTAGAGCTGTTGTGTGCAGCAGAGGATATATTATGTATTAAATGTATTTCCGTGGCCGCTATAACAACAAATACTAAAATAAACAAAAAATAAAATATTAAAGGGTATACATATACCCACACAATAACGAGTATTGAAATAACATGATTGATTTTCAGTGAATCGGTGTTGTGAAGAATTTGAGAAATGACTAAACAAAGGCATTTATAATTACAATAACTTAAAAAGAAATGTTGATACGTGAGCACACAGTAAAACACATTCTGTATAGTAACTAAGCGGCAATTTATAAAAAGTAGTTTTCCTCCGTTTCTCTGTTCCATTTATATACCTATATAAGTCGCTGTGCATATCAATGCAACTTTTACATTACCGTCAGTTCTCTCACGGAGGAGGTCCGAATACTTACGATATGCAATCTATCGTGACGGAAATTTGTTCTCTTATCGGCGTCCAGTGCGACTCGAGACTCGCATTAGCAGCCCCTCTGCTGCCTTTACGTGGAAATTAAAATACTCGGGCGACAGATAATACAATTTTGAATATGGATGCTGCCGCAAAATGCCAATGTAAGAAAATCGGGGATAACCCCATGGTTAATCTATTGGAGTTAAAATTTTAGTCTACTTGTTTCGTGGCCAAATATGAATTAACGACGTCGCTACTACTAAGCTTCCATGAAAAGCCAAGTTGTCTTATATTTTTGGGAATCTAATATCTCGGCAATACTTACATTTTTTGTAATTGGCATACAATTCATTCATACATAATTAATACCAATTATTTTGGTTACAAACATTTTTAAAATAAAGGAGTTGAAAGTTTATATGGCAATAAACACACTTATAGACAAGGTAACAAACCCAGCATGAACGCGTTTAAAATAAAGCGTGACCTGCCAGAACTAAGAATAGTATCTACTCTGTTCCTATTTTCCCATTTGGCACAAGTATTGACAACTTTCTACCATGGGTCTCAATGGTAAACATTAGTATGTCTTAGATTATGATTAGTTGTGATAAGATTTCCATAGAAACGTTCTTCCGGAATAAAGCTGAATGGAATCCTGTAATACGCAGGTATATTAGAAAATATCAACAGCAATCAGTTTGCTTTGTGGTTACTTCTATTTTTTTGTATTTCTTCGCATTTAACATAATTCATAGTAGTTTTTACTTAAATTTGAATCAAATTTAGAAAATCCAAATATAGTAAAACATAGTAAGTAACTCTGAAACATCTAATACCAAAAAAGCTCGTGTTCGTGTGTTGTTACCAAACGCCTCCAATACGATTTGACTGAATTGTATGATTGTTTTTGTCTATATTTGGTAGTTCTGAGGCTATCCCTTTGGCTATTTTTTGAACAAAATTTCAGCCACAACTCAGCAAATTTTCAGTAATTACACCCAGATGTACATTTGGCATATATATTTATAGGTAGTGTATTGATAGCCTACGTTCGTGCAGCCGATAATGTTGGCAATTTCCGTTGGAAACAATAATCAACCCCCGTTTTAATTGGGTTTAGTTTAGCTACACCTAGTTGTTTGAATGTCGATGTTACGCCATGGTATTTCAACTGCATTCACGTCTCGATAAGCTAGCTGCTTTGGAAATAATAAATCAATATTAGATACAATTTTTTATTGCTTTTACGCAAGAAATATTTCGTATATCTAAACTGATTTGGAAATATTTGCCAAGACAGATGCTACTTAATAGGAAAATAGGTTTAAAAAAACACAAACATTAATCTGTAGGTATCGGTCAAATTCTGCAATTAATAGGTCTACTTTTTGTCGTCCTAAAAATTATTAAGATGTATTTTTATGACAAAAATAACTTGATTCCAAATTGGCTTCAGGGCAAGGAACTCATTAGCGGTTAATAGCATACATTTTATTTATCTATTGATTATAAAACCTTGACTTTAAAGGTCTCTTAACGTTATTAATTACCCGATCAAAGTCGCTTTACATTAACAGTAACACGATTAAAATTAAATAATTTTAACAGTTGGCAAGACTGTAACGTCTAATAGAATCACAAATTTAATCTGTGGAACATAAAACCTACAAACAAGGAGTTCATTTAAGAATCGGTTGGTGTTTGCGAGTGAACAAGATCAGTGGACTTCCGCACCGGCTCGCCGCGGTCACTCCGGGAAGGGGAGGTTAGAGGGGGAGGAGGGAGGATTTTGCTTCTACGACAGCCGCACTTGGCATCTCGTCGCTCACCGAATATTCCGACACATTCCCCGCATCCTTCCTCGCTCACGGCTGATAAAACCTAAATGTAACTCGAATTCTAATTGAAACTAATACGATCTACCTACTTGCAGTATTTTGTAGAAATGACCTAATGTAGAAGACTAGCGAAGACTTGTGTGGCAATCTTATGACTTAACAACACACTTACTTTCTTAAAGACAACTTATTAATACAATAAAATTGGTAACCCTTATTGACAAAATGAAGATGATAGAGAAGTTATAAGAGTGGTTTGTCTACAACTCTACATTATCGTGGATACAACGTGCTGCTACAATGACGACATTTAATTTAACTTACGCAGGCAGGGATAGGCTAGTAAAGAGACTGATACGAGGGTCAAACTGAAAGTTCTTAGAACTGGCCACTTATAAACAATATAATTAAAAAAATATTCTAAAATTTGAAAATAGAACTCTTTGCCAATATTACTGAGTATATATTTCATTCATTTGTCATTTGTTTTACGATTTGGCGGCAAATTGAAAATTGTCTGTGTCACGTCAACATGAATTTAACACGAGAAAATTTTCGTGCAATGATCTTTTATGACTTTCGATGTCATTTAAGTCAACAAGAAAGTTATGATAGACTACGATTGGCCTTTCACGATGAAGCCCCATCTCGTGCGACTGTTTACAACTGGTTTAATGAGTTTAAACGTGGTCGCACTAATCTCACTGATGATGTACGTGAGGGACGGCCTTCTACGGCGACGACTGAAAATAGCATCTGTGTTGTGCGGCGTATGATAGAGACTGACAAAAGAGTGACCTATCAGCAGATTCGGACAAGCTTAGGCATCGGTATGAGTCAAGTGCACAAAATCCTCCACGAACATTTAGCGGTCAGGAAGCTTTGCGCCCGGTGGATACCTCATAATTTGACTAAGGCTCAAAAACTCCATCGTGTGGATTGGTGCCGTAAAATGATTGAAAGATTTAACGGAGGTGACTCAAATGCTGTGTTCGACATACTAACAGGTGACGAAAGCTGGATTTACTGTTATGATCCTGAAACCAAAAGACAATCTGCTCAGTGGGTGTTTCCTTTCGAGGAGTTGCCAACTAAAGTGAAGAGAGATCGAAGTGCGGGAAAAAAAATGGTGGCCTCGTTCTTTGGAAGGATAGGTCATTTCGCAACAATTGTGTTAGAGGATCAAAAAACAGTTTCTGCAGAATGGTACACTACCAATTGTTTGCCACTTGTCTTGGAAAAAGTTCGAGAGAAACGACCTCGCAGTAGGATCCTCCTTCACCACGACAACGCCTCGTCGCACACCGCCAAGCGAAAGATCGACTATTTGGCGACATCAAACGTTGAATTACTGGGTCACCCGCCGTATAGCCCCGACCTCGCGCCTTGTGATTTTTATTTATTTCCAAAAATTAAAGAAAAACTTAAAGGAAAGCGGTTTCTGAATGCTGAAGAAGCGGTGGCTGCGTATCGCGATGCCATTGAAGAGACCCCTAAGGACGAGTGGGCAAAGTGCTTTTCCCAGTGGTTCCATCGCATGCAGCGGTGTATTGACGTCAATGGACAATATTTTGAAAAGATATAATAAAACTAATAACTGGCTAATGTAATCAGTTTTTGATTTTCTAAGAACTTTCAGTTTGACCCTCGTATACTGCTACGCAGTGGATCTCAAATTCAAACCCACGCAGCCAAGATGCGCACCACTGACTTTTCGAAGCTAAGTGCGTGTTAAATTGCTAATTATCGCTTGCTAAACTGTGAAGGAAAACATCGTGAGGAAACCTGCTTCTATAAGAGTCCTCCAAATGCTATCGAAGACATGTGAAGTCTGCCAACCCGCCCTTGGCGAACGTTTTGGACTATATCTTTACCCTTCTCATATCTCTCGCGGCTTGTGCTCAGCAGTGGCACAGTTTATAAAGAAAATAATACAGGGCTGATGATAATGAATTGTATGTAGAAAGAGGCTCAGCAAGTGGTATTCAAAACAAAATAATTAAACAGTACTTAAAGTAAAATCTGTGAACTTTCATGCAGGTGACATCTTCTTAATATATAAAATCCTTGCGTTACTGACTGACTGACAGATACGCTACAGCCGCAACTATTGGGCGCAGGAAGCTGAAATTTGGCATGTATGTTTCTTGGGGACCGTAGGAGTGCACTAAGAAGGGATTTCCCGAAATTCCCACAAGATCGGCCAAAACTGGTAAATAAAAAAAAATGCAGGCGTAGCTGCTGGCGTCCTCTAGTTTATTATATTAATTCGATGCAGCGCCGTAATAGGTACCTACTTTAACTGTTTAAAGGTGGACATAATAGATGATTTGTGATAGGCAATTCGTTTTTTTTTTTTTACTTGTAGGCCCAAGTGTCATTATTATGATTTATTGTAATCAACGTCTTCCTATAATGCGATATACCTAAGAACTCTGTTGCTGAAGCTTAAGAACTTCTTGATACCGATAGCAAAAACCAGGACTAAAATTATCTAACAAAATTACCTTCTCTAATGTAAATAAATTTACATCGTAGGAAATTACTTTCCTGTTAAAAGCTACACAAGAAACTGGCTGCTATTCGATTATTGATTAATGTCATATAAATTACGTCGTTGATAGTACTTACCTACTTCAAAAAGAAAATGTATTCCTGATAGAAGCATAACGACATTGAGTCCATGGATAACGTTCAGGGTATACCGCTCTATATGAGAAAAGTTCAAAATATACAATTGAAATACCTAGCTTATATAATAGGTAGTCAGAAGTATTAGGTTCTCCGTTCTAGTACCTACCTAAAAAAAAGAAGGTTTTGAAATGAATAAGCTTAACAGCCTATCACAAATCATCGATAATTTCCACCTTAATATATTACTATAATATTATTAATTAACATATATTATTAATATCATATTATTAATATACATGAACGTTTGTCATAATTATGCATGCTGTGTATGTTTGCCATAATAATATTGTACACTGAACTCAAAATATTTGATTTGGTAAATGTAATTCTGTTTTCTTAAGTGTAACAATTGACGGTAAACCAATAATAAATAAATAAATTCGATGCTGTACCGATGTAAAATAATAAAATTATGTAACCTACATGAAAGTTATCAATTCAGTTTAAGTCCTTTTCAAAAAGAGATGGCCGCCGATGTGTGCTTTTTCTGAATCTCTGATACATTGGCAAATTAATTTAATAAACATAATATGTTTGTATGCCATCTAAAACAGTGTATATATGCTATTCCTGTAGGTTGGTCGAGGCTCACTTGTCTCGTGAATTCATTATGAAGCATTTTATGTTCCATCTCCCGACGCAACCTTATCTAATCCATTTGTCACCTCCGCGCACCGAAATGGAATGCGGAATAAATGTAAAACAATTTCATAACTAGTTACCCACACTCGTAAAATGTGATCATAACTTACACAATGTACTTTAATCAGCGTCCTGATATAATAACTTTTGTTTTTTCCTTTTCTTTTTGGTATGAGTGTATTGCTAACTCTGTTATTCGACACCAGTTAGCCACACACTTCAGAGTTCAGACCGCCCGAAACTCTCCGACATACCTAGCCTTACGATTCTTACCCTGAAAAAAGAATCTGGACTAACGGCTCCCGAAGTAGGTACGGTAGCGTTCTGGTGTAAATGCTTCGGACGGTCACCCATCCAAGTGGTGCCCTGTGCAAGCGTTGCTTAACTTTGCCGATCTTTAACGAACGACAAGTCAAGTCACTCTATCAACGACGATTGAATACAATTTTAGATCACTTAATGTCTATGTAATACAATTTTACTAACGGGGTCTTGTTTCGACTACCATATTCGAATACAATTATCTATTAGTAAGTACGTATTTATAGATAATTGTAGAATTTGTAGATATTTGTTGATACGTATGTAGGAGTAGTTTTCGATATCGATTTACGCTTTATTGTTTAGTGCATAGGCTTAGCCAATGTCTCAATAATATGCTAAAAAGCAGTGCCAAATACGTAACAAGTCACATCTGTGTGCCATGTGGAGACAGACAGATGCAGCGATGATGACTTTGCTAGTAAAAACCAATGACGATGCAACTGTCTTGGCCATGTTTATATTGGTACTTCTTGTATGGTACGGTCTCAGCAAGACCAGCAATAAAACAATTGCATTATCACCACACAAATCACAATCTTTTTTAGAAAATAATATATAATAAAGGTCGCAATAACATTAATTTCGTCAACAATAGCAAAAACACTTGCCGTTTTATGTATCGCAGATATTCTTAAATGGGGGTTCATATTTTATAATCACATTACTAAAACGTCCGGACAAAAGTATAAGAATTTTCACGAGATACGTAGGTACACCTCGCGGTAGCTGGTGTAACGTCATTTTATTCTCGGAAAGCGAAAATGTAACCGTAAATTACATTTATTTAGAGCAGTATCTGACTTGATTTATTCCCTTTTTATGGTACTTAGCACATTCACGGCGCAAGAAATGGAATATACCTGGCGAAAATGAAAAGAAAATGTATTAGAAATTATTTTTCAGTCACTTTTGTTACGTCATAAATCAAAACGAATAGTATGTAATTTTGGTTGCGAACGGACACATTGTTGTTATTATTGTGGGTAATTTATATATCCTCATTATAAAATGCACGTCTCTCAGAAACGAATTACAAGCAACATCTTGAGAGAAGATTAATCGCCAAATTTCGAATCATAATGCATAAGAAGCATTCGTATTTTTGTACTTTTGATTTATGCCTGCGACTGAAAAGTATGTAAGTATCTCTTAAGATAAATGGCCTTCATTCAGGAAAAAAAAGACTCTTTGAAAAGATAAGACAATACAAACTAAGCATGTAAGTAAAAGCCTAAACATAAGGCTATCAACATAATCGTACATCGACGTAGAGCAGCTTAGACGTACGTCCTAGTGTACTCGTAGGGTATTGTGCAACATGTACTCGTTATTGTGGCATGTCGTTTTAGGATAAACCGTCGGTGTATTCAAATAATGTTACCATGTCGGTAGGTAAAGTAGATGGTTGTAGGGAGCTCCGAACGAGAGCGGGAGAGCCCCGTGTCGAACAACTACACCCCTCGATGATTAAAACCAGCCGAGTTGATTACGTTGCATGTTTTTACCCTTTCACCGCGTATGAATGGCGACCGATAGGTTTATTTAGACTGAATATGTGAATACATTTTATAAATTGGTTCGAGCTTTTTGTCGCCAATTCCAAGTTAAATAACTTTGAGGTTTAAAGCCGGCAGTAAGTAAATTGTTTTAATTTTCCCGTCGAGTTTAATCTTAAAATATATTGAAAACTATGTTTTCTTAGCAGTGACTTAAAAGCTGCTATAGATTTTCACTAACTATAATGTGTCGTTTAGGTTCTTAGTTTATTATACATGTATGTATGTAGTTAGATGCCTAACATATTATTATGCACATGTAGGTACGAAGTAGAATGTGTCTTGTCCACGATCTAGAGAGTTTTGGTGTGTAAAATGCCGGGTTCGCCCAACTCATATAAAGGAGTATTTTAAGAAAGATTTACCTATCTTATTGCTATAACCATAACAGGAAAAAAAACGAAATAATGTCGTATGCAACTCTGTCCAGAAAACCACGTACCTACTGACGAAATCCTTTCTGCATGAAATAATAGATCTCTGAAAATAATTAGGTAAAATTAAAATCTGGCACAGCTAAACTAAACACCAGTAACTTTCAAATATTTAAAAGCAAGTACCTAATTGAGAAATCAACTCCAAAGAAAAGCAGATTTAGGTCACAAACACTTAATGCCAGAAGTAAAATAAACACAGCACGTGTTGTATTCGCGTATAAAAAGATTGCTCGTTACTGTTACAATAAACAGAGCTCTGAACGATCTAACCCATAAACCTGGTTGTCGAGATTACCATGAACGGTTGAGGCTAATCAATTGATTTACGAATTGTGGTGTGTGTTGTATCAAAAGATTCATAAGCCGATACAGGAAACAGCGCGATTAAGCTGAACGCGAACGGAAATTACGCGCCGCCGGCACCCGTCTCCGAATCTAACAATGCACGATATTGATCACAGCACTACCTACTAGTACTACTGCATGTATCAGCTCTCTGCTGATTGCTGATGGAATGCATTGTTGACGCACCCAGCGGTGTGTTTACACGAACACACACGCGCATATGTTATTTGCTACCTGCGCCTCAACCCAAATTAATAGCTAATAAACTAACCGTTGTGTACATACCATCGCTAATTAATGTGCTAAATCTCTGACTGATTATAATACTTTGTCGCTGTTATACTCATATACCTTACTCCAATTAAACACGCGCTGAAAAATAAAAGAACACGCCTGAAAAAGGATTTACTCAAATTTGTGCCCGAAAAGTGTGAAATGAATATAATTTAATTATTTTGGGTCAGATATATTAAGCCGGTAACACGGCAGTAAAGAAAATTAATATTTTGCAGCTGAACGCCTCGCTGTTACGATAATTCATTCTGCGCACTCATTCTGTCCACCACAGACCACCGCCACGCCAGCCTAGACCTACTAGATACGTTTAACGCTACTGCTATTTCATTTCTTAATTAAGCGCTGCGACATTTGTGTTGTAAACCGTATCGGAATTATAATAAGACGCACGTGACAGGAATAGTTTTGTGGTGTCTCAAATAATAAAAACATATTGAAATAATAGTGATATCAAGGCGGGATCAATCAATCACATGTGTGGTGTGTGCCGAGTGCGGAGTGTGACGAGCATCGCCGCGCGCCACCGTGCACCGCTCGGAGAAGCGTGCCGAACGATTTGATGTGTGACGCTTCCTTAGACCGCTCAGTACCATTGAGACGTTTTTGATTGCATTCCTTGGATTCCACAGCTTGTAGACCCTTTGGACTGCGAGCGATCACAGTTTAAATCGGAATTTAGATTGCATGTTAAAGAGGCCGCCGACTTTTTTACACAAAAAGGGAAGTCAACTATTGAGATTCCGCATCTAGAGCTAAGTGTGCGCGAAACCTATTTATAGTTCACTTTCCGAAAAGCTAGTTTACGTGTTAATGAGGTTTGGAATTACTTACAAGTAGACTCAATCTTGCATTCTTCTCATGTTACACGTCCCACAGTTTACGTGTGATTATGTTTACGATCACGACTGAACATAATTGATTTTGATTTCTTACGCTCGTTCATGAGGCTAACGCTAACGGTATTGACTTAAGGAAATACTTTGAGTTTTCTGCGTACACATAAAATAGATGGGACGCTAGATAAATACTCGTAAGTATAAAAGGTAACCCAAATATGTTCAAATAAAATCTGAGAGTTGAGTTCAAATGGTGGATCCGGTGGGATCATGTAGGAGTGATGGAGGTGCGAGGGCTATGGATGGGTCTGTAGGTGCGGCTGCGGGTTGCGGGTGCGGCGCCAATCAATCATGTGTCGCGACGCGGCGCCACCCGCGCGCGGCCGCGGGGGCAGCTCACGTCACACACCCCGATCATTAACAAGTGGTCACAAATAAACAAGCGCTGATTAAAACAACGCTTGTCACACCAACTTTCCGACAATATTGATACACACGTTTAGGATAAAGCCGTTACGTAATTCCGATAGGGGTGGCCACACCAGCTTTTGTACGCATGCCGGATTACACGACCACTGCTTGTTTTTGTATGTGGTTTAGTATCGAATACATTATAGGTACGTAGGTATATATGTGTCTATATACTTATTACTGCAGTATCAGTTATTGATGATCGTGACGTTGCGACCAATAATGTAGATGAGCCTACACCAAATTAACTGGACCTAAACTATATATTACCTAAAACTCTGTATAGTTATGTATCTATTATCTATAGGTATGTCTTAAGTTTACCCTTTAAGCTGCGCTGCTAAAATGAGATAAAATATAACAAACTAAAAGTCGCCAGAAAATGTCTTTTGTAAACAAGGATTGTTGTCAATCCACGGTCGCAGTAAGAAGTTCAACAAAGGTAAGAATCGCGTTTAATTAAATAGGTACATTTGTCCATAGACGGGGTCGGAATTTAATCTTCCTTTGTTGTAAACTAGGTAGTTGGACCGCTATACAAAATAACTCTACTAGGACGTCATTTTATTATTTAATTATATATATAAAATTCAAAATATGTTAAATTGCCAATACGTGTGAGTAATAGGAATCAAGGATATTTTTATGATCGAAAAATGATTCTTCCCAATTTGTGAAGGCTGTACCTACTTACCGAACAAATCTTGCGCGGCGACGCGCGACGGTTAAGCCTCCTTTTCGGCTCGGAGGATACGGCAGAAGCTCGGAGGCTTTCAGCTGTCATCGAGTCACTCATCATGCGAATATCGACCAATATAGTTAGAGTTCCGTATTCCGCGTATTCGGCGATCTTAACTTTTTTACCCCAAAATAAAAAACTTATAACCTTTTTCGTCCGGTCTGATATTTCTTGAATTACTGCTTATCTGACTTATCTGCGGAAATTAAGCCCTAGTCTTTCATTATATACCTACTAAGATACTTAAATATGTAGAGTATAAGAAAGCAGTGCATGTGCTATAAGCTTATTCTGTAACTGCAATCTAAATATGATTTATAAACATTAATTTAGTGCAAAAATAAAGCAGTTAAATACCTACCTATTATTTACAATTTATAAATAAATAGCTAAACTTAATTTGCTTAAGTTTCGTTATGTCATATTGATCTAAGTATCAAGGCAGCCATTAGTAAGTTTTAAAAAGTCATAATGATTCAGCACGATGAATATTCTATATTAGGTCGGATGCAGCGGCTACTGGTAAGATATCCACTTGACTTTGTTTCTCGCTGCAAACTATTCCCCCGGGCTGCTTTGGCTCGGTGCCGCACGACTAATTATACTTCCTACTTAAATAAAAGTCTAATATTTTCATGGAATATATTGCAGTCAAGTTTATTATTAGTTTTCTTTAGTATTAGATTTACTTTGCGGTTGGAGTTTTAATAGCTTTTAAGTAGTCACGTTATACAAACAGCGAGTTAAACGACGTCTTCTTAATCGTATCACGTTTTACGTCTAATGTTAGTACATAGTCTCACGCCAATATCCCCGAAGAGGTAGGCAGAGGTATATTGCTACACCCAATTTTCGCCAGCTTTATTTTAGTCCCACGTATTAGGGGGCGAGCCTATTGCCGTACCGGGCACATTACCAGACTCCGTGCTGCTACTGAGAATTTCCTAACGGAAAAACCCAATAACACTTTGCCCGACCCGGGGATCGAAACCGAGACCTCCCAATCCCACGTGCATATTTATGCCGCGAGACCAACGAGGTAGTCTAATGTTTAATCGTCTATAGTAACTGAGACAGTTGCCTTTTTGGCAACATTGGCTTAATATTGCTCATCCATTTCAATCTTAAGTAATGCTGAAAAACTGAAGGCTATGTATCGAACAATTTACTTAATACGTCAGAAACTGGTCCAAAGAGCTCCGACCAATCACCTATTGGTAGTGCAGATGTAAGGGCCTACAGGGCAATTTGTACACGCCACTCATTTCATTACACAGAGATAAGGGTCTTGTGAATATTCGCGCTCAATTTGCCACATTTATATTTTGGCGTACAGTGACGTGAGCGAAGAGCACCGACCTTGTTACAAATCTTTGTCTTTATTTAGAACTGGCTACATATACGCTCTGTAGCTGTCTCTACTGACAACTCGTACATACCTAGTCCTACATCCCTAGCACAAAAGTCCGTACGTACGTAACTTTTAACGACATTGCTCAAACGTATATGTGCTTACTCGTAGTATCGTATATCACGCAATAATAACTCGGACAGACCAGTGGGTAATTAGCAGTGGATATTAGCAGCTAACTGCAGCAGCAGCGCATAATTGGACAGAATCAAGTTGAAGCGTGTGGTAGGGCTTGACGTCACACTCGAATGCGAAACGCTAACTAGTGGCTCTCAACTATACGACATTAACCGAGGCAAGAGACACAATACGGTTGGCGTGTGACGAGCGCTGAGCGTCAAGCGCCGAGCATGAGGGCGGAGCCCCGCAGCTCGGACGAGCTGAAATAATCGCGTTATCGATGCGATATTCCCCAGAGCCACAGAGCCACAGAGCCACAGAGCGAGCAAGGCTGAACGAGTAATCCGCTTTGGTCGCGACAGCCACAACTTTGTCGATCGCTCTTCTGAATTCTCTACTTTAAACTTGCATGCCACGACAAAAGAGTAATAAGATTCGTTCACGGGTAACTTTCTTAAACCTTTAAACTCAAAGTTAGATTTTATTCGGTATACTAATACTTTGAAAAATGTTGTCATTCGCGGCGACATACTTTTACAACACAATGCATATTGAACGCGAACGTGCCGCGTGAATGTACAATGTATGAATGTATTATGTACTATCTCTACATTCATATTTGATTTCCTACTTAGGTATTTACTGTACATGCGTACGATGTGTACTCACACAACTGAACTTTATTCTTCGGTATCGGTCACGAATATTACAATATTAATACAATAATTGTGTCGCACGGCAGCACGGAACGTCACAAGTAAAGCGAACTGTTACTTACACAGATAATAAGACTTTCGTCGGTATTAAAGTAGGGTCTCGTGCTCCATAATAAATTTAGCAGCCATCGCGTCGGCGACACTGCACGGACTTGCTTGGTGCATTATTTGACTGCATTCTGCATTTCAGTGTAAACTTTGTTGCACAGTGCTTTAAAACAAATAAGATAGGTAGGCACAGTGTGTTATTTGACCTCAGTTGCGGACATCTATTTTTTTTAATGTTTTGAAGAGATAATAGCCCAACATAATGTCGAGTAAAACTCCCACAACGTAATCTTACATAGTTTTAGAGAAATTAAAAAAATCGAGAAATGTCCATAGAAACCATAGAAACGTTTTATCTCCATAATAAACCAATTTTTCCATTGGATGTGTTTTGATTATGATTCAAATGTATTTTAGGCACCAATTTATTATGAAAATACAAAAAAATCTCGTCCGTTTCGAGCGAAATATCATTTTTTTTATAATTTAGTTTTTATTTTTTTTCTAATGCATCTCGCCACGGTCGCATTTTTTTTAATGCCACATTGTTACCTGGGTTGACTATTACTACCACAAAAAAAACTAGATGCTTCAAGCACAGGACTTCAGAGATATTCAATTTTTTAATTTTGTGTTAGGGTTGTCACTCAAGTCTGTGGTTTTACTTCAGTCTTAACCATCCTATATTTTTTAATATTTATTTGTGATAATTATTGTTGCAGAGATAATCGTTTGCTGCTATCATTATTTTTAACCGACTTCCAAAAAAGGAGGAGGTTATGTATTCGATATTTATATATTTTTTTATGTATGTTCTTTGATATCTCCGTCATTTGTGAACCAAATCGCCAAGTTATTTTTGTCCGACAGAATTGACTTACGAGGTGGTCCCATAAAAATTTGATTCAGTTTGAATACGTCATTTTTGAATTATGAGAATTTTTCGTGTGATATTAGAAGATGTAGTGACAAGCATCGAGAAAGGTATGCTAAGATGGTTTGGACATGTGGAGAGGATGGATGACGAAAGACTGACCAAACAGATATATAAGGCAAGTGTGGAAGGGACAGGACGAAGGGGAAGACCTAGGCGGATGTTCTTTGACCATTGGAGACATCCTGAAAAAAGGACAGGTCAGAAGTACCCTTAATAGAAGAGCATGCATGAGAAACTTGATGGGAGTGAATGAAGCAAGAGAGGTATGTGAGGATCGTTGCAAATGGCGTTCCGTAGTCTCTGCCTACCCCTCCGGGAAACAGGCGTGAGTCTATGTATGTATGTATGTATATTTGTGTATTTAGTTGTTACGTACATAAAGACACCAAAAATACTAATAACATAAGCTGGGAGTACCTCCACGTGGTGAAGGCGGGAACAGTATTTACTGGCTAAAACTCCCAAAAATATATCATTATATGACTTGTGTACTTTTGTATGCTCAAATGCCTTCGGGCTTACGTTGTTTTCGTTATAGATTTGCGAGAATTAGTTTGGCGGCACGGTAGCCTACCCGGTAACGCGGGGGAGCAGCCGCCATCTAACAGATTGCGTATATTAACTGGAATTATTTGTATTCATGGAGCCTGACAAGCATTACGATTAACTTCAGCAGAACCTGACCTGCTCTGATGGGGGATATTCTTCTGGAACCCGACCAGAGAGTTTAATGATGCGAGGGGGGTATGAGTGTGCTAACCTTCATACTGGTCAGCGAGTGGCAGCTCGTATTAACGACCCAGGCATGAATATGGACACAATCCAACACACAAAACGAGAAATATATGATATTTTAGTTACACAGGCACGCTTACCTGGACCTAAAAAGAGACCATTAGACCTTGATAGTGAAGAACGCGCAAGAATAGTTTTAGAGACGCTATTTCCAAACCAAATAGCTCTTCATTTGGATTGCAAAATAAAGCTTATGTAGAGGCAGTTACAAAATTTGTTAGTAAGTGCGAAACGCTATACAAGCAGAGCAAACGCAAGTTGGACCGGAAAACGACGATTACAGATCTATTTCACCGTGGACTGGAATCATCCGATCCCTATTTATCTCTTTTGTCCCACAGTAAACGTCATAAACCGAAAAGTCCTTTGCCCGCGAAAGTTCTTGCTCTCTTAGAAGTAACAACAGAGAACGTGTGTTATTAACTTATTACCCTTCGGAGACCAATATGGAATGCGAGGAAGTGGAGTTGACCACCAACGGAATTCTTTTAGACCCTTACTGTTACTCTGGAAATGGGAACCAAGGTTTACTAGCTGACGAAAGCCATATATTAACACATAAAAGAAAGATTTATCCAATTTAGTTCAGTCGTTTGGAAATTATGCGCGTACAAACATTTCAGTAATTCATTTTTATTTATATACTTACCAGCTTTTGCGCGCTACTTCGATCCCATAAAAGGTAAAATGCAAAAAATTCCCTTTTTTTGTAACATTTTTCATTCCTGCGCCACTCCAATTTGTCTTAGCGTGATGTTATATAGCCTATAGCCTTCCTCAATGAATGGGCTATCTATCACAAATATTTTTTCCAGTCGGACCAGTAGTTCCGGAGATTAGCGCGTTCAACCAAACAAATAACTTCAGCTTTATATATTAGTAATAGATAGATAGCATATTGTCATGGTAACGATTATTTTTACCATGTTTTCATTACTGCTGGATATTTCAATAACATACACAAATAACGCAGACCCTATAAGACTAGTATACCATAAAACTATAATAAACTATAACTCAGTAAGTATATGTCATCTCATGATACTTTTTTTGACAACCCTATTTCCATAGAAATTCTAGTAAACCTTAGAAACGTTATATCTCTGAAGTCCTGCATGATACATACAAGATTTTTTGTGAGTAGGAAGTTACACAATTGGGGTGTATTATGTTGTTAAAAAAAATGCGACCGTCATATAGAACATTAGATATATATTTTTTTCTGAAATTTATAAAATATTTTTTATCTCGGCTTCAAGAGCATATAAAGGCTTGTAATTCGTACAAATGATTATGTATATGTTCTTCAATTCATTTGTAATTTTAACTTAGACAAGTGTTAGTTATTTTGTGAAATATCTGCAAAAAACATTTTGAGTAAGTTCATTGACCTTACAATAAATTCACTATAATTTCAAAACTATAAAATATATTTACGCTGGTGTTTCATATAAAGTTGTATTACGATTATATCTATCTAATTCAACAATAAAAGAAGCATGTCCGCTTTTGAAGGCATATAACACACTGTGGTAGGTGACTAAGAAATTACGCCACATTATACTGTTGAATGTGTAGTACGTCCCGATACACATGTTGGTATTATGTCACAGTGTGTACGACAATATCTTAGCGGTGGCCATTTATTATAGATCAGGCGCGTCGAACAAAACTAGCGATATGAAATGTCCATAATATATAAAAAGGCGGCGTGTAGTATTTTTCGGTGAGAAAGTCATTTCGCTGGGCGTCCCTTCCTGTGCTAACCCAACCGGTTGCCGTCCTCCATCAGTCATTCCGGTCACGAAATAGCTGGCTATGTATGCGCCCACATGTTATTTCGCCCTCAAGACTGACTTAGAAAAGGGGCTCACTTAAAAGGGGTGTAATCTTTTCTCTATACGAACTAGCAGAATAATGACAGACCGCTAACGTAACCGAAGGGATTATGATTCTGCCATTCTGAATACTTAAAATGAGCTTACGCAGTTTAACAATCGCGCGTAATAATTATGGTGGTGATAAAGATTTTAGGTTGGTTTATGGGAGCGTGTATTTATGAGGAAGTAACGAAAGAGCGTTGCGTGTTCACCACACATAAAAATCACACAGTTCAGGCGACAATAGCTCGCCGACTAATCGATAGCAGGTGATAAAACGATCGTGAATTCAAGTCATTCCTTTGTGCTATAATGTATAATGGAGGTTATAGGTATATCGCTACATACATATTTGAGAAATATGCTGGCAGATGTGCGCTATAATTTGGATAAAAAGGCGAGCTATGCTTGGTGAGAACGTACGATATTCGTAGCGTATAACAAGTGTACTTAGGGGCTTTCATGAGGCGCTAGCAAGCCGTCTGGCAACAGTCCACGGTTCTGCAATGACACCTAGCGCGTGTCAAATTTCCACGAGTATTGCATATGCACTGTAGACGCCTCTACGTACGGTAATGGACTCTCGTTGATATAAGTGGTCGTACTGTACGTGTCTAAAACACACAGCGTTTTTAAATTCCTTCTTACGATTCAATTAACTATAATTATGTATAGTTTATTTGGCTACAGCAAGCAGCGATAGCCTAGTGGAGACATCCACAGACTACCACGCAGAGGGTCCGGGTTCGAATCCACGGCGCGCACCAATGACTTTTCGGTGTTATGTGCGTATTAAATTATTAATTATCGCTTGCTAAACGGTGAAGGAAAACATCGTGAGGAAACCTGCATGTTTGAGATTCTCCATAATGTTCTCGAAAGACATGTGAAGTCTGCCAACCCGCACTTGGCCAGCGTGGTGGACTATGGCCTTACCCTTCTCATAGTGAGAAGAGGCCCTTGCTCAGCAGTGGGACAGTTTATACACAGGGCTGATAATGATGATTTGGCTACATAAATAAAAAGCGATTTTACATAATTGTCACTGCGATTTAGTGTCATGTACTGTGTTTTAACCATTGTACTAATTAGATGCGAAGTTTTCAATTAATGACTAGGTATCTTACTTTGTTTTTATCAGTCTAGCAAGTATATCAAGTTATATAATAAAAAAATTCAACCCATCCTTAGATTGGAAAAGACATGAAAATTAATTTATTTCATTTATTTAATCATTTGCTTTATATAATTGTCGTCTAATTATTGAATAATGTTGATGATATACAAATAATCTGCAGTAACTTAATACTGTTCTTGTAAAACTACAAAATTTGATTCAAAATTGCCAAGTTGCTACTCATAATGTGAAACGGCACTTAACCACTGTTCTAAATAAATGAGTTTCTTTCAACAAAACCCATTCTACTAAACTCGCCCCAAACAACCTGCTGAACCAATTTTTTGTGTTTTTATCTGCATACACAAAGTAAGCAAAGTTCCAACTCTAAGTTAGTTATAAACATATTGGTTCTTTGAGTTGACCTGCGTGGAATATCGATTAAACTGGAATAAGCTGTGCCATCTACCCGTCTTTGTCAGTTTACAACGTTTCTATTTAAACAATAACCAAGTTATAATATCCTTCGTCGACGGTTTTTGATCGCATTGTTTATTAACCATGAGCTTTAGTCAATATTATTTATTGTTAGTTATAGAAGCGTTTATTTTGAATCATTCTTATTTAGGAATGTAAATCTTACCTCTCTATTACTTTGTGCCAAAGAAAATATATATAATAAAGAAACATACAACATTACTTTGGTATTACCTATATGATTTAGCATAGAAGCCTCAAAGATCAAAATTCGGAAATCTCGTTTACAGCTTACCCAATAGTTACCGTGAAATCATCCGTGTGGTGACGGATTAAGAATACGGAATGTCAGCACCCCATATCATCCCATGGGTGTCGTAAGAGCCGACAGAGAGACCATATTATGCAGAGAACACCACTGTAAGAGAAGGAAAACTTGAAACAAACCCTATACCAACCCATTTGGCCAGCGTGGTATAGTAGGCAAATTCCTCCTTTCAAAGGAGAGGCCTAGTCCAGCAGTGGACTGTAAGGGGCTAATGATGATGATACAGGCTAAAATAAAAATAATTGAACAACAATTTGCATTGCGTACATGGTGTCTGTCCAATCCTTCTCTACTCGCAACATAGTATGACAGTTTTTATCTTATATTTGTGTGAGAAAGTTAATGCTGCCTGTTAATAGCCAAGTATATTTGATTCCAATTCCTAAAGAAGTCGACAGGTCACAAGCACGTATCAGCTTGCGAAGTACCTCTCCGCACTCTGAACATTATATGACACTGTCATAAAACCAAGTAACAGGCACAAACGAACAACTTATTTTCACATTTATATGTATTTCAGTATGTATGTTCACAGTAAACGAAGGAATACTGCATACCAGATAAAAGCAAGAGGTTATCTGTAGCAAGTTACATTCAATTCTGAAAATCAGGAGGCTATTTCTCGTAATGATAGTTGCTCTAAATGCTGCCTGGATCTAGTCTTAATGTTAAAGCCTAGGAATATAATCGAGTTGATTTGAAAGTTAAATTATCAAATTCTGCTGGCATTCTGAAAACACGCAATATAGATAGACATATTTATAATATTTAATTATACACCAGTTAAACACAAGGTTACAATAACTTAAAAATGTGGCAAGTGTATATTACAATTTCGACGAAATATATCTATAAATTGGACTATTCTTCTGCATCCCTGCAGAACACTTTTACTGATATATATTTTGAAATGTCACAAACACATATTATTAAAACAAACAATATCATTATTAGGTACTATTATTTTTTGTGCGTGTTTAAGAAAGAAATGCCATAAAATGTATTTCCAAAGAAAACAATATTATACATAAAGATGCTTAAAGCATTATTTTATTCGTGACGTAAATGTACGCATTCTTCGTACGCATCATCAAAACATTTTTGCAAGCGCCCAAGAGGGAACACCAAGAAAATGTATTTAAAGGAGCTGGAAAGGGGTGCCGTTTTGTTAAAAAAATAAATACACCACCAAGGTATTCCCTATTGTATAAAAAGCAAGTAACATTTTAATACCTCCGTTCATTTCCTTATTTTAAACAGCGAAGTTGAAAAGAACAATAATTAAACTTTGCTCTAATGAAGACTTCTACTATTTAACCCGATCTAAACTTTACTTCCTCGGAGAAAAAGCGGTGGGACTATATTATGTAGCACGTAATTTGGTATGTTACATACATATTTGCATGGCTAGACGCCGAATGGATTCAATGTTTACTATGAGTTGCAAGTATGTCTTGCTAAAAAGCCATACATTTTTTATTTTTTTATATATTTTACTGACAAAAATAATCTCGCCTATGTATAAAAACAAAGAATACATTGTAACAAGATGTCGGTTCGTTGAGTTTTGGAATAATTTTCTTATAAACATGAAAATACATAGTCTTCGACAACTTATATGTTTTGTAAGGAAATTTCCTTTTAATATATGTATACTCTATACACAAAAGTAACTAGGTACATAATAATATATACCTACATGGCATAATAAATAACAATCTTCAGGTCTGTGTATTTCGTTAACTAACTATTCATTACACGCATAATGAAGTTATTCAAAGTTATTTATATTTTGTCAGAATAATTTCGCCGTAGTCGTTCTATAATGCCATTAGACGTTGATCGAACTCATTGTTGTAACAAGAAGAATCATAATTTCACTACGTAAGTAGGTACAAGTCGGCGCGTCGCTCGTAGCTGGCTTTCGTAGCGTGTGCTGTAGACCTCGTAGCTATAATAACCGTAGAATAGAAAACTGTAATTGACTGCTTCATTTTCCTCAGAAAATTGCTTTTATTTTTTACGAACAGACCATGAGTTGTATCGATTTGCTACAAGGTAGGGTCACTACCTGGAATTGAAAATTTTAGTTTTGGATTGCTTACAATTTCTTCAATTGTATCAATGTGAGCATGAAATTACGGAATTATAAGTTGACGCTAGAGTCAAAGCTACATCAAAGTATAGAAAATGAAACGTGTGAGAATGGCATCATCGCGCTTATAACGTGAGGTCGCATCAAAAGTGTCGCCTCGACACAGCAGCGGCACCGAGCAGCCGCCGCGCGCCTTCGTCGGTCCTGCCGACATCGTAAACCTGTCGTTCAATGCTCCGTTATGATTATGATTCAAATATTTTTATGGATAATATCGACAAACCTGTCATTCTAAATTGCTACTCAAAAATATTTACTCAAAAATCTTGTGACTCAATGCCACCACAAATATTATTAACATTCGTAGATATAAAAACAATCAAGTAACTCATTTGTATATAATTTATAAGTTCAATTGTGTCATAAACCGCGTGGTTTCAAAATAGATAGTTATATATTTAGCAATCAAATTAAATAAAGATAGATTACAAAGAATTAAATGACCGGAAATGTGCGGGCCGTCTAATTTTAGCATAACATAATCAAATAGTAATGTGATTATGAAGTGGGTAGTGTGTAGTATCGTGTGCTGTGGGAAGCATACAGCGTGAGCGTGGTGGACGTGGCGAGGAGGTCACGACGACCAGGGACAAGCAGCACGTGAGGTGCTCAGCGCGCTCCGGGGACCATTCATGTGCGAGGGCGGTGGCGGTGGCGGCGAGTTGCGCGCGCACCGATCAATACGGTAGGGCGCGGGCGGGCAGTGCTGGGTCCGCCGCGCGACGCCTCGCACGCGCCCGTCGCCGCCGCACCGCCGCACCGCGACCCATGAGCGCCCTCGCCAGATGACGGAGCCCGGCCGCACCCTACCACAGCGCCGCACCGAGCCCGCCCGCAGCACCCGCGCCACTCTCGCCCGCGCCGCACGCTCGTCCCGCGCGACCATCAGGTATGAACGATCGATAACACGTCTCTCCAAGTGCCGCAGCATCCGCCGCTGACCGCTCCACCGTCGCCACTGCGCCTCCACTCACCCACAGCCCGTGACAACCACCTTATGGCCTCAACTTCTGTTTCAAGTAACCTTGCTTTAATCGAGCCCGTACTGCATTCACGTAATGAATTCTAAGTGTTAAACAATTACGTATGCTGACTTTACAACGAGATGTGCGTTAGACCAATGGCGTAATGAATAAGAAATATTCGTGTACACGTGATTGTAATTTGTAATCTTCGTGAAAATTGTGCAGGAGACAGAAAATTGAAGACGAAACGGCGTGTTACCCAGTTATGTTAATAGTCGAATAAGACATCCTTGATTCTTAAAAAGTAATGCATGTTCACTTACAGCATTGCTAAATAGGTATTTTCAGAAATTTCAGAATAAGTGAAACATGTGGAAGCTTGAATAAAATTGCCTCAAGCCACGTTGTGTGATCTTATAAAAGACTTAATTACATATTCTCTTTATACATTACATTTAGATAAGAGTGTGGCCTCATTCTTTCACAATCGTTCGTTTTTTTTTCGATCTTACACATGCATACGGATTTAATAATCACTAACTAATAAAACGGGAAATCACTCTTAGATAGTTCTAAAGTGTTATTTGAATATACATTGTGTGCATATTATTAAATAGCATAATTTGCACGAAAACGTGTTCGTTGATGGTGATAACGATCAAAGTGTTCCTATTGTGACAATATATTATAAGGACCCAACTTTAGATAAAATTGAGTCTTTTATCTACTAAATCATTCCAGTTATTTTGGCCATATTTTATTTAGATTATTTCGCATCTGAACTCATTTATCAAAGAAAAACGGCTCATGAAAACCCCTATTTGACGGGCTCTTCCATATGTAAATCGCAAAAATCGCGCACAAATGAAATGGACTTTGAAGCCTTTCCAAATAGCCGTTGCATAAAATGAAATATACAAAAAGGATTGCAGATGTCTGTAATATTATGATTTTTTATTTATTTCAGTGCCTTTTGATGTGCCAGATTTCCCGCAACTGTGTCTGTTTTATATCGACTTTATACCAAAGTTCCGCCACGGAACATGTAAAAGCAACTTATCTTGTTATTTTCAGTACAGTGTTTATATTTCTGTGAGTGTCTTGATAGATAGAAGTTAGGAGTAAAGTTCAACATTAATATTAATGCAATCTTAGTTAACTAGAGTATTCTTTGGAAGAGTACCTATATCAAGTTATTATAAATGAAATCGCCCGTTCGAGTTCAAGTATCCAATCACATCTGCCGCAATTTGCAATACCTATACGCACTAACACAAAATAATTAAGTAATACAGTTTAAACCTAGAAGTATAAATTAAAGTATTTAAAGCAGATCTACGTAAAGTCCAGTAACACGTTTTAGATCTGTTTTGTGGTTTGAACTATATAAAGTATGTATCCAATTATAATCTTTCTGCATATACGTTGAATATGCAGAAAGATTATATCTATTAGATTATGCCTATCTTTCTATTCGAACAGCAATACTATGTACATTATACAACATTTTAAAGACCGTATTTTCATTCGTAAATAATAGAGAACGTTGTACGTGCCACCACAATAGACGTAAGCTGAGTATGAACACAAATAGCAAAATCAATGATACATGTAATGCACATTTATAACTCACAGCACTTAAGTAGGCGATGTCTGAATATCGGGCGGGCTGAATATCGCCGCCGTGTGGTGTGGGCGCGTGGGGCCGGGGTGTAGCACCATTATATGTCGTGATGCAGTGCAATTACTCGGTGCGGGAAATAGTCCAAGGACGAGCCGTGGTTCAAAGGCCACCTACCTTAAATACCTATACCGTCGGGCTCTACATTGCCAATAATAGCATACATGGAATCATTCACTGCCTAAATACTAAATTCATTAAGTTTACTCGTTCGTGCGGCTATACTGATGCAAATATGATAGCACAATCGTATGTCCATCGGGGATAGCATACATTGAACGAGTATAAATTAGTTTGGCCGTAGTTCTAAATGAAACAAAGCTAACCTATCCAATACCTAAGTACATATTATAATTATACAGGTCCACAGTAGGTACAAACTTCAATGTGTATTCTTTAATTGATATTTGCATATGTGTGTATATCTTGAACTTTCAGATGTCATTTTATTTTGGAACTTCGGTAAGCCTAAAAGATATCTTCTGAGTACACTGTCATGGCGTTGATCCCGCTTGTAAATTGTCAGCGAGTCAACGGAGACTCTGTTCACAAAATCCTCTCGTAATTGACACATACATATTTTGCGCAGTGTTAGCTGGCGGCAACAAGATTAAACTTAACAATACCGACTTTGTCTCCTATGGTCCAGAGTAATTAATAAGCTTCGCTACGTTGTTTATGTACCTACAACGTATGGTAATCGTGTGCAGTCACGGTTTGGAATAGTATGCTTACTTAGCTACTACAGTAGACGTATACAAGGCTTAAAACTTCAAGATTTTCTTATAATGTACTGGATAAGTAGGTACTGTGTCTGGTCAAGATTGTACCAATTTGAAAAAAGGAAAGGGCACTTCTCCATTTGGGTCGTTACTTTTTTTCCAACTTATTATTAGTTACTAATCGACTGCCTCGTTGGTCTCGTGGCATAAATGTGCGCGTGGGATTGGGAGGTCTCGGGTTCGATTCCCGGGTCGGGCAAAGTGTTATTGGGTTTTTCCGTTAGGAAATTCTCAGTAGCAGCACGGAGTCTGGTAATGTGCCCGGTACGGCAATAGGCTCACCCCATATTACGTGGGACCTAAAGATTCGTGGCGAAATGTGGGTGTAATATTATACCTCTGCCTACCCCTTCGGGGATACAGGTCTATAAATAAATAAATAAACATAATAATTATTATAACGTGATAATTTGTGAGGATGAATGGAGTATGTTTGTTACTCTTTCATGCAGAAACTACATATAGCTTCCAGGGAGTCCATGTTATCCCATCCCATATGACCATGAAAACGGTCAAATGAAAGTGCCTCTGTCTGTTTATCTGCCTGTCTATCTGTCTACACGCTTTCGAGTTACACTGCTGGTCTGTTTTAAAGCAATTTGGTAAAGGGTACACATGAACCTCTTATATCTCTCTCCCCTTCTTTTATAGTGACTAAAGCTAATTGCACGCTCATGAAACTGTAGGTTTCGCCAATAATACATATGAATGACATTATACTCAGGCTTTTGATGACACGAGTGTGACCATGACAATGACAAATACGTAGTTGTGAGAAGGTCATGCACTACAATAGACCAGCGAGTAACAACTCGCCTGGTGATTCAAATCAAAAGCAGAGAATTGTCAGGACAGAATCATTTATTTGTATATACTCGTACGTTGCTTAGCAACAAACTTATATTATTGAATGTTTAATACGCACATAAGTCAAAATTGAAGCCTTTATACTTACGTTAGTTAAATTATGAATATGATGACCGCATAATGGTGGCCGATAACCGCGATCTTTTATATGACTTGAAGTTATTTTTAGTTATGCATTGAAAACTCTTCACAGTTTTCAATGCATAACTAAAAATAACACAACTTATTTCGTTAAACAGTGGTAGCTTAACGGCTAAGTTGAGTTATTGAACTAGCGATCGACTGGGTGTGAATTCGAATCCCCTAGCAAGATCAATGTTTCTTCATATAAATAAGACTAAATATATTTCATGAGGATTAAACGTGCAAATTATACTAAGCTCTACTTTGGAAAATCTACCTTATCTATGAATTTGACGCCGTTGTTGTAAATGATACCTGGGTATTATTATGTATGTACACAACCAATGATCACATTAACGGCACAGAATAATTAATAGTACTATGGTAACGGATGCTTGCTCTGTTACGTCTAGTTACTAGTTAAATTACAGAGCACAGAATCACTGTCACATAAAGCGCAGCGAGCTGTTTCCCGAGTTTCGTGAGAACAGCACACTTTCACAATCTACCACAATGTATTTACAGAGTATAAAATATTATTATTCATGTAAATAAACCCTAACATGTGCAGTATCAACTATATAATAAATTTAATATAATATCAAGTGTGCCATAAGTGTTCTGCTTTGGCACTGCACACAAAAAAACTGAAAAATGGCCATTCGATGTTTCATTATTTATAGAATACGTAATGCGGCCGCTATGCTGCATATTTGATAACAGTTGGCTTTTCGGGGAATATATGGGCAATTATGGAGCGTATGGATGTGGTGTATGGCGTAAAGCAATGCAGCTTTTATGTGTGGCAGGTGATGCATCAACGATGAGTCGCCGCGCGCGGCCGTGACATGGGAGCGCAGGCATGGGCTGGCGCGCCGTGCAACCGCCGCACATCGCCGCCGGCTTGCTCCTACTGCTGCTAGTCAACCTGCCAGGTCAGACACCATTACTCACGTCCACCGTCACCTACATATTTGTCCCTACCAAGGTCGGTAAGAACGCATTGTACTATCGCCTGCTTCGTCCCCCACAGTAACCTGCCACCAAGACCATCAAGATGCGGTGCACATCACGGCGATCCTCGGCGAGAGCGTCGTGTTCAATTGCCAAGTGGACTTTCCGGAAGACATCCCGGTGCCGTACGTGTTGCAGTGGGAGAAGAAGGTAGGCGAAACGGTACGACGGCCCACACTCCACTCTTACAATACAACGCTGCTCATCTACCGTGTGTGTGTTTCTGTTCAGTAGAGGACGGCTCGTCCGCGCGACGCGCCCCGCAGAATGTAAAGTATATCTCGTGGGGTGTCGGCTACGACACCTCGTATTGTCCCGTGATAGTGGTAACGCGCGGGCGCCGCGGGCCGGGGGCTCCACCCTCGCCCCGCGCGCGCCCTCCGCACGCCTTTTGTGTATCTCTGCCTCTTCTGCGTATTGCCTCGTGTACCTACCGCGATCGTCATGCGACCGGTTCGACTTACACCACAGTGATAAAGGCCTTCAAAGCGAGTCCGAGAGAGCAGCAGACCCCCGTTAGATTACGAACATACACATACACTGCCACTTTACATTTACGATAACATTTTTTTCTCGTATTATTTAGTATATTGGGCGCACCGTTGTTACTTTATGAGATGGTATCGGGAGCACTATCGCTTACACGGCTAACACGGGGCACGCGCACTGTCCGCGCACGGCGCACTGGCGGCGGTTCTGTCTGTTTCTCTCTTCCTGTGGCTGTGGGCTTCTCCCACGCTCTGTCGGCAAACGTAGTTCATCTACCACTACCAGTACATACTTTGTATCGTAATCTTGTTGCAGCTGCACTTCAAACAATATCGCTGGTCAAGCTTCGTCACTTCACTACTGGTCACGTTTACATTTACTATTTTTACTCAAACATGGATAAACAGAAGCCGACTCTTGACTTTCAATCCTAACATTGACATAATAAAGCTTGTCCACGTATATATTTTGAAGATGGCTGCATCTAACATACTGCACATTTCCTATACTTATATTTTGTTGCATGCAGTAGCTAAGCTTTAAGTTTCCCTGTTCTCACATTATGCATGCCCTATACTAACTATATATGTATGTTGAATAAACCTGTTATTTTGGATAAATATTAGAAGTATCCTTCTCATACAAGGGTATACATTATACATAATGCATTTCACTACAAACACTAACATTTTTAATTTGAGTCACACAAGTGAAGTTCATTATTTGTTTGTCATCCCTGCATGTTTCTATAGTGTTATTTCCGTACGTAGATAGTTAATATCTTGTAACTACAAACCCCACAATATGACATCGATGTGCAGTTGTGTCCCGAGCAATTGCACGTACGTTACAAGATTGAGCATCCGAATCTGTCTTAATGTTTTGTGGAAACGCATCGCATCGTCTTGAGAGCTTTAGACAGAGTTGGAATTGTCTGTAGTGCAGAAACAAAGAGGCGAGACGTATTTAGATGATAAGTATTTAGAAATGTATGTTAAGTGGTAGTGAGACAAAGAAATCGCACCAGTGGTGGTTCAGATGTTGGCTAACGTTGATTGTTGTGGTGCGTAGGGACAGGACATCCCGATCTACATCTGGTACGAGAGCTACCCGACGCACAGCGGGGAGGGGTACGAGGGCAGGGTGTCGCGAGTCGCTCCGGACTCGCCCTACGGCGCAGCCAGTCTCAACCTCACCAATATCCGCGAGTCTGACCAGGTACACCTACACCACAAACCTACTCTAAGGATAAAGACAAATATACCTTACACCAGTACTGATACATTTATTTTGTTGACGTGTTCTATATTGTTTCCAAACTTTTTTGCATGCCGTAAGGTGAAATAAACTGATGCTATTATTTGTAGAACACTGACATCACTTTGCACCTATGTTTGAGCAAAATCAAGAGTTTGAATTTGTCAATTCATAAAAATCTTTTTCGAATTATCACACTCTGCACTAGGCCACAGTTCAGGACTGTTAAAGACATTAAACTTTGGAGCACCAAGTTAGTCGGACGTGTAACATCTGACTTCGGTATTACTAGTGTTATATCAAGTACTGTACTACAAATATTGTTTCTGCAAGTTTGTCTTTTATACCAAAAGTGTGCCTAAGGTTTCATGAATGAAGTACATAATGTGGTAACTTATATTGTGTGTTGTTTTGTCGCAGGGTTGGTATGAGTGTAAGGTGGTGTTCCTCAACCGTTCGCCCAACCAGCACAAGAATGGCACATGGTTCCACTTGGACGTGCACGCGCCACCACGCTTCTCCATCACACCGGAAGACATTATTTACGTTAATTTAGGTAATATTTACTTTTACTTCTATATTTGGTCAAGACCTTAGCCAAACTCTATACTCGGTCTGAAAGTGCTATTTTGTACATGGACCGTTTATGTAAAATTTACATTGTAAAGAAATATCTACAAAGACGCGGTTCGATTCATATATGTTATACTTATAAGTACCTACTTACAAAACTTGAAATATTTCAGTTCATTTTATTTAGGTAGGTACAGTCGATAGAAACTGGTGAGATAATTTATTAGTAATAGAGCCTCTAGATCACATTTCAATAAATTTTTACAATGAGACTTTGGCTAGAAGGTAAACAAAAATTGTTTTTAAAAAATTGAATTGTTAAGCAAGACAATGTCTACTTTGCAGGAGATGCCATCATTCTCAACTGTCAAGCGGAGGGTACTCCGACGCCGGAGATCCTTTGGTACAAAGACGCGAACCCCGTGGAGCCGTCGGGGACAGTGGGGATCTTCAACGATGGCACCGAGCTACGGATCAGCAACATTCGACACGAGGACATCGGGGACTACACGTGCATCGCGCGCAATGGGGAGGGGCAGGTGTCGCACACCGCGCGCGTCATCATCGCGGGCGGGGCCGTCATCACAGTAAGTTTATTTAAAACATTCGTCAACCGTACAACCTGTTACGGCATATTTATTGATTGAGTAGCTCCAATTGTTCCCATTATATCAATGTTTTTCAATATCACCTTAAAAAGTTAGACCGCGTACTAAATTCACTGAAGGGTAAAGCCAATGTTCCACGTGGCACTGGATCAGAATCTAAAAAAACTGCAGCTGGTCATAAGTAGATTGTTGCTCGTTACGTACTATATCATAAAAGTAAAAAAAACTTGATCAGTTGTAAAGGATTTTATTCTTTGACTTATCTGTGTTGTTTTAGATGCCACCAACAAATCAGACAAAGTTAGAAGGGGAGAAGGTACAGTTTTCGTGCGAAGCAAAAGCTCTGCCCGGCAATGTGACAGTAAAGTGGTTTCGTGAGGGCGCACCGGTCGCGGAAGTGGCAGCCTTGGAGACGAGAGTCACGATCAGACGAGATGGTGCTTTGGTGATCAACCCTGTCGCCGCAGACGACTCAGGACAATACCTCTGCGAAGTTTCCAACGGCATCGGCGACCCGCAAAGCGCTTCGGCCTATTTGAATGTTGAATGTGAGCTTTTATTTTATTCAATTTACTGAAGTTTGCTCCCCTTCGAAGTAAATTTGTCGTTTGAAGTTTTAACTTCGATTGACTTGTTTGTATGTTGTTTTAGATCCAGCAAAAGTAACTTTTACACCGACCGTGCAGTACCTACCGTTCCGTTTGGCGGGTGTAGTGCAGTGTTACATAAAGGCGAACCCACCTCTCCAGTACGTGACCTGGACCAAAGACAAGAGACTGCTGGAGCCGTACCAGACGAAGGATATTGTGATTATGAATAATGGCTCGCTACTGTTCACCCGTGTTAATCAGAACCATCAAGGAAGATATACTTGTACGCCGTATAATGCTCAAGGAACGCAGGGCTCGTCAGGTAATGATAAAATCACTGGCGAAAAAACTGAACATAACTATTTAGAAAATTTATTATATTAACAACGGATAGAAATTCAGTTAACTTTAAAGTTTGATTCATTGTTCAATGTGTGATAATCACAATAAATATGATATAGTTAAACTTAATAATGTAACTTAATGGGTGTAATATTAGACCTCTGCCTACCCCTTCGGGGATACAGGCGTGAGTCTATAAAAATAAAAAATAAAGTTAAACTTAGTTGTAAGTAAATAGTGTTGTAGTGCTGTAAGTAAATTAGTGAATATTTTTCTTTAAACTAAGGCAAAAAAAAAACAAGCTCTACACGTTAATATTTTTTACAGTATTATTTAATAATGATTACTTTCACAGGTCCGATGGAAGTTTTAGTACGTAAACCACCAGTGTTCATTGTGGAACCAGAACCACTGTACCAAAGGAAGGTGAGTGAACATTTATTATTGTATGCTTCTAACATCCATTTACATCTTGTGAATTGTCTATAGCTGGCTTGTTTTGCGTGGTTTTACGAATAGACGCTTAGCGCAACTTTGAATTTGCCCCACGAGCCGGATAACTGTGTGCGCGTTCGTTCGCAATACCACACAATCTTTGATTATAAACTTGTATATAATCAAAACACACAACGTGGAAAGTCGACGTTAGTTTAAGAAAACAGTTGACATAAACATGATGTGTTTGTCAGGTTGGTGAGTCAGTGGAGATGCACTGCGAGGCTCAGGAGGCGGAGGGCACTCAGCGCCCCTCAGTGACGTGGCGGCGGCGCGACGGGCTGCCGCTGCAGAAGAACCGCGTGCGCGCGCTCGGCGGCAACATCACCATCGACACGCTGCGGAGACAGGACTTCGGGATATACCAGTGTGTGGCGTCTAATGAGGTAAAGCTATCATCATCAGTATCAGCACGCCGTAGACACAGGCCATAAGTGAATGTGAATCAATGACTTTTTCGAACAAACGCGTGGTTTACACAGAAGTAAGAACTTTAGTGACTACATCTCTTGGATTTTGGCTACGAACAAAATCGTCACACAGTTATATGTCAGAAACGGTTCGGATCAGAGGACAACTTTGGCAAAAAATAGAAACAGTTTTGTAATGCTTTTAAATATGGTACCTATATTGCTGAGGTAGTATTTGGTCCTGTTGCTGCCCGTCGTCTTGATTACAGGGCTTAAAAGGTGAAGTGATGTTGAAAGTGACAACGCTTTACCGATTTCAACATCAAGCCATCTAACCCGAAAATCTTCTTTTCAAGGGTACTTTGATTCAAAACTCAACAATCAGTCTCCTGCTTCTTTTACTTGATTCCTTTTTTGCGGCAAATAGGTACAATTATTATATCTATAAGTTATGATAGATTAGCCTGCTAGCTGAACCTGTTACCGACAAAAGAACATTGATGTACTATTTAGACCTCTGATAATACAATTCTTTGATACTAATCGTCCTAGCGTTATCCCGGTTGCTATCAAGACATACACGCCTAGGAGCCCGGGGTAAGCTTCCTAATCTATCCAGATATGAAGGCATCAGATATCGCCCTGTGTTACAAGGAGCTTACCTACTGGTCTTTGTTCAGGTGGCAACGATAGTAGCGGACACGCAGCTGGTGATAGAGGGTACGCAGCCGCACGCGCCGTACAACGTGTCGGGCACGGCGACGGAGTTCCAGGTGACGCTGCGCTGGCAGCCGGGCTACGCGGGAGGGCCCGACTACAAGCAGGACTACACCATCTGGTACAGGGAGGCCGGCTTCTCCGAGTGGACCAAGGTCCCCGTCACGCCCTCTGGTGCTACCTCTGTAAGTAGCATTTTAACTTCCTTTATTAATGTTTCTTTTACCACAGTAAATAGTACCAGGCACATTTACTATGTCTTGTTATATTCTACTAAACTTAGCGTGTGTAAACCCGTCGGTTCTGTCGGTTTTGTCGCGCAGAAATTATAAAACCTGTAACCTGTATAGGTTTCTGGTATATCTGTACTAGTAAACGACTCTACTACATACTTCAGAAGAAATAGAGTACAATTTCATTTCCAAACTGAATAATCTATGCACGTATAATCTACCAGCAATTCGAAGCTGAGTTTAAAATAATGATAACATTTTTAATAGATGTCTTGATTCTTAATAAAAATTACTGTACAGGTAACAATAAACCGCCTCCAACCTGGAACCACGTATGAGTTTCAAGTGAACAGCAAGAACACTATAGGCGAAGGGATGATGAGTAAAGCTATTACTATAAGGACTCTCGGTAAGTGACGCATTACTTACATTGTTATACCATATTTATTTGTGTGTGTCGGTGACGGCTACTAACACTTAACAGATTACTGTACATGGCCGAACGTCGTTACTGTGTTATTAATGTGGATAAATATAACAGAATGTAGGGCTTGATTTATAACAATATTAAGTTTTGGGATTATTAATATTATGTCCAGACTATTATAATCTAACTTTCCAACGACTAAGGCTTCACCAATTTAAGAAAAAGGTTCATCTCCTGGTTTTCAGAAGTGGCATTCCTTAGCATTATTTTATGACCTCATACTGTAATTAGTGACATATTTGTGATGTAGGTATATCATCCTTATCCTTCGATACATGTCTTTTCTCAACTATATCGTCATGCTCTACATCAAAAGGCTGCGGATTCCATCAAAAAGGAAAGAGGACTGCCGACTCCTGCGCTTCAGATAAACGTTTAAGAATACTACTGTATCATATCATACAGCCCTTTGCCTCCACAGTTGGACATATACCACTTCTAATTTGCATTACTAATTGCGTAGCGTTGTGACGAAAATAAGGAGAATAGAAGGATTTCCTGCTATACCACACTGGCCTCGCGACTTTGGTAAAGGGATTGATATCGAGTGTTCTAATAGTAGCAGAGGGAAGGTTTATGTGGAGGATTGGTGTACTAACTCGGAATTGCTTTTGTAGATGTAGGCGCCAAGCCGAAGGCGACACCCACTCCGGCCGGGCCCGTAGACGAAAAGATTTTCCAAAACGCACCCGAAGGCTCTGGTATACAAATATAGCACTAAGTCATTATATTTGGCTTCGTTTATTCTTATTTTATATTTTATTATATCAATTAAGTTAATAGTATTAGAGTAGCGATTTCTGGTTTTAGTGTGTCAGTAGATATGTACATGTTTATATAATTTTGTGATGTCATAATAAAAGTAGGTACTAAAACATTAACGTTTATGCATGGCTGTACATTTGATTTTCTGTTAATTTATTTTCATGATTTCTAGCGGTCTGTTTTCATCGAGATCATTGATATGTTGATCAACATCGTTGCTTTGTGCAGTTATAAGTAGGTACACAATTTTATACGCAGGTATTAGCGGTATTCCAATCTACTAAAATATATAGATAAATCAAACTTAAGTAATGATCATTTGATTATCTTTAGTTATTACCTTCTAAGATAGAAGCATTTCAGACTTTACAAAAAAGAAATATTGCAAATCCAATAGTTTTAGAATATCAGCTACTACCTACATTTGAAACATACACCGTTTTTAGAACACATACGTTAAATTGTATTAATTGATAATTTTTAAAGGATGTAACAAGACCTTTAAAAGCATGTGAACTTATTTGTGAACTCAACTTCAGTTTTGATTTAGTTTTTCGGCAAATCGGAAAACTTATACCTACCTATTGAAAATGTAGAGTCCTACACGCGCGCCGCATACGATTTATAATTATATGGTTAGCGATATCTGAAATTATTACTTCAGCAGTTATTTCAACACCATAAAACTAGATATAAGGTGGGTGGACCATGGAAGGCCACACTAACGAGTAAACACGTTTTATTCGTTTATTTACTGGATAAATGAAGGAAACAAAATATAAAGTAATACTTTGTTTTATTGTGCACCATATAAATCACTTCTTTTTTACTTAACTTTAATCACTATTTATAAAACTTAAGTTTTATTAAGCTCTGCCAAATGGCTTTGCAAGGAACACGGCTCCAAACAAGGCCAATATTATACATCAGTCGTTAAACTTAAAAATAGAGTTGTAATATTAAATATATCCGCTTTTACTAAAACAACATAACAAGCTCTATCATTTAAGCGAAACATTAATGCTCAATATAGTTTTATCATCTATAAAAAACTCAACGAAAATTACTTGAACACCATCGTGTAACTAAGAATATATTAATGGAAATTATTTAACAATAGTTGTAATGAGTATTATATTGGCATCAAATAACTTGCCAACGCGTTTTATCACAAAATTAAAAACTTTTTTTTTTACCAAAATGGCCTTCTTATGGGTTCGTTCTTTGTAAGGCCAAAATGTTCCTAAGAAGGCCAAACTAACAATCTATACTATTTGATATTAATTAAGTACCTATAATTAAATAATAGAAACTACAGACTTATAAATAAAAATATTATAAATATAAAACATTGTTTTAACTGTAAGGCTACGTATTTATAACTTAAAAGTTAGTGTTCATATGTTCATGGTTTGTAAATGTTCCTTGTAAGGCCCATGTACCATAGCAAGGCCAACCGTCAAATATTTGATTGGCCTTATAAGGAACCACCGGCTTTCCTAGGAACACTACCAATATTTTAACTTAAATTGAGGCAAAACTATGTTTTTTATCTTTAGTACCATAAACATATCCCTATACGACAATTCACAGTAAAAAAATATGAGATAATAATAGGTTTTTGACTAAAAACTTACGTTTTGCTGTGCGTGCAAATAACAATTGTAACGTCGACGACCGAAGTCTACGAAGCGTGAGATCGCATTGCCACAATAGCGGCGCGATCGACTCGCCGCCGCGTGTGTGGCCTTGAGTTTGATGGATCTTAGTGTGTAGTAGAAGGAATATGTCTTTACATGTCAATAACTACGACTTTTTAATAGTTGGCCTTCAAAGGAGCTTGGCCTTCCATGGTCCACCCACCTTATCTATAAAAATGTGCCCGGTAGATGGCAATAGGCTCGCCCCCTATTACATTGGGACCAAAACATATCTGGCGAAGTGTGGGTGTGTAATACACCTCTGCCTACCCCTTCGGGGATAAAAGGCGTGAAGATATGTTATATATCTCTGTACTTATATCTTATTTTATAAAGTAAACATAGAAATACCTTATTCTGTTTTGTAGCAGCTTATTGTGTTCTTTATTAAGCGTCTCTCTACACCTTGTCAATGAATACAGATTTACATAATAGAAGCGCATTTCTTAAGAATTTCGTGTGCCGATTCCAATTGGCGAGTTGGCGGGAGTCGTCAGTTCGCCTCTCTTGCACTCACAGAGACAGCTGTCACAGCGCGACTGCCACGCCGCCAAGCGGCAATTTGGGTCACAGAAAGTTTGTCTACAGTGCGCCCATAAGAAATGCGCCTCTATATAAATATCTATGCTCTATGACCTTGCACAATATTCCTTGCATATCATTTTCTGATCACCCCACACCAAAATTCTGACAGGCTCGTATGTCACAGGTCCAAAGTCGGGTCCTCCTCGTAACCTGACGGTGAGCGAGGTGCACAACGGGTTCCTCATCACGTGGCAGGCGCCGCTTGAGAGGGCGCACCTGGTGCAGTACTACACCATCAAGTACCGCACCGACGCGCAGTGGAAGACCCTCAACAGGGGACAGATCCGACCCGAGGAGACCAGCTATTTGGGTAAGATACATTCCATGTATGGCACTTCAATTTAATTTTTATTGAGCATCGAAGAACATGACAATTTCGGCACACCCAAATCCAATTTCACTTTCAGTGAAATGTATGAATGTAATGCTACATCCAAAACTTTACCATGATTTCTTCATTATCTACTTTCTGGTTTAACGGTTTTAATTTTTTTTATTTAATAATGCTTTATTTTGTTCAAAATATGTAAGACGCGAAGAATGTTAACTTCGAGCATGTTCTTAAAACCGAACATTTTCTGCAGTGACAGCTGAATTCTTACGTAGTATTTGTATACTCTTTGTCTGATACAACTGAAAATAGATGTGACCATAAAGTAAGATGTGACCAAGCAAAAGACACAAGTGGTCTCTAAACTATGGGACATCACTATGCCTTTAGGTTACAGAGGTCAGACGGCTGTCGCTCTGGAACTTAAAGACATAGCGATGTCCCATAGTTTAGAGACCATTTGTGTCTTTTGCTTCTTATCTGGTAAAGTTATCCCACTTGCGTCCAGGCTTGATGCAACTGGGATAGTTCTAGGACGATGAGGTTGATGAAAGTATATCTACTAATTCCTGTTTCTTACCATTATGTAGTTGATTTTCTACTGACTGCTGCTTACTAAAGGTACATTTTATATTTCCAGTGAAAAACCTAGTCGGCGGGCGTACGTACTACTTCAGAGTGCTGGCCAACTCGGCCACCAGTTACGAGAGTTCAGAGGAGGTGAAGTTCCCGGTGCCGGCGCGTGTCAAACACAAAGCGATCACGGCGGGCGTGGTCGGCGGCATTCTGTTCTTTATAGTTGCCATCATACTGTCCGTGTGCGCGGTCAAGATTTGCAATAAGCGCAAGCGACGTAAGCAAGAGAAAGGTGAGCAACACTCTTGAAGAGCGGCCGCTTGTCCGCCGCCTCTACACCTAACTCCCTCTCGCGACGACCAAGCGCTAGATTATTATGAAACTACGATCTACTTTTGTGGTCTTTCTCAAAACTTTGATATGACTAGAGTTGACACGATCGATGCCTTTACTTTCAGATACTACAAAAGGCACTATTGTGTAAATTCCGTCTACTTATGTATTAAACAGGCTTAAGATTATTGCTTAGGCTGCAAGTTGTTGTAAATACTGAATTGGAACAAAAGCAAAGAAGACATAACAGCATCTCTACGAGACACATTCTGAAACAAAGATTAGTGTTAAATTATGCACCTCTTTTAGTACTTGTTAAACTGAACTTACCATCATAAGATTACATCTTAAATATTAAAGTTACATAATAAACTAGACGCGATCGAATAACGTTACAGAAACGGTAACATTTAGCGGTATCGCTATTTCAATACAATTGGTTACAAATGACTGCTATTTCTCAAAGAATATCAACTAATAACCGGAAGTTCAATTTCTTGCATAACTTACCATATTGTCGGCTAATTACATGTCTGTCTGAATGTCATTTGCTATCACTAAAACATCGACATTACTTGTCAGCTTTTTGCATGCGCTATCTTTATGTAAATAACGGTATTGGCTACAGTAAGGTATGAGCAATGCCCGATGACTTAGGCTGCCATTAAACCATCGAGCAAAAACTGAACTAATCTAAAGAATTGAAGAACTCTTTTCAGTCCTAACTAAAATTGCCTACATTGTTTTCTGCCAGCCTAATGGGTTTTTAATCCTAAAATGAATTAAATGTACTATTTTAATAAAAAAATCAATACAATATTTCAAAATAGTTCGTTAGACGCGATAAAATTGAGAATGGTATCGTCGCACGTTTTTGAAAGGCTTTTTATGGCTTGTTCGCGTCGATACTGAGATGTTTGGAAATGAAAAATCTAATAGTCGAAATGTGGCAATTGCCAGGTTGGTCGGTTAAACTGTCTGATGATCAGCTAACTAAATGATTTTAGAACTTCTGGATTTCTATGCTACAGACAATATTATTTAACAAGTCATGTGTAATATAGTTATTTAAGCTTTTCTTCTGTACTTCGGCTTAGATCGGTCGAGTCACGTCGTAACCACAAAGCGTTAAATAATATTGTAAGTATGGCATTATAATGACATTTTTATTATACTGTAATTTGTTTGTTGTAAATAAAATGCATGTTGATTCTCCATTAACTTCGCTGAAATGGGTACCTTATTATTTCTTTTATCATTCTGCTTATATTTTTCATAGCCATGACAAAACATTTGCTTGGTTTAATCATCATAAGAACGCGCACTGGAAACAACATTTTGGCACTGGATAGTCTGGAAATACGTTATTTTAAAACATCATCATCAGCCCCGTATATAAACTGTCCCACTGCTGGGCAATTGCCTCTTCTCACTATGATAAGGGTAAGGCCATAATCCACCAGGCTAACCTAGTGCGGGTTGGCAGACTCCACATGTCTTTCAAGAACATTATGGAGAACTCTCAGACATGCAGGTTTCCTCACGATGTTTTCCTTTATCGTTTAGCAAGCGACAATTAACAAGTTAATACGCACATGACTCCGAAAAGAAATTGGGGCGCGCCGTGGATTCGAACCCGGACGGACCCTTTGCGTAGCAGTCTGTCGGTCCCTCCACTCGGCTATCGCTGCCTACTATTTTAAAACACAGCTATACTACTCTACCAAGTCATTTAAATAGGCAATTTTTATAGTTTGACATACTGGTCTCGGTTAAGGGTAATATTTTAGACATGATTCACATGACTTCTTTGAAGAGGTCTTTCCACAATTGCGTCAAGACAAGAGCTGAATCCATTACTGGCCATTTTAAATAGATCTGTATTACGAGCTCATGAAATAATTGAATCTACCTCGAAAATTAAATAAAACTCCTTCTAGTCGCCTATGACTTTTACAAGAAGTGTTGGCTCTCTAACCAAGAGTTCCTTCTCGCAAAATAATGTTACATGAATTCTTGTGTTGAGTGACATCAACATATTTGGCTCACGTAAGATGCAGACGGAATAATGTTGATAAACAACGGTGATAATGTTGTATCCAGTGCGCAGTGGTGATGGTGACTCGTTGACAATATGGTGGGTGTTGGAGTATGTAGTGTTGCGTGGTGGCGGACGGCGGCCTGCGGGCACGGCGGGGAGAGCGCAGTCTTCACTACGTTAATGTTCAGAAATCATTCGCTTGCAGCATACAACATGGTAGCCGCGCGACTCACTGACCTCCGCGCCGCCGATAGCACTCAAGTGCCTTTTAAGAAGTGAGTACTACTCTTTTGTTTACATGCTATGGTCTGATGATTTTTAAGTGCTTCTTATATTGATAAAACCTCTAATCATTAATAATACATTCACGCTGCTGAATCAGGAAATCAGGTTAGTTACCACATTGCTTTCGGTGAGACAAGGAGGCATTTTTAGTGAGCCAACTGCAATCAATTTTGACAATATTGCGTTTAGAATATTATAATGAAATCAGTATAACTTTTTTAATGCCCGATGTAACTGTTAAGATCGCTGTCGCACGAGCGTTGGTACTGGCACACGTGAACGAGTGAGTATACCTGCTGACACGAGAATTATGTTGTGACAGATTTAGAGAACGCGGAATATCGAGTATAGTGCAGTGTTTGCGGTTCACTGCCAACTGGGTGTGGCCGGCGTCGCGCTGCGGCGGCGAGGCGCGCTACTGGGTGTCGGTGCGCGTGTCGCCCGCGCCCGCGGCCTCCCCCGCGCCCTCGCCCTCGCCCGCGCCCTCCTCGTCGGACGACGGCGGGTTCCTGCCGCGCGTGCGCGCGCCGCTGCGGCCCGCCGCCGCGCCGCCGCTGTTCCGCGCGTCGTCCCCCGCGCTGGCGCTGCACTGGCCCCCGTGGCCGCCCTGGCCGCCCTGGGCCGCCGCCTGGACCCCCTGGTCGCCGCTCCACGTGTCCGACCTCAGCTCCGTTCCCTTTCCGAGTTCGGGAGACGGCTCGTTTCCTACCCCGCCCTCCCCGTTCCGGCTGAGGTCGCTGCGGCAGACTGCGGCCTCAGCGGGCAGCGTGGCGACGCGAGCGCGCGCTCGGCCGCTGGCGCGCCACGCCCGGCCGCGCGTCGTGTCGGAGCTGCCGCCGCCGCCGCACGAGGCGTCGCCGGAGAGTCGCTCGTCGTCTAGCGGCTTCGGCAGCAAAAACGCGTCGTCGCAGCACAACCGCAGTAGCCGGACCGGCAGCCTGGCCGAGTGGCGGCCGCCGCCGTACCGGCCGCCGCCGCCGGCGCCGCCGCCCCGGCCCGGCTCCGGCGAGGTGGGCGACGCGGGCTCGGTGGACGTGCACTACGAGTGGGACCGCGCCACGCGCACGCCCACGCCCTCCACCCCGGAGCGGCCGCGCGCGCGCCCCTCGCGCGACGACGTGGAGGCGCGCGTGCGAGCCATGAAGGAGGAGTTCCTCGAGTTCCGCAAGCGCCAGGCGCTACGCCGCCGCTCGCCGGACCCGCTGGGCGCGCCACCGCCGATGTCGCCGCTGTCCCCGCTGTCGCCACTGTCGCCACTGTCGGCGCTGCCCCACGGGCCGCCGGCCCCCGCCGAGACCGTCTGCTGATCGCTCACGTAGTTCACTGACGACCGTCGCTTACTCCCCACCGATTCCCTCGATCCACGCTTGATGTCCTCTTCGCATAAATCAGAGGAAATTAAATTTAAATCCCGAATTTACTTCCGTTAATTTAGTTCGATAAAATACGTTTTAGCTTGAGCGTAAAAATTCGGGCGCAAACGATATTCGACGATCGAGTACGAACGAGGATCGATCGTGTGCAATACGGCCCGAACATCCATTAAAGAGGGCTATTCGGAAGTAGATATGGTTTGGTACGTTCACTGTTTATGTAGTGTTTAAAAGATCCCACCAGGTGACTGGCGTTACGACCACGCCGCCGGTAACCATTATTATAAAATAATAGATAATTAGAAAACGACGACTCGAGTCGCACAAGGATATTTGCGACTGTAATAATGTACGTATAAAAAGTGGATGCTGTGGCGTTTTGCGCTCGCACTGCCTGTTCTCCTATCTGATAATGTCAATTAATTGTTCGATATGTACCTAATCTCAAACACGCACCAATCTGAACATGTAGATAGATATTGAAATACTCGCCTGGACAACAAAACGATATGGCTATATGCGTAACGGGCACTTTTCGTTGCACAGTTCCCCTCGACACGTGTACTCGGTACCGAAGATGATTACGATGAACAGAATGTGCCATATACCGATCTAAATATTGTTTTAAACGTAAACTAATATGGACAAGATGTTCGGCGAGCAGCCAGTGCGAGAGACGTTCACCTTAACGCTTTAGGTATGAGCGGGGGAGCATCCACGACACCGCTCATACCAACATTATATTGTAGTTATTATTGTAACTAATTACGAATAACGATTTACTAAAAGAGCACCCACGGCTGGTGGTGGGAGCGCGACCACGCCGACGGCGACGCCTGTGTTCTGTAGCCTCTGAGTCTGCGGACATACTTACGGCTGACTGCACAGTGACAGTGCACACCGTCTCACACCAAGCAGCTTACATTAACAGCCGCACTCTCTCGCAACTTGTAAGCCATCAGTGTCATTTTTGACGGATGGAACATGTGGAGAAGTGGGCGCTGCGATGTACTGCGCTGTGAGTGGCCGGTAGAGCGGCAGTGGTGCTGTAGTGTAGTCTGTGGTCAGCCGGCGCAGCGGCGCCTACCGGCGTGAGTCGCACCCTCGACCGTCACGCCCGTGAACTCGTTTATAATATACAACAAAATAATCATTAAGTAGATTTTAGAAATAATTTAGATTGATACAAAACGTGTAAACTCAGTTTTGTTTGACATTTTTTAAAGAATTATTATTTTACAAGTACAAATTTTTTTTATTTGTTTTATTTATATAGTTACAATAATTTAAAAGGAACAACTGTAAATATGTAAAAACATATTAGATATTATATACATTTATTTATTTAGGTGTGGTGTGGTATGATTGAGGTTCAGAAGACCTTTCACCAGTGCGTGTGAGGCACTGGTCACTGTCGCCATTGGACACTGCCGAGTTAACAACTTTCACGTTTATATTTAAGTACTCTCTTGTATTGATCACTTACTTACGTTTCCATGCCTGACTGCCTGAGTGACTGATCGACTTGCCTGATGTCGCATCAAGCGACGCGCGACTACACGCGATAAACCCGAAGTAAACCGCAATGGTTCAGTCAATTGATTCGTATCATCACTCATCTGTTCAGTAAGAATGTTTTCAAACTGTTTTGTATGTAATTTTTTTTACCTATATTTACAATTTACTAAGATGTAATGATAATCTGTTATTTCGCAAGATAAATAATTTAGCTATCGGTTCCTTGAGTAATCCCACCTATATAGTTGACCAGTCAAAACGAAGACTGTTTAGAATTATGTTCGTTATTAGGTTTACTTATTGTGTCAAATGTGCTCTTAGATATTTCCTTGCATGCACGTCGCACTTTTTGTACCTATTGTTTGTAAAGCAGAAGATTTTTTATTCGGATATCGAGTTAAGGACCTCCTAAAATAAGTATAAAAATGTACGCTTTAAAGAAATTGAAATAAATTACTCATAACAAATAGATAGGTAGGTATGATAAGGTGTAGGTATTTATGTGCGTGCATGGAAGCGTCTGATGCGAAGGAATACGGCCACTGCGCCCGTGGACGGCGCCGGCATGAGCCGAGAGCGAGGCCGACTCTACCACCGTGCACTGATCTGTCATGTAATAATATATACACTCAACTGGTGCCACTTATAGATTAAAGCGGTAGAATTTTATTTTATCATTAATATTTACTGAAAAGTGTGTGAGCTGCGAGAATACCGACTCTACGTAGAGTTTGACGCATGGTTCGGTGTCGCGTGGAGTTGCCACACTTCGCCCTCGGCTCGGGCCGGCCGCTTCGGTCATCCATTCTGTGTAATGTTACGTCGAAGACAGCGAACAAGCGCATCATTAGTTCACTGCTGATGACGTTGTAGGATTAAGCTACGTATAACGACACAATAGACCCTTGTTTTGTTTTATTTTTTACTTGTTCTCTAAGTAACTTCCGCCATAGCATACACTTAGAATATTAGGATCGACAATTGTGCAATAAATTATCCACTGTTCAATATACTTAATAAATTATATGTTAAAATAATTATGTATGTATATGCTCAATATTTTCGACTGACCAACTGTAAAAAATATTATCTGTAAATTTCGAAATCACGATCGTTTATTGCGAATTAATGCTTTGGAATAGATATTGTTATTTTGCATTTGTTAATGAGAGGAAATTTAGATATTGAATACGAACAGATGTAATTGGGCAAGCTTGTTTACGGAGGCCTGGCCGGCGAGCAACGAGCGTCGAGCAAACATGGCGCAGGCCCTCTCTTGTTTATTTGTGTTTAAGTTCACCGTGGCAGGCATATCACAAATACATCAAATAATAGTCCTGTTATAATGTTTCATATTATATAGTATAATATAGAAATGTAAATATTTGTTTGATTGATTTGGTATCATTCGACGGGTGATATAAGCGACCACAGATGTTATATCGCACACGATACGTAGGTGCACGACTACAATGAGTAGTATGTGTAGGTTTTATATTATAATGCCTAACTCACTCGTTTATCTGAAATTATATAAACGCAATCAATGTAACTACCACCAAGACTTGAAATTCAATTAACGTGAACTGTTCACAACGTATGTACTTAGGTATTATTTTGACAAATTTATTATAATTGTACGTACAAGAGTAAGAAACAAGAGTAATATATACATATAGCTCAAACCATGTGATATCTAGTCTTTTCCATTATAAAATTATCCTTCCTTTACATACTAAAACTTTCATTAAAATTCGCATTTTCACTTATTTACCCTTACGAGTAATTAGTTTGTACTCTTACTGGCTACTTATAGTCACCTGCGAGTGCTGAGGTCCGAGGTCGGTTTGCCCGCGTGGCCGACGTGACCCACGTGGCTGATGTGGCCCACGTGGCCGCTACACTCGCGACGAATCACTTCAGTATCTTCTATGGTCAAACATCATTTCGTTTGTTTTGTATGCCTAAGTCAAGACTAAGATTAAACATTGCTAAATAAAATAGCCCAACGATCATTCGACGATTTCTAGACTAAAATGAAAAAGATAGCAATATTTTAGATTAATGTAACTAAATCGTATTTATCAGTTTGTATAAAGGAAAGTAAGTAAACGAAGTTATTTGCACATTGGCAGAATGTAATGCGGTGAAACAGGGCACCCAAATCTTAAAAAGTTAAGGCATAATGCACAATATCTCAGCACAATAAGTGATATTATAAAATACTTGAATATTCAAAATATCATACTGAGCACTTTAACTGTTACTCCAATGAATCCACAATAAGTTCGAGTCGATCAAAACAAAATATGCACAAGCAACATTTTTATAAATCAAGTAAAAAATATCCATTTTCATTTTTAGAATATTTTTAGTTATAAGTGTTGAGATCATGTGTTTACTGTGTAAGCACAAAAAGGATTCAATTCAAAAAATACAATAACGTTGCTATGATTATATTGTTGTATTATTTCACCTCTGTCGGACTCAAGCTGTATACGTACCAGGCGTACAGGCTAGAGCACTTACTACTACAACTTGTTGGGAAAAGTTAAAGTAGCTTAGGAATACATTTATTTTCAAGCCAGCTGCAGTACAATCACAGTACTCGGTAGATACATAAACAAACGGTAAGTACAAAGGTTATTTGCATCAGCTGTGTCAACAGTTCAACACATTGCAGCGGCGTTTAAAGGTCGTGTTGCTTCTGGCTGATTTCCTGATATAGGTATATCCAATTATTTAAAACTGGTGAGACCTCAGATCCCTCTCAAACTATCGACATATTTCTCCATTGCCAATACGCAGCAAATAAGTATATGTGTTAATTTATGCTTAGTTGTTTATTATTGAAATATTTCAATAAATATAATCTTCTTCACAAGGTTTGGATTTACGAGAATTCGTTCATCTACTGACGCGGAAATTAAGTAACATTAAAATACATTTGAAGATTGGGAGATGTCGCAAGATGCTTTAGGTATATTTTCCAACTTGTCAAAAGCATTTGGTTATGTACATCACAAAAATACTGTGGTTAGGAAATGATATAATTACAGCATTAGGAACAAAGCTCTCGATCTCTTGGCTTCTCATCTAGACAACAGAACCCAGAAGGTCGACGTTAATGGTAAGCAATCTCCAGGCTTCATCTGCTCTACAAATAGGTGTTCCGCAGGGTGCTATCTCGGACCGTTTCTATTCTTGATATACCTACAATGTAGGACTGAGTAGAGGAATCATTAATGTAGGTTCTATATTAATGACTAGAGGATGCCCGCGGTTACACCCGCTTTATTTAAGGCTACTGCTCTGCTCCCGTCGCTCATAGCGTGATGTTATATAGCCTATAGCCTTCCTCGATAAATGGGCTATCTAATACTGAAAGAACTTTTCAAATCGAACCAGTAATTGCTGAGGTTAGCGCGTTCAACCAAACAAACAAACTCTTCAAAATCATGAGATTATATTGTTCGCGAGTGATGTAATATACCTAGTTTTTAACATTAAATGACATCAAAGTAACTTAAAGGCAGTAAACAATACGCTCTAAAGATGTTAATTGTTTGATAATGTAATAAATAAAATTGTCCCTCAATAAACAATAAATAATCAGAAAACTAAACTGTAAACTTTTTCATTCTCAATGTTAGATGGTTGTCAACTTAACGAATCCTTGATTGAACCCGTCGAGTAAACCATGTTTTTAGGTATGGTATTATGCTCTATACCAAACTGCAATGAGGTTCGCATATACATAGAAGGACTACCGGGCAACTTCAACTCTGCAGTTTATGCAGTTAAGACAATTATATACTAGTTATGGATACCTACGTATACCAACGTAAATTTGCTGTGCCCTAACAGGGTTGCATGTTGATTCTACATGTATTATTAATTTAAGATCTTTGTTCTTACACATGAAAGCAATAAACATTTTGAGTTTGAGTACCTATATGCCTCACAGAGATATTTAGATACAGCTAGAACGGTTTATTTCAGTTACTTTCATAGTATTATGTCGAAAGAGGATTTTACTCTGGGAGAATGCTGCAGATCTGAATACAGTACCTAAGTATTTTAGACTAGCCGTTTCCCGCGGTTTCATCCGCGTCCTGAGGGAACTACTTCGCGTACCCGAAAAACCATATAGCCTATGTTACTCGCAGATAATGTAGCTTTCTAAAAGTGAAATAATTTTTAAAATCGGTCCAGTAGTTTTTGAGTTTATCCATTACAAACAAAAATACAAATTTTTCCTCTTTATAATATTAGTGTAGATAGAAAGGAGCTACAAGGAAATTTTAAAACCTCGCTTTTCGTGTTTCAAAAAAGCGCGCTACCGAAAAGGCTTACGCAAGTAGGGGGGTGCATCTCCTCAGATTCGGTATGTTATTACCGCAAGGTGGTTAGGGCCATGGAAGGTGGTTAGGGCCATGGGAGGTGCTTAGGTGCTTTCGTTAGGGAAATTCTGCTTAAGGTGGAGTTCATATCCTATAAATCCTATATCGTAGGGGACACAGTGTAACGTTGCACGTGGGTCAACGCTATTTGGTTAAATAAAATACCAAGATTTCGGCAACATTATACGATATGTTTATTGTTATAAAATGATTCGAACAGAGACGAGCGGCCAGCCGGGGTGCGCCAAAGTTCACCTAAATTTTCAACTCCGATAATTAGAAATTCGAAAATGTCCTTCCTAACATTTTTCATTCCTAACTACTTTGTCTCTAATGTTCATAACTCCGAAGCATTCAACTTCATAATGTCAGTAGCAATAAACATTATCTATTATACTTTTATTTGTTTTCCTATATTTTCTCATACCTATCAGCATATAACCATCTTTTACACTATTATTCAAATTCATATCTTTTTTGTTTAGATTTCTTTTTATTCATAATAATCAGTATTATATACATTAATTTTGCGTAACATTATTTTCACATAACATGTATAACATAATATAAGAATAATAGTACCTACCATGGTACAAATACACAATAGTACAATGGTCAAGTTCCCGAACCGAATCGGTCCTACAGTTATTGGTTTAGGTACGGTTAAAACTGCGGTATAAACTCCCAGGACATAAACATAACCGTAAATAAGTCGTGTTTTATGAATTTCGTGTAGCCTTGGGGGCGCTACGGCACGAGGACAAAAAGTGTTATTTTTGCAAATAGTTTATTTTCTCGATTCGATCGTATAAAACACCTAAATAAAAGACTAAGTGTATTGGTAAAAGTGTCACATATTTTTTTTTTACACTTGGTAAATGTTTCTTTCAGAGTATGAGTGAAAATATTATGGTAATTATGTTTAGGGATAAAAGCGTTATGATAAAAAACAGTAGGAGTTTAAATATATTTACAATAATGATATTATGAATTACAATTTTCGGAAACATGAGTGTTATGAACATCGCCGGTTGCACTACATTTGTAGTGAGTATGAATGAAAACTTTAGGATGAAAAATTTTAGGAAGAGTGATAATTCGGATTACAAATCGTTAGGAAGAACAATTTCGGGTAAGTAAAGAACTTTAGGTGAGCCTATATGGACCCGGCCAGCCGAGAGTAGTGGGCGGATGACGTCAACGACGACGTCACAACAGCTACTTGAGTAGCATAGGTAGTAAAACGTTCGCTGAGATCGCAAGTTTAAGTCCTTGTTTCAAAACTGACTTGTTTCTAATATAAGTCACAGACAATATAATACCCTAGTATATAAGTCAGTGGCGTAGCGTGGGGGGAGCCGGGGGGGCCATGGCCCCGGGCGGCACATTTAAGGGGGCGGCAAAAAGGCCGCGAGAAATAAAATAAAAATTCAAATTTTAAAATACTTGGCGCGCGTACTGACGCTATCCCAGCAGGACCGCATGGCGGCGTGGGCGCAGTAGGAAGAACAACAATCGAAAACAAAATCATCATTATGTTCATTACTTGAAGACTTGCATGTCCAATATTCCGGTGATCTGCGAGCCCGTTATGAGTAATTAATTAACCCATATATCAGTGTCGAGCCGCCCCTGTGTGCGATGTGTGCCGCCCCTATTGCCATGTCACACTGGCGCACACAGGCGCCAGGGCAATAGGGGCGCCTCGTGCCAGATAAAATAACAGTGTTAATTATTGAAATTATGTTTGATTTGCTTCAAAATACAAAATAATCTTCATAGTAGAATATGGAAGAAAACAGGTACAGGTCTCCTTAGACAATAATCACACATGCGGTTTAACTATACGCTATTTGAACTTTGACTCCAATATTTACGATATTAGCGTTAAAATCAAAACCAATTATTACACATACGACAAACGCCTTCTGCTAATATTTGGACGCAACCCTTTGGGACGGGACGCGGGATTTGTCCATAAACTTATAGATTTCGCCACTCAACCCCTTATTTTTGCGAGTTTATGGAGTTGGTAAATGCCATAAATCGGTGACGGGCAGCAACGTCACCGGTGCGAGAAGCAACGCCCTGCGCCCTTCATGACGCACACGAACACACAGCAGCACAATTTCTTGGTCGCCACGCTATTTGGAGGAGAATACCCTAGATTCAGATTCAGTTTCCGCCAGCTACATTATTCCCGGCCAAGGACGCGGTGGCGGTAACGGCGATGCTTGGGGTCTGTAACATCACCGAGCTAGCAGGCGACTAAAATTAATTATATCTGGCGACCTACAACGAACGCAGGCTACGACTAAATGAACAGAAACCTCGCCGAGCCCGAGGTAGAATTAAGTCACATAAAATGTCACATACCTACTGGCAGAAGAGTCATGAAAGTAGAATAAATGCTGTAGAAATGAGAGCAATGCGAAGTATGTGTGGTGTTTCTTTGACTGACAGAGTAAAGAATTGTGTGATAAGAGAGTGTTGTGGGGTAAAAGAAGATGTAGTGACAGCATCGAGAAAGGTATGCTAAGATGGTTTGGACACGTGGAGAGGATGGATGACGAAAGACTGACCAAGCAGATATATAAGGCAAGTGTGGAAGGGGCAGGACGAAGGGGAAGACCTAGGCGGACGTTCTCTGACCAGATTGGAGACATCCTAAAAACAGGACAGGTTAGAAGCACCCTGAACAGAAGAGCATGCATGAGGAATCTGATGGGAGTGAATGAAGCAAGAGAGATATGTCAAGATCGTTGCAAATGGCGCTCCGTAGTCTCTGCCTACCCCTCCGGGAAACAGGCGTGAGTCTATGTATGTATGTATGTATGTACCTACTGGGATTATCAGAAGTCCGAGACAGGAGGCGAACATGTTAACTCTAGAGTCATGTGACTGGTTCCACCCAGTGCCGCGCTGAACCAATCCAGCGCCTGTGTGCGAAATCCATGCGACTTTTTGTCGTACATTTTCGAAAGTAATTTGAAGCGGCTCGGTCCTGCTTCTACCTTCAGGAAGGCGACCTACTCTCTTGGGTGGTGTCGGATTCCTGGACAGGAGGAAACTTGTCAACAACGTTGTGGAAGTCGATAGTGTGTCGAACCAGGTAGCGTACCTACCTCGAACTTAAACTCTACAATAGGCGTTGCCTTAAGACGATACAGCGCCGACCTCAACTCACCTGATGAGATATCCGCACAGAGAAAAAAAAAGGAGTGTAAACTTTCAGCCGTGACCCTCGGACTGATGAGGCAAGGACGTGAGTTGCCACTGCCGATGGCCGCACTGTCAACCCAAATTTCGACAATCTCGAGGAGGTTGAAATCTTTTATCCACAATTGTATACCTCGCACGTAAACAAACTAATTTCATCTAGTCTTGACGACCACAGAGCCTCACTGACGCGCCACTACACCGAAGACATCTCGGATGAAAGCCAGGTAGGACTTCAAACATTTGTAGTTATTACGATAGGTTAGGTTTTCCTTCGGGGTATATTATTATACTACGTACCTTTGTTTTCAGTAACCGATATTTCGGCACTGTTAAAAGCGCCATTTTCACGGTTGTAGGAACTCTACAAACTCTACAAAGGTACGTGGTAGGTATATTATATCTGTAGAAGAATGTAAAAGTAACACAAAACACTTGATGATGATCAATTTTTTTAAAAGCCATCCAAGTTTTAAAACGAGCGAATAAAAAAAACTAAGCAATTGATGATGAGATACTCTTTTAATAACTTCAGCGGCATGAATTTGTTTGTGTGAGTAAGCGTATGAAAATTCTACAAGCCATATACATAAGTATATTGCAGCCGAGAAACGGCCGCTGGCCTGCACGACATATAAATACCGCTGAGACCTGCCAGGTTTCTCCGTTAAAATATTGTACTCTATGCTTCTTCATCGTGTCACTGTTTCAGATTTTCTGTTCCCAAAACTTGGCTACGGTAACGGCATTGTTTGAGGCCACTTTAAAACCTCGTTTACTGCAGGTAGATGGACAAAGAGAGCATGAAAGCAAATGCGCCATGGAGCTCCGCAGCTACCCTATGCTTTATTGCTTACAATTGAGACGAAATGATGATTTGTTTAAATCCATCAAGCCTTTTGGGTGTGTAAAGCCAAGCTAATAAATATACAAACATATACCTACATCCGAAAAACCTTACACTTCTGGCAGATTTAGTGGGGTACCTAAAAGAAGAGGGGGCGGCAAATTTCTGATCGGCCCCGGGCGGCGAAAACCCACGCTACGCCACTGGTATAAGTACTAAGATATTATTTATTTCATATTGGTGTAACCTACTACGGGCCTACGGGACACAACACTGGCTGATAGCCTGGGCATGGTGGTTGTTGGCGAGATAACGTCCGTCTTTCACGTTAATATTTTACAAGACAAACCAAAATATAATAAATAGAATAGACAAGTACAGTAACATATATTTTCGTATATCTGCAGACTGCAACAATCTAAGACTTGATTGATGCCGCAATGGTTGTAATTACATAGTTCGCCTGCCGACCTGCGATATAGTGTGCATGTTCATTTAGTTGTACAAATCAAGAAAACCCTACTCAGAAGATGAAATTTGATAAGTGTAGGTACCGTGTACAAATGAGTGGACAATGGGAGCCTGATTAACATTTATGCGACAAACCTTTACTGCAATTCACCATCGACCATATGCACGCTTGTGCGACACACTGAGGCTGGTTTCAGAGTCACGCGTTTGACCGGCGCCGGCCACACGCGCGCGCTTACAATTACACTAGATTAGTAGTAGCGTTTCATAGTCACGCAGTTCAAACGCGCCGCCTGTGAGACGCGCGCGCCGGCCGCGCTGCCGCAGCTTCATACATTGCAATGAGAAACGCGAACTCGTTTCACAGTGGTCCGCGCGCCAAACGCGCTGTTGAGACGCACTGGCCGACGACGGCGCGTGCCGCGCGCTTCACTCTGAAACCAGCCTGAAGCTTGAAGCCATGTATTCACTAGGGGACAAAGTCGCTCGACTTATCGCGAACAGTCGCAGGACATTTACGTGCGACTGTCCCGCGACAATGTCGACCGACATTTCGCTCGTCCACATACCGGCACTGTGATCAAGAATAATCAAGATGTCGCCTAAGTGTTAACACAGTTTCGTTGGTAGTGTGGACCAACGAAGTGTGCTATAATCGCGGGTAGTCGCGGAACAAATAGCAACACACGTCCTCACAAGTCAAATGCCGTCAGAAACTGTCGAGGGACACGAAGTCGCGCAAGGTCGACGCTATCGTCGACAAGCGACTTGTTCCCCGACACGTATATGTCGCTTGCCATGATGCTAATGCGACAAGAAACAATTACATGATATAATTTGATTTTAGCATAACATACTCTTCTTATAAGCTAAGTTGACGGAGTCCTATTTCGCAAGGTTTATATTTTAGGTTGCACAGCCACGAGAAAAACTAACATAGGAAACCGAATATTATCGAGCGAGCATATGTAAATATATAGACAACACGAACTTCTCTGCTATTCACAAGTAGACCATTAGTCATCAAACGTGCACGCCTGGATATATAGGTACCTACACTATAGAGTGTACTTATAGAGTGTGTGCCTTAAGAGCATGTAGTCCAGTGTATTTAATTTAAGGATAATTAAACCTAGAATAAAAAATCTTTATTAAAAAAGTTGCAGAACCATCGTTATAAAGTACTATACCTAGTCATAAAATATCAAGGAACCCTAAAAACACAGATCTGGTAGAACGTTCCATGTTACTGTTCTACCTAGGTACAAGAAAAAACTGTAAGTGCACAGAACAACCGATAGTCATGTCTCCGTTACAAGTCGCGCGATATCCTTCGAGGCGATAAACACCTTGACAGCAAGTACATCAGGAAAGGCAGAAATGCAGCCATCGCCATGAGTCATATTAGTATTTTGTTGTCTAGCGTACACACAGGACTTAAAAATGATAACTAAGCAGTTAATTACATTCATTTGGGTTTTAATAAGTGAATATTTTGTAACAAATTCCTAATCAAAGCTGCGTCTATTACGAGTGAAACAAAAAATAACGAAAAACCTCCAACAAATAACGCGCGACGCTGCATGCATTCTCACGTGTAAAATGGTTTCACTTTCTAGTTATGAGCGCGTGAATTCATTCGATTTTTCACTCGCAATAGGTTCTTTGTTTTTTCTTAATTTGTGTTTAAGCTTCATAAAAGCTACATAACATTTAATATTTACAGCTACAAACATAACAGCCCTCCCATATAAGAATGAGTATGGACCAGATTACGGCGACGAATGGATTCTGTTCTACGGCGAGGATGGCAACATCCACACTATGAATTTCTCTACAGTACCTAATGATACTCGTGGATTGCTCTTCGGGGACGCCTTCTATTACTTGTACACCAGGTATAAGAATAGTTAAGACTACCTATCTGTCTATTGCATACCTACCTATTCCACACATTGCACACAGGGGTATAAACGCTGGGTTCCCTACGTCAGTGCGAAAGTTGTTGGTTAGATTATCATTATATCGAACACGGTATGTCATCGATGCTTTATTGGTGCGATACAACGCAACGTTAGTGCGGAAAATGTTGGTGTGAAGACTGTGAAGTACCCAGGCGCGGTCCGAAGGGGGGGGTCACAGGGGACATGACCCCCCCCAAAATCTACGGTCAAATTGAAAAATCTCAAAAATTTGCCAAATAATAAAAGGAAATTTCTAGCTATCCCCTGACAGCGATAATTCGCAAAATTCGCGTCGAAATCTGAATATACAGAAGAAGATCTTCTTATTGTCAAGAAATCATTGTTGGCAAATTGTATGCAAAGGTACTTATTGAAAGAGTTATGGAAGTAACCGACAAGAAAATATGGGATGTACAAGCGGGATTCCGAAAGGGTATGGGATGCACGGATCCGGATCAGGTTTTTTCCTTGTGAAGCATAGCCGAAAAGTTTTTGGCCAAAGGTCAAAAGGTCTATTGCGCTTTCGTGGATTTGGGAAAGGCTTACGATAAAGTGGTGAGTAATGAAATGTGGTCGGTGCTGTCAATGAATGGCGTGGACAGCAGCCTCACTCGAGCTCTAAAATCCCTTTACGAGGATTCTAGAGCTTGTATGAGAATAAACGGGGCATACACTGACTGGTTTACCAACGAGAAAGGTGCTAGACAGGGATGTGTAGCGTCGCCGTGGCTGTTTAACGTCTTCATGGACAGTTGTTCGCAAGATTTAAAACATAGTGACTGCGGGTTAAGGATGAATGGGTTACTCGTCAAATGCCTCCTTTATGCTGATGATCAGGTAATACTTGCATCTTCAGAGGAGGAGTTGCAGGTGATGGTAACAATCATGCATGGTGCGTTAGAGAGGAAAGGAATGAAAGTGAATTTAAGTAAAACGAAAGTTATGGTTTTTGAAAAGGAGGAATGCGTTACGGCTTGTAATGTTTTGATAGATGGACAGCGAGTGGAACAAGTGAATGAGTTTGTTTACTTAGGTACGTTGTTTACAAGAGATGGTAAGAATGAAGAAGATATTGAAAGGAATGTTAATGCAGGTAATAGTGTGAATGGAGCTCTGAAGGCGTTTATGAACAATCAAAACGTGTCCAAAAAGGCACGTTTGGCGGTTTGGCTGTACATAGAGGTGTGTTAGAGCCTACCCTTATGTATGGTAGTGAAAGTTGGGTATGGCAGAAGAGATTTGAAATTAGGATAAATGCTGTAGAAATGAGAGCACTGAGAAGTATGTGTGGTGTGTCTTTGACCGACAGAGTAAAGAATTGTGTGATACGAGAGTGGTGTGGGGTAAAAGAAGATGTAGTGACAAGCATTGAGAAAGGCATGTTAAGATGGTTTGGGCACATGGTGAGGATGGATGACGATAGATTGACAAAGAAGATATATAAGGCAAGTGTGAATCTGAATGGGACAGGATAAAGGGGAAGACCTAGGCGGACGTTCTCTGAACAGATTGGAGGCATCCTGAAAAAAGGACAAGTCAGAAGTACAGAAGAGCATGCATGAGAAACTTGATGGGAGTGAGTGAAGCAAGTGAGGTTTGTCAGGATCGTTGCAAATGGCGTTCCGTAGTCACTGCCTACCCCTCCGGGAAACAGGCGTGAGTCTATGTATATATTGTCAAGAAAGTATCTGAAGTCTATTCCCATGTTTTAAATGTTCCTGCTGCCACTGTCGTTACAGAGTATCAACTATGGCTTACAAAGTGGAAACGGGAGGTCACAGAAAATGCTGATACGAAACTTCCTTAGTATGTAGCTTCTACCATCGAAGTTTGTGATGATGATTTATACCCAAACATAAAGATATTTCTCAAAATTCTTTCAACTCTTCCCAGATACAGTGCAGTGCGACATCAGAGCGATCTTTTTCCACGCTTAGGCGTGTAAAAACGTGGTTGAGAGCTAACATGTTAGAAGAGCGACTAACAGGTTTAGCTCTTCTAAACATTCACCCAGAAATAGTACCAGACGTCTCGAATATTATCACCCGATTCGCAGATACAAAAAGACGACTTCCATTTGTTTTATAGGTAATTTATAAAATAATAATAATATAACAATATTTTACCACATTCACACAACACCATCTAGTCCCAAACTAAGCAGAGCTTGTACTATGGGTACTAGATAATGGATAAACATACTTATATCCTTTTTTTTGTAAATATATACATATTATACATAGAAATACCCAGACCAAGACAAACATTCATGTTCATGCACACAAATGTTTGACTTGAGCGAGAATCGAACCCGCGACCTTCGGCGTAACAGTCGCTTACACTCCCGCTGCGCCAACCGGTCGTCATGAAATAAAATTGTGTCTTGTGCAATAATGTTTAGTTTATTCCAGATACCTATTTTTTATTAGTGTAGTGAGTGACCCCCTCCAAAATTTCACGCTGCGACCGCGCCTGGAAGTACCCTACAGCGATTGCTCATTAGTTCTATAGTATATAGGTTCGAAACACCTACAGTACTTACCTGTAGCGTAACGTTACATCGCACCAATAAAGCATCGATGTAATAAAACTTCGCACAATTTAATTATCGACCTACCATGTTCGATATAATGAAAATCGAACGAACCCGTAAACGGTATGGTTCACACGCATCAATGTTAACACCGATGTTTTGAAGAAAGATACTTCGAAGTCAAAACCATCAAACATTGACATCGTTTAATCAGTTAGTTCATTAATTCTGTTCGTGCTCTGCTATATAGAATGTCACAAGACCCAACAGCAAGCCAAAGTCTACTCATTTAGGACATCATGTGCAAAGTCATCGGTAGGTACTAAGCAAAAATAATACAACCTGCGAACGATTTTTTTTTAAGTAGGTCCATTTTTTATGTCACAATTAAAAGATCGCGCGTGGAATGGTCGTAATACCTACTTTTCTACTCATTGATCATCGATTTTGTACCTAAATAGAAAAATTGTATGGTGACTTTGAGCCTCAATATCTCCAGAACCAGTAATTTCCCAGGTATGGCGCCGAAGTAAAAAAAACCTTTAATAATATGTGTTTTCAGTTTTTGTTAAGGGTCTTTTTACACTCTGTATAAATGTATTTGTGTTGTTATCGTGTAATGAATTAATAGCTAAAGATCGAGATATATAGCAAAACTTAACTAACAAGGAGTGTCAATGAAAAAGACTTCTTATTAAGAAAAAGACAAATGTAAGTTAGATTGAAAGAAGACTAAATAAAAAATTGGGCAAGTGCGAGTCAGACTCGCGCACGCAGAACTCGACAAATGAGGTGTTGTTAGAACCGTCTTGATTGTCCGCTGTACATAATTATTTTTAACACATGATTTTTTTGTTCACTAGAGGGCGCCACTTTAAATTTAAGCAATATTTTGGAAATGTGCATGTGACGCCCTTTCAAATGATATCAAACACGATGTGTTTATCTCATTTTTATTTTTCAACACAACACTTTTTTGGCGCTAGAGGCCAATTGAGTTTTGTGACACGTAGCCTATGTTCAGCAAACGATCAAGACAGTTCTAACAACACCTCATTAATTGTCGACTTCCGATAAGTAGCTTAGGAGCTATGAGGGAACAGATGAACATACATACATAGCCTGTCAAAATCATAACCCTCCTTTGGCTTTGCCGTAGTCGGGTAAAAATAGTGATTCTACATTTACATTTACTGCCTAAACTTTCTTAGATAATCAAGAATAAAATAAACATCGATATAGGTATCTATCGTTCTTTTCACAAGCTGTTTATTATCCATATTTATCATGAGAACATTGATGTTTTTATGAACGACGTTGCATCCCTAATTGCACATGCGAACTACTTTTTAACGTAATTTTAAGCTAATAAGTATTCACAATTTAGGTTGCCTAAAGGCCCATTCACACCATATCCGTGCAGTCACAGTTCCGGCACAGTACCGCCACCGTGATAATTATTCTTTCATACATTTCCTATGAACGCATCCACACCTGTCAGTGTACACAGTAGGTACTCTCAGTGACAGTGCCGGCGCCGCCGCGCCGCCGGCGATCACGGACGTAATCGGTGGCGACGATATTTTTCGTCGGATCACGGACGCCGATGTCCGTAAAACTAAATGGAGGACGAGCGACTGATAGAATCCGACATTCTAAAATATTCCAAATATTTATTATCGTCTTTAAACAATTGTTTGTCATGAACTCTTCTTCTGTTTCTCTAATTGCCATGCTTCATGCATCGATTTTCTTATTTTTCCTTGATGCTGCTCTTCTTCTTCGTCTAAAGCAATGGCTATCATTGCTAGTTCCGTATCGTTGAATAGAGCCATAGCAAAAATCATCACCAACAGAACTATCGTCGCACCGCAATTCACACATGTATCAGTGCGTCCGATCCGCGCACTGATACATGTGTGAATTGAAGCACTGCCGCATCACTGTAGCACTGATACTGACTTGTGCGGACGCGTTGCCGGAACTGAGACTTCACTGATATGTGTGAATCAGCCTTAATGGCCCTTATCTTTTCTCATCATTGTTTTTTCATGTTTTGTCACTCGCTTGCTAAGTAGGGAAATGGATAAATTATTTTCCAGCTCCAATATACTTTTAGCTTCGTTCTGGTTCCCGACTTCTTAAGAACCTAGTAACCTACCTAATACTTACACACACGTATTATTATCTAACTCTTAGATAATTATGTAGACCGTATGTACGGTACCTACCTATTTAGTTTCTCACTGGCCCGGTCATTGTATAGGTAGCTTTTGCATTTGATGTCATTATATTGGAAAATATATGGTGATAACTACTTGTACCGCTATATCAACGAGAGCCTAGCTGATTTCAGCATTAATGGCCCGTCTCGACCGGCAAAGTACTACCCTCTCACAGAAAATAGACGTAAAATAACAGTAAGATACCTATCTTTTCTTTCTTTCTTTCTTTTTCTTGTGTATGTGGCTAAATCTAAAGCTCGTAGAGCTCTGTTGTAAATACCACTCGAGGCCACCCATCGTAGCGGTGACCTGTGCAAATGTTGCTTAACTGTGCCGATCCATTACGAATTGGGAGTCAAGTCACGCTACGAGCCTATACTCTGCGTTTCGTTTGGTGAGGGGAGTGCCGGAGGCTCCATCCCCTATTCCTTCTCCGTCATGCAACTCCTCCTCCCTCCCTATTCATTTTCCCAAGGCAAATGGCGGAAAGACACTCGTGTGGTGTTGCTTGTGACGATGGGCGGCAGTAGATAATAGCTTACCATCAGGCGATCCGTCTGCTTGTTTGACGCTTAATACATAAAAGAAAAATGTAACGCATTAGCAAATGATTTATTTGTTCTGTTTCAGAGGGAACATTGAACCGGAAGAACTACATGTACCTAAAGATCATAAAGAAGTATTTACAAGCCAATATTTTAATTCCTCCAATGGGATCAAAGTTGTGACGCACGGCTGGCTTGGAAGCGGATATGACGAGTGGGTCCAAAACGTAAAAAATGAACTTTTGGTCAAAGACGACTTTAATGTAATAGTTATAGACTGGAATGAAATATCTGCCAATCCGATTTATCCGTGGGCCGCTTTCAGTACAAGATATGTTGGTAAGAAAACAGCCAAATTGCTAGATGCTATGGCAGCAGCGTATCAAATTGACGGTACAAATATACATTTATTAGGACACAGTTTAGGAGCACAAGTTATGGGATACACGGCTTTATTCTCAAAACAAAGAATAGGCAGGATCACAGGTGAGATATTTTGTTTGATCGCTTCGCTCTTATATTTTCATAGTCCGAATGGACACCATGTCGGTCATAATCGGGCAAAATTAAGGCAACTTTCAGGGTAGTTTGGAGAACATCATAACATAAAGGCACTTAATTTAGAAATCATTACTTTCTACAGGCTTAGACCCAGCTCGACCATTCTTTGAACTTCCCATGATGCCAGAAGATCATCGCCTTGATAAAACAGACGCTGAGTTTGTTGATATTATCCATTCCTGTGGTGGACTACTTGGCTACGAGAAAAGTCACGGTCACGCAGATTTTTATCCAAATAACGGCCGACCAAAGCAACCAGGCTGTGATGGAATACAACCAGCTATGGGTAAGTGTCATAAATTGATAATTCAATTAGAAAAAGGTACCAACAGTCCTAGTATTTTAATACATTATATAGTATCTAGATAATGTTATATCAACTAAGTTAGTTGGTAAGGTATTATGGGGACGAATTCGTTCAATGTTTGCCTTTTTTATGAAATAACAGCTTATACCTATCAACTAACAACAGAACACAGACCAGGTATTTGCAACAGAATGCCTCTTTGGGCTCCTACGCACTGTGGTTAGTCGGAATGCGGTCAGCCGTCCGGCAAGCGCAACCGCGTCCTGCGGTTAGCCGCTTATTTTATCAGTAGAGGCTCATAGTAAATGTTCACCATCAATGGCGGGCAACCGCAAACTAGCACCACAGTATAAAGACATACAGTAGTTTGACGCCTTTGATCTCGTAGAAAAAGCCGACAACGTCTAGACAAGGGTAAGTAGGCTAGGGCTGCCACATGTAAACAATACCAACTTATTCAAACACCGTCTATTTATTTTAGAAAAATATTACAATTGCTACGCTACATGAATAATATAGTGTAAATCACTTATCTATACATATAAATAAAATTGGAGTGTCTGTTTGTAATATTAAAATAACCGCTTTTTACTAAAAGCATATGGATGTATACACGGTACATACACCGAAATGTCATTTTTTACAATTTTTGTCTGTGTGTCTGTTTGTTCTCGCTATTCTCTGGAACGGCTGGACCTATTTTGACGGGACCCTCACTGGCCTGATGAACCAATGAGTAACTTAGGCTAAAAATTAACCGGGTACGCGAGGAAGTTCCTCAGGACGCGGGTGAAACCGTGGGAAACAGCTAGTTTATTATATTACAATAATTAACGATAAATAATTATTATAAAACACGTTGCATTTTTCGTGCGGTGATAGATTTGCATACAAAGTGTCAGTCAGCACCTATTTTATCCCGCAGGTGTCGTGGGAGGCGGTTAAGAATATAAAGCATTTTTCGTACAAACCAAGTTAAAATAAAGCGATTGACATAGCGGGGGTTTAATGGATGGGTATCCTTGGGATCAGCTTGCAGAGCCTATGTTATCGATATGAAGTATTTTGCAGATTTTTTCCGTGCAAACTACGTTAAGGTAAAGCAATAGACATCACGGTCATTTTATGGATGGGTGACCGGGCTATGAGATTACGGAGAACATGTGAGGGATTTATAAAAGGGGGCCAAAAATATGATTATTTTTGAGCTAAGATGCGCCGTTACCAAGATACATAATAATATGTGATAGGTACTTACCTAATGCGAAGGTACTAGGTACTTATTGAATGAAATTAAAATCACACCAGAATCGAATATTACCTTACAACGCATATTTTCTTTACGTCTGCCATGTTGTTTACGTACAATAATTACTACTTTATTCTGTGATTTGGCCAGACATGAGATAGTGTAAAAAGTTAGTAGATTAGTAGGAATGTGCACATTATTTTAAGTGGTTAAAGGTACATTTGAAAATAATATAAATAATTATAATTAATACAATTTTCTTTTTTGGTATAAGTAAATTGATGAAATCGCAGATTTTTTAAATCCTTATTTATTTAAATCTTTAAACAGCATAAAGAATTTCAATGTCTCACAGCATAAGTCGTATGCACCATCTTAATTAATATTCATAAGCAAATAAATAAGTAACGAACAAAAAACAAGCACGTGCCAGCCCCCAAAAATATGTACCTAGTTAGGAACTAAGGCGATATACGTAACTAGGTACCGCTCTTCCCGCGTCTCACCTCTTGGCCCCCGCACGATTGACCCGTCTAGACGCGTTCGTCGAACGACTGTATGGATTATTTGACTGTGCTAGCACTATCCTAGTGTGTATGGCAACCGTCCGGCTGGCCGTCCGTCGGGCCGGGCCACAGCGCTCAGAACAACCAGAGCGGTCGGTAGGAGCCCTAGGGGTTCGTACCTACGCACTATGCGGTTGTTCTGAGCGCTGCGGCATATTACAAAGGTACTCTTAGTCTAAGATCCCGCGACAAAATAGTGCACTCATCGAGTTTTTCCTAAAATCTAAATTTTTATGTAGGTATATTGATAATTAGGAGAATACTAATCTACAATAAAATTATTCACTAAGTATTGATTTTTGGGAAAACATTACGTTCACTTGTTTTTTAATAATAATAATCTATTTATTTGTTAGAATATTGTTGTTACAGTGGTGTTCAAATAATATATGTCCATAATATTCTGCCGTTTCTGGCGTACAAATCTTAAACTTAACAACATAGTCAGATAACTTAGCTTTAAAATTAAGAATTTCATTAAAATCGATTACAATAATTAGTTTGAAATAATTAGTAATAAATATATAAAATGTCAAATATTATTATAATGTCAAGTTACAGTTTAAATTTGGTGTCAAATTTTTCACATAAGAAGTCATTCGTCGAGTAATAGCATTTGTCCAGCAAGAAGCAAAATAATTTGTTTTTAAATGTAGTAAGGTTATATGTTTTAAAAGTATCGGGTAATTTGTTGTAAATGCGTATTGACATGCAATAAACATTCCTAGAAAAATGTTCTATTCTTTTCTGGGGTACATATAATTTACGCATTTTTCGACATTTTCTAATTACAGCTTCATAATGTGTCTCAAACAGGCTTATATTTTTGTGTACAAAGATACAGATTTCGAATATATTTATATAAAGCTGCGAGAGGTAATATTTTATTATTTTTAAAACTCTCTATCGGTTGGGTTTTATTTATTGCTCTAATACACTTTTTTTGCGCTCTGAAAATATTGATGATATCAACCGAGTTTCCCCATATTATAATACCATAGCGCAAAATTGATGAGACATATCCATGATATGCATATAAAGCGATTTCAATACCAGCTATGTGAGTTATTCTGCTTAAAACAAAAACAAATCTTTGTACTTTACTACACAATTCACTTATGTGTGCTTTCCAATTACAAAATGTATCTATCGTTATTCCTAAAAAAATTACGGTTTCAACTTCTTGGATTGCATCATTTGCATACTATATTTGTAATTGCGGACGTTTGCTATTATAAGTTTGGAATTGCAACATTTTCGTTTTACTGATATTGACGTGTAGGTTATTGTCATTTAATCTTACTTGATACTTGATTGCACGGGCTGTTTCCGCAACTCCACGTCTTGGCGCGTATTTTGCGTGATCAGTCATTTAATCACTTTATCATATTGTTTAGCGTATTGTTGATTTCATTTTCATAATTGGTAATACTGTTATCGGTAAATTTGATACTAATCGTTGTATCGTCAGCATATAAAATACATTTGTGCGGGGTAACCTTGGGTAAATCATTGATATACAGTGGGAACAAAAAGGGACCTAATATGCTCCCCTGAGGAACACCATAAGAGTTTTTACGGTAGGCAGATCTGTATAGATACCATTTTATCCGATATTGTACGCCTGGAGATTTCTACGCATTGTTGCCGTTCATTTAGATAGCTTTCTAGCCAATTTTTAACGGCAACCGTAATTTTTCAGAATCTTTATATCTATTACCGTGCTGTAGACAATAATTTATTTAAAAATCAAGTGATCGTAATGTTTTCCCAAAAATCAATAACGAATAATTTTATTAAAAATACTAGCGGCCACATTTTAATAGGCAACCCTGTAGATTAGTATTCTCCTAATCATAAATATACACTCGCGAGCAAAAAAAAATCGAGTCACTCTATACATTCGCACTAAAAGAGCTCTAGCACTAAAATTAAAACCTAAATTTCATTTTAGGTCTTAAATCTTAAAGTTGTTTTTTTAGAAAAGAATACTGCCGTTATTGTTTTTTTTTTAAGGTTAGTTCGCCGTGTGGGAGGGGTCGGTCTGGCACCAGCGCCAAGCCCCGACTCCCGACTGCGCGGTGACTGGCATCCAGCCACCACGCTTAGGCGCCGCGTGACGGAACTATCCCGAGATGGCGGAACAGCACCAGGGATCGTCCGGAATGGGGGATAACACCACCCCGGAGCTGCAGACCAGGCGTGCGGAAAAAGAGGGCAACCTGCGTGCTTTCGACGCCCTTCGTGCGAAGGGTGGTATCACGCGGGGCCTGCAGCGCTGGGTTGAAGCCTACTTTCGGGCGATGGACGTCATGCTGGGGGAGATGAAGAAGGAGGATCTCAGCCCCACCGATTTCAAGACCCTACAAGTGGTCCAGGCCGTGTTTCCGGACTTATTGTTCGGACCGGACACTGTCGCCACTACCACCACGCGACCACCAGCCTGACCACCATCGTTCTGTTAGAAAACGAAGCACTTCGGAGAGAGACGATCGTTTCATTGTCACCGCTTCGTTGAGAAATCGCTCCCTCACCGGGGTTCAAGTCCAACAAGAGCTCAGGGAAACACTTGGAATAGCTGTCGTCAGTTCGTGGACAGTGAGAAGACGACTTAAGGCAGCCACCCTAACTCCAAAAAGACCAGCAAAGGGACCGAAATTGACCTGAGCCCATCAAGCAGCTCGCCTTCGTTTCGCTAGAGAACACTTTGCTTGGAGTGAAGAGCAATGGAGCTCTGTTCTCTTCTCTGATGAAAGCAGAGTATGTCTGAATGCTAGCGATAGAAGGAGAATAGTCTACAGACTACCAGGAGAGCGATACTCACAATGCTGTATAGAAGAAAGTTTTGCCTTTGGAGGAGGTTCTTGCATGGGGTGGGCAAGCATTTCAATGGCAGCAAAAACCGAACTGGTTTTCATTGAAACTGGCCGCCATGTCGGAGGATTGACTGCGGAACAGTATATTAATGAAATCTTAGGAGACCACGTCATCCCATATGCTGGTTTTGTCGGGGAAAACTTCATCCTGATGCAAGATAATGCCAAGAAAAAGATAATGCCCGTCCACATAGTGCAGCTGTCGTTCGCCAGTACTTAAATGAAGTTAACGTGCCTGTTATGGACTGGCCATCTCGTAGTCCGGACTTGAATCTTATTGAAAACTTGTGGGATGAACTCAAGAGGAAAGTCTGGGCTAGATATCCTGCACCAACATCAATAGCTGAGCTTCCGGTAGCGTTATCTGAAGAGTATGGGATAACATACCGCAAGAGAGACTAGAGAGTGAAGCACCTCATTGAATCAATGAAGAACCGCTTAGAAGCCGTTATAAGGTCTAGGGGTGGTAACACTATGTACCTACTGAAAGAACTTTTTTGAAGAATGTCTTTTATTTTTGATTTTTCTTTTGTAATTTTAAGTTTTAACACACTAAAAGTTAATCAGCATATTTTCGTTACATAAACGAGCGCAAGTTAGGGCAATTTGTACTCATTTTAAAGCTAAGACTTAGGACTAAAGAATCTAAGACCTAAAATGAAATTTAGGTTTTATTTTAGTGCTAGAGCTCTTTTAGTGTTTGTCGCGGGATCTCGTAATATCTGTGGCTGCGGCCCGTCTCTTTAGAACATTAATATAATTATATTGCTGTATTGTTTTAAATTCTATTTTCCTTTACAGAAGCGTGCAGTCATTCGAGAGCCCATTACTTTTTTAAAGAATCGATCAATTCAGAACCTTTATTCTGGGCGTATAATTGTAACAGTTGGAATGAATTTGAAAAGGGCGAATGCAGCGGAAACTCTACACATATGGGTTATCAGGCTAGAATGGGTGATTTAGGAGATTATTATCTTTACACCAATAGCGAAGCGCCATTTGCTAGAGGAGATAATCCCAATCCGTAATAGCGATACAACCAAAGAGGGTGGTAATTTGTAGATGGCCCTTTGGCCCTTACAGGGGCAACAAAACGTTGTTAAAATTTCTTACTACATATTTTATCATAAGGCAGTGGTTCTTACATTTTTTAGGGATGGAACCCTTTTGGGTATCCAACTATTTGACGGAGCCCTGAAATAAAACAAAGCCGAGTCCTGCGTGCACTTTAAAACTATATATTTTACTGACTTATATCTTCGTGGAGCCCCTAGAGATGCTTCGTGGAGCACTAGGGCTCCGCGGAGCACACTTTGAGAATGGCTGTCGTAAGGAATCATTGGAATTAATCAGTTGCTGAAGGAGCCTCACAAAGCGCCTATTTCTGGCCTCAACAAACCTGAACATAAGAAACAGCCAAAAGTAACCCGACACAATTGAACGCTTTTGTTTTATAAAACTGTTTACTTAGGGACACGGGCAAATCTGATAGGTACCTAGTCGTTTTTTTTTTCGTATAATATATGAACATCATGTCGTGCCTAATACCTAATTCACTCGTTAATATGGTCTGTGACAACAATAAGAACAATAAGAATATTTTATTGCATAAAAATAATACCACTCAGCATAGGTCTAAACAGCAAATGCGTAAAATGAAAATTATTTTTTAAGTATTATCAGAATGTCAGAGGTTTTAAATCTAAAACTAAATGTTTTTATGATAATATATTATAAACTGACGGACTCATAAACTGCATCAAAGTTCAGGATTACCTACTTTGAAATGATTTGTTTTAATAAGTATGCAAACTTTTTAGATTAAATTATATAAATATGGAGAGACTGGCTCTTAATCTTAAAAAAAGCAAAATTTAAAAATAGAACTGCAGTAAAACAAATGAAGGAATATAGCCGGGAAAAGAAAATTTACTCGTAGTATCAGATTTGCGTGTTATTTAAAGCAAAGTTTTAAATTGATCCGCATTGATTTTTTATTCTTTTGTCAATTGAATTATTGTTACCACCAAAATTATTTTTTGGGTTAGTTTTTTAACTCATCGAGAGTTTTTGAACCATATTATAGATACTTCGTCCGAACAAGCGGCTCAAATTGTAGCACTGGTGCGGACGGGCTTGGATCAACGAACGATTGGTAGAAAATTAAAATTTAAACCAGTCTACGGTTTCTAGAATATACAGAAGCTTTGTGGAGACAGGTTCTTACAGAAGGAGACGTGGTACAGGCAGGACTCAAGCAACCACCGGTCGTGATGACCGATTTATTATTACAACTTCCCATCGAAATCGTTTCCTCACGTCAGTTAACATCAAAACAGAGCTTAATGAAGTGCGTGGAGTAAATGTGAGTGCACCAACAATAAGAAAAAGGTTAAAGGAAGCGGATATCACCCCTTTTAGACCAGCAAATGGTCCAAAGTTGTCTGTAGCTCACAGACAAGCTCGCTTAAGATTTGCGCGTGATCACCTAAATTGGACAGAAGAGCAATGGGCCTCCGTATTGTTCACGGGCGAGTGTAGGACATGTTTATATGGTGCAGATGGTCGCAGAAGAGTCTATATAATCGACGTGGGGAGCAATATGCTCAAAAGTTGCACTGAGGAGCGTGTTCCTTTTGGAGACGGTTCATGTATGGTCTGGGGTGGCATATCGATGAACGGGCGAACAGAACTAGTGTTCATAGACATGGTCCGTCAAAACGGTAATAGAGGTCAAACCCCCTCTATTATAGAGGGGGTTTGACTGCACATCGCTACATAACAGAGGTCTTAGAAGATCACGTGGTGCCTTACATGGGATTCATTGGTGAAAATTTTACTTTAATGTAGGATAATGCCCGGCCGCACGCTGCTGCACAAGTTCGACAATATTGCGAAGAGGTTGGGATACGTACAATGAACTGGCCAGCACGCAGCCCGGATCTTAATCCCATTGAGCATGTTTGGGACAGTTTAAAAAGAGCTGTATATGCAAGAGATCCTGTGCCCACGACAGTGGCAGCACTAAGAACAGCACTTTCAGAAGAATGGGACAATATTCCGCAAGATCTTTTGATAACCCTTATAAAATCTATGCAGAACCGATTAGAATCCGTAATAAGAGCACGTGGAGGTAATATATAAATAAACCCTTGCATAACTTGCATAAAGTTTGTGTCTATTGTTAAAACCAATTTTCCTTAAATTTCTGTTTTTTCTTCAAAAAAGTCTTAATGATGACCCTACGCTGTTGTAAAGTTCACGAACCAATCTAGAGGTTTCATTTTAAATCTGTAGGTACAGAAAGTTTGCATACTTGGTTAATATATTTATTTCAAAGTCGTCTATTACTTTGAAATCGTTTATGAGTCCGTCAGTGTATATCCTCGTTTTCAAGTGACATCATCACTTTGACTGAGACCTTTCTTCATAGTTCCGTAAATTATGCGGCATTATTTCCGTCAAACTATGTCGTATTACGCAAAGACCGTGCAGGTGATAGGTACTAGTTGGGGTGGAGTTCTGTTGCCTGTGAGAGATTGTTATACTTAATGTCAAAAGAATAACAGATATCGATGGTCTTACTGACGACAAAGAATTGTTATTTGCTGTGGTTAGGTTGAAAAACATAAAATTCTTATTGTGTGTTACCTCCTTATTTGCCACCTAGCTATAGCGCCAAACAATATCTGGATAGTTTAAAGTGTATATAGAGAATGTCATTAATACATACTCTAAATTGCGATTTATTATTGTTGGTGAATTTAATTTGAACTCTTGTAACGAATCGACTAGGACTTACTTTGATTTATTTTTTGGATTACTGTAAACTTAAGCAATGTACCTAATAGTGTACGTAACATACATACATAGACTCACACCTGTTTGCCCGAAGGGGTAGGCAGAGGCATATTAAACGCCCACTTTTCGCCAGTGTTTTGATCCCACGTAATAGGTGGCGAGCCTATTGCCGCTTATCGGGATGTTATGTTTGCCAGAGCCTAGTCCGTTGATCGGCAGGTGCACCACTTACAGGTGAGGTTGGCTTGGGACCCTAAGTTCTTGGTGGGAACTCTATGCACCCTTGGTGGGAACTCTATGCACCCTATGTACGTAACAAGTAGGCAGTATTTTGGATCTAATTCTAACTAATCTTGACACTTCTGATATAAATGTGCCATCGGATGTTGAGCCTCTAGTGCCGATGGACCCCTATCATCCGCAGTCGCATAACTGCGTCATTAACACCTCAACTGATCCCAACGAAACTTCAAACTATTCCACCGAGTGGAATTTTCGTAAAGCGGATTTTCATGCCTTGTATGAAAAGGTTGGTGAAATAAATTGGTCAGACTTATTGAATGTACCTACAGGATTTTAACTTAGCTGTAGATATTCTATATAACAAGTTGAGCCATACTATAAATAATCACGTACCTTTAAAAAAGATACAACATAATAATAAATATAAATATCCTACATGGTTTAACGCTGAAATAATACACTACATTAAATTGAAATATTACAATTTAAAAATGTTTAGAAAACAAGGATTGTTATTTAACAAAGAGTTGTTTAGATACTACAGAACCAAAGTTAAAGAGCTCATTCGTTACGCACACAATAAGTAGGCAGGGATGTAGCTAGAGTCGAATTTAAGGTAGGGCAGCATTGGTTACAGGTAGGGCGTAAGTAAAAAAAATATTGAAATTTATCTGCTCCGAAGCACATTCTTCAAAATTTTGGTATTTTTAAGGTAGGGCATTGTGATTTCAAGGCATTGCCCCATAATGCCCCCCCTAGCAACGGCCATGTAAGTAGGTACATAAAAATCATAGAAAGTAACATCAGTCGTGACCCGTCAGCATGTTGGCAATACGTAAAGGATAAACGTAGTACTAGGCAGCAGAATAAAGTTTATTTGAACCTGAATAATTTAGTGGAGGGGCAAGAAGCTATCGATGCGTTTGCAGGTTACTTCAGTTCAGTTTTCCATAAGAATAACCCTGTTTTAAATCTAATGATAACTGAGGGCCTAATTAGCAATCAACCTCAGATAAACATTACGCATATCACCGAATACGAATTGAAAAAAGCAGTATCACGCCTAAAGTTAACAGCAGCGTATGGCCCTGACAATATACCACCAAACTTAGTTAAGGATTGCCTATCTATTCTAGAAAAGCCACTTCTTTACCTCTATAGTCTATCCCTTCGGCAAGGAATTTATGCCAGTAAATGTAAGGTCTCTATAGTAAAGACAGTACCCAAAATCAGTTCATCTAATGACGTAACCAAATTTCGACCCATAGCAGTCGTATCAGTATTTACAAAGGTAATAAGGTATATGAATCTTTTCTCAATAACTGCTTAATTCGAGAAATTATAATTTAACTAAGGGAGGCCAGATACATGCAGCCTACATCGACTTTAGCAAGGCGTTTGATCTTGTTGACAATGATATCCTCCTTAACAAGTTTCAAGCTCTTGGTTTCTCCCCTCTCCTTTTAAAATTGATAGCTGATTATCTCAGAGTCCGAAAGCAGTACGTCAAGGTTGGAGGCTACAAGTCTCAGGAATATTACACCCGTTCCGGCGTTAGCCAAGGTAGTACCCTCGGGCCTACTCAATTTCTCATCATGATCAATGATCTACCTAGTGTTCTTCATAAGGCAGAGTGTTTAATGTTCGCTGACGACCTAAAGTTATTTCTTTCTATATCTCAATCCGAGGATTGTGTACTGTTGCAACGTGACATAGATGCTGTGTTTGAGTGGAGTGAAAGAAATAAACTGTCCTTCAATATCTCTAAGTTTAAAACCATAACCTTTACTAGGGCTCATTACTGATGTAACCTATAAACTTGGAGAAACCCCACTTGAACGGGTGACCACAATAAAAGATCATGGACTAATATTTGATAGCGAAATTAATTTTCATGAACACATCATGATACACGTATGCAGGAGTGCCAACAAATCATTAGGATTTATAATACGAACCTCAAATGAATTTGGTAATGTCGCAATCATTAAAATGTTGTATAACGCATACGTCCGAAATAAACTTGAATATATAAATGCTGTCATATGGAATCCGCGCGAATACTAAATAGAAATCTATACTCTTATGGTAGAAAAAGTCCAGCGCCAAACGGGTTGGTATAGGGTTTGTATCAAGTTTTCCTTCTCTTACAGTGCTGTTCTCTGTATAATATGCTCCCTCTGTCGGCTCTTACGACACCCATGGGATGGTATGGTGTGGTGACATTCCGTATTCTTAATCCGTCACCACACGGAACTTATGGATACTATCCATTTTTGTATCCTTCCATGTTCGTATCAGGTATGATTGGTATTGATACCTTGCAGCTAAGACGCGACTACATGCATATTATTATCTTGCACTATTGTCTTTTTTTTTTTTTTTGGGATTTTATGACCTGGTAACTGGACCTTTAGGTCAGATCTTATTTTATTTTAACGGACACTGCACATTCACTTAATTTTTAAATTGTTTTAATGTATTTATATATCGGTTTGTAAGTATTTTTGTCTTTCAATAACTCTTCGAGTGGCGGCGGGCGGGAGAAAGAATCGCACTTAATGTTCACATCACTGAGTTCACTAGCCAACACTAATCTGTCAAGCAGGAAGTTTTGACAGTCAAAAATAATATGATCAACGGTTGCAACGGCTCCCTGAGCTCCCTCCTGGGATTCACAATGTGGGCATGTATTGCTTGTAATAATGCCAAGTCTAGCAAGGTGTGACGGAGCAGTATTATGGCCAAAGCGCAATCTATTTATCGTAGTGATAAAGTCTCGGCTGGCTTCCTTCAATCTATTGTACCAGGGTCTAACAGGTAATTCTTCTTGTATACGGCCGTAAAATTTTCCTTTAGTGTCTTGGTCTTTCTTCCACAATTCTAACCATAAGTTACAAACATTTTCATTAATACATTGCAAGAAGTCAGTCATAGGAATGTCCATTGCATTTCTAACATCAATAGCATTACTACCTTCATATGCGGTTTTATCAACTATTTCATTGCCATAGATACCTCAGTGTGAAGGTACCCACAGAAAAGCAATGCTTTTGTGCTTGAGGTAATATTGATAAATTATTTCTTTGATGAAATATAGAATATAATTTGTCTTAAAAGAAACTGTAAGGTTAGTTAAGGCTTTAATCAAACTTAGTGAATCAGAAACAATCAAAAAGTATTTGCTATTGTTAATTTGGCGAATATGTTTTAATGCCTGATAAACCGCATATGCCTCTGCAGTGAATATGGTGCATGTATTGTGTAGAACAAAGCTTTGAGAGAATTGAATTTGTGGATCATATATAGCAGCACGCACATGATCACTTCCTTTACTGCCATCAGTGTAAATAACATAATAATTCTTATTATCTGCCATAAACTGTAACATATCTTAATTGTTATTGATGGGATTTTGCAATTCTTTGACGGGATGTGTGATACACTGATAAGAGAAGGAGTAACATGGCCATGGGCATTGTTTTCTAATACCAGTAAAACTGTTTTCTGTTTCCAGCAATATTTTGGACAATGTTGGGGATTTACCATTTAAGAGAATCTCGCCTGTTGTTAGAGGTCCAGGATTTCTACATACAGAAGGTACTATTTTGTTTATTATTTTCTTGTTATCTGCAGCAATTAATTTAAGACAGAATCTCTCTGTAAGTAGAATGCGTCTCAAAATTAGGGGCATTATTTTAGTCTCCACTTCCATGGCCCTTATGGGAGTAGAGCACATTGCACCAGAAATTGTTCTCAAAGCCCTGTTCTGCAATAAATCTAGTTTATTTACATGAGTACTATTTATATACACTAATGAGCTATAATCAAAATGGCTTCTAACTATACTTTTATACAAAGTTGACAATATTTTCGGGTCAGCTCCCCATGTAACGCCTGCAAGACATTTTATTATATTTAATCCTTTAAGAGCATTTTTTGATATGGTTTTAATATGTTCCTCAAAGGTTAATTTCTTATCTAATACTATGCCTAAAAATTTCTTAACATTCACTGGATTTATAAATTCTCCGTTATATATTACTTTTGAATATGGGTTCTCATTTCCAAATATCATGGCACTACTTTTAGAGGGATTAATTTTTAAATGTAACACATCATTGTAATAGTGAAATATTTGGGACAATGCTCTGTTAATATTGTCTATTGCAATTTCTACATTATAATTACTACTGTACAAAACAATATCATCAGCAAATTGCAAAATATCTACATTACTATTTACAAATTTACAGATTTCACTTGTATATATATTGTACAACAAAGGAGATAGTGTAGCACCCTGCATTGTACCTTTAGATGCACATTTTGGACCATGCAATGTATTATTATGCCTTACATAAAGTGTTCTACTATCCAGAAAATTATATATCCATTTACATAGTTGACCAGGCACACCTAACCTAGACATAACTTGTACAAGTATAGCCGGATCTAGACTGTCAAAAGCACCCTGAACATCTAAAAATACACAAACAGTGTGTAACTTATTATCTTTTGCATGTTTCAGGTCTGAAATTAAGGAAGTGAAACTGTCTGCACAACTTCGCCCTCGACGAAATCCATATTGTACATGCGGAATGATGCCGTTAGATTCCATATACCAATCCAAACGATTTTTAATCATGTTTTCAAATAGTTTACCTAGACATGAAGACAGTGATATTGGTCTATAAGAGCTGGCAAGCTCGAGAGGTTTATCTGGTTTGAGTATCGGAATGACACATTGTGTTTTCCATGATTGTGGAATACATTTACAATGCCAAAGTAAATTAAGAATATTAAGAAATATTTTTTGTGCTGATTCATCTACATTTTTAATAGTACAATAGGGGAAATCATCTAAACCAGGTGTAGTGTCTTTCCGAGATAACAAACTCATTTTAAATTCAGACCATGTAAAAGCATCTAGCAAAAATTTTGAATTTGGATTATCATTATTTAATTCGAAAATATTGCCTAAACTATTAATATTATTTAGATTGCTATTGTCAGATAATTTATCTAGAAATTGAGAAATAAACTCATCTTTATATGATTTATTACCAGCTCTTATACCTTTGAACATTTTTAGAAGATTCCAAATCTTACTTATAGGAGTAGTTCTATTAAAAGTGTTACATAAGCTATTCCAACATATTCTCTTTTGTTCTGATATGGTTCTTTTTTTAAGTGCATCCTTTCTTTTATAATCTAAATAGTTCTCCATAGTAGGATCACTTCTATATAGTTTCAATGCATTGTAAGAGGCAATAACACTTTTTTCACAAATGTCATTCCACCAAGGAGCTGGAGGTCTACTTTTGAAATTGTTTGGTTTATTAAGTTTAGGAATTGTCATAACTTTTAAATTATCCAATCGAGAACAAAAATCATTATAGGTTGAAATAGGATCATATAATTTTAGAACTAAATCATTAAATTTTGTTTTAGAAATAGTTTTAAACTTTTTCCAATCTGCTTTGTTATATATAAACCTATCAACAGGAGGATTAATATAATATTTATCTATATGCAGTGAAATCTCTGTTATTGTTGGGTAGTGATAGCTGCCCATGGCATCATCATGTACAGACCACTCGCATATTGATGCGAGGTTAGCACTAATAAAGCTTACATCAATTGCAGACGGATTTCGTCTCGGGTTGTTAACAGTTGTAAAACTACCATCATTTAATATACATAAATCCAAGTCATCAATGATATTAAATAAATCCTGACCTCTGCTCTTAGTGGATAGACAACCAAAAGCGATGTGGTGTGCATTAAAGTCACCACTGACAAATATAGGCTTTGGAAGATCATTGATAATATTACGTAATCTATTGATCCGTATATGTCTACTAAAAGGAGGACAGTATACACAAAGAATAGTCAAGCTACCATGCACCGTAGATAAGGACAGAGCTACAGTTTGAATTTCTTCATAAAATCTAGTGTTTAAAACTTTGTACTTTAAATATGGCTTAATTAGTATTGCTACACCATTATGAGTATTTTTAGAATTTTTATTATAAATATTATATCCAGGTATTCTAAAACTATTGTCTTTAAACCATGTTTCGTTAAGTAAGCAAATGTCAATATGTTGTTTTTGTAAGAATTCAATCAGTAAGGGTTTTTTATTTTTAGCACTTTGAATGTTATACTGAGCAATACGTAGCTTAGACAGTGTATGACTTGGATCCATTACTTGAGGTTTTTAATAAGTGTTTCCCTAATGGTATTTACAGTGGTAGGCGTATTATCGCCCTTATTACCCAGTTCCACCAACGTCTGTACCAGGGCCTTAAGTACATCGTTGTTGGCAACTATTTGGGCTTTGATGTCTACTTTAGGAGAGACATCTCTAGAGTTATTTACACTATGTACAGTATTATTTACAGATGTATTTACAGACTTATTTACAGATGTATGTACAGACTTATTTACTTACAGATTTATTTACAGTGTTAATTGGTTTCATTTTTGGAGGTGGCAAGGGTGGAAATTCAATGTTATTACTTGAGTGTTGTTTTGTAATTGTAGCACTTGCATATGTTATCTTATTTTTCATTTCTACAATTTTATTTAACTTAATTGGACATAATCTCGAAATTGCAAGATGAGGCCCGCTGCAATTGCAACAGCAGATCTCTGTTGGTCTATCACATTCTTTATATAAATGCTCACCTCCACAAATGGAACATCTTTGTTTGCCATTACATATCCTAGCGGAGTGGTTAAATTTAAAGCAACGGAAACATTGCTGTAATGGGGGTATATATTCAAAAACTCGGTATGAAAACAAATCATATTGTACATTGTCTGGAAGAATATTCGATAGAAAAGTAATGCTAACTGTTTGTAGTGGTATTCGCTCTTGTCCTACCTTCTTTGTGAATCTTCTTATAGCTATTATTTCATAAATTGATGATAGTTTTGTGTATAGTTCTTTGTTCGAAATGTTTGCTGGTACAAATCTAATTATGCCTGTTTTTTCTATTTGCGCAGCCGGAATAAATGCTTTCAAGCCATTTTTGTTGAGAAAAGCGCTGTTATTAATAAAGTTATTGGCCGTATTATATTGTTTAAATATTATTGCAATTTTATTGGCGTTAATTCTTTGAATAGCCGTCACCCCTTTTATCTCGCTAGAAAATATATGATTCAGATAGATAGGGCTCTTATTGCCTATTCTATCTTTACTATTGGAAGCTTCTACAAACACTAAAGTCCACACAAGTGGCATTTTCAGGATAAATTCTTTTGTATTCTGGTTTTAGATACGGTGAATAGTCAAAATGCTCACCGCCGCCGCCATTACCATAGTCCTTTTCACTTCCTCCGTCTCCAGCCTCAGGCCGAGGACGTTTATGTGAGGTGGGCGGGTTATCCCCGCCCCCCTCATTTCCCACCATTTCCACGGGTTTGCACACCTATCACTATGGTTTTTTATTAACTTCTAAGTAAAAACCACCGAATATTTAATCAGAAATTAAAATTGAAAAAACTATTGTCTGTTACTAAGGAATAGAGGTGACAATCCCTCCGTACGGGAGTACTTACACTTATACGTGTCTGACCGATACATGCGAGCTGCCGGTAGGAGACAACATCAACTGCTTGCTTGTCCACCGTCATGGCCTCTTAAACTTAACTACGTACCTAATAGTCCTACTGCTAGAGCAATCCAATTAATTAATAAGTTTTTACAAGCCGATCCCAATGCTGACATATTTTATAACAATATAGGTATAATTAAGTACTTCCATTTTCGGGTGCATATGGTTCCCACCAAGAACTTAGGGTCCCAAGCCAACCTGACCTGCAAGTGGTGCACCTGCCGATCAGCGGACGAGGCTCTGGCAATCAAAATATCCCGAAAAGCGGCAATAGGCTCGCCACCTATTACGTGGGATCAAAACACTGGCGAAAAGTGGGCGTTTAATATGCCGCTGCCTACCCCTTCGTGGAGACAGGCGTGAGTCTATGTATGTATGTAAGTACTTCCATTTTCCTTTTTTTAAACTCGATATTAAAATAAAATTTGTATTGTTAGGTATGCATGTACGGTTTCTAATTTAATAAGTTTTTTTTTGTCTATAATATTATTGTTCTCATCGATATATATTACTAAAGTCAGTTTGCCATTACAAAGCTTGGGTGCATTAAGATTCCGTATTAACAGGGCTGGAACACCAACGTTCAGTCTCAAGTTGCGTGAAGGAACTCCTGATATTTGTAAGGAGTTCAGAAACTCTATAAGGTAGGTACGAAGTAATGATTGTTCTTGATTTGTATAGCTTCACCTAACATATAAGCGATTTGGTCTATAGGTAACTGTAAGCTTATATTGTTTTTATATAAATAAATAAATAAAATAAAGGGTGTTTGAGTCTGTTGGTGGCCAGGACGCGACAGGACCGCGGGGCTGTGCTGCATTCCGTGACCGATCTGTCTTTGGTTCTGTTAGGTCTGTGAAGGCGTCAACATGGAGTCGACAGGGACAAGTTTGATAAATATGCCGCAGCAGAAATACAAAGGAGTGTGTTGGACTAGAGTACTCTCCTATCCTCAGTACCGACTTTACCATAAGGGCACACGGGGTCCGTGCCCAGGGCCCTCGTTCTCAGGAGTGCCCCCGAAGGACGTACAAAATTCTACAAAATTTATTTTCTCAAAATATTTTTGTCAGAGAGGGTAAAATACAAAAAAAATTTGAGAAACCTCATAATAGTATAGATATAGGTACCTAATTTTTATTTTTAAATAGCAATCGTCTCTGCGTTTTCTTGAGTGGATACTGTAGAAAACACAGAGACGATTACTGCTAGAACCAATGTCTATAAGCTACTCCAATGAGTAATGACTCTAATCAAATCCCAAGCCTCTGTAGAGAGTCATGTGGATCCAGCTGACGTCCACATGTGCCTAAAGCTACGCTTTATAAAGCGTTAATGTCTTGGACTTGGCGTGAAATACAATGAATAACGTTCTGTTCACCACATTCGGAGGCTTGGCCTATATTTCTCCACTTTCCTTTGCATTTTTTAAAAGACAACTCGACTTGGGATCCAGCCTACAACACTCGGCGCGGTGTCAAGCGCTTTTCTTGTCATTTATTTAGAGGAATATGCTAGTGGCTGGTGTACCGCGCATCAACCGGACTGTCATCCACATAGCAATGCATGTTTGCAATCAACAAACATTGTTCTGCAAGAAGAACAGCGTTAAGGAGAGCACTGAATAAGCTTTGTTCGATGCCAGTACAATACATTTCATTTTGGAGCAGCTGCCGTCTCCTACTCCTAAATAATGATACTCTACAACCCTTCTGCACCTGGCAATAATCAGTCGAGTTCCTTGAGGACTCGTGACCTATGCCTTGGCCACGTCGCGTCGGGGCTAACAGCGAGTTTCTTTCAGTCTTCGAGGTATCTGCCCACCGGTGCGTGAGATACATTAGAAGACTAGCAGCTGAACGGCCACGATGGAAGTTGAGCCACCCATGTATTTAAGGAGTCTTGTATTTATTATTCGCATTATTATGGATAACAGAGAAGTTACTGCTATGGGCCTGTAAGTCAACGAGTCGGACTGGTCACCATTTTTAGAGATCGCGTGAACGAGGGCTAATATCCTTGAGGTTGGAACCTTTTGGGCTGCGGACGAAATATGGTACAGCCACGTTCGTTAAAATGGTTCTTTTGTTGGTCTATCATCTAGCCCACTTGTGTATGTCCTAGCGTTTTAGCTTCCGCCTGGCCACGTATTGCGTAATAATTTCAGGCAGGGAGCTCCCACATCTGATTATGGGGAGTGGAGTGACTCCATTATCTACAGTCGAGTTTGAGGCAAATAGTTGGACCCAGACTACCCTTGTCTTTTGCACTATGGGCCAAATTGTCATTGGATTTACGCAGCGGCGGAAGATAGATCTGGTATAAATACTAGACATTTCCTTGGGCAGCTTTGCCAGTGAGATATCTTTCCAAGTAGTTCCAAGTCGCTCACCAATTACAGCAATGTGTCCTGGCTTGACTGCAATAGACTTCTTGCTGAATCTGGAGGCGTCTCTGAACTTCCACTTATCTTCTTCAATCTTGGGATCTCGATCAATACCGTATTTACTACACGCGCACACGGTACACGTGCCCTAAGCCCTGCGCACGTGTGCCATGTGCAAATCAAATATTTAGATCATCGTCATCGTTCTAGCGTTATCCCGGTTGCATCTAAGACTTACAGCCTTGGAGCCCGAGGTCCGCTTACTGGACTAACCAGATATGGTAGAATATCAACTTTTCCGCAATCCAAAGGGATAGCTGCCTGCGTGGTCCAGTGGATAGCGTAGGTATGCATCTGCTGATCGGGACGACATAAAAATTTACAAGGCAAATTTGGGTGTAATTTACACCTCTGCCTACCTCTTCGGGGATACAGGCGTGAGTTATAAAAAAAAATCAAAGCGATAGCGATATTCCATGGTTTAGACCTGTATAGGTTTATTTGAGGGTACTGACTCCCTATAACGACTATCAGACCTTCATAACAGCCGGGACTGATGGTTTATTGTGCTCTCCGAGGCACGGAACAGGCGATATAGGTACCTATTGTCAATTTAAATGCGCACATAACTTCGAAAAGTCAGTGGTCCGATGATGCGCGTCGTGGATTCGAACCACTAGGCCTCCACCAGACTATCGCTGCCTCATGAAATTAAATACTTCCGCCTCCTTGCTTCGTATTTCTCAGTGCTGAGGGTCGTGACCTCCCTTCTTCATCACTTTCTCAACGATTTTCCTCCATTTAATTCTGTCTCTGGCGGTGTGAAGGGCGTAATGAACTGTGGAGTCAAGAGTGGTGCGGATCTGGTCGGACCAACGTATGGGGCTGCGTCCACGAGGTCTTTTCCCCTCTACTTTGCCGGTCACAATGAGCTTCTGAAGATTATCACCGTCTTTTCTTGCAATATGACCGAAGTATTTTAGAGTTTTGCGCAGACACTCTGACGACAACCGCGAGGAGATGTTGAGTTCTCGCAATATGGAGACGTTGGTCCGAAATGCGGTCCAGGGGATACGGAGCATCTTTCTCCAGCACCACATCTCAAAGGTGTGTCAATGTGTCATCAACAAATGGGGGTGTCGTTTTGGGGGTCTCGTCAACAATGAACGATTTACAGATTAGCCGCTATTTTAGATCATCGTTTCAAAATAGCTCAGAATAGCGTTATTTAGAGAGAATAATAATTATGTTCCATTTAGATAAAGGTGATAAATAAAAGATACAACATCAGTGAATAAGCATATTAATTTATTCATATTCATTTCAGTGACGATGTCCTTTATACTTTAAGTTTTAAGTAATAGTTACAACTACTTACAAATAAGAACTAACTAAAATTACATAAGTAATATATTACGAAAATTTTGTTTCATTATATCACAAAATATGCCTAGCGGTCCGTTTGTTACACTTATCCTGAAGATGCTTGCTTCTTGATGTTCTGTAACAATATAAATTGTATGAAGAAATCTATGTTCATTTAGACATTAAACTTTTTTTACTATGAAAGAAATCAGAAAACAACATGTTTATACTTCATTATGCCTCAGTCGGGAAAAGAAGACAAAATAAAATGAATCATCATGTGTACACCATAAATAACGCTGAATCGAATAACATTTGCTTTATTTATTTTATTTCATTTTATTTATTTGGAAACAAACAGTGTCTAAAACTAAATACAAAATCTTTAAGAGCAACTAATAAACAGTTAAAAAATAAAATAATTATAAAAAATATGAAGTCTCTTGTCCGTTCTGCATGTCTGTATGAACGCGGTAAACTCAAATACTACAGAACTAAGAAAACCATAAAATAATTTAACAGTTTTCACCCATACGTGATCCTTGAGAAATCTTTAAGTGTATATAATTAGCAAAAAAAATGTTTACGTGCCTATGCCTTTCGAGTTTTTATTTAAATGATTAATTTAAAAGTTCTCATTACCTGCATTCCATAAATGATTTTGATAAATAAGTCTTGGGACGTTAAAACGTAGGAGACGCCAACGGTTCTTTGCACTGCAAAAATAAAAAAGCAATTACCACTTATGACCAAATGTTACAAATCGTTTTAAAGAATTACACACAGACAAAGATAGAAAAATTATTGTGGTGGCAGTTTAATCAAGACCTCAGACTATCATAATAAAGGTTGTCGGAAACTTGAAAATGCACACAACCATAATAACTTTTCTTTCGTATTTTTATCAGATTTAAAAATGTTTATGCTTCATTATGCATCAGTCGGGAAAAGAAGACAAAAATAATGAATCATCATATAAAATTGTAGTTGTATTTCTCTATATAACATATTATGTATGCACCTTTTCACGTTTGCTATATATTTATTTATTTTAACAATATTTCGCCAAATATTGTTGTTAATGAAAGATCATTTTTAAATTAAAAGTAGGTACATGCATAATATACGCACTTATACAAATCAGTTTAATACAAATACACACCTCTTACAACTCAGCTAACTGCTTGTAAATAGTACTAGAGGCTTCTTCTTGGCAACCTGTAACAAAAATATTTATTTAAAATATACAGCCTTCTCAAACACAATGCATAAATACTTTCTGCTCAAAATGTCTGCTCTGGTAGGTTTAGATTCAAAAACGCATGCAAGAATGTTATAATATTATGCTTTTAATAAAATAACTACATATGTTCGTTAGTTACCTGGTAACATCCTGGCGTCTGGCCTAGCTGAAAACTGAAACCTGTGAACATAATAACATAAATATTAGTAAATTGTAACTTGTCCCTCCCAACTAAAGGAGAAAAGTAATTATCAACTAAGCCTATTTGTTTAACGTATGTTTGAAGAAAATCCTAGCTGAATAATTTAATCGTTTCAGTACGGAGGAGAAATTCACAAATAGTAAAATTAAGACCCTAATCACAACCAAGCCTTGGAACAACCATTTCTTTTATCATACAAACAGTTGTCCAGTGCGGCGATCGAAGCCGCAAAACTCAACACGACGAGGCGGTACGCCAACTTAGTCATTGCGAAAATAGTATAATATAATTATCACGAATGTATGGTAGGTACCTATAGCAAAGTAGAAAGGGCAAAAACTGTTACAACTCCATAGGTTAGAAACTATATTTTAAAAATTATCATCAATCCCAATCGTCGTAAGAATTTTCTCATCAATTATATGCTTGTAAACCGTCAATTCATAAACTACATTCAGAAGTTAAATAGAGCCTGTAAAACAGAAAGTAATAGAAAGAAACACAGTTTATGAAACGCAAACAAATCAATTCTTTTTTTTTTTTTCTAGTTGACTAAGATTTTTTAGTACCTACAGTTCTGTTAAGATATGATATTACGGTTTTTTTATAATTTACTTTAAATAGTATATTTGATATTGAATCATTTGTATAATTATTCCAGGTAAAAAATAAAATTCAGCAGATATTAAAATAAAGATAATTGTATAGTAGCAGTAATTTAAAATCAGTGACAGTTAAGTACAGAAACTTAACCACTTTTGATAAGTTTCTTGCTTATAAGTCAAATGTGCTGTAAATAGGTAAATCCATTACACATGGAGCATCCATTTTTGCAATTAAGTTTATGTAGGTTTGCTTATCTTTAACGTCCTCAGACACCATAATAACTTAACAGTATTACTTTAAATTAATTCTAAGGTATTGTACGGTTAAATGCACGATTAATTTAATTAGGTTTATGCCAAATACCCAGGCGCAACTCGAGTGTTGTGTATAAGACAGATCATTCAACGTGATGTAGTTTCCAATATTATACGGTAGGCATAATGAAATGATTCAATAGTTATATGATAATTATGGTTAAAACATTATCTCCATCATATAAAAGTTAATCACAAACTAAACAACAACGGTAAAACATAAGTACTACCATTGTTGCTTGGTTTGTAGTCCGTCATGTCTTATCAAATACCTGTGTTTGCCAGGATTTAACAGACGACGACGCATAACGAAGACGTGTTGCTTGACTTACCAGGACTCACACTATGCCGCAGAATTTCAAATACAGATATAGACGATTCTTCTTGGAGCAAATGTAGTAGTTCTTATTGTGGTCTTCGTGTATTTCTCCAGTCCTTTTCAATTTAACAATTACAACTGGCAATTTTAAACTGGGAAAAAATGATTAAGTTGGACTCGCCTAAAATATCGCCAAAGTATACAAAATGGATTTCCTTTTTCGAAGTGAAGCGAATGTAGATTATACAGCATAAAGAAATACAATGTCTTGTCAAAATATTTTCACAACGCGAAGAATTGGAATTGGGATCTGTAAAAACCACCATGAAGATTTTGACATATAGCCATTGGAACAGAAAGGCAAATGCCTAAAATATAGTGGCTAGAACACAGAATATCTTCAAACACGTATCTCGGCAAATCAAGCTGCAATTTTACATAGAATAACATTTTCGTATGTAATATATTTTCTTTAGATGTTAGCGAATGCTTGAAGATCTCTAAGATAATACTGGTATTACTAGTAAGAGCATCTGAATGTATTTGAATAAAATTCGTCGAAAAAGGCAAAAACTAAAGATATTTTTAAGACGAACATATTGGCAGGGTAGAAATAAAGACAAAAGAATGCAATACCAGCACAACAGAAGAATAATATACAGAATTACAGATCACCAATAGATTGAAACGTTTTAGTCATCAACTTTAAAAATCCACTAAATTATACCTGTGTAACTAGTAACTTGCTGATCAAATAAGTGTAGGTAATCAAAGAATTCTAAAGCAAAAATGTAATTCTATCTACGAACTAAAACATTTCTGTTTATGGGATACAGTAAAAATAGGTACTATCTAGAGCTGAATAAAATACGATACGAATATTCAACAGTAGAGTTTAAAAAAATAGTACAACAAAACAATGAGAAAAATACTTATGCACCCATTTTTTGTTTTGGAAATGCATCAAGTCAAGCAAATAAAAGAAAAAAACATTAGGGGAAGAAAATATAGAAGATCAGAATTTAAATTTTTAATATAAAATTGAATTAACTTTAATGTCTTTCTTTAAAATTTGTTTTGAAAACATTAACTTTATAACGGAACGCAAAATAACATTCCAGGGGGGAGGTTGGTATTTATCCTGAAATTCAGTCTTAAAATTTGCAGTAAAAAGGTAAATCATTTTCGGTAAATGTAATATAGAATGATAATTTGCTTCATTAAAAAAGACTTACTTAGACTGGCATCATTGAAATTACAGTTATATGGTCCGCATTGACCATCTATGCAGATCGCACTAGGAGCGAAAACATCAGAATGTGCAGTCTCTAATAGCCCAGCTTTACTTAGTTCTTAGTGTATAGTTCGCAATCGCACCCCCGGATCACGATTGCACACCTGTTATAGACAGTAACTGTCCTTAGGTATTTGATGCCGCACTCACACGACTATTAATTTTACTAGTATTCGAAACAGCATCAGCGGTTAATCAAAAGCTGAGGTCCATAATATAATATTTGCTGGTTGAATAAATGTACTTTTGTTAGTCTGACGATGAATGATTAGTGCTGAAAAAAAAAACATCAATAAAACTTCGCTGTTCTAATAACAATGGCCACCAGTTTTTCAATTGAGAACATCGCTTTAAATGTGTATTGATTTTTTTAACTGGCATTAAATCCAATCCATTGCTGGAATTTATAACAAAATCGTACGAGATTTTGTTATACATATGTATCGAAGAGCAAGACTTCCTCGAATTGTGTGCAAAATCTCAGGCACACCCATTGTTTTTTCCTTTTGTAGCAAAGAAGACTACTGTCTCAAAGATGTCAAGACTTGAAGTTCTGTAATGCTCAAATCATAGTACCATGCCTTTCCATTCCATAATCTATCTCATTCATACCCACCTGATTTCATAATCTCTTTCATCGCATTGATATGGCATATTCTACATCTGAACAACTGTACTTGTCCAACATTATATCATCAATACCACCATTCATCATACACAGGGCGCCCCACCCACAAAAACAATCTACCAACATCTATGGTGCCATATTTAGTATTCGAAACTGTTTAGCTTTTTCATAAATTGTATTTGAATAACATGAAACACACACACAAACACTCAGCTTTAAAAATAGGTTAAAAGCCCATTCAAATTATCATTCAAACGTCTATTATTTTTCGTTAAAATTAGTCTGTAAAATCTGTACGTGGAACGGTTTTGTATAACAAATATTTTTACAGACCGTTACAACGAACATACATTAAAAACGTAATTATAATATGTTACTACTGAAAGCAGTAACATTTTAAGTAGTAGCAGCGATAGCCGAGTGGAGAGACCGATAGACTGCTACGCAGAGAGTCTCGGGTTCGAATCCACGGCGTCCACCAGTGACTTTTCAGAGTTAAGTGCGTATTAAATTGTTAATTATCGCTTGCTAATCGGTGAAGGAAAACATCGTGAAGAAACCTGCATGTCAGAGTTCTCCATAATGTTCTCGAAAGACATGTGAAGTCTGCCAACCCGCACTTGGCCAGCGTGGTGGACTATGGCCTTACCCTTCTCATAGTGAGAAGAGGCCCGTGCCCAGCAGTGGGACAGTATAAAAGGGCTGATGATGATGACTGAAACCTGAAACCTCCTTTGATAGAGTGGGCTAAGATCGACAACAATACGCTCATGAATCACGGTTTTGCCGATGATATAACCATTTTCCATCCTCCATTGATCCTTGTAGAAACGTACCATAAACAGTTGTCCCACCGCCAACGAGGAAGCGGCTGTCGGAGAAAAATATTTAAAATTCTGTCGCTCAAGCAACGCACGCGAGGACTCGTTCTACCGTACTAGTTTTTATCGCTGAGCGACCAAAACATGACAGATGCTCAACGATGCTTGCTCTAAACACGTGTGCAGCGCGCGCATTGTTGCCAGGGCCGAACCGCCCCTATGTGCAATGTGCGCGGTGGACACAGGCGCCAGGGTGAAAGGGGCGCCGCGCGCCGGGTGAAATGCCTTAATTATTAAAATTACTTTCGAAAAAGACTGACAAAAAGGTGCTTCATAGATTTCGCACACAGGCACTGGATGGGGTCGGTGCGGCCCTGATTGTTGCGCAGTAGTAACCTTACAGTCCCGAGCGAGTAGTGCAAGTAATCTGCCGTACCTAAAGACTCCTCGCTGGCAGCCCAGCGACAAAACTATCGAAACTACACTCGCTGCTCATCAACTCATTTCAAGTTACTAGCTAGCTTTACAGCTACCCGCTAAGCTGGTGGTAGGACGAGTGCTTTAGGGTGACATTTCAATGTCAAAGTCTATACGAAGACGCTAGTAGTATGTCGTAGCTAACGTGAACCTTTTATTAAATTGAAGGGCTGATCAAGCTAGTTGGCTACGTCATATTATTCATAACTTGCAATTAATGAAGTCTGCACGAGGCTACTGAAAGAGAAGGTAAGTCTAAACTCAAGGACTACCAACGAATGATTGATTTTACAGGTCTTGTGGTACGACTATAGGGGTTTAACTGGTTCAGCGATGTTAGCAGTAAGGCAGTAAGGTTGCCAAGGTAAATTTGGTCTTGGCGAATCGGAAATCGAAAGAATCGGCAAAGACAGGCATATAATATTTAAACGTACGTGATATGAGATGCCTTCGCCGGGATAGAAAATCTAAAGCACTTTTGAAACTTGACATTGGCTTGAGAAGTGGTTTTCGTCCAACAATAAGACAGAATTTGTTAAAAAATAAACCTGTAACAAACTCCAACGCCAAAATAAATTTTCTTAAAGCTGCACAAGTGCACACCTTTGCCCTTTATGATCCATAAAGGGAAGTGCACTTGTGCAGCTTTACGAACTTCATTATTAGTCCCATTTACTGAATTTAGAGAAATTGACTATGGCTTCAATAGAATGGCCAACTAAACCTGGCGCATACAGAAGGCCGTATTCTCATAATTATAATCTTGGCTAGAATGACGCTTGTAAATAAAATTTACATGATAAGTAACTTTGTTTTCATTTTCAACAGCAAATACCAATTAAAACATTTTGGCCAAGATCTGTACCTATCCCATGCGAGTGCTTCTACATGCTTATATGCTCGTCGGGCCCATTAGTTTATAAAAACCTAAATACTTACATATACACACATGGTCAGACAATACATTAGCAATTAAACTGTGTTCGTTGTTAAAGTCGAAAGAATAACGCTTTGAGGATATAGCGTAAAGCTGCGATGCCACTGAGGGCCACTGAGGCGGAGCGGAGCAGAGCGGACATCCACATCTCTTCTATTTCAAGCCATGTGATTGGTGAATCGCGGCACAGCTACTCTCCGCTCTGCTCCGCTCCGCCTCAGTGGAACCGCAGCCATAATGAGCCGACTCGACCGAAGCAGCACCATTCTATAATATAGAAGTAATGAACAGTATTTCTACTGTTGTGTTTGTTTCGGTGGGAAGTACTCCGATGGCTCACGAATCAATTCTCTTTCTCTCCTTTTCTTCCTATATGTGAAGGAGAAAGATGATGCGGTGGAGAAGCAGAAGCAGAGGAAAAAACGGTTTACCACATGTCACGCTCACGCCCCCTCCACATGTTTATCTCTTTGATGATGATTTACAAATTGCTTACATAGCTCCTTTCTTCTTGCAGGAGCCATCCACTTAATTAGCTTCAGGGGATGAAGATATATGATATGAATATATATGAATGGTTTGATGAACAATGAGCTAATTAAGAATTATGATTAATCAAATATTTGTGTAACCATCTTGAAAAAAATGACAATTCTAAAAAATCTTAAATACAAGAAGCAAATATGCATTAGATGCTATTATAGTTGCATTAATTTCATATAATATGAGAAAGAGCATATTAAAACAAAATAACAACAAAAAGCTGAACTCAAGATGGTCATAGCCGCCACTGGAATGGCCAATTCGATCAGCTTATTATTTTCCAAGTGACTAATAACTTAAAAGATGACTAAATGTTTGCAACTAATAAAATAACTTGCTAGCGATTAAATATTTTCGCGACTATTAAATTAAATAAGATTCAAAACTAAGGGTGTTATAAAAACTAAAAACTAGCAGCTGCGTTTAGGTAGCAAATAAACTATACAAGTCAATTGAAATATTAGCCGAGGAGCTATAAATAATGACTTGGCGACTAATAATGTTAGTAGTAGGTTATGTTAGGTTTTCTTGTGACCCTGAACCCAAAAATAGGAGCCCTGCGAAGCAGGGCTCCGTCAACTTGGCTTAAAAGACTGAAGCGTCTTATTTACTTATACGAAACACTTCATGATAAAATGCCGCTCAGTATTAATAAATCATTTGCCAAATATTGAAATTTGTATTATTTATGAATGCCCATTTTCTATTTTTTATTCATCATCAAGTTTCCGCTTAGATACTCATTCATTTCCCCAAAAAAAAAACTGCTAGTTTAAATTAAAACGAAGCTTATAACTGACATATTAATATGCTAACTTTTACTTATTACGATATTAGCTGCCAACCCATTATATAATTATGGTACCCACTCTAATTATTTTTGAAACTTGTATTCGTTTTACTTAGATGCTGCATTAAATACATGCCAATTCGAACCCATAATGACCTTTAGAGTTTATGCAAAGCCCCATCTTAGATACTGGTTCCCTTCTAAAAATACTGTTCTGAAAACTGAATATGGATCGGGCAATTGTAATCGCAACATAATATAAAATATGTAATATTTCAGTATATCACCCAGCAAACAAAACCTTCTGGATGATTTTTATGGCCATAGGCAATGGGTTGAATTTCGAAATGAAAATAATACTGTTCTCGAAATACGCAGCCTTCGTACCCTTCTAAACATCAAGAACCTGACCGAATTCTTGACGGTGGCTGAATCTTTACTCAGGCAATTACTTCCCCGTAAACTTAGGTCGAAGCAGCGATAGCCGAGTGGAGAGACCGACAGACTGACAGACGCAGAGGGTCTCAGATTCGAATCCTCGGCTCGCACCAATGACTTTTCGAAGTTAAGTGCGTATTAAATTGTTAATAATCGCTTGCTAATCGGTAAAGGAAAACATCGTGAGGAAACCTGCATGTCTGAGAGTTCTCCATAATGTTCTCGAAAGAAATGTGAAGTCTGCCAACCCGCACTCGGCCAGCGTGGTGGACTATATCCTTCTCATAGTGAGAAGAGGCCTGTGCCCAGCAGTGGGACAGTTAAAAGGGCTGATGATGATGAAACTTAGGTCATAAGAACCTGGACTGACGAGACCACCGCTGTTTAGTAAATCGGACGCGAGGAATCGCAAATACATAAAATGCTCGTAGTCTTTATAAGGTTGTTTCTTACTAGTCAAATCAAATACTTTTAACCTTTAGTTATGGACGTGTAGCCTCACAGGCGCCGGACGAATGTTGGTTTCTAAGTTTGGTGAACTTTACTCCCCATACCTGAGTTGCTCAGTAGCGTCAGTTTTAGTAACGAAACGATCAGTAAAGGACGAAGTTGCGTCATTCGATGAAAAACACGTTAGTAATCTTTATTTAAAATTCACTTATAGCCTGTCAGGCTACACGTCCATAACTGCGTTATAAAATAAGTACTATAGGTGATATGGTAAGTATGGTAACAGTGGATAACCAGCCACTACCACTCATAAAAAGGACAAGAAATGCATGTAGAATTTGTCCTGAAAAGAAAAATAGAATAACATCCCACATTTTTGTCCCATACAACAAGCCAGTGTGCTTACAATGTTCTCGTTCTTAGAGAAAATACTGTAAAAATTAAGCGTAAACAGCGGTTGTCAGAATTTTTGTTATTTGTTGTCTGAAGTGATGTTTTTATTTGTTGAGTTCCTTTTATGCTAGAATTTAATAAAAATAAGTTTAATTTTGTTTTCTTCTATTATTTTAATTATTTAATAACAAAAAACACAGCTACACGTAAACTTCCCAAAGATTGTCCCGATGTTTTCATTTTGTATGTTCCTAGATATTTAATACCTAACAATCGTAGGTTACATTTTCATATATTTTCACTATAAGTAACCCATACATCAATCGCTCGCTCATCGCTTTTTTACATGTATAACGCCAATTCCAGGATTTAAGTGTAGCTGTAAATATTCTCATTGATAATAATACATTTCTAGTCTTCTAAAGAAGCTACTCACATCAAAAAATATTAATAATAATCATAGTATAGCCCATGGCTGCAAGATGCCCCAACTTTAGGAGTATATGCCCCAATCAAAAAACAATATTCAAATATCGAGGTCTGGCCCCCTCTACGACATAATTATTTTATATCCATCGTCGCAGCGGGGCGGGCTACATGCAGAAGATTGCACTTTACACTAGCGAGCTTTATGAGCATAAGCGGCTAGGAAAGTTACGTTTTTTTCACTTACAGACAATTTATTTTCACTCTTCTTCAAACGCCGCCATTGTTTTGACAACCATACTCGTTTCCGGATATCCCGTTGAGTAACGCCCAAACGGCTCGTCGGAGCCGATTACAATTTTATTGGTAAGTAGGTGCTGGGTTTAGAGTAAGCCTTGTATGAAAGTTAAAGTCCGCAGAACAACTCATCATATCTGCCGTTTTATAGTTTTTGTACAGAGCAGTTTCCCAAAACGTTATTTATAGGCACTGCAACGTAGACAGTTTAATTTTTTTTTTCTTACTGTACTTACATACATTAAAAGTATATATTTGGATATTTAATTGAGAGGACTGCTGGTTTAAAACAAGTTTTCGAATATGTTGCAAAAAAGTATCACGAAGACGTAATTAACATTCAGCTCGATTGTTCTTCAATTCAGCTCGAATGCTCTTCATGTTTATTTTTTTAGCAGCAAAGAACATTATGTGAAGTAAATTTGACTAATGAAACCGATCAACTTATGGTTTATTCAATTTTACTCTGACATTCAAACTTACCATGGAATTTAAGCCCAGCAAAATTAGTTTTTCACGATAACTAGTTTAATTCAGCAATATTTCTGTGTCTTACTGCCATGTTGATAGTTAAGAATTAATTAAATTGTTAATAGAAAAATACAACATAATACTTCACAAATACAAATATACATACATGTGCATGCAGATTGGTTAGTTAGTCGAAATTCGATTTAACATGATTTAATTTAATAATCTGAGAGAACAAAACGATATTATTACTTTTAAATAAAAAGGTCAATCAAAAATCAGGAATAAAGAATCAAAACTTATACTTCTAAGATATTTATTTACTTAGTAAAGATACTAATTTAGAAAATATTAAATAATTTTTCACATTCAATTCACTATGCACAACTAAATCAAACAATGTACAGGACGACTTTAGGCAGGTTTAAATAACATAAATTTGCTATTGACTGATACTAGACATACCACATACTTAACTACAATAACCTACCGCCCTGCCCTACTACGAGCAGCATATAAAACAATAAAATGTCACAGGCGTGCATATTTGCTACGCCTTTAACCTGTTCTCGAACATAATATTAGGATAGAAGTATAATACAACGAACGGATTACCGATCATTTAAAAAACTAAGCATAAATAACTATTTAGAATTCTGTTTAATATAATGAATGCGCGTAATTATAAGACCTATCAACTACTTATTATGTCATATGTTAACTTTAAAACAGAATTTAGTTATGGAATGGATTTAATACACTCAAAGCTTTCTGAACATCTTCATCAAAGGGCTGAAAAATGAACTGCCTATTTAAAAAATCTTGTACAATTATGGATTAACAAAGATTTTGATATAGATCTTTAGTAGTTACGATGACAGTAGATTAGTGAGGATTTTGCCCCGAAGTGAGACTTTTAGGGATTATACATAAGACGTCAACATTGAATATTGCTAACGGAGATAATTTTTTTCTTAAGCCCAATTTGTATGAGACTTATTATTCAACCCATTAAAATTGGGTTAATTCCATCCAACATTGCCATTCAGAAGTAAAGAGAGTAGAATATATACGGCCTCAATAATCTTAAATATCAGTTTTACTTTGTGAGTACTATATTACCAAAGTTACCGGAATATAGAATAATATAGTCTTTATGTACTATAAGACTCAAATAGTCTATGGAATTGATGAATTTATTGATTGTTACGAATTAAATTTAAAATAAAAAAAATTCTTAACTATTTAAAACGTGATCAGTTGATCACATAGTAAATGGTTCGTTATTTGCATAATTTGGAATTTAAAATCTAATTTGTGATAGTTTTTTTAGTAGTCTCCATTTTAGAACTACACTATATGTGCAAAGACACAATAATAATAATTGTCCAATGATGAACAGGAGAAATAAATATGCACGGCATAGTTTTTAACCAAGAACAGATCTCAATACCTACCCGCCACAAAAAGATGTGGTTAGTATCGCTAAAATAAAACCAATTGGTAATTGTCATCTTTATATATGACTTCATCCCAAAACCTTTATTTTTTAATCTTATCTATATCTATTATTAACCTTTATCTTTATTTGTCATTTGTATCCAGTTACATTAAAAAATGTTGACACTTCTATTCATCAGAAAGGAAATTACAACTGGGTAGAAGGCGCCAACACAACAGATGCTACGGATATTGCATACTTTATGTCGCTAAATTACTTATTTGTTTCATCAAGTTGATAAAATCGTCCATATTCAAAGTTTTGATTTTACAAACCCGCGAGAAACTTAATTTACTCTAAAAGACAAATAAATTCATTAAATAATAAAAAGCAGTCAAAACGAATTTTATTTATAGGTATCATTGCCGTTAATTCAATAGTGGAATCGTTTATGACCTGTTCTTTAAAGCTGAGAAATGATTTGTTGAAGTATTCATTAATATTGTTAATCTTTCATTGAACGCGCAAAATGGATATAAGTAATTAAAACTATATTGTCCTACGCAGATACGCCGTTGTCCGTCAGAACGATAAACAGCCGGATGCCTAATTCCAACTTAAATATATTTTGTATTAATGTATATGCAAGTCATTATATCTAAAGTGATTACTATAATCTTTAAATTACGTGATACAAATTGTTAAAGACAAAATGCCATTGTCTTTGGTTAGGGCAGATAACGGCTGTATAAGAATGATAAATTAGACTCCTCGTAATTTTCAAAATGCGTTAATAACCGCATTATGTTCATATTACATTCTATAACAAGAGTTTACGAATTCGATAATCTCATTATTTTACCATTATATGCACCCAACCAAAGGCTTAAAACAGAAAAAGCAAGTTGCTTCACAATACGGAGCCATCGCAAAAATTACACACTAAGCTCTGCGAGAGCTGGTTTAGAATCGACGACGTTTGTTAGGGTAATCGTCCATTTGGCGCGGTCCGTCCCAACCGCGGTTCGGCGGCATGTCGTCATAACCTCCTCGCGGCATGTCGAACTGGTCTCTGTAGCCTCCATCCTAAGTAAGCAATCATAATACTTTCTACTATAATGTCACTTAATAAAATAAAACAAAGACATTACCAACTACTTATGTACAGTATGTTGGATTTAAAATAATCGTCCATCTTTATAAAAATATGTTGTATGCACATAATATTTACCCACCTCTGCCAAAAACGGTATGATTATGGTATGTAAATTCTAATATTATATTATTTACTAGGGAGCAAACATTTCAGCCATTACATGCGTGTATCTATATCCCTATCGTTCGCATCATTGTCAGGCAGTACCCAAATAAATTCAAATATTCCATCAATAAAATTGATGTATCTGTATCTCGCAGTTTAATTAATTTATATGACCGTTGTGCGGTTACATCTCCGTTTACTGGGTGTCAACGGATAAGAATAACTAACTACTAATACTGCAACAACATACAGGTGCAAACCTCCCACACGGGCAAAGGGTTACGTATTCCACAAGCTTGTAGCTGTTGCGACAGGATTCAGTCGTAGGTAATTTATATCCAGCTGTACGGAATACCGCATGTATATACTTAATTTATTAAATATGTGAATAATCTTCACAAGTTAAACCATGGCAAATGATTTTAGAATTCAAACTGTATGTAGGTTTACATCATAAGATGATTATAACCGTGACATAGTAATATCTCGGTCGGTGGGTACTGAAAAGCGATGTATATTTTGGGTAAGATTACTTAGTGTTGGGGTTATTTTATCACAGAGGCTGCAATGGCGGTAGGCTGGTAGCGGTAGCGCCAAGCTTTCCGCATCCGACTTTTACGATCATCTCAGTATGTTCGTCTAGTACTCTAGTAAAATCTGTATGGTCCGATTATAGCACAAGTATAACTATGTTATCTTAAGCCCCCCAGTGGTAATAAAGAGCATATCACTGAGCAAGAAACGCAATAATCGCACACGCCAGTGTTACGCACTAACATCCAATATAATTATATTGATTAAATGTTGATATGTATCATAAGTTTTAAGTTCCTGTGCAGAAAAAATAATATTGCTTGTCAGTTCAGTGTGTCAAATTGAATTATCACTAAATAATCATAATGAAATAAAGCAATCACTGAAATGTAATTTAAAAAAGAATGAAAAGATTTATAGTTATAGAATCTTTAATAGAGAAAAATAAGAGAAATTGGAATACATTTTCGAGAAACTCCTTACAATATATAACGATCTATGCCTTTCTTGAAAATTTTAAGAATGATTTCGTGTAGTATTTTCACATAAGAGTTCAAACATTATAATAAGTTTGTTAAATTTGCAATATGTATGAGCTTGAGTCTAAGCAAAGATCTTACTGCGAAATACGTACGCCAGATACACACAAATTAACAAAATGTGCGATTAAATAAAAGTCCGATAACTCGCAATAGCAACTTTGAACGCCAAATTAAAATAATCGTTGCTACAGTGATGCACTAAACGGTCAAGTGTCGATTACTCTTCAATATTTACATGCTCACATTGGATTTTGTTACTACTGAACTAGAGGACAATTTGTAATCAACATAAAAAGAGGGCACATGCCAATTGCTGGAAACAGTAAACACCGTCTGAATCTTAGAAGCTATTATTACCCATACTGACTACATGCTTTAAGTTTAGTAGTAGACTATTGGCGACGATAAATGCGCTTTCCTACAGTGTGCTGTAAGTTTATTATTAGACCTTTAGTGGCAATAAATTCAATTCCCTACGCGCTTTCATTAAGTTCAGTTGTTCTCAAACCATGCTGGGTTTGAGAACAACTGAACTTAATGAAAGCGTTGATTATGCCAAATATGATCAATACACAATTACTATCACTACTGTGCTTGTGTTTACTTAAACCCGCAAGTCAATTTTCATCGTTAATTTTACAGAGGGCCTAATAATTCTAATCAATAAAATTCCAATCCTATCGAGTGTTAGTGCACGGAACGTTCCAGCTGATAAATTGCTTTAGTCGCATTATGTCCAAATCGTAAAACGTCCAGCGGGTTTAAAATGTCCAATTCTCACAACGTCCAATTCGCAAATTGTCCAATTCTCACATAGTCCAATTCGCAAATTGTCCAATTCTCACAACGTCCAATTCTCATAATGTCCAATTCGCAAATGGTCCAGTTAGGTTATGTTAGGTTGTCTTGTGACCCTGTACCCAAAAATAGGAGCCCTGCTTCGCAGGGCTCCGTCAACTTGGCATAAAAGACTGAAGCGTCTTATTTACCTATACGAAACACTTCATTTAAGGTAAAATCTTTTGCCAAATATTGAAATTTGTATTATTTATGAATTGGACCAATTGCGAATTGGACTAATTGCGAACTGGACCAATTGCGAACTGGACCAATTGCGAACTGGACCAATTGCGAACTGGACCAATTGCGAACTGGACCAATTGCGAACTGGACCACTTGCGAACAGGACCAATTGCGAACTGGACCAATTGCGAATTGAATAATTGCGAACTGGACCAATTGCGAACTGGACCAATTGCGAACAGGACCAATTGCGAACTGGACCAATTGCGAACTGGACCAATTGCGAACTGGACCAATTGCGAACTGGACCAATTGCGAATTGGACTAATTGCGAACTGGACCTATTGAGAATTGGACGGTTGGATATTTTGCGAATTGGACATAACGCGACTAAAGGGATAAATTATTGAATAAGACTTGGCTAACAAGATGAAAAGCGCATGTTCCGTTAGCCGTTTCCGGATAGTAGTTGAAAAACCTATACATATAGGTAATTGGATAAGCGTCAACGCCCATTCCGCAAATGCAGAGTAACATGTGAGAAGCCAAATTATTGACATTTAACCTCTTGTATGCCGGAATGCCAGACACAAAAAGCTATTGTGTCTCGCGTGGATCCGCGTTCCGGACATTCAAAGAGTTAAACCAGGTATTCTAGGCCTAGTGTACATGGCTTAGGTATTCTCAGTCCCTGAAGACGTTATTATAATACTGTTTGATTAAATCTTTTGGTTTTACTACAATTCTAAAATGCTCTCATTCATTTATTGAGCTGTAAGTAGACTGTATTTTTAAAAGTGGTTCATGATAGTAGTCCCTCTTAACTATAGTATTATATATTAAAAGCAGATAATTCAACTGCAAACTCAGTTGTGCAGTAAGAGAATAGCTAATAAATCTTGATGTCACAGCTTAGTAGGTTTCGGAAATAGTTCGTGTTAAATGACATTTTTAACACCTTAAATAACAGTCCCATATGAAAGCATGTAAATTTGAAAGTAATGTCTTATCGCAAAATATTTGTTCCCTAGTAAATAGCAGTTGGTTATAAATATTTTTAGATATAAAAGTAGTTTTAATCGTCGTAAGGTTTTCCCACATATATGTATTATACGTGATACCTTTATAATAATAAGTTGCAATAGTATATGTTTTAAGTTCCATAGGACACTGCGAAGTCAGAGTGAAGATCTAGTGAACTTCATGTAGGCATACATAATAAATCCGCAGGATTTACAAGCACTAAGTGCCTATATTAATAAGTTTGTGTGGTAAGTAATTATTTTGCTCAATTTAGAGATGTTTTCTCAGACATAAGTATAGCTTAAGTTCCATAAATTATGTATTATGCTATGTTGCCAGAAAAGGTTTTCATGTAACATACAATTTTCATTTTCATAAGACACCTGTATTATGTGATGCAAAATTTATAGGAGAATAAATGTAATATGCTTATAGCAGAAATTATTTGTAAAGTTGTTGCAAACATAGGATAAAAATTTATCATTGGACACAAATGACAACATTAATTGTCTTAGTGTTCAATGAGACATCATAGAATAAAATGTCTGACTCACCATAGGCTGCTGCTGATCAAACATGCCCTGTTCCTGGCGATCCAGCATTGAGTTTAATCTTTGTGCCTGTGAAAGTAAAAAAATTGTTAATGGTAAAATAATTTTAAGGCTGTGTGATTTGAGTATTGATTGCCCTTTTGTGGTACAGTATTTTTTATATAGATTCAGAAATAAATAGGCAAATTAAGATTTGGCTAATTAGTGTACAAACCAGATGTGTATGGGGACGTGTGCATGGAGAGGAGTGCATGGAGAGGTGTGCATGGAGAGGAGTGCATGGAGAGGTGTGCATGGAGAGGAGTGCATGGAGAGGTGTGCATGGAGAGGTGTGCATGGAGAGGAGTGCATGGAGAGGTGTGCATGGAGAGGAGTGCATGGAGAGGTGTGCATGGAGAGGTGTGTATGGACAGGTATGTATGGAGAGGTGTGCATGGAGAGGTGGGCATGTTGAGGTGTGTATGGAGAGGTGTGTATGGGGGGGGGGTGTGTGTGTGTGTACCTGCACGAAGAGCGTGTTCTCCTGCTGTCGGCGGCGCAGCTCGTCGTCCTGGTGGCGCATGCGCTGCGACAGCTCCTCCTCCTGGCGCAGCAGCTGCGCGCGCTCGGCCTCGCGGCGCTCGTCGGCGGCGCGCTCGGCCATCTCCCACGAGCGCTTCTGCCGCTCGCGGTCCTGCTCGCGCTGGCGTAGCTGCGCGCGCAGCAACTCTGTCTCGTGCTCGTACCTGCCGGAACACCACCGTTAGCTCATAAACCTGCCTCTCCACTAATTCTAAATTGCCAACTTCTGTGTTAACGACACAAAACTTGTACACATTTTTCTTACAGACACGTCAATACAAAAGCTGGCAATTTTTCTTTGGCAGGGACGCAACTTTACGTGCGCGTGCCGTTTCATCAGCCGCAGCGCATCACGATTGAATGTTAGATTTGAGACTAAAATTGCGGAAGGTTCGAAATAGGTGCCGACAATTAATTGAAGCCTTCCTACACTAGGAGTCCGATACGCATAGATGGGCAATACATATTATTAAGAGAAGTAATTTTAACCACTCACACTTGAGAATTATGCAATAATCAAAACTTCTAGAATGGAAATTAAAATATCACTAAATAGCCAATAGCCATAGTCAATAGGCAGAGACAACACAACCTTAAAAAAATATTTGAAAAACTCACTTGGCATATTCCATCTGAGCTTCCAGTTTTTCTTCCTCAGCTGCTAACTCCTTTTTCAGCGCCTCCTCCTTTTGTCGGTGCAGTTCGTGCAGTTGCTTCCACCTTGTGCCATACTCGTGCTCAAAGCTACTGGCCTCCGAGAACCGCGGGCCCATCTCTCGCGCCCGGAGGTACTCTGGGTGCTTCTTGGGCAAGTTCTTTTCAGGGTAGCCATCGAATTCGTCAGGCTCCTCGAAACTTTCCACGATAACAGGGCGAAGGGACCTTAAAAATGTTAAGAAATAATTATAGTAATTGTTTAGAATAGTATAATATAAATCTCATTATTTTTATTTGATAACTACTTACGAAGTCAAGAAGAAACACTTCTCAGTGCAGTTACGAATTGCAGCTAGTGCACTGGGTTTGCGTGCGAATTCTACTACACCTTCTCCTAGGGTTTTCCCTCTTTCGTCTACTTTAACGTATGCCCTCTCAATTTTACCGAATATCTCAAAAGCACGATATAATAGCTCATTGGATACAAATGGTGGCAGATTCTTCACGCGAACTGCACAGTTGTGTGGTGCAAATCTAACTCTGAGTGCTCTGCCACTCCTCATTTTGCCATCTAATTCTCTCTTTGCACGCTCAGCATTAACTCTGTAGTCCTGCAAACAAAATGTTAATAAAAAAATGTTCTAGTTGAGAAGCTGGTTTACTTCATAATCTATTTGGTTTAATTTATTTACCATCTTAATAAATCCGAAGTTCTTTTCCTTGTTAACAAATAGCTCAGCTGTTTCACCAAATGGAGCAAACAGGCCCAGGATTTCTTCCTCAGTTACATCACTAGTGAGATTGCCAATATATAAGCGGCTCCTTCCATTGAATTTAACCTCAGACTGATCAATTGGTGGCAAATCTACTAGTGGCCCTACTAAATCTTTCAACTTGTTTGCAAGCATCTGTTCCTGAAAATAGAAGAAAATTGTAAATATATTTTTGTTTAGAGATCTTTGATAAATATTATAAAGGAGAATGACCAAAACTGAGCTATTTTGTAACACATTTGCTCCTATATGGAAAATCTTTTATTTTATAATTTTATAAGTATATATTAATTTTATGTTAAAGCGTATTGAGGATTTTCAGTTCTAAAATAAAAGTATCTGCGTTGTTCCGGTCGTGACATCGCCATTTCATATTCAAAACTCATTAAGCATATTTCGGCAAATGTTTACAGTTTCTTGCAAACTCCTTTTATTTTATTTTTTTTATAGACTCACGCCTTTATCCCCGTAGGGGTAGGCAGAGGTGTAATATTACTCCCACACACTCCTTTTAATCGGGAAAAACTACATTCACAGTGCAAACAGTGTGACATAGCAAGTTCTGATAAGCAATAAATATAACACCAATATCTTATGATATTTTGAAACATGTATTGTGGTGAACTATTTTCTATAAATAATATGTTTATACTTTTTGCACGAAATAATGTTATGTACATGTTTTGTATTAATCGAAAATATGGGAACATATTTTTATTATACTGGCATCCATAAGGTCTTACGTCAGTTATTTTGACATGAAAACAGTCAAATTTCTTATTCACCTAAGCTAATATCTTTAATAAAGATATTAGCTTAGGTGAATAAGAAATTTGGCGGGGGCGTAGCTACCGCCGTATTTGCCGTATCAATTATACGGGGCCCCCGGGCCACGGGGGCCCCCAAAGTGTGTAAGGAAAAAGAATAAAAACTTTCTAATTTATTTTATTTTACAAATGACAAAATTCTATAAAGCAATTCCTTTTTTTTCCGCCTTAAGCGTGCGTTCAAAAGTTGGCAACACTACATCGTTATGGCGGGCTGCGGGACTTCCCCGTTTTACTTACTTCATCTTCAACTCAGCGGGGAATCCCCGGGAATCCTTCATCGATATCGCGATGTACGTGTACGTTGTTGTACTTTGCATTGGATGTTAAACCACGGAGTGCAGTGCACTGTTTATTTACGCGCTTTATATAAATGTGCATTACATTGTAATTCAGCACAAACAATATTGTTCTTCTGGTTTAGCAGTATTAGTAACGATTTGTAAAAGAAATGAGTGAAAGGAAAAGAGATTATCCCAGCGGCGCTGAGAAAAGAAAAATTAAACAGAAAAGGGACGAGGTTATAAAAAAGTGCCCAAAATTTCTTCATTTTTTCAGAGACAAGATACTGTGAGTGATTTAGATTGGAAAGGTAAGTACTACACTACTACCCAACCCATTTATTAGGGGCCCGTAGTGATAAACAAGGAAATCTTTTAATTTCGGTCTGTCCATCTGTCCGTCACAAAAAGTTGTCTCCCCCCTCGATTTTCACAATTATACTGTTTTTAGGGTTCCGTGCCTTGATTAAAAAAAACAAAATTCTAACTTATCTATAGGATCGATTTGTTTTGTTGTTTGTTTATCAGTCTGTATCGTATCGTTAATTGCGTGTTGAGAACTTCAGATGTGCAGACTCGCTTTCGGGTTCTCGTTTTGTATGGCCACTACACTACGCGCTGCGTTTAAATAGCACGCAGGTGTATAGTAATGCACGGACGGGCTGCAGGTGATTTTGTATCTACTAATAGGTACGAGCACAATCCGCGTAGAATCTGTGTGCGTCTGAACTGAACACTCTCTAACTGTGACCCTTAGTAACGTTATTTATTTATATATAACTCTTTTTAGTTTAGTATCAAAGCATTCGTATTTATTTTTTAGCAATTACTCGTTTATTTTTAGATTCTTCTGAAGCATGTTCTTCGTCACATATCCATCCGGAAATAGAAGAAAGCCAAGCACATACTTTATCGGATGTCCATCCAGAAATCGAGGGACCCCAAGTCAACGATTCTGATATATCTGCAGATAATGCAGATTGTAATATAATTTCATCAGTTAAAGGAAATTTTGGTGACAATTTAACTGAATGCGAACGAAAAATAATTTTTAAATTGGGTCCATTTAAACCACAAGGACCATTTCCAAAAGTTTCAGAAAATAACCGACCTTTTTCAGCTTATTATTATTCATATTTCAATCAGGCAGGCATAAAAATTATAAGACCATGGTTATGTTATTCTAACGTTTTAAACAAACCGTACTGTCACTTCTGTTGGTTATTAGCAGATCGTCAAAACAAATCGTACTCCTCTGCTTGGGTTAACGGTGTTTCGGTTAGAAGCAATTTCACACAAACTATTCTTGACCATGAAAAGTCACAGCAGCATATTAGTGCCTCACTCTCTTATAATAATTGGTTGCAAGCATTGAATTATTACCTACAGAAAGACAGTATTCAAACAACGCGAGCTCAGAAGTTAAGCCGAAAATTCGCTATGTGTGCGGAGCTGTGCTGTGTTTACTTGCTGCATCACGCACACAGACGCAATTATAGAGTTGCCAGTTACAACGTCTTTCCCCTACAAATAGGGCAAATTCATAATTTTTGCATGAAATAAGTAATTGTATATTATAAATTCTAAAGTCACACTGCCTGCTTTTTAAGTTTTTACAACTGACTAACGATGGCTAAATCAATCTTGACGAAACTTACTCAAACGTGAGCACTAACAAGTGCCGAGTGATTTCCTAGTTAAATGCTCTTTATAGTACATAAAAAGTATTTATGTATATTTGTGAGAAAAAAATATTAAAAATCAACAGCGAGTACTATGTCTGCGCCGTTGCGCTATGGTGACCAAAAAAAGGCGAAAAGTATAAAAATTCTAATATAATTCGGTCGGTAACGTCTTTCGTTAAACAACGAAGTTAGTTACGCAGTTACATTACAAGACAATACTAGACTTTAGATACTAGCCTTTCAATACAAAAACGGAAAAATCGAGTGCTTTGAGACAATGTCGTCTTAGCCGAGCTCGGCTAGAGCTTGACGTGACAAATTTGTCGTAACCGATTGGTATGTACCAGCCAGCGGTGTTTGAAAGGTTAAGTTTATATATGTAACTACCTAATTCCTATTTTTATTATTACTGTCAATAGAATAAATTTTGGTAAGGAATGTGTAAATTAAACTGGGACAATTTCACACCCAACTGGCAACACTCCGCTCGTACTTATACGATTCACTGTATTTGTATTATTAGACAATCTACGTAATAAAATTTATGTCTGACCGGTGGAATGATACTCCAGCAACCTTATAATCTTTTTCTGAAGCATTGTGGCACAAAACACTGTACAATATGTCATAATTTCTATTATTTTGCGGGAGATGCTTACGCTACCGTGCGACTCTGACTACAGACAACGCGGCCGCCGATTGGGTCAGATCCTGACCCAAATGAACGGCGCGTATTGCGTGCGCGTACTTGGTTTCTGTAGGTAATAATTCAATGGTTGCAAGGAAATACCATCGATACTCTATTGAAAAGTGAAATCGATAGTAAAATTACATTCTGGAGAGATGTACTGCATCGTATAATTAATGTTATAATTACTTTAGTATCTTGTAATCTACCTTTGAGGGGGCATGATTCTGATTCTGGCAATTTTATGGCAATTTCACGTCTGCTATCTAACTATGATGCAACTTTAAAAGAACTTTTTCTAAAACCGAAAGGTGAAATAAATTATTTAAGCCCTACGATTCAAAACGAAATTATTAGTTTGCTTGGTACTAACGTTAGGAACAGTATTATCTCAGAAATTAAAAAAGCTCCATTTCTGACAATAATTCTGGATACAACACAAGACTTGTCAAAAATTGACCAACTATCTGTAGTTTTTCGATATATCTCGGTTACAGAAAATGATGATAATGTGCCGAAAGAAATAAAAATCTGTGAGTCCTTTTTAGGATTCATAGCAGTAACCGATTGCAGTGCTGCAGGTCTGAAAACTGTCATTTTAAATTTGACTAAAGAATATGGAATTGATTTGACTAAATGTAGAGGACAGGGATACGATGGAGCAAATGTTATGTCGGGTGTGTATGGAGGATTACAAACCCTAATAAAAGAGCATGCTCCAAATGCCGATTATGTTCATTGTGCTGCGCACGCTTTAAACTTGGTTTTGAACGATGCTGCGAGACATGTTCGTGAAGTATCGACTTTTTTCGATAATTTAGAAAAAATATATACTTTTTTTGGCAATAGTATAAAACGCTGGGCTATGCTAAGTGACGATTTATCTGAAAAATATTTGATTACCCTTAAAAAGGTATGTCCTACCAGATGGTCTTCTAGGAACGACGCTTTATTAGCAGTAAAGAAAAATTTTTTACTAATCATGAAAACTTTGTACCAACTAAATTTAATTTCAAATAAAAAAGATGAACGTGAAGAATGTAAAAGTATAATTAATATTTTAGAGAGTTTTGATTTCTTAGTGCTCGTTACATTTTTTTCTTCACTATTTGAAATTATTAATCCTGTTTCTAAAGCTCTACAGCATGAAAATAATGACTTACAGAAATCAAGTATTTTATTAAGTAATCTTTTAAATAGACTGTGCCAATTAAGAAATCAGAATTCATTTAATAGTTTGCTAAATGAATCCAAAGATTTAGCAAAAAAGTGGGGGGTAACAACTGTTTTTAAAAACAGTAGGCGAAAGATAACGAAGCGTTTTTTTGATGAGTTATCACAAGATGAGAGAATTTCCGACCCGGAATCCTATTTCAAAGTCAATGTATACTATTGCTGTTTAGATATATTAATTTCTCAAACTAAAGAAAGATTTCAGAGCCTTTGCAACCTGAGTAGTATATTCGAAATATTACAACCAGAGAAACTCCTATCTTCTTCAAGCGAAGAGATATTAAACGCTTCCGGAAAACTGTCTGCTAAATACAGTAAAGACATCTCACTTAATCTTTGTGACCAATTAAAGGCTCTAAAAACATGCTTAAATTCTGAAATTAAAAAAATTTATTCCATTTAAGAATTCATTGAATTATTGCTAGTAAAATTCAATAGTCTTGCATCCAGTTTTCCCGAGGTAATCACAGCATGCTTTTTATTCTTGACCCTTCCAGTTACAACCGCAACGGCAGAAAGAAGTTTTTCAAAATTAAAACTAATAAAAAATTACTTAAGAACTTCGATGGGACAAGAACGGCTGTCAGACATCTCACTATTGTCCATAGAGGCAGAAACTTTAGAAAAACTAAAATCATCATCAGCCATAAATGATTTAATAAATCAGTTTGCCGATAAAAAGGCAAGGAGAGTGAATATTTAAAATTCGATTTTTATTTGTAAAATGGGTAAATTATGTGATAAATAAATATTACTTCTCACAATATTTTTTTTCTTTCGTGAAAAATCTTTACCTCCATATAAGGGCCTCCAAAAAAATTTTTATACGGGGCCCCGACAAGGCACGCTACGCCACTGATCTTTATATCTATAATATTGTGGGAAATAAGTAATTTACTGTCCTTTATATTGACTTGAGCATTGAGGAATGCTCAATTCAATATAAAGGATGCTCAAGTCAATATTATTGTGGACCAAAACGTATATTTCGTGTTGTCAAGACTCGTGGGTTGACTAAAGTATGAGACAGGCTTTATCGGTAACAATAGTCTGTCGTCTGGACGTAGAACAACTAGCCGTGGTGAGGATTGCGGTTGTGTTAACTCTTCCTTTGCGGTACCTAGGCAACAACACGTCCGTTTTTTGGACAAGTTATCTCATTCGGCGCTCAATATTTTGACATCAAGGATAGCGCCAGTCTGTGTAAGTGTTGTTTACTTCTCTTCTCAATTCTTACAATTCTCTCGTGTTCTTCTCACTGAATATTCAGACGGACTTTATTTCTTTGTTTCAGGAATAGAATGGAGTCTTATGTTTAGAAAGCTACACATTAATTGAAGCTGTTGTCATTTCTGAGGTCATACCTGCACCACATTATGGCATACGATATACAAGCTCCTGCTTCATTTTTAGATGATTTATTTGAAGAAGATTTATTATAACAAATAAAATGATAAGTAACATAATAACTTTGTTTCATTTACCTATTAAGCATAAAACAGTGTAGTTTTAATGGCAACTTTGTAATAATGTCCAAAGGAATGAGCTTATCTTTTGTGAACTAGCCTCACTGAAAATCTTATATTAATAATTGTACCACATGGTATTCTCAGTAAACAATAAATCAGACTGAAAAAACTCCAAAGTAATAATTATAATGTACAAGCATTTGTTTTGTAGCTCCACTTGTTGTTACAACTATGTTTTATATATAATATACATAGAGGCTTATAATAAATACCCGTAATATGATTAAATTTAATCACATCATCATCATCCTAGTGTCATGTTGGTTGCATCTAAGAATTCAACGCCTCGGACACCTGGGTCTGCTTACTAGACTAACCAGATATGACAGAATATTAGCTTTTCCATAGAGCTACTACCGTCTGACTGCCACAACCCAAAGGGATAGCGATATTGTATGGTTTAGACCTGTATCCGTTTATTTGAGGACACTGACTCCCTGTAACGACGCGCGACGGTGAAAGACCTTCAGGACAACTGGGACCGACGGCTTAACGTACCTACTCTCCAAAGCACGGGTGTTAATTAACTAATTTACTACTATTAATATGATTAAATCATCTATTACAAAACTTAACCTCAAAATATTTGGAATCTTAAATGTCCTATAATAATAATAATATAATACTTCCATACAAGAATGGTCATTCTCCTTTATTGAAACAATTATTTTTACTTCTCTCTGGACTGGTTTCCCACCCTCCTGTGGTGGTCCACGCATGTTGGGGCGTTGTTGGTTACGAGCAGGACCTCCAGGACCTCCAGGTCCTCCAGGACCTCCCCCAGTCTTGGGTCCAAAAGATTTGTTGCCTTGGTTGAAGTTACCACCACCTTGGTTGAAGTTGCCACCACCTTGGTTGAAGTTACCACCACCTTGCTTGTTTCCTGGTCCGCCCTGACTCCATGAACCACCCTGCTTGTTGCCTCCAAAGTTGCCATTGGAATTCTAAACACAAAAATTAAAGTTACTTACAAATTCATAAAATATGTATTAAATATGAATATGACTTGAATACACACCCTTTGTTGGTTTTGATTGAATTGTTGTTGGTTTTGGTTCTTTTGCTCAACATTGATGGATTTATCAACTTGGTCCTCAGGCTTGTGCTGAACATTAGGTTTTGGCTGCTGCTGCTGTTGTGCTTGTGGTTGTTGCTGCTGTGGCTTTGTGGAGTTTTGAGGTTGTTGTTGTTGTTGAGGCTGTGGCTTCTGCTGCTGTTGCTGTTGCGGTGGCTTCTGCTGCTGTTGTTGTTGCGGTGGCTTCTGTTGGGGCTGCTGTGGTGATTGTTGTGGTGGCTTTTGTTGCTGCTGAGCCTGTTGTTGAGGTCCAGACTGCACTTCAGGCTTCTGCTGTTGCTGCGCTGGCTGTTGAGGCTTAGCCGGCTGACTCTGAGGTTGCTGCTGTGCAGGCTTCGCAACATGCTGTGGGGGTTTCACCTATGAAACAAATAGTAAAATTCTTGTAATATTCTTTCTGTCTATTATCTTACATTTATCATGTAACACATAAAACCCTTGGATGAAGATGACATATCAAAATTATCATTTTATGATTCATAAAACAAAACATGACATGGTGTGTGCAAAATGTGGTACCATTTTATAAAATGTATAAATAAATTTCTGCAATCATTTAACATCTTTCCTTGTGGTGACGGATTAAGAATACAGATTATCACTACCGCATATCATCCCATGGGTGTCGTAAGAGCCGACAGAGGTAGCATATTATGCAGAGAACAGCACTGTAAGAGAAGGAAAACTTGATACAAACCCTATACCAACCCGTTTGGCCATCGTGGTATAGTAGGCCAATTCCTCCTTTCAAAGGACAGGCCTAGTCCAGCAGTGGGCTGTTAATGGTTGATGATGATGAATCATTTAACAATGATAAAATTAAAATATGTTTTGTTTTGTTGTGTATCACTTAGTCCTATCAGATAAAATGTTCAAATTTCAAAAGAAAAGGAGTAATAAGGGTAGGAACTGCTTTTATTATATTTGAAAGCTTTTGTTACAAGGTAGATAGACCTTCTATCACAAATAACTCACTTATAGCATTCAAAGTTCTTAATTAATAATGTTATTGAGGAACTGGATTACCTCAAAACACATGTTTATATGTTTAAAGAGTATCTGCTACACTACATGTTTTGGTTAAGATCATGAACTGCATCATATGGAGATCATTATCGGGATTGTTATTCAGAAACAAACTGCTATTACAATATCTATGTATAGTCCGTGCCACGAGAATGTAGACTTTTTGTAAACAATGAATTTCTATTAAGTAACTTAGCGACAGTTCTGTCAAAAACAAATAATGTCAAATCCAATGCGCGCAACGGTACCATAGAGCATAGATATTTATTTATAGAGATGTTTTTCTTATTGGCGCTTTTAAGACAAACTTTCTGTGACCAGTGTGACCCATATTGCCGCTTGGCGACGTGGCAGTCGCGCTGTGACAGCTGACTCTACGAGTGCAAGAGAGACGAAAGCGAAAGCTAGAAAGAAAGACGGAGAACGACGCCAGCGCCGCCAACGGCGCCAACTACGTACTACACTGACAACCGTCAATACGCCAACTTTAATCGGCACACGACATCCTTAAGAATTACGCTTCTATTATGTAAAATTTGTATTCATTGACGGTACATAGATATGTGTCATCACAAAGTAATATGTCAATGGATCAGGTTTTTATCGATATATGGGCTGTCAATAGTGTTTTGTGGTACTGGAAGATGTCAGACGCTTGGAACGTCAACATTTTGCGTTAATCCATTGAAATGTTACATTCTTGGGCTTAATGGCCATGTATCAGAGGATAAATAATATTGTTTGGATGTCAAGAAGTGGTAAGTTTAAAGTTAAATGCAAGTTTATGCTGTTGCAATGCAATTGCAGATAGCAAACTATTAGTCGCTCAAATATTTACACCTAATAATAAATAAATAGCTTCTTTTGATGAAGGTAAACCCCAAATGTTATTTTACCCTAACTTTTTATGTATTTTGTTTAAGTTAATTCTGACGTTTTCATTCATACTCAATGTAAAATCTTCATGCCCAGAAATTTTAAAGCAATGTACTAGCTAGTGGTGTATAATATTATTCATTTACAGTGGTATTTTTTTAATATTTTAGGTTAGCTCTGCTATTTTTATTGCCTATGATAAAAAAAAACATATCAATAATTAATTAGAGTACCAATTATACCAGAAAAGATGGATGGACTGTGTGAGGATGGATATGAAAGAGAAAGGGGTAAACAATCGGATGCAGTCATCTGATCTGCCCCCCCTTTCTCTTGACCTCTTCCTCTTTGACAGAGTAGTATGGAAGCAAAAGACATACTACGTCAACCCCAAATAAATTGGGACCAGGGTAAGACAATGATGATGAACTAAATAGAGTACCATGTTTGTATCATTGACATACATATTTCTCTATTATAATCTTACATTTACAGAATTACTTACATGTAATAATCTACGAAAAATTGGCAAATTCATGAAAATACTTCCGGGAAATTTGACCACTCAGCGCAAAATCAAATATGTTTATTTCTGGTAAAATAGGAAATTTTTCGTCATGACAGGAAGTCATAAATAATTAAATATAAATTCGAATAGAGAGAGCGAGAGAGATAGAGAGCATAATTAAGCATTGGAAAAAAGAAAGCCTTCAAAAAGTATAAAAGTTCACTAAAGCATAAAATCTCTAACATAACAGTGTTTGAAGGTTGTGAAGCCCTGAATGAGTGTTTACAAAAAGTCTATCTTCTCGTGGCACCAACTTTACTTTGTTTTAGAGATGTCAGACGACTCTGATTTCTAAATCTGGACACTATAATCAAAACATGAAAGACTATCAATCAACTAGGTTGTATTTTTTTAATAATGTTAATATTTTATTATTTATCTCAGGGGGCCAATTCTCCTATTTTTATATGACATTGATATTATATTTTGAATGGACTCAGTAGCGGTATTCTGATAACCTAATGACATTATTGTATAAATTGATATAAACAGTTCGTTGTTGACAAATATTTTGACACTTGTTTCAATTTACGATCTTGTTACAACTTCTTTCAATTATCAGATATTTCAGAAGAATAAACTTTTTGTGACGTAAGTATGACAATGACATGATATCGAAACAATATTTATTTAGCAGAATTGGGCCCAGATGTTTATTCCCTGTGCAGTCATAACTCAAGCACCCAACACAACACTGCAAAATTTACATGCTATATTTACAGACCATTTAGAGTGGTATTTTACAACCATCTGTATTCTTATGTTATGGACTGAATGTCAGATAATGCACAGCTACTGGGGGGTAAGAAGCTAAAATTTGACATGTACCTATATTCCTTGGAGAGTGTAGAGGAATACTAATATATATATATATTCTAATAATTGCAATGGGGTAAGGTCTCAGAAATTATTGATTTTAGGGTGGTTTGTGGTAATATGGGCAGTCAAGTAAAGGAAAAAGAAATACAGCAGTTTCTGAGATCTTATCCCATATTACTCCAAAGGCTATAGCCCAATCAGTCCTCATTATTGGCCCTAAATTATTATGAACTACAAAGCATCCTATTTTTTTTTGAAATCTTAAAAATAGATAACTACTTTTAATCCAAGATTAAGTATGTCTGTATGAGCTCATGACTCTACTACATTAGATTGTAATATTACACTTCTGTAGGAATTCATAGACATTACGAGAATTATAACGGCACAGAGTAATCAATATTACCACGACGCAGCGCAGGCCGCTAGCCGCCCAAGATCAACAAAATGGCGCCGATATATCGAATACCTACCTCCCATCGTCTACGACTGTGATGAAAGTTTTTCACAAGCCGCATATAAAATATGATAAAACGTTGATCAAGAAAACATAACATACAGAATTGATTGATAAAATCGGAAAAAATGCTCACCTCATTATTAGGCCGTTGACCTCCTTGGCCGTGGTTCATATTTCTCTGGTTCTGCTGGTTCATCTGGTTGTTATCAAATCTAGAATTACGGAATCCTCCTCTATTATTCCCACGGCGATTCTGTCTCTGCGGCTGTGGTGGGCCACCGAAACCCCGGTTACCGAATTGATTCATGGCGTGCATTTGCATTCTGGAACAAAGATTCCTAATTTGTAGGTGAAAGTGGATACAATATAATTGCTAAGTGTGTAAAAAAAAAATCAATCCTTACCTTTAATTTAACTAGTAATAAAACTATCGCCTGCCTATTAGCAATAACGATACGTCACTTTCTTGAAAAATCACTATTTTTCGCCACACGCACGACACACGTAGCACGCGTAACGAAAGAAAGTAACGAGAAGAATGTCGGCGTAATCAATATGGCGGACGGAGGCATAGACATACGTCACGATTTCCGTTTCCACAAGTCCTACACAGATTCACTATGACACAAGGTGGCCCATAGACAAATTTAATATCTATCTAAAGACCCGCACAAACTATCTGTCGCGACTTACTGTCGCGACTTACGGTCGCGACAGAAGGGTATCTGGACAAGGAAAATCCATTCAAGTGTGCACACTATCGGACGTCTGTCGCGGACGTGACCTTGAGCGTTCAGACGTCCGAAAGCAATCTGGGAAAATGACAGCAAACGTCCGCGGACGTTTACAAACGTCCGCGGACGTTTACTGTCATCCGTATATTGTCTATGGTATGGCCTTAATAGTTATTTTATACCGAATATAGTCAAAAAATGTTAAATTCACTTTCAATTCTACAGTTCTGCTTTACTTCAAGATCTACCAATAATATAATCTAATAGTGCTAACTGCTAGTGCCCTGAATTAAGAAAATATGCTCCTACCTAGCCATAGTGTATCGCATAGACAGCATGGCGTGTCTATGGTTGTATCGGACGCGGACGCGACAGTCGTGAGTCGCAGAAGTCGCGTCCGAACAGTTTGCGTGCGCCTTTAAGGCGCACGCAAACTGTTCGGACGCGACTTACTGTCGCGACAGTAAGTCGCGACACATAGTGTGCACACCCTTTCGGACGCGGCTTTCTGTCGCGTCCGCGTCCGATACAACCATAGACACGCCATGCTGTCTATGCGATACACTATGGCTAGGTAGGAGCTTATTTTCTTAATTCAGGGCACTAGCAGTTAGCACTATTAGATTATATTATTGGTAGATCTTGAAGTAAAGCAGAACTGTTGAATTGAAAGTGAATTTAACATTTTTTGACTATATTCGGTATAAAACAACTATTAGGGCCATACCATGGACAATATACGGATGACAGTAAACGTCCGCGGACGTTTATAAACGTCCGCGGACGTTTGCTGTCATTTTCCCAGATTGCTATCGGACGTCTGAACGCTCAAGGTCACGTCCGCGACAGACGTCCGATAGTGTGCACACTTGAATGGATTTTCCTTGTCCAGATACCCTTCTGTCGCGACAGTAAAGGCGCACGCAAACTGTTCGGACGCGACTTACTGTCGCGACAGTAAGTCGCGACACATAGTGTGCACACCCTTTCGGACGCGGCTTTCTGTCGCGTCCGCGTCCGATACAACCATAGACACGCCATGCTGTCTATGCGATACACTATGGCTAGGTAGGAGCATATTTTCTTAATTCAGGGCACTAGCAGTTAGCACTATTAGATTATATTATTGGTAGATCTTGAAGTAAAGCAGAACTGTAGAATTGAAAGTGAATTTAACATTTTTTGACTATATTCGGTATAAAATAACTATTAAGGCCATACCATGGACAATATACGGATGACAGTAAACGTCCGCGGACGTTTGTAAACGTCCGCGGACGTTAACTGTCATTTTCCCAGATTGCTATCGGACGTCTGAACGCTCAAGGTCACGTCCGCGACAGACGTCCGATAGTGTGCACACTTGAATGGATTTTCCTTGTCCAGATACCCTTCTGTCGCGACAGTAAGTCGCGACAGTAAGTCGCGACAGATAGTTTGTGCGCGCCTTAAGTCGCGACAGTAAGTCGCGACAGATAGTTTGTGCGCGCCTTAAAGGTCCAGTTACCAGGTCATAAAATTCCAAAAAAAAAAAAGTGGTATTATTATTTTTGGAAGTGACATTAGCCCCATGCATTAGCCTAGTTAGTAGTGATCTGTGCATTAGCCTACTACGATACGATTACTATACTCTATGAGCCTACGTCAGTTTACTTACTGTTGTGGTAACTGTGGTTTACACTTTACTGCATCGAGAGTGATTATTTATTTTGTTGTCCTTTGAATGTTTGAAGCACAGGTTTGAAGTACTTTGGCGCAGGGTGCCGGAACTGCCGATTATAAACTGATAATAAAGTGTAAATAAACATTACTTACTAAAATAGAGCTGTGGTCGAACGAACAATGGATGTAATTAAGGCTAATCCTGGGAGCGATGATACGGAAGAAACTCAAGATTTAGCTGATTTGAAATATTCTCTATTATCATTTGAAAAACAAATATTCATCGATGCTTTTGAAAAAGATGCTCTTGTTATAATGGCAAAGTAAATATTATTACTATTTTAGGTTTCTATAGATTTCAGAACTAGTACTTACCAAAATTTTTAAATTATTATTGTAATATGCATTTTTACAATTATTTTTAGGGGAATTAACTACATTAATATTATATCAAATTTGCTGTGGGTATATAAAGACCCTTGTAATTTAGTGCTCATAATAAACAGTAGTGATCACGAAGAAAAATATTTCACTGAGAAGTTCACTCTAACACCTTTGCCAAACCTAGGCACTGACAGGTATGTTGGGAGTATAAGTACTAATCTTTCAATTAAGAAGGTAACCAGAAATGCATGTGATTTTGAAAAGGAAAAAGTTAATCCTCTTGTGAAGTAAATTCTGGCTAGGAATGATATAAGGTCAAGGAGGGGAAGTCCGGCAGCGGGTCAAGTCCGTCCACGTCTCATTAGAGCGTTTTACAAACTACCTACTGCAGTTATAGTGGCTGGCGGGTAAACAGTGTCTCTTGCTGATTCTGCTATTAAATTACAGATGACGCTAGGACTCTCACAGAAGTAAAAATTTCTTTGCAAAAATATTTGTGTCCGTAATATTGGTAACCAAGTTAGAGATATCATAAGTCTCAACAAAATTTGGTGTGAAAAACAAGAAATTCTCGGGTGTTTTTATGGTAAGTGACTACATCATGTTCTTTATTTATAGTCTAATATATTTTCAAGTGAATTTATGGAATTTTTTGAGAAATATTAGCGATAAAATAATCTTACCCTCAAAAATTATGTTATATGCATCTATAGACCGCCAAGGTCAAATTTACAGGACATTAATAAGTTTTTCATAAATTTAAATTTGCTACTTCATCGATTTTGTTATAGTAAAAAGAAAGTTATCGTTTGCGGCGACTTTAACATAAATATCCTAAATGATGGTAACATACAGACTGAGTTTAAACAAATTTTGCATAGTTATAATATGAAACTAGGTATTAATCAACCTACACGGTTAGTAAGTGGAACATGCATAGATAATATGTTGTTTAATTTACGAAGCTGTAAAGCCGAAGTACTTGAATTGGCACTTTCAGATCATACAGCACAACTGCTAACATGTCCAGTTAAACCGCATACCTCGGTCAAAGATTGGTACATCACTGTACGAGACTATAGTAAAGAAAACCAAACCAAATTTCAAAATTGTATTGATTCTTTAAGTTTTAATGAGGTCTTTACTTCGAAGGATCCAAATGTTGCTTTCTCAAACTTTTATGAATTATTTGGTCTGTTTTATGACCTCTGTTTTCCTTTTAAACAAGTTAAGCAATCAAATATTGTGCGACCAAAATTTTATGACATTCAGGAATAGGGTAAATAAAATCTCAAACATGGACATTACTTGTTTAAATAAAAATATTGCCGAAGTTGATATGACGAAATTTTTGGGGATGTATATTGATAATTCTTTAAATTGGAAAAATCACATCGAAATGCTTTGCAATAGAGTCAATACGTTTTCATATGCATTGTATATGCTAAGAAAATCAGCAAGTCAAGCAACTGTGTTGACTGCATATCATGGATATGTTGCGCCTCTTTTAAGGTATGGTATCATGTTTTGGGGCAACTCAACTGATAAAGAAGCTGTTTTTGTGGCACAGAAAAGGTGTGTAAGGTCAATATGTCATCTGAAACCTACAGAAAGCTGTAAACCTTTTTTTGCACAGCTGAATATATTAACACTCCCATGTTTGTATATATTCGAAGTGCTTTTGTTTGTAAGGAAAAACATTCAGTTGTTTACAAAACTAAATAGTAAAAGACATAATTTAACTATAACTATGCCACCAAATAAGACAGCTTTATTGAATAAAAGTATATTGTGTATGGCATCACGTATTTACAATAAATTACCCAAATCTATTCTTCAAACTTCAGATTATAATGCATTCAAAAATAGAATAAGATTATTATTACTAAATAAGTGTTACTACTCGGTCAATGAATATTTAAGTGACAAATTTTTATAAATAATTGATTAAGTTTGACATTTCTAATAAATTGACATTATTGATTACATAATTTTAACTCCTTTATAACTATAATATAAATTTAATTAAATATTTATTGACATACTATTCCTGACATTGATATAGGCTTGACATATAAGTTGACATAATAATTCTACATTTGCTTTTATTATAATTTCTGCTTAGTATTTATTGTAATTATAAAATATTCACTTGAGATAATATAGTCACTTGAATTTTAACTCAATGATAATATAATATAGACGTATTATACCGCTTTTCTCCTACGTGGACTATTATGAAATGTTAAGAATAGACAGAAAAGTTGTATTTAGCACAATTAAGTAACATTTTGCATGCCTACCTGGCTGAAATATGGTGATACCTTACTACCCCAATTGTAACAACTGATAATATTTGTAACACCCATATCGCAAATAAACAATTTGAATTTGAATTTGAATTTAAAAAGTAATGTTGGGGTAATTCCGTATACTGGTTTAGGGAAATGCCGTCATATGCCGGTTTTGTCCTGTTCCAGATATAGTTTTTTTTTCCTCTACATGTATTTGCAATCAGTCCTAAGACTATGAGCAAGTCTGTGCTGTGATGCTGTCATGCGGAGTGGCTTCCCATTGGAAGCATCCCCTCATCTGCTGGACAGAGCTATTGCCCGTCTTCTAGCTCTAGGATATGATGACATTTTAGTCATCTCACGTACTGGTTCATGGTGAGTTGGCGAGCAAGTTCCTTAGGGTGATGGATTAACTGCTCTTTATATTTAGCTACCAAACTCCGAATTTCCTCTTTGATTGTCCTCATTTCAAGGTGCTCGTGAACTTCATTGTTGGTTATGTACCAAGGTACTTTGGCAATTGTTTTTAGGATCTTGTTCTGTTGGCGTTGGAGTATATTTATATTGGAATCGCTTGCACTGCCCCATGGTTGCAGACCATATGTCCAAATGGGCTTTAGAATGACTGTATATATAAGCAGTTTGTTGACCGAAGAGAGTCTCGAGTTCCTTCCTAGCATCCAATATAGGCTGTTGTACTTTAGCTGAAGCTCCTGCTTTTTACATTTCTGTACCTCAGAGGTATATAACATTAAGTGTCAAAACGTAAGTATTGCAGTAGACACGAAAATATACAGCATAAAACTTCAATGCCACATTGCTCAGAAAGTGTTTTAGGTATTAATATGGCAATAACTGTCCTCCTTATTATTTTTAAAGCTAATTACGGTAATCAATATGATATTTTTGTAAAACTACTACCTTCATGATTTTATGTACTTGAGGTTGTATACTGCGAATGAAAGTAAAGCATAACTTTGTAATATAAGCATTAAGATAACATACTACTTTATACCTTTCGGAGAAATTTGAACTTAATGTTTAAAAATCATTAACTGTTTAAAGATTTTAAGGGACAAAAGCATAGAAAACATAAGAATATCTAAAAAATGCCAATTTTATTATTTACCAACGAACAACGGGTCTAGTTTAATAAACAAAATGTAGTGAGACATACATAATTTATAAATGATGAAAATTAATTACAATTTTAGTCAGATGCTTCTGGCACATGGCAGATTTTTATAATATCCATGAAACATTGAAGGAATCCATTGTAAAGATTTTTGTAGATCGGCATATTTCATTTTTTAAATGGGTTTTAGGGTCGTCCCTACGAGTTGGTTCAGGGGTAGGCATTACAAAATCTCTTCTTCTGTTTCGAACTAAATTTACTTCTTCAAAGGTATTGATGAAATGATGTTTTATAAAACATTGAACCCTTTTCATTTTTTCGAAACTGCATCCACACTATGGCTGAATACGGCACAGAATTTCCCTCAGTGGACTTCTTACGATGTACGAAAGGAGCCGATGTTCCACAAAATGCGGCAAAGTCCTTGAAATCGGAAATTTCCATATTGACGACTCTAATTTTGGTGCCCTTGGAACAGTTTTTGATAAACTGCTGCTAATCCCAAGGAGTAACAATGGGAAACTCGAGATGTTTTTTCTGTTCCCGTTCTATAACAGAGTGTATTACGTCTACCTCCATATGAGTGTGCCCTTTAAGTAAATATTTATGATTTACTATCTGCAATTGTGGTTTTTGGGATAAGATCCATAAATAAACCATAATTAAAGATATATTTTTATTCTGGCCAGCACAGTTATCGCTCCAGATTGTTACCTCTGTTACTGAATCATCCAGTTGTTCTAAGAATTTGACTATTCCTGACGCCATTTCATTACCACAACGGCCTGCTATAGTCTCATCCCACATAAAACACCAGCTTTCTTTAGGAACCGAGTCTATTAGAGTAAAATTAGAAGTCCACAGCTTTCTATGATAGAAGCTTTGGCTATTAGTCAATAAAGGTGTAGGCAAGCATTTCTTTAAATCAATTGTCAGCTTTTGGAGAATTGAAGCCTAAATTCTATTTGGTATTAAAAATATATCTGTAAAGCCAAGCTTTTGCAATATTTTCTTTTGGCAGACCCTCTTGAACACATAATTCTACATACAAAGAATATAATTTTTCAATGTTCAGATGGCTGCCAAGATACGATCTTCCAGTTCTGTTTCTAGATTAGTGACTCTCATATTTTGGTACACTTTCTATATGTCTTCTTATTGCATTTTTAATGTCCTCCGAAATCCTATTCGACGGTTGATGTCTTCCTCGCCTATCTTCTTGGACGAACATTGGTTGATTTTTTACAGCATTTCTTACAATTTCTGAAATAGCTAGCGTATTTAGAAAGAACTTCTTGCAGACTTTTTCACGTTGTCCATTTACCATAAATGAATAATACAATGGAAATTATCTTTTAGGTGGTTGTTCGAAATCCTGACGTTTAGATCTGGCAGTCTTAACTTCAGAAACACTAGATAAAATAAACTAAATGACAGAGTAAAGAATTATGTGATAAGAGAGTGTTGTGGGGTAAAAGAAGATTTAGTGACAACCATCGAGAAAGGTATGCTAAGATGGTTTGGGCACGTGGAGAGGATGGATGATGAAAGTCTGACCAAGCAGATATGTAAGGCAAGTGTGGAAGGGACGTTCTCTGACCAGATTGGAGACATCCTAAAAACAGGACAGGTGAGAAGTACCCTGAACAGAAGAGCATGCATGAGGAATCTGATGGGAGTGAATGAAGGAAGAGAGATATGTCAGGATATTTGCAAATGGCGTTCTGTAGTCTCTGCCTACCCCTCCGGGAAACAGGCGTGAGTCTATGTATGTATGTTTGGAGATACTATTGTGTACATCTCAGTGTGTTTTGGCTGGAGTTATAAACAACATCTTAATATATAAAATCCTTGCGTTACTGACTGACTGACAGACACGCTACAGCCGAAACTATTGGGCGCAGGAAGCTGAAATTTGGCATGTATGTTCCTTGGGGACCGTAGGGGTGCACTAAGAAGGGATTTCCCGAAATTCCCACGGGATCGGCCAAATCGGGTAAATTTACAAGAAATGCAGGCGTAGCTGCTGGCTTTTTAAACTTTCGTGGTCATTTAAACTTGCTTTAAATTGTCTTTCGGGATATATACCACGTACCTTTGTTTGGAGCACCTGAGGGTTGTGTAACTCAATCCAGTGGTCGGGTACCGACCACTGGATTGAGTTACACAACCCTCAGGTGCTTTCGACAGAATGCCACTACATACCTCGAATGGTTAGGGAGGCTATTGAAATCAAAAAGTTTAATAATTTCAATAGAGAGGATGGGTTTCAACTGTCGAGTATCTGGCATCCAGTGGTGCGTCTATGTAAAACCCGTGAAACGGAAAAACTCAAACCGCGAGCTGACGTAGTGAGTGTAGTATGTCGTGATCGGGTACAGTGCGATAGTGAAAACAGTGGCAGTGGTGTTGTACGCAAAAAACGAGTAAGAAAGCGGGTAGACCGATATACTTGCTCGTAACATTCATCCACCCGCAATACCCTCAGTACATCCGTGAACATGGCGCTTGCAACAGTGCCGAAATATCGGTTACTCCAAACAAAGGTACGCGGTATATATCCCGAAAGACAATTTAAAGCAAGTAGCTGCTGGCGTCCTCTAGTCTATACTTATAATAAAACTGTAGAGAGGTCAATTCTGTACATTGAATATATATTGAAAATTAATATTGGAGGATGAATGGTGATCGATACGGATGCCAAAAATGCAATCAGTAATTTTTTTGTCTGTCTGTCTGTCTGTCTGTCCGTCTGTCTGTCTGTCTGTCTGTATGTGCACGCATGGGTCAAAAACTACTAAAAGGATTTTAACCAAACTTAGTACGATTGTAGTCCATACTCCTGGGCAGGTTATAGACTATATAACATAACGCTAAGACACATAGGAGCTGAGCAGCGACGATAAATTTGAAGCAAGTCGGATGAAAATGCGCTTTAGAGCTCTTATGTTCGCATACGTTGATCATTCACCAAAAGTATGTATTACAAAGATGATGGTCTTTAAAAGATCTACAAAAATGTCCTGAATAGTATATATCTATCTTTCATAAATTAGCCACAATAACGGGTTTAATCGTTAGGTTTAAACATTTATTCAAAGTGTATTAAATACATCAATATATTGTATTTCACATAGATATATATTTATCAAACTCCCATATTCAAAAAGTACACTTTAATATGTATATTACATAAAAAAAATATAGAAATCGGTTTATAAACACACATGATATAGATGAAATAAATCTAGCCGCGCCAGTATGGGTACGGCTATACGGTTGATTTTTGTTTAACGCACTAAACGGCCGTCTATACATATAATAAATCTATAAGTGATCCATGTCCGTACATGGAAGATATTCAGAAGAAATCTATTTTAAGGGGTCTACATTAAAGAAGAGAAGCCAAAAATATAGTAGTATATTTAAATTTTTTGTCTGTTTGTCTGTGCGTTTTTGCACGCTAATTTCAGAAACGGCTAATAGAATTGGAATGCGATTGGAATTCACTGCTGTATTGTAGTAAGCTCCACTTAACATTTAATGTTTTTTTATACGAATCCGTTCATAGATAAAAAAGTTGTGTCAAATTAAACATTTGTTCGGTTAAAATTTGTTCTATAAAACTAGCTCTTTAGTTGAGTTGGTTGAAACTTAATGTATTATGACCAGTCAATGGTCATAATTCAATCATATATTATGACCATTGACTGGTCATAATATGTAAAATTACGAGGTTGAAATATTATAAATAGGATATTTTCGAACATTTGGATCTTCCAATTTAAATTGAGCTTAAATCTGAATGATAAATTTTATGTTAAATAGGGTTCAGCTTAGGCTGGACGTATTCGCACATGTATACATGTAAACAGGTTGAAGAGTGGTGAGTCATTTTATTTTACTGGATGGGGATAAACACTGGGATGGCATTGTCTGAAGCAAGTATAAGTCCTCATCGATTACGCCATGGGTTTAAGATGCTGTATAGTTATGGCATAAATATGAAAACAAATTTGCCGAGGACATTTTTAGTTTCCCACAACAATCTAATAAACCATTGCTTGACAGTAGATATAGTTATATCTATCCTATTACTCAATATGAACGACCACGACAACCGATACGAACCATCATTTGCTGGTGTAAAAATTATCTCTCGAGACTTACTGAAGAATAGCGTTTAATATAATTATGATCGTGTGTGTCGTAGCGTGGATAGTGATTTGAGAAAAATACTCTTTGTAGATGCTCCGGGTGGAACGGCAAGACTTTTCCTACCAAGGTGATTTCGGCAAAGGAACGAAGCTAAAGTAAGATTGTGCGAATACAAAATGACTATCTCATGGACGGTATAACAGTACTTTTTCGTGGCGATTTTCGTTAGGCTCTGTCTGTTATACCACCATAGAATATGAGACAAGAGCTGATGAAATTATAGCCTGTCTAAAGAGTTCATAACTATGGGATTGTATTATCACTATGCATTTTGACATTAAATATGCGAGCATGATTATGAGGCAACGAATATGCACAGGAATTTTATTTATTTATTAAAACTTTATATACATAGCGTATACAGGCGAAATTAATGCCATGGGCATTATCTCCCAGTCTACCTTAGAGTGGTGCAGAGAGAAAAGAAGTAGGTGTAATATAATGAAAATGAATTTGAAATAATACAAATATTGTAGATCTAAAGATACATTCACATACAAAATATATACACATAAGTTACATGTAATATAAACATACATAATATAGATGTATTATAAAACTACATACAAACATATACATACACACATAAAATATATTAATACATGTATAAATGTATACACGTACATAAGGTATATATATATATATATATATACATATTAAATAAATATGAAATTTAAATGACTTAGGACACAATCGCCGACTCAGCCAATAGAAGTTGCTTCACCTTGAACTTGAAAGTATTCTTAGTCTTAGCCATCCTGATTTCAGGAGGGAGGGCATTCCAGAGAAGGATAGATTGGACAGTAAAAGAGAAATGAAGAAAATTAGAGTTATGAGAGGGTACAGTGAGGAGAAGATTATTAGATGAACGAAGGTTTCGTTCATGGTTACAGCATAAGTATTGAAAATAGGAAGATAAATACTGGGGAGAAGTTGAAGATGTAAGAATAGTTTAGAGGGTGGTGAGAGCACGCAGACTATTTTCTGATCTTTTACGTCCATTTTCAATATTCGATCCATACATGGATTTTTGAGATTTGAGATTCGTGTTTGACATATTTTGTATGGAGCTTATGTCAAAAACGAATCTAAAATCTATAGATCTATCTATAGTTCGAATATTGAATTCCGTAGTTACTCGCGATTGGTAACTTCGCGGTGTGTTTTGTACATTTGAGCTATTTTTAGGACATCTACACTATTCAATATCTTAGGTATTTATATGCAACTTAAAACATTTAGTACGGGTTGGGTACCTATCAATTTTGTAGCCCAATGAAAAGACAAATTCCGCGCGAACGGAGTCGCGGGCACAGCTAGTATAATAATAAAACTGTACTTAACACTAGCTGATGTTATATTGTCTTGTTCTTTAGCATTTAGTAAACTACACAGTAACTTTCCACGTGAATACATATCGTTTTACTATTTTTCAGTATTTTTTAGCCTAGTTTAGTACGCACTGCACTAGCACTGATTGGGGAGACAGCGACGCGCGGGGCCGCGCTTCACATTCGGTAAAAGACATTATGTGCAGTAAACAACATTATGTTGACGCGATGTTTAGAGGTAAACAAACTTATGATCTTTTAAGATTCTATACCACATTTGAATTTGTGAATTTAATATCATATATCACTGGATATTTCGTTTCATTGATATCGTGTGACTTAATGCTGTATACCATACGATAGAGCTCGCTATAACAATTTTATTGGTGTAAAAAACCAGATTTGAAAAAAAATGCAGTTAATACTGTTTACCTCTAAGGTACAGATTTGATGTGGTGCCTCCAGGTTAGTTTACAATCAATGTGTAAGCCAAGATATCTTACATAGTCACTATGAGGTAAAGTACATTGACCCAACTTTACTGGCGGGCAGTCTCCTTTTTTAAGGGTGAATGTCACTTGTACTGACTTTGCAGCACTAGCCTTTATTTTCCATTTTTGGAGCCATTAGTTTACTTTGTTTAGGCCTTTCTGCAAGTTCTCTGATGCCAGTCTTGGATCTTTATTACTTGATAATATGGCGGTATCGTCTGCAAATGTAGCTGTGGTTATCCCCGGCGTTAGCGGTAGGTCAGCAGTGTACAACGTGTAAAGTATGGGGCCTAGAACAGATTCTTGCGGCACCCCGGCGTCAATCTCTCGGAATTCAGAAGTGGCCTCACCCTCTTTAACATAAAACATGCGATCCTCGAGGTAAGATTTGAATATTAGAAAATATGAGTGGGAAATATTCTGCTTGATCTTACATAGAAGGCCTTTGTGCCAAACCTTGTCAATCGCCTGCTGGATATCCAAGAACGCTGACGAGCAGTATTCTCTTTTTTCTAAGGACTTTCTTACGGCGTCACATACTCTGTGGGCTTGTTCCACTGTGCCATGGCGTTCTCTAAAGCCGAATTGGTGGTCTGGTATCACTTTGCGTTTAAAGACGCTTGGCATAATTCTGCGGAGTATTGACTTCTCTAGTACCTTGGATAGAGTTGGCAACAGACTGATTGGTCGATAGGATGTTTTTTCGGTCATTGGTTTGCCAGCCTTGTAAATCATGATGATTTCCGAGACATTCCACACACTCGGGAAGTAACCAATTCGTAACATTGCATTGAAGATGATGGTGATGAAGACAAGAGCCTTTCTCGGCAATTTCAGCAATACTTCTCTAGTTATCAGGTCGTAACACGATGCCTTTTTACTGTCCAGCCATTTAATCATTTTTAGGACTTCCGCAGTTGACACAGTCTAGGAGGAAGGTCCATTTGGAGGTCATGTCTTAGAATGAGATCAACATATTCTTCAGATGAGTTGTCAAGCATTACATTAGGTTTTAAAACGCTTGTTAGATGATCCGCAAATAAGTCCGCTTTGTCCTGGCTTGTTCTGGCTCAGTCGTTTTCTTTTTTAATTGGAGCTTTTACCACATTAGCTCTGTCACAAGAACGAGTGATCTTCCGTCTGGGTATCTGGGTGGTTTGTAGTGTATGTCTGGAACCCTTTGATTTTGACATTGGTTTTGTCTGTGCAGTGTGCTTCAGATATTAGGACTATGTCTAGTTTGTGCTCGGCCATTAGTATCTCGAGCTCATCTCTATTGGGTGAGAGTCCATTTAAGTTCCAAGTCGCCAGCCGTAGCCCAAGGCCTTTTAACCTTGTAGTTTGGTTATGAGGATAGTCATGAGACTCATTAAAGAGCTCATTTGTTGTAAGAGTAAGCCGAATTTCTCGTTTTGTTTGGTGAGGAGAGTTTCTAATAGTGATAGGTTTTGGTTAACATTAAGTAGGTATGGCATTTTCTGTGGTCACTTTGTCTGGAAAATTTCTAGTAGCTTTGGCGTAAGTGTTTGGTTCATTTTCTTTATCAACAGTGGAAGATTGTTGGGCAGGATTTATTTGGGTGTTTGCATTGGGAATCGTATTGTCTTTTGGAATATCACGTCTATCAGCTCTTCGATAACCATATTTGTAGATTTTTCTGCCAAGTATTTCTCTATACACTTGACAACCCTTGTTGGGCGGGTGGGAGCCTTGGCACAGTGCGCATTGGGCTGGTGTATTTCTATCCTGCTTTGTGTGCTTTGACAGTCAGATGTTTTATGTGCCAGCGCGCATTTCACGCAGCGGAAGGGCCTCACGCAGTTATTCTTTGTGTGCCCATATTGCTGACACCGCTGGCACTGTACAATTGAATTTTTCTTCTTAGAATCCTCTATGGATACTGATTGATGGTAGATGTATTTGATTTCTTTAGCTGCCTTATTGTTCTGACTAGGTAGGAGATTTACGAAGAATGTCGAGGTAGGTTTTTCTCTGGACCATATCTGGAGTTAATAATTTCCCCGACAACAGTGTTTCCAGTTTGATTCAATTTCTTCCTTTATCTCACTTTTAGGTGTTGTGTGGTGAAAATTTCGAATAACAATACGGCAGAGTCGTTCTTCCTTTTTGTTAAACGTGTGACCAATTAAGACAGTTTCTCGGAATTTGCTGATGATTCTTTTGTAGGCCTCCATATCTAGGGTGTTGATTCTCAATTGATTTCTGTTTGTAATCCAGATATAGTAAACCTATTTTTGTAGTGTACTATTTTGCCTAGCCAGCAACTGCATGACCGCATGGTTGGCGTAGTGGTTTAAGCGGCCGCCTCGCCGCTTGACACTGCACCGAGTGTTGTGGGTTCGATCCCCACACGAGACAACACTCGTGTGGGGATCGAACCCACCCACTTTGTGTGGTTCATAAATTGTTGTCTTGAGTCTGGGTATTCATTGTGTCGGTTAGTTGTATGTTTGTAAAGTCCCCCGCGACACAGGATTTAGTCCTACGGCGGGAGTTGTCTTTTTAAAAAAAAGAAAAGATAGAACTGCGCTTTTTTGGATTGTAGGTAGTTTCACTTAATCTTACACTAAGCCATAAGTTTGTTTAGTACAACTTGACTAATAATTATTCTTGTTAGTAAATAAAAGTTTGTTTAAGACCTCACCTATAAGTCTAATGAGACTACAACGGTGAATGAAATTGGTAGTTAGTGACTGCACTAACGACCGATTAATATTATTCAATATAATTATATATTCAATATAAATTCTAAATTATTTATAAATACTGCAATATATAACTGTTTTTTTGCCCCAAATAAATAAAATAAAATAAAATATTATTCGAAATGGTGCGGCATTATGAAAGGAAAACCAATAAAGCGTCATATCCAAAAGAAAAGAATATGCCGTGCAAGCTGTTCGGAATGGTGAAATTAGTGGGTATAAGGCTGCTCGAGTGTATAATATACCTAGAATGACAATCATGGATCAGGTGCATTGCAAAACAGGGAAATCATTATCTCTGGAAAGAAATACAGTCTCTCACAAGCATCGATATATATGTACTAAAGTACTAGATGTAGCATTCAGAACATTTACTTTGTTCAAATGCTTTGCATGAACATACCGGCAAAGCAATCTAGTGTCACTTTGACTTGCCGGCGGTGTGGGTCTGCATCGTTTATTAATTTTGTAACGACGATATATCGGTTAATTCAAATCAGAACTGGAATCTGTAGTAGCGCTAGTTAATATTATTTATTATTTAAGTAATAAAAAAAGTTAATTTTATCATATTACCACATAACAATGTATTTATTTATTTTTATGTGACGTAATTTACCACCATAGACTAACTACTATGCAGACATCGATTGCAAGTGATTGTAGGTAAAAATATAGATATGTCTAAGAACAGACTTGATGAAGGCATTGGTTTTAAAAGTGTTGTAGTTTGATTAATGTTCTAAGACCAATTTGATTTTGTATAACACTAATTTGTGTTTTCTTTTTAGTACATTGATCGTAATTACTATTCTAATGAACATTTCAAATAAAATATTTGTGACATATACCTAGGTACTTTAAAAACAGTAGGTACACTTATACTTCATCATAGTACATATCACAAATTTGCGGTTATAGAAAAATACGTAAAAAATATACTGAATCAATATACCTAAGGCCATTAAAAATCCTGATTTTTATTATCTGACGAAGAGACAAAAACCTACGAAATTAATGGTGTTTGATGGTAATGGATTAGGTATTAAAATATATTTTTGAGCATTTCTTATGCTAGGGTAGATTGAATTGCAATTTATTTAAAGCTATAAAAATAAATTCCTGGGGCACGACTTGAACCCGCGACCACGACGAACCGTGTCAAAGCTGTATCGACTAAGCTATTCGGGCCACTTCATCATAAAATGATTATTCGTAATGGTTGGTTCACGTATATAATGTCCCATTTGAACAATGTGTGTGTGTGTATAGAACTATGTGGTCAGAAAGGACATTATAACAGATTGTCAAAACAATGCTGCCTTATAATTATGTATAATAAGAAATTTCTGAGTTGGCCTCATGCCAAGATAAATTTAAACTTTTAAAAATTAAGTATAATTGTTTGTTCCTGATACATGTCTTGAACTTACGCCAACGAACGAACGAACATTTTCTATTTTATTATAAAATTAACTAAATATGATTATACTTTTTATTATTTTACTGAAATAAAACCACGGCAATTAATTACTTTTATTTTCATAAATAGGCACAAAACTTATCTATTTTCCGATCTTCTGTGCAAATAATCTATACAAATGTCAATATCGACCCAGTAGCATTAAAGTACTACTGGCTGCTCATAGGTAAGATACCCGGTCAGCCGTAGCTGATTGGCTATAATATGATAAATAAGCGCTGTACATATTCCATTGGCGCTACGTGCACATGCGTGTTGCGCATGTGCGATTAAACGTCAAACCTAAGACAGCTTGGACAATGTTTTTATATGGACTGTTACGTCTATCTTTAGAATATATGTCAATGCTCACAAGAGATCGAAAAGAACCTGGCCTCGTATATTCATATTATGGACTAACAAGAGACGAGGTTCTGGAAATGGTTAGCTATATAATACTTACTGTGATTGTTGAACCTAATATAATTAAGTACGTCAATAACAAATATTGTACTTATAAATACTTACTCTTCAAGACAGATTCAGTACAAATATTTTAAAATAAACCCATTTAGTTACATGAAATTTTGTTTTACTTATCTACACATTGACATTCTGAGCAGCCTTACTTACCAGCATACCTACTATGTTTACAACCCCTGGCCTAATAAATATGACGGCATTACCCCGTTTTATGATTTTACTGCAATAAAATACAAATTGTACCTTATATCTATGACCTGAGAGTATACTTTAGCTAACTATTCATTTTTACGTATTCATATCATAGGCGCACTTGGGCGCACTCTATAAAATCACCAATTTCTTTACAAAACAGCTATATAACGGACTTACCCCCAGAAATCGGGAAAGTCCGTCTACACACTAAATTTAAAAAAATGGCTCTTAAATTTGTTATGGAGCGTATTTGGACATTGATGATAAATAGAATTTGTAAAGAAGGATATGCTTTAGGGCATACGTTACAAAAAAGTAAGTTAGGTTCATTAAGTGCTTAAATAGATGATTAAACAAAAATGAAAAAAAAAATGAAATGCCATGCATTCCCCTCCTTGACCTTAGCAATATCATGAGAGAGGTACTCAAAAGTATAATTATTTTGTAGTGTCATATTATACATCTAAAATCCAATTTAAACAAAAGCACATGAAGGCATTAAGACTGATCTATTAAGAATAATTCATTTTAATATAAACTTATCCCACTTTTGTTCCTTGAGAATCGTAGGGGTGCAATAAGGGGAGTGGTTCAAAATTAACTGCGGGAGCAGGAATAGCTGTGAGCAGCCTTTAGTAGGACTATAACTTTGGATTGATTTCAGAGAGAAATCTTACTTAGAAGGTGGTATTCACTTTGTATCCACTCGTATTTTGGTAGTGGATCTATTGAAGAATAGAGTGCCTATACCTCATATAACTGGTATTATTGTACTGAGAGCACATACAGTTTTGGAATCGTGTCAGGAAGCATTTGCATTAAGATTGTATAGACAACAAAATAAGGTATTATTTCTAATATAATTGTGACTTAAAACTTTTGCAACTGCATAAAACATACTTAATTTGAAGTACCTCTAATGCATGGACTAACCAATTTAAGGAATACATTTTTCTGTTTTCTCTGATTTTACAACATGCTTACAACTGTAACAGATGTGGTAGCAGAGAGAAAAGAAAATATACTTACTGAAATTAGTAATTTAATATTATGATTTAGACTATTAACATGTGTTTCGACTAGTTCTTCTTGTATGCATATAATTCAGTCTATTTTTAATCTTATTACAGACTGGTTTTATAAAAGCATTTTCAAATTCACCAATATCATTTACATTTGGATATTATCAAGTGGAGAAAGTTATGAGAGCACTGTTTGTCACAGAATTATTTTTATGGCCAAGGTATGCATATTTTTTTTACTTTATTCTTAAGATACTTTTATACTTTGTCGTGATATATTTGACTTGAATAAAATTAACAATACATACTCTGATACAATTGATTTACAGGCGTATATGTCACTGGAAAATAACAAGAACCATAAATTTATAAATTTCCTAGGAAATTTATAAATTTTCGTAGGATTCTAAACTAGAGATAAATAAAATTGTACTGTTTTACGCCCTTATTTTCTTAAATTGTTAAACTTACCGAATTAATTCGTAAAATAATACGTAAGCAATAACCGAACACCATGTGCACTCTAATTGATTGAATAAGTCACGTGTTCCATTTCCTACCGCGCCACTGCCATTTTTCGCCACTTTTACGAATAAACCTGAACTTTAGCTATGTTAATGAGGCTAAGTTGACGGAGCCTTCGCAGGGCTCCTATTTTAGTGTTCAGGGTCACAAGAAAACCTAACATAACCTATTAAGTTGAACTGATGCCGACAATCAATATCACCGACCGACCAATCAGACAGCAGTGTGTGATTTGCCGTATTTTAAAGAAGCGTAAAATCATAAGCTCTTCTGTGATTGGTCGAACCGTGTATAATCTTACGAATGGATTGCCGTCAGTTTATACATTTACGACGAGACGTCGCAAATTGTCAAATTTACGGAAACGTTTGCGTAAAGTAATACAATTTATCTCTCGTTTAGAATCCTACGAAAGTTTATAAATTTCCTAGGAAATTTATTAATTTAAGTTTCTTATTATTTTCCGGTCACATATACATTTTCATTCCTTTGTAATGTTAGGAATATTGTGATTGTATGGGACATGGTTAACCCCATTACTGATAGCAGAGCAATGTGTATGTCCGTATACATATATCCAGCATATTGAGCGTTATATTCCATTAAACAAAGATCACTTAAATTGTTACAGTATTATTAATAAATATATCACCTTTTTCACAGATTCCATGGTACCATAATTAAAAGTCTTAAAAGCAGACCGGCACAAGTGGAAGAGCTACATGTACCTCTTACAATGAACATGAGCATCATTCAAACTTGTTTGTTAGATATTATTAATTATATTGTGAAGCAACTTAAGGGCATGAATAGGACTCTTGATATGCAGGTACTATTATTAAAAAACATTATTTATTTCATAGTGAGAGAATAGTTATACTTATAACTCATTGTTTTCCTACTTGGCTCAAAATCAGCTTTGCTCAACCCTCAACTCTGCTTTGCTCTCTATAACACATAGGTTTTGCAGAACAGAGCCTTGAGTTTCCGGGTGGATATTCATGCAAAACAAATTCGCTAAGTGATCTTTCAATACTCATTATTATTTTGAATCTTGATCACATTTCATTTAAAAGAGCCAATATAATCATTTCAAAGAGCTAATATAGTAGTCTTTTGTGTTGTCTTAACATTCAACGCCATCATTAAAATTAAATAAAACACTCTTGCAGGAAATCACAACAGAAAACTGTATTACAAAGAAGTTTCACAAGATTCTGCAATCACAGCTAGACAGTGTTTGGCACCAGTTGAGTACAAGAACCAAAGAATATATTCAGGACCTCAAAGTATTACGAACTATGGCTGTGTGAGTAAAATTCAAGTTGCCTAATTCATCAGTTCAAGCAAATAACAGTTAGATACAGCACACTATAATTATTGCAAGTGAAGTCAAAGAAGGTAGACCTTAGATAAATACACAGTCCTATGTCAAGTAAAGTTGGAAGAAAGTGTGGTGATATTGCAGTCAGAGGTAGGGTTCTCTTGCCATGCCAGCTGATCGTAGTTGGTGTATCATGAATCTGACAATGTTGCTGGTATGTATTGTAATCGCGTGCTAAACTTATGTATGCCGTGCGGCCGTGCTGTATTGAAGTGTGTTGTATACAGATGGTTTCTTATTTGGCTTCACTCACAGTGAAGGGTGTTGTACCTACTTTTTACCTTGATCAATAAAAAAAAACTAAAAATAACACTATAAATTATTTTTTATGTTTTACAGTAATTTAATCCATGATGATTCAGTATCATTTTATTCTTTAGTAAGTAAATACAGAACACCAGAATATGCTAAGATTAACTCAGGATGGATATTGTTGGACTCAGCAGAACAGTTGTTCCGACTAGCTAGAGGGCGCGTATTTAATAACAAACAAGGTAACTACTAAACTATTTTTAATCTTAAGGTTAAATTTTACTTGTCTGAGACCCAGTTTTACAACCTCTGGATAGACCTTGTCTTTCAGATAAATTAAAAACTAGAAAGAAATTTTAATTAAGTATATTGAAAGAAATTTATCTTTAAGGACGCGTTTACGCATGTATCAAAAAACCACACATTTCCGGTACATTTTATGACAATTTTAGATAATAACTAATAAAACTAATGATTACGATAAATTGATCACTTTTTTATCTATAAATCAATCTGAAAATAAATAAAAAATATTTAATTATGATTAATGTAAAATCGATTCGAAACTGCCTCTTAAATCAAAAATAGGCATATACTGCTATTTTTGGGTACAATTTTCTCTCTATTTTTACATTTATTTAGATTTTCAAAGTTAGAATAGGGTAGTAAATATAGTCAACTCAAAAACAATCAGAAAATATTTCTCAAAATATTGTAAATTGCCTCAAAGTAAGCAAAAAAATCAACTTAAATTTTTCTTCTATTTTGCTCGCATACGTGTGTCTTAATGTGTGGCAATAAGGGTCGTTTTATTTAGCCACTTTCTTGATTTATATATCCAAATTCTGCAATGAGATCTCAGTCTGCGCTTGAGCGCCGTCGGGAGTGGATTCTATGTCGCTTGTCGCTGCAGCCCGAAGTCGAAAAAAACAAAATACGAACACAAAATATTCGCTAAAATCAATTTGATACTTCTCGTATTCTGTTCGAATTACGTACAAGGTAAGTTTCTTATTTTTTTTATATAAACAGACATTATTACTTTATTTACTCCGTTATGTTGATTCAGGATATATTTCGGTATTGTAACTAGGGCTTGTAATTCGAATATTCGAATGTTCGAATAATGCGAATATTCGTTCATTTTGACTATTCGAATACTGAGTGGTGTTAAATTCGAATATTCGAATGATTTATAGTTACGTTTTCTCAGGTCGCATTACCAAAGTTTACGTCAATCCCACGAATGATTATTGTGATTGCGGTGTGATTTGTGATCTCTCATTTATCCTTGTTTAATTAAAACTTATCATTGCTTTCTATTTCATTCATTGCTTTCTTCTCAGCATTGTTGGCAAATTGTGTGCAATGGTACTGATTGAAAGACTTAGGAAAGTAACCGACAAGAAAATATGGGATGTACAATCGGGATTCCGAAATGGTATAGGGTGTACGGATCAGGTTTTTTTCTTGCAAAGCATAGCCGAAAAGTTTTTGGCTAAAGGTCAAAAGGTCTATTGCGCATTCGTGAATTTGCAAAAGAAGTTGTGAGGAATGAAATGTGGTCGGTACTTTCAAAGTATGGGGTAAACAGCAGCCTCATTCGAGCTTTGAAATCTCTTTATGAGGATTCTAGAGCTTGTGTGAGGATAAACGGTTTAACCTCTTCATGGACAGTTGTTTGCAAGATCTAAAGTATAGTGACTGTGGATTAAGGATGAATGGGTTACCTTTCATATGACTCCTGTATGCTAATGATTAGGTAATACTTGCGTCTTCATCGGAGGAGTAGCAGGCGATGGTAACAATCATGGATTGTGCTTTTGAGAGAAAGGGAATGTAAGTAAAATGAAAACAATGGTTTTTGAACAGGAAGAAAGCGTTAAGAAGGGTTAATGTAGGTAACAGAGTAAATGGAGATCTGAAGCCATAGCCAGCCAAAACGTGTCCAAAGGCACGTTTGACTGTGCATAGAGAGAGAGAGTAGTCAAAGCTGGGTATGGCAGAAGAGACTTGAAAGTAGAATAAATGCTGTGGAAATGAGAGCAGAGAAGTATATGTGGTGTATTTTTGACCGACCGAGTAAAGAATTGTGTGTTATGAGAGTGTTGTAGGTAAATGGAGAGCATAGATGACGATAGACTGACAAAGAAGATATATAAGGCAAGTGTGAATGGGACAGGATGAAGGAGAAGACCTAGGCGGACGTTCTCTGACCAGATTGGAGACATCTTAAAAAAGGACAGGTCAGGAAGTGCCCTATACAGAAGAGATATGTATGTCAGAAATTACGCAAACATAATTTGATCTCAAATGATCAATGATTCTCAAATTTCTAAGAATTTAAGACTAAGGTTTTGTTATGATAACCCACGCAGCGGGAGTAATAAAATTTTAAATTAAAATATTTTTATTTTGTTTTGTTTCTAATAAAGTTTATTACTTTTTGTTTAATTAAAATGTCAAAGGATGTATGTTACTGAAAGTTGATTAAATTTTGTATCTTAATATATAAAATCCTTGCGTTACTGACTGACTGACAGACACGCTACAGCCGAAACTATTGGGCGCAGGAAGCTGAAATTTGGTCTGTATGTTCCTTGGGGACCGTAGGGGTGCACTAAGAAGGGATTTACCGAAATTCCCACGCGATCCGCCAAAACGGGTAAATTTAAAATTGCAGGCGTAGCTGCTGGCGTCTTCTAGTAATAAATAAAAATATTCAACTCTCACTTGTTTATTAAGTGTTTATTCATGGTTTCATTGAGGTTTAAAAGAAAAAGTTGATATTCGAATAATATTCGAATAATTCGAATACTTCCTGTAAAAAAATCGAATATTCGAATTTCTAAAAACTTCGAATATTTACAAGCCCTAATTGTAACGCATCGATTTTATCTCGCATTACAGTACGCCTATGCGCATTCCTTTTTCGCGTGTTCAGTTGGTATTAGTCGATTTTCTGTCAATACATATGGTATTTTGTTAATGGGCTTCCCTATTATTAATTTTTTTACCTTGTCTATGGCAAAACTGTCATGGTCACTTTTCTCTCTGAGTCGCGTCGAACTACATGTCGACACTTGAATAATCCAAAAATTATGGATTAATCGCATTCAAATGTGGTACTAAAAGCCACTTTATTATTTAGAAGCCGTGGATCGGCCTATATATTGTTGTATTTCGCCAATATGGTAAGAGTTGTTTATTTGTTTGGTTTTCTTCTAGTCGTTAGATTTTGTCCGGATCATTTGTACAATTTCGATGTATCCTATTTGTTACAGACACATTGATACGTTTAAGAATACTTCCGGCGCATGTTTTCATTCGCCTGAAGGAATTATTATTCTGGAATAACGGTGAGTTTTTCGAATGTTTTTGGCGTTAGCGGAACGCGTCATTTGAGTAGAACATGGCGTCTTAAACCTTGTATTTCTGTTCGTTTTAGCCTATGGCGTTTTTTTTCCTGGATATAGTTTAAAATCCGCCGTGCTATCTGGATTAGGCACGCCGTGATGCTTTTTCGTCATGGACATGAGGTGGACATAAAATACCACGTGGACATGGCGGTGCACATTCTCTCTTTTCGTATTTTAATTACCTAAGTATATCTAAAACAGGTAACTTTTTAATTATTTTTTACCTCAACGCAATTTCAAGTAATTCTAAATAACCACAAATTAACTTAAATTAGACTAAATTCCTTTACAACAACTTTAAGGCCCACTTGCACAACGATTCTTAAATTGAATTAAGATGTATTTAACGAGAAAAAAAATATTAAACACCACTAGCGTCTTGCACAACGAAAAATTTGTCGAGTAATATGATTTAAGAACTGTCAAAATTAATCACCGAAAATCGGCTGTTTAGTGGCTAATTTCATTTAAGAACTGTCACACTGATGTTGGCATCTTGTCATTAGCGACGAAAATTATCAATAATTATATAACTGGACCGGACGACGCAGCAGGGGGAGGCCTATGTCCAGCAGTGGACGTCCCTAGGCTGACATGATGATGATGATGATATAACTGATAACAATGTGCCTACTTGTGTTATTGTTAACCCTAGAATTCTACACTATTTGGCGCACATGTTATTTCTACACTGGGGTGCTGTAACACCCCATACTAAAATGACTGTAATCCTTAAAATAAAAAAAACAATTCATGAAAATACGTTTTACTAAACAGAATCGGTAACTTGAGATCACAAATCAGCCTTGTTACACAAAGTTAAATGTAGTTTGAGCAACAGCGCTTGTAGGATTTGGTCCTTTTTTGAGGATCACTGCAATGGAGTGAGTTGGCATCCGGTGACGGTCCTCCAAATATTCATGTATCAGTTTCAAACCTAATTTCAAAACTGTCTGCTGAAACTTTGTATTTGTCTTATTATTTGATCTTGAACACTTGTAAAGAACCCAGGAATTACAACTGGTCCCAACTTCTATTTCTTCCTCGCCAGATTTGTGGTCTAGAATAGAGCTTATTTCTTCGTAATTCAAACCTCTGACAACCATCCGAAACAAAATAAATAAACTTCATTGAATTTTACCTTCATAATATCTAAAAATATCTGTATTTAATTCATCTAAGACTATTATTTTAATAAATAATCAAATTTAATAACTTATTACATATAAATGCATCAATCGTAATAAATAAATAATCTTACGATTTTACTACACTGGGGTACTGGCGTACCCCACAGCACTTATACAGGCGACCACACAACGCGGTCCCTCGTCACGGTATTGACGTAACGCGAGCGGTTAACACCAAACTAAAATACTCCGACGCGCGAATTCGTGGATATTAAAGAAATTGAGATATTTAGAAAACAAATCGGTGTGGGGTGCACCTGCACCCCATGTAGGGTTCTACGGTTAATGCTTAAAAGTTTCTAGTTATTATTTGTCAATTGTCATTTCGTTGCTAGGCGACGACAATGCGTTTTGTTTTATGCTCAAAGTATATATAGTCTAAGGTTTTATGCGAAACCATACGCATAACATCGTTAAAATCGTAACAAAAAGGCTTCATGCCATGAAACAAAACGTAGAAACTACTTTACCGACCTCATAAAATGTTTAACTAAATCTAAGCGTTGTTGTCGTTGTGCAAGAGGACGCTAAATACTTTTAAGTTAAATGATTTTATGCTGCTAATTCTGTTCAAAAAATTTAAATTAAGGAGTGACTTAAATCAAACGTTACGCAAGTGGGCCTAAATCTAGAAAGCCTCAATTTCAATTTGTATGCTAATTTATAAGTTGTAATGCCATCGACCATACAAAATTATTGTATCTACCATCTCGGCTAGGTCGCCCTGACTTGAGATCAAATGTCCATATTGTACTCTATCACTGACTTATCTGGCAAATTTTGTATTTTCTGGGATTGTATCTGGCGCCCGATATAACTTATATTATTTAAAATTCTGTATTTTCTTTATGATACAACCCATAGTTATAAAAATAAATGTTTACGAATTCCATAACATGTTTTAATTTCAACTTTGAACCTTCCAGGTTAGGTTATGTCTTATATTCATAACAAACCCACATTTACATTTACATCTCTTTATTTCCAAAATCTTTTAAATAGTTTTTCATCACCACTTACAATTTAATTTATTTTATAATTATTACAATTGGCGCTAGCTCACAGGGACCTGAAATAGGCATTTTATCATTTAATTACTTGAGGTTGCGTTCAAAACTTGTTGATGGTTATGTAAACAACATAGGTAACTATCTTATTTTATCATTGTGTCATATTATTTTGGTGTCTTATTTGACTCATTTTGTTATTAAATATGTTTAACGTTCTTGAGTAAACATATCTTAATGTTTTATAAGTATGTTTAACGCCTTTGAGTAAACATATCTTAATGTTTTATATTTTCTATGTTTTGGTTTCACATATAAGCTTAGATATGTGTTATACAAGTTATTTACTTTGACAAACATAACATAATGGGTGTTATAGTTGAAATTCTCTTATGATAACCTGTATACATTGTGTGTAAATCCTTTTCAGCTTAAACTATTACTGAATTCATATGATAACAACCTTACTGGTTCCTATTGTAAACTTTGCTTGATAAGACTTTAGTACAGTTCTTAAACGTAGATAATACTTAGACATAAATTGTTTGATACTGAAACTTAAGTGAATAGTGATGTGTAACAGTTAACTTGAACTCTGTAATGAAATCGAGGCTTTTTTCCAGTGGTTTAAAAACCTATCATTAAAACTTATAACTTAAAATTTTGACAACATAACCTTAAAAACTTTGAATCATTTTAGTTTGTTTTGAAGGTTCATTGACTTAACTTTTCTTTTGAATCTTTCTTACTTAACTTAGCTTGGAATTATACTGGTTTACTTGCTTATTGGTTGCTTTTGAGTGTTACTATAGGACATTTTTGCTTCTCATCATGGATAAGTCGGTTCAGTTTCCACCTTTGCCTGAGATTAAGGATGGTCACAATTCTGTTGGTACTTACACACAGGAGGACAACATGGCTCATATAACGGTTGATATGACGGGAGTTCCTGATCCTTTCTTAGCCAATGCGCATGATGGAGGTCCTGCTTTTGCTTCTTCGGCTTGTGCACCTTGTTTATCATCCTACAACTCATTGAATGACCATATCAGGAAAAACTTACCACATTTAACCAGATTACCTGACCTGAAGAGGAGTAAAATTTGTTTTGAAGGTAATACTTGCGTTAGAGAATTTATTGTTCAGGTTGAAGAGTATTTCCTTTACAAGAACTTTGATGAAGCTTTGCTGGTAGGTTCCTTTTCAGATTTGCTTTCTGGTGCTGCTGCTAAATGGTTTCGTGCTACTCGTTCTACCATTGCCTCTTGGCAACAGCTTAAGCTAGCTTTACTCAAGCGCTTCGACAAGCCTGAGTATGACTTTTTCTTAGATCAGAGCCTACGCACAAGAAAGCAAAAATATAATGAATCGCTTCCCGACTTTATCACTGAACTTATGGATATGTCTAGTCGCTTAGTAGTTCCTTTGTCAGAACCGGTCATGGTCAATATTATTAAAAACAACATGTTGCCTATTTATACACCTTATGTTTTATGTAGACCCATTGTTTCTCTTGAACAATTTATCAATTTAGGTAAAGAGTTAGAAGTTTTTGTTAATAGAAAAGCTTTTGCTAAGGACTCTTCAAATCCTTTTAAGGTTGAGAAGCCACTGGTTCGCTCCAACGCTGCTAGGACAGTTAGTGTTAAGTGTCTTAAGTGTCAATCTTCTGACCACACTTACAAACATTGTACTACTGTACCTGGGATTATGTGTTTTAGGTGCAAGAAGTTAGGTGTCATTACCAAATACTGTGATGTTTGCAACGCGGAGAAGAAAACTTCACCCGTTTCAAAAAACTAGTTTTGTTGCATCGAGCACCAGTTTCTGTGAAAACTGAGAGTGCCTCGATTTCTAAATTTATTAATGTCAGGCATGGTAGTGCACCCGACATTGCTACACGTAATAAGGAATTCTCGGACTGGTTGGATTATTTAAAAGTATTTTTTAGTTTAAATAGGTCAGCACCTATCCTCTTTGTTAAAAATAATGATAGTAGACCATTTTTAGAATTCTCAGTCAGTAGTGAAAAATTTTCTGGTTTATTAGATAGCGGTTCAAATACTAGTGTTTTAGGTTCTAACTTTCATCAGCATTTTATTAAATTAGGTTACAAATTAAAACCAATTTCTAGTTCAGCTTACACAGCAGATGGTTCTGCACAAAAAGTTTTAGGCACTATAGATATTCCAGTTACTTGTGATAACCTTACCAAGGTCGTAACATTTTTGGTTATACCTTCTTTTGAACCTCCTATTATATTAGGGTTTGATTTTTGGCTTAAATTTAATCTTGCTAAAGACATGTGGAAAAATATAACTTTAGTTAAAAATGATAATTTTAAAATTTGTTCAGTAACTTGTTCTTCACAGCTCACTCCTTCTGAGAAACAAACGTTAGATGAAACCATTGCTCTTTTTGAAGATATCTCGTATGAGAAGAAAGGTTTAGGTCTTACACATCTTGTCAAACATAAAATTAACGTTACTAGTGAACCTTTTAAACAAAGATATTGGCCTTTGAGTCCGGCTAAACAAAAAGAACTTTATGATGAAGTTGAAGTATTGCTTGGGGAAAACATTATTCAGCCTTCTAAATCTCCTTGGTGTTCCCCCGTCCTTGCTGTTGAAAAGAAGGATGGTAGTACTAGATTATGTTTAGATTCAAGACGTTTAAATTCTGTTACAATTAGAGATAGTTATCCATTGCCTTACCCTTCTAGAATTTTAGATAACCTTCGTGGAGCTCGTTTTATTTCAACAATTGATCTATCCAAGGCCTTCCTTCAGATTGCCCTTGATGATTCTTCTCGTGAGAAGACTGCTTTTGTAGTTCCCGGTAAAGGATTATTTGAATTTGTTAGAATGCCATTTGGGCTTACCAATGCACCTGCTGAATTGCAGAGATTAGTAGATAAACTTTTTGGTCCTGAATTTGATAATGTATTGTTCTGCTATTTAGATGATTTGATCCTTATAAATGAACAATTTGATGTTCATATAGAGTATTTAAAGAAAATTCATAAAACTCTTAAAGATGCTGGACTTACCGTTAATTTAAAAAAGTGTGAATTTTGTAAAGAATGACTGCGTTACCTTGGTTACATTGTTGATAGTAAAGGTTTACACACTGATCCTTCTAAATTAGAGTCAATTAATAATTTTCCTCGTCCTTCAAATATAAAACAACTCAGAAGTTTTCTTGGATTATGTTCTTATTACCGTAGATTCATTTATAAATTCGCTGATATTGCTTCTCCATTAACTAAATTAACTTCTTCTAGTAAAAAGAATCCTAAAAGATCTTTTGATTGGAATGACGAAGCTGAAATTGCATTCGATAAACTTAAACAAGCATTAACTTCCTCACCTGTCTTGCAATGCCCAAATTTTGAAAAACCTTTCTTTTTACATTGTGATGCTAGTTCAGTTGGTATTGGTAGCGTTTTGAGTCAAGAAGATCAAAGCGGCGAACAACACCCCATAGCTTTTTATTCTAGATCACTTAATAAATGCGAACGTAATTACAGTACTACAGAACGTGAGTTACTTGCCATTTTAGATTCAATAGAACATTTTAGACCTTATATTGAGGGAATGAAATTTACAGTAATCACTGATCATGCTAGCTTAAAATGGTTGTTAGGCCTTAGTAATCCTACTGGTCGTTTAGCTAGATGGGCTGCAAGAATTTCACAATTTACTTTTGATATTATTCATAAAAAAGGCTCTTTGCATTTAGTTCCTGATGCTTTGTCTAGAATAGAAGTTGCAGCTATTAAAGTTTCTCCTATACAGAATATTATGTCTCCTGACGACGATATTGATGATCCTTGGTTTAGAAAAATATTTGTAGATTGTCAAAAGTTTCCCTTAAGGTATAAAAATTTTAGAGTTGAAGATAAAACATTATATAAATTTTGTAAGAATAGATTTGATCCTACTAGTCGTTTGAATTGGAAAATTGTTATTCCTAAAGAACATATTATTGATACCATTAGATCTAATCATGATGACACTAAATCAGGTCATCTTGGGGTTCATAAAACTTTAAGAAAATTAAAACAACATTATTTTTGGAATAGAATGTTTAATGATGTTCAAAATTACATTAAATCTTGTGAAATTTGTAAAGCTTATAAACATAGTACTTCTCCACCTTTAGGTATTATGATTAACCCTAAGAAAGTGGATCGTCCAATGGTCATGCTCTCAGTTGATATTATAGGAACTCTGCCTAAAAGTTATTCTGGTCATAAGTACATTCTTTCTGTTGTAGATGTTTTCACTAAATTTTGCTGGATTTTCCTTTAGTTAAAGCAACGACTTTGTCAATTTGTAAAAGTATAGAAAAAGAAATATTTCTTAAATTTGGCTGTCCTAAGATTATAGTTTGTGATAATGGGACTCAATTTGTTTCTAAACATTTTGTAGATTTTATGAAAAGTTATAATATTACTAAAATATTTTACAACACTCTGTATACACCTCAGAACAATCCTGTAGAGAGATATAATAAGACTATAGAAACTTGCATATCTTGTTTTGTCAAAGAAGATCATAGAACTTGGTCAAAATTTTTGGTTCATATTCAGTTAGCTTTGAATAGTAGTGTAAATTTAGCTACAGATTTTACACCTAATTTTCTTATGTTCGGAAGAGAACTTATTTTTGATGCTTCTTTACATCATTTTAGTAACTCTTTGGAAGATTTGTCTCAACTTAAATTTGGAGACAGAGATTCATTTGCTTATTCTCTTAAATCACTTAGTGATATTTTTGTTAGAGTTCAGGCTCATTTGTTAAGCGCTTACAAGCGTAATGCGCGTTATTATAATTCAGGGAGGAAAGTCATTTCTTTTGATGTTGGTGACGTAGTATGGAGAAGAAATTTTGTTCAATCAAATGCTCCGGCATTCTTTTCGGCTAAACTTGCACCTAAGTTTGTAAAGTGTAAAATTATTAAAAAGATTTCAGATAATGTTTACCTCTTAAAGGATTTAAATAAGAAGACTTCTGGTAGATATCACATTAAAGATATTATAAAATATTAGTTTTTGAATTGTTAACTTTGACTTAAACTTAGCTTGCTGTTAGAAAGCGGGTTCTTGTTTGCGGAAGTATGAGATTGATGCATGTTAGGTTTGAACCCATTTTGTGTGATGATGAATGTTAGGTAACTTCTTAGCAGTTTGTGAACTTTAAGTTTAAGTTCAAAAATAGCTTAGGTCATTTTCGGTTTTAGATTTTTGCAAATCCCATAGGTTTCGTTTCTCAACATCAATAGATCTTATGTACATTTTTATTTTGTTTTTGTTAAAAGGTTTTATACCTTATTTGTATTTTGTGTTTATCGTTCGGTTTGTTTGTATTGAACGACATTTTTTGTGTTTTTTGTGTCTTATTCCTGTGTAGTATTTTGGTACTTGTTTATTCTTAAGTCTACCGGATATGACAATTTTTTTTGGCGCCTACCTTGGATTTGACGTTTGGGGTAACCAACCTTTCACTTGGTCCCCGAATATTTTTTTTGCCAGTTACTGACGCTTTTGGGCAGTAACCAGGTCTTTTGCGTTCTTGGAACTTTCCATTCCTCGAATGTATTTGTTTTTTTTGCTTGTTCCATTGTGCGCGGTAAGTCGGTGGTGTTATGCCGGTCACAATAGACAAGTTCTTTTTTTGTTTTTGTCCTGTTGTGCACGGTAGGTCGGTTGTGTTGCGCCGGTCACAACAGACAAAATTTTGTATTTTTTGAATGCAACTGTGCCCGGAAAGTTGGTGGAGCTATGCCGATCACAGTTCCATTTTTTGTGTTCACACCGCTTTCTTGTGTCGAACCACCCCTTCCATTTTTATGTTCTCACCGCCTTGTTGTGATGAACCACCATTTGGCGTCCGCGCCTGACGCGTCCTGTAGCGGCGTTGTCATTTGCATGCAACCTTATTGGTTACTTTAAGAGTTTTGATGTTCTCTACAGAGTCGGTGGCGAGGGTGCCTAACCGCACTTTCTAAAAACAATCATTAGACAAGAGTTTAGATGATCTCTTATAGAGTCGGTGGCGAGGGTGCCTAACCGCACTTTCAATAAAACATCCAAGTTAGGAGTTGTGCTCTTACAGAGTCGGTGGCGAGGGTGCCTAACCGCACTTTCAATCGAGCAACTCTAGCAACTTAGTGTATTTATTTTGTTTGATTTTGTTATTAGTTTTGAGTTTTAAATTGTGTTTATCTTTATTTTTGAAAATTTTAGTAGAGTCTTGAAGTTTTGGAAGTTGGTAGAGTCTAGAACTTTGGTAGAGACTTGTAGTTTAGGTAGAGTCTTTTTGAATTTACATAGAGTTTTATGTAGAGTTTTTTTTTGGAATTATAGCATTTGTTAATTGAACGTTTTTATTTGGTCTTCTTTTCGGCATAAAAGAAAGAGTCCTTTCTTTTATTTTTTTTTGGGTTGGTATGTATTGTAACGCATCGATTTTATCTCGCATTACAGTACGCCTATGCGCATTCCTTTTTCGCGTGTTCAGTTGGTATTAGTCGATTTTCTGTCAATACATATGGTATTTTGTTAATGGGCTTCCCTATTATTAATTTTTTTACCTTGTCTATGGCAAAACTGTCATGGTCACTTTTCTCTCTGAGTCGCGTCGAACTACATGTCGACACTTGAATAATCCAAAAATTATGGATTAATCGCATTCAAATGTGGTACTAAAAGCCACTTTATTATTTAGAAGCCGTGGATCGGCCTATATATTGTTGTATTTCGCCAATATGGTAAGAGTTGTTTATTTGTTTGGTTTTCTTCTAGTCGTTAGATTTTGTCCGGATCATTTGTACAATTTCGATGTATCCTATTTGTTACAGACACATTGATACGTTTAAGAATACTTCCGGCGCATGTTTTCATTCGCCTGAAGGAATTATTATTCTGGAATAACGGTGAGTTTTTCGAATGTTTTTGGCGTTAGCGGAACGCGTCATTTGAGTAGAACATGGCGTCTTAAACCTTGTATTTCTGTTCGTTTTAGCCTATGGCGTTTTTTTTCCTGGATATAGTTTAAAATCCGCCGTGCTATCTGGATTAGGCACGCCGTGATGCTTTTTCGTCATGGACATGAGGTGGACATAAAATACCACGTGGACATGGCGGTGCACATTCTCTCTTTTCGTATTTTAATTACCTAAGTATATCTAAAACAGGTAACTTTTTAATTATTTTTTACCTCAACGCAATTTCAAGTAATTCTAAATAACCACAAATTAACTTAAATTAGACTAAATTCCTTTACAACAACTTTAAATCTAGAAAGCCTCAATTTCAATTTGTATGCTAATTTATAAGTTGTAATGCCATCGACCATACAAAATTATTGTATCTACCATCTCGGCTAGGTCGCCCTGACTTGAGATCAAATGTCCATATTGTACTCTATCACTGACTTATCTGGCAAATTTTGTATTTTCTGGGATTGTATCTGGCGCCCGATATAACTTATATTATTTAAAATTCTGTATTTTCTTTATGATACAACCCATAGTTATAAAAATAAATGTTTACGAATTCCATAACATGTTTTAATTTCAACTTTGAACCTTACAGGTTAGGTTATGTCTTATATTCATAACAAACCCACATTTACATTTACATCTCTTTATTTCCAAAATCTTTTAAATAGTTTTTCATCACCACTTACAATTTAATTTATTTTATAATTATTACAGTATTTAGATATTTTATTTTTGATATTACAAGTAAAGAAGCATTTATTTTTAAGAAATATTATCAAGGTATTTCATTTTATAATCTATATGTAGCTTAATCTAATCTTAATGTCTAAGTAGTATATGTACAAAAAACCGTAAAAACAAATAAAAAAATTTAAAGTATTTACAAGGTTTAGGCGTCGTAAAATGCCTCCGCATCAATGTCATCGGGTAACGTGCCCAGAAGGCTGGCAGCATTGCCACGCTGGATGGCAATGCTGATTCTCTGAGCAAAGAATAAACCAGCCTTCTGGTCACGTGAGACGTCGATTAAACGTTTAGAAATTTCCCGGAATAGTGAACGAGCGCTCGGACCCCATGAGCCTAGCGTTTCAACCCCAAACGGCTCAAACACGTAATTACTCACTAAATTACTGTATTTGCGCCGTTTGAGGGTTTCCGCAGTTGCAGCAGCAGCGCCAGCATGGCCTCCCGTGCTGGGAACATGTGATGGCGCGAGGGTGTCTACGCAGGTTGCGTCCCACACCAAGGGCCTACCCATTTTCCAAGGCAACAATGACATACCATCAGGTCTCTTACCGTCGTCGCGTACCAAACCATTTGGTTCAAGTACAGCTGGTACGCCAGACGCGACAAGAGCACGACGAATTATGTCATTCAGATGGGCGTGACGGGGAATTCTACCAGCGCTTCTGCTGCAAGATAGCCCATGGTGTCCGAGGCTATCGACGTCTTCTCCGCAATGACATCGATGCGGAGAAACACACGGAGCACCTAAACGAAGACAAGTGGCGATACGGAACGTCTCATCGTCCAACATGGTTCCAGTGTTGGACGATGGTAGTGCCTGAAGCCACAGACCCGATTCCCATTCTCCCACAGCCAGCAAGCGAGCACGCTCTGCAACGTTAAAAGATGCACCTAAAAGACTTTTCCTTACAATGTCACAAAGCGGCGCATCCCACTGTCTTTGGGAGAATAGGTTGGTAGGCAAATCAGTGCTTGGACAAGCCATTTTCCAGGCGTTTACAGCTTCGGATTTGCACAGCACTTCTGAGTTAACTAGTGTAGGTGATAAAATTTTCCTAGTTAACTCTTCCGTGCTGTGAACCGAAGACAGAAACGCCGGTAAACTGACACTAGAAATTTTGCGTATACCGAGCCCACCCAGACGTATAGGCAATGACGCTTGTAGCCAGGCTCGGTCGTCTAAGTCCACATTTAGTATTCTCTTTAAAGTAGTTTGGATAATTTTGTCGACTTGTTCTAAAAGTGCATATTTTTTCCAAAGTTGGGAAGATCTTAAAGCATGTGTGAATTTTGGGACGAAAAGACAATATCGAATAATAGTATAGGCCGAATGTACATTAATTTTGAATAGGCGATCTGAAATATCACAAAAATTTTGAATTTTTTCCTCTATGAAAGAATCGAAAGATTCTTCAAAAACTGGAGAACCTAGGAGGCGAAGAGAACTCTTATCAACAATTTTGATGTCTGAAGCCAAATGATTAAATTTAGATATAATCGAATGTTTTTTTGAAGAGTCTGTTGTATTTATAAACAGCTCACATTTACTAGAATTTAGTTCCAAGCCAATAGCTGCGAATTTATTTTTAAGAAGAGCCAAATCTTGTAATACAATATCTAAATCCCCTCCTAGGGTCCCGTCATCTAAAAACCATACATTAAATTTAGAATTTACTTGCCGAATTATGGGGTGTATTGCTAAACTAAAAATGACTGGTCCAAGAGGGTCACCTTGTTGACACCCAACTGCTGATTCCAATAGCTTATCCTGATATAATAATTTTGTGGGGTACCTGTAACATTGCCAAAGAAATTTAAAAATTTTAGGGGTTTCTAATTTTGCTTGTGCCAACAAAGTGTCCCTATTCACTGAATTGAAGGCGTTTTTTAAGTCAACCTTCAAAATGACCTCTCCATCACCACTTCCAAGGTACGTAGAAAGGGCATGTATAGCAGCCTCGCAACCCCCTTTGGAACCAAAACCTAGTTGGAGGGGTTGGAATTTTTCCGATAGCTCCCTGCTGTAAAATTTACAGCATATCTTGGCTGCTATACGCCGATATGTGCAACCCACGGCAATGGGACGTATGCCACCATCCCTCTTGTTAAGGGCGCACAAGTTCGCCCCATACAAGATGTCAACGATGGCGTCGTCCACATTACCGGAGAGCATCATATTTATTAGCGCAGTCAACTCCCTCAGAAGTGTATCGCCAGCCACCCCAGCACTGGCACACACAAGGTCTTTCAGGTGCTGGGGCGTCAGTGCATCGAGGCCCCCGGCCGAGCCACTCCGGAAGGAGCCAACCGCTGCTAACACGTCCTTGGCTGTGGTGATCAGATGTTCTGATTCCCTGTCAGGAGCTTCAGGGAAGGAGAGATCATTAATAGGCGCTGGATGCTTGCTCTTCAGACCCGCAAGCGTGTCTGGAGAGCAAGGCGCCACCACATCGCTACTGAAAAGGAGTCTAGAAGCGCCCCGTATATCGCCCTCCCTTAATTTAGATTCTACATATTGATACAGCGACTTCTGCTTGTTAAACGTAAATTTTGAATCTAAAGAGTGTGCCGAAACTTGACAATTATATTTAATTTGGGATGTCAACGAATTTTGGCCTGCCTGATTTTTATCAACATGTAGAATCCTATAAGGGAAAGTCAGTAATTGCTCCCAGGCTGTTCTCGAGTTCTCCTTGACGACAAGACCAATACATTCCGCTAATTTTTTGGATACTGATGGTCTTGCCCCACGGGGAACTCTTTTCACAACCGGGATCGAATGTTTTAATTTTGATAGCGTTTGCCAAAAAGGAATTTGTGTGGTGTCTCCTAATACAGGTTGTGAAGATATTGTGGAGCCAGAAAGTGCATTTTGGGATTTATGTACTTTACCAAAATGCACTTTCAGGCCCCGCTTACCTTTGAAAAAGCGGTCCTGGGAGCAATCCGGACAGCGCACCAGACCAGTCAACGATGTGGTAGGTTGACTAGCACTCACGTCCACATCGCCAGTGTAGTATTTAGATATTATTTTGTTTCTTGCGTTGAAATCTGGTAAGATTATCTGGACTGATGGTATACCACCCCGTTCAAGTGTTGCGACTGGAATTCATAAAAGAGTTGACCGAGTTATGCCAGGTTGGGGTTCATTTTATTTGTTTTGGTGAGACCCTACCACTGGTACTAGTGAAGTAACCTTCCAAGGTTATTCGATGAGTCTTACTGGTACTCATATGTGAGTAAAGCTAGGCATGCCGAGTTTGGGCTCATTTTGTTTGTACATAAGAGACCCTACCACTGGAACTTATGAAGTAACCTTCCAGGGTTATTCGATGACTCTTGCTGGTACTCATATGTGAGTAGAGCTAGGTATACCGAGTTTGGGCTCATTTTGTTTGTACATAAGAGACCCTACCACTGGAACTTATGAAGTAACCTTCCAGGATTATTCGATGACTCTTGCTGGTACTCATATGTGAGTAGAGCTAGGCATGCCGAGTTTGGTCTCATTTTGTTTGTACATAAGAGACCCTACCACTGTAACTTATGAAGTAACCTTCCAGGGTTATTCGATGACTCTTGCTGGTACGCATATGTGAGTAGAGCTAGGCATGCCGAGTTTGGGCTCATTTTGTTTGTACATAGGAGACCCTACCACTGGAACTTATGAAGTAACCTTCCAGGGTTATTCGATGACTCTTGCTGGTACTCATATGTGAGTAGAGCTAGGCATGCCGAGTTTGGGCTCATTTTGTTTGTACATAGGAGACCCTACCACTAGAACTTATGAAGTAACCTTCCAGGGTTATTCAATAACTCTTGCTGGTACTCATATGTGAGTAGAGCTAGGCATGCCGAGTTAGGTCTCATTTTGTTTGTACATAAGGACCCTACCACTGGAACTTATGAAGTAACCTTCCAAGGTTATTCGATGACTCTTGCTGGTACTCATATGTGAGTAGAGCTAGGCATGCCGAGTTTGGTCTCATTTTGTTGGTACATAAGAGACCCTACCACTGGAACTTATGAAGTAACCTTCCAGGGTTATTCGATGACTCTTGCTGGTACTCATATGTGAGTAGAGCTAGGTATACCGAGTTTGGGCTCATTTTGTTTGTACATAAGAGACCCTACCACTGCAACTTATGAAGTAACCTTCCAGGGTTATTCGATGACTCTTGCTGGTACTCATATGTGAGTAGAGCTAGGCATGCCGAGTTTGGGCTCATTGTGTTTGATCTTACTAATCATGGTAACCTTCAAGTATTATCGCTTTAAGTTCTAGTGGTAGGGTCTCTTATGTACAAACAAAATGAGCCCAAACTCGGCATGCCTAGCTCTATTCACATATGAGTACCAGCAAAAGTCATCGAATAACCCTGGAAGGTTACTTCATAAGTTCCAGTGGTAGGGTCTCATATGTACAAACAAAATGAGCCCAAACTCGGCATGCCTAGCTCTACTCACATATGAGTACCAGCAAGAGTCATCGAATAACCCTGGAAGGCTACTTCATAAGTTCCAGTGGTAGGGTCTCTTATGTACAAACAAAATGAGACCAAACCCGGCATGCCTAGCTCTACTCACATATGAGTACCAGCAAGAGTCATCGAATAACCCTGGAAGGTTACTTCATAAGTTCCACTGGTAGGGTCTCTTATGTACAAACAAAATGAGACCAAACTTGGCATGCCTAGCTCTACTCACATATGAGTACCAGCAAGAGTCATCGAATAACCCTGGAAGGTTACTTCATAAGTTCCAGTGGTAGGGTCTCATATGTACAAACAAAATGAGCCCAAACTCGGCATGCCTAGCTCTACTCACATATGAGTACCAGCAAGAGTCATCGAATAACCCTGGAAGGTTACTTCATAAGTTCCAGTGGTAGGGTCACTTATGAATTATGTACTATCAAAATGAGCCCAAACTCAGTATGCCTAGCTCTACTCACATATGAGTACCAGCAAGAGTCATCGAATAACCCTGGAAGGTTACTTCATAAGTTCCAGTGGTAGGGTCTCTTATGTACAAACAAAATGAGACCAAACTCGGCATGCCTAGCTCTACTCACATATGAGTACCAGCAAGAGTCATCGAATAACCCTGGAAGGTTACTTCATAAGTTCCAGTGGTAGGGTCTCTTATGTACAAACAAAATGAGACCAAACTTGGCATGCCTAGCTCTACTCACATATGAGTACCAGCAAGAGTCATCGAATAACCCTGGAAGGTTACTTTATATTTATAAGTTCCAGTGGTAGGGTCTCTTATGTACTAACAAAATGAGCCCAAACTTGGCATGCCTAGCTCTACTCACATATGAGTACCAGCAAGAGTCATCGAATAACCCTGGAAGGTTACTTCATAAGTTCCAGTGGTAGGGTCTCATATGTACAAACAAAATGAGCCCAAACTCGGCATGCCTAGCTCTACTCACATATGAGTACCAGCAAGAGTCATCGAATAACCCTGGAAGGTTACTTCATAAGTTCCAGTGGTAGGGTCACTTATGAATTATGTACTATCAAAATGAGCCCAAACTCAGTATGCCTAGCTCTACTCACATATGAGTACCAGCAAGAGTCATCGAATAACCCTGGAAGGTTACTTCATAAGTTCCAGTGGTAGGGTCTCTTATGTACAAACAAAATGAGACCAAACTCGGCATGCCTAGCTCTACTCACATATGAGTACCAGCAAGAGTCATCGAATAACCCTGGAAGGTTACTTTATATTTATAAGTTCCAGTGGTAGGGTCTCTTATGTACTAACAAAATGAGCCCAAACTTGGCATGCCTAGCTCTCCTCACATATTAGTACCAGCAAGAGTCATCGAATAACCCTGGAAGGTTACTTCATAAGTTCCAGGGTCACTTATGTACTAACAAAATGAGCCCAAACTCGGTATGCCTAGCTCTACTCACATATGAGTATCAGCAAGAGTAATCGAATAACCCTGGAAGGTTACTTCATAAGTTCCAGTAGTAGGGTCTCTTATGTACAAACAAAATGAGCCCAAACTCGGCATGCCTAGCTCTACTCACATATGAGTACCAGCAAGAGTCATCGAATAACCCTGGAAGGTTACTTCATAAGTTCCAGTGGTAGGGTCTCTTCTACTTGTCTACAAAGTAATATTGTCAACAATAGTCAACGAAGTCTATCGCGTGTTACCATCATTACATTCATACGACACCGACAAAATAATAATAATATTCCAGGCCTATAACATAGATACATATCACAAAAACAATCTAAAGTCTCAAAGTTATTTAGTTGAACTACATTTCCGCAAGTTACCGTACGTAGTACGTACCGTTGCCGCCGTGTCGCTTTAGTGATGCGATTTTGTACCTACTAATTTTGTAAACGCGTCCTTAATTGAAAAATTATAGAATTAAATTAAAAGTGGCTTAAAACAGGGGCGCGAAAACACATTGTCCACAGAATTCGCCGATAAATTTTGCCGTCGACCTTTAATCTGCCACTGAACAGTATATATTGTATTGAGAAATTTGTTTCTATGTTAGAGTTCGATCCCGAGCCATGTCCGAAATGGAAGTGTCTTAGTGATTTGCTGGTGGAAGAAATACCAGATGAGATAAAGAAAAAAGGCGGCGAAATTAATAAGAGCAAAATATTAATTCTCTGTCAAGACAGCAGGACATGTTCACAGTTAAATCATTACCTCACAATGGGAGCAAATAAGTACCTATTTTACACAGCATTTAGAAGAGACCTTACTATCAACGCTGTAGCATCTAAATATGACCCATTGAAAAATACTATGTCAACTGATGATATTAAAAAAGAAAGTGTGAAAACAAGCGACAAAACTGATTTTAAAGATGGCGATAGTAAAGACCAAGAAGAATCAAATTTAGATGAAATGAATAAATCTAGTTATGTATTAACATTAACGCAAGTAGCAACACAAGGTGATAAGAAAAAGAAAGCGAAGGCTTCTCAAAAGGAAGATGAAAGCCTATTCGAGCCTATTTCGCAGGTAAGAATGACGCATCTTCAACTTCTCATAATGCTGCCTTAAAGGCTGCTGATAATGCTGCCTTAGGTACCTGTTTAGCTGGTATAAATGAGTAAATATGGACGTATAACGAATATATGTACCTACCTAATACAGGAGTGATAGATTTTATTCAGAAATTCTTTGTTGCCTTTGGTTGTGGAGCATACAAATGAAATAACAACATGGATTTGAAAGAGATGGTTCGTAGATTTACGGGGCTATCTGAGTAACAGATCAATAAAATTTAAAAGATAGAAATAGCATGTTGTAGGTATATTGCGAGTAAATCCACACGGCATAGGCTGGCACCTCAACAGTGTTCACTTAATGATGTGAGTGGCTTCACTTTTTATTTACTGTGAGTAATCTTACTTATTTTGCTTGATCTTATAAGCGCGTATATTTTCTTGAAATCGTTCTTTTTTGACGTCTTAGAGCGTGCTGTATTTACCGTGTTTCTTTAGCTGAGGCCTTTCTAAACATTTTAAGATGATTCTCTTTCCAGATGGACCACTTAGATATAACTCAGTTGGAAATAGAAAAGCCTTTGATATGCATCCAAACATTTAAAGAAAACGGCTGCAACTTTTCTCTAGAGAAAACTTTAGAAGCGCTACGTCCGGAATATGTGATATTGTATCATTCCGACGTAGCTGCGGTGCGTCAGATTGAACTGTACGAATGTCGTAAAAAGCCTGAAGAGCCCATAACAAAAGTGTACTTCCTGATATATGATAAAACGGTAGAGGAACAAGCTTACCTTACGTCATTGAAGAGAGAGAAGCAAGCTTTTGAGACGCTGATTCAAACTAAAAGTGTAAGTAATTCCAAAACATACATTTTAATAAACTCCACGGAGAGGGCCCTGTGGGACATCAGTCATTTCGAGACCACAGCTGGTGTCAACAAAGTACCTATTCATATTGCCTAGGTTTAAAGGTTAATTTTATAGGTATGGAACAACCAGAGTCGGACTGGCCATTTAATTGAGATGGCGTTTTCCAGTCGAGCCGGGCCGCAGGCTGTATAGGCTATATACGAGCTCATGCAACCTAGAGGTCCCATGCAGGCAATTCAGTTGCACCCAGGGTCACACTGGGCTTGCCCAACCCAGTGTAAACCTAGGTGCTGCTCAGTTTTATCGCAATTACCGCAATGTTTGTACTATGCTAAAAATAATGTTGTATATGTTGACTAAATAAACATTTTTACAAGAGTGACTTGTTATATTGTGTTAAATTTTGTTTACCATAAATCATAGAAAAAAATATTTTTATTGCAGGTAATGGTTGTTCCATCATATCAAGATGGCAAAACAGACGAATATTTTAACTTAAACGTGGAACACGACGATAATTCAGTTGATACGCGGAAAGCAGGTACCTATATTATATTATTCAATAGGGAAGAATGCCGTGTGGTTGACGGCATAGAATACAAGTGTCACCACCCCCTATCTTCCTGTGGGTGTCGTAAGAGGCGACTAAGGGATAACACGCTGCAAATACAATCTTTGCGTAGCGACGGAAAACTCGACATCAAACCCTATACGACTGTCTCGTTGGTCTCGCGGCATAAATGTGCGCGTGGGATCGGGATCCGGGTTCGATTCCTGGGTCGGGCAGTGTTATTGGGTTTTTCTTTCACGAAATTCTCAGTAGCAGCACGGAGTCTGGAAATGTGCCCGGTACGGCAATAGGCTCGCCCCTTATTACGTGGGACTAAAGTATATCTAGCGAAAAGTGGGTGTAGAAATACACCTCTGCCTACCCCTTCGGGGATAAAAGGCGTGACGTTATGTATGTATGTATGTCAATAGGGAAGATTACTGCCAAGTTAAATCACCAGATGGCGGTATCATCGACTACAGTAAACAATTAATTTTGGCAAGTATGACATTTGAGTGACAACTTGACAACTCGTTTAGACTTCAAACTTTGGATGCGCGATCTCAATATCTCATCTCAAACAAGTCACTAAAACGAAACATTGTACCATTTTTATTGTTATTGATAATTAGCCCATAGTTAACTGTTATGCTTATATAAATATAGATATATTGTTGTCTTGTTGATAACAATATTTGAAAAGCGCGCTACGAAAGTTTGTTTACTGTAGTTGCTCGTGCTGCCATCTGCGTCGAGCTTTGCGTAATGTTCCTTAATCATGTTATTATCACTTATTACTGACCAATGCGAGTCAGTTTGAACAAGGTAATAACACGGAAAAGACTTTCACAGTTTTAAAGAATCACAAAATGAATAGATGCGTAGCAAAAATGAATATTCGAAAGAATTTGACAAAATAAGGGCATGTAAATATAACTACTGCGCATCATTTTTAAATGTTATTAATATACTTGATGCAATTAAACAGAACTTATTCTGTGGTTTCCGAGAATGGATCAAGTATGAGATTCTTCTTCGGCTTCTTAGTTGAAATGGAACAATAATTAATGTACAAATCCTCTTCCTCTGCAGGCGGCCAAAATCAGCAGAAAGAAAGACCCGTGGTTATTGTGGACATGAGAGAATTTCGCTCCGACCTTCCGGCGCTACTTCACAAAAAGGGAATCAATATAGAACCTGTGACAATAGCTGTAAGTAATTATCTACGCAGAACAGGGGCGGCTCCAGCGAAAGTGTGAAGAGGCATTTTATTGGTGCCAATGATAAGTTATTTTTTAGCGTTTCTCTTGATAAAAGATTCCTTAAGCAGGTTCAAGCCTGCTTAAGAAAATCATGCTACTACCACCAAGATCTGCACCGACGGAGGCTCCAAGCGGGCTCACGCCCAGACCCCCCCGCGCTCTCCGCCGCGCACGTCCTAAAAATTGCCCAAAACTTAATCCTAGTTCCGTCACAAGTACCTATACTTTTACGAGCGTTTTATGTAGGTATGTGTATTATTTTATTGGTCAGACGACGAGCCAATAGGACCAATCGCTGTGAAAACAGTAGGTGAAGTCAAAGATGGACCGTGAAGTCGAGTCGTGGGTTTAACATATGCGGCACGAATCCTACTGGGGCCGATGTCATATGCTATCCTTACATTTTTTCGTAGATTTTTGGCTGAACTACAAAGTAGTAAGTACATTCTTTTTACAGATAGGCGACTACATTCTGACACCTGACATTTGTGTTGAACGGAAGTCGATATCGGATTTGATCGGATCCTTGAACTCCGGCCGTCTCTACACGCAGTGTACGCAGATGTGCCGAAACTATAGCCGACCTATTCTGCTAATAGAATTCGATCAGAATAAACCGTTCAATCTTCAGGTAAGTGCCGAAGGTAGAAACTAGGGTAGGTACTTAAAAATAGTATTTATGGCCTGACTAAGTACATTATATACGTCCTTCTGGGTCTACCCCGTCCTCTCCTTCATTTTATTCAGACGCGTTATTTTTTCCTTCCAAGATGTTTATATAAAAGTGTCATGTCGTATCAGGTGCCCTAACAATTTTATTACGTAACGTAATTTGCACTAACGTCGTATCAAGATATCATAGCGCTAGTTGAAGACAGGACTACGTGGAAGAGGCTCCACGAACAACAACTCGGCTCTTAAATTGAATACATAATATAGTGCTAGAGGATGCCCGCGGTTACACCCGCGTTATTTAAGGCTACTGCTCCGTCCCCGTCGCTCATAGCGCTATGTTATAGCCTATAGCCTTCCTCGATAAATGGGCTATCTAACACTGAAAGAATTTTTCAAATCGGTCCAGTAGTTCCTGAGATTAGCGCGTTCAAGCAAACAAACTCTTCAGCTTTATATAGTTTTAGATTGGATTGGATGGTCAGTCGGCCAATTATGACGGCTAGTTATACATAATAATACAATACGTTGCCATTGTTACCAGGCAAACTTCGTAATTTCGTCTGATATATCAGGAGCTGACATACAACAGAAATTGCAACTACTCACCATACACTTTCCAAGATTAAAACTAGTGTGGTCACCAAGTCCATATGCTACAGCCGAATTGTTTTATGAACTCAAAGTTAGTATGCGTTTTTATTCCAATCTTTCTTTTTTTTTTCGTGTGAGTGTGTGGCCAATTCAGATTTCGGAGTTTTCAGACCGCCCTAAGGCCGAAGACCGGCAGACAGAAGATCCTTTACAGGAACTGATCCAGACGGAGCCTAGCTTGCTTAAGCCCTCTCCAAAATCATAATCATTAACTAACTACTTTAATTTGGATTATTCCTGTCTGCCCTCACTAGGCCACCCACTGGAGGCAGACAGGCATTTAGAGTACAGTCCCTGGCAGGAACCACCCATTTAACATTTTTTTTTTTAAGTTAATTATTCATACTCACGGCTACACCTCAAATTAAACATATCTTTGACCTTTGTACCGTCCTTATGGCGTAGGAAATAAGTATCAAAATCATACTGCAATTGCACAACTTGACTTGTTGCTGTGTGTACCAGTAGGTAAGGTAACCGGATTCATTACAATTCCAGCAAGGTCGTAAAAACCCTAATGTCGCTGAAGCTCTAGCGCTCAGTGGCGACAACACTGCCGATGACATGAATTATGAGCGGTATAACATATTGGTCCATGACTTCGTGCAGAAGTTGCCGGGGGTCAACTCTAAAAACCTCGCGAGGATCATGAATAGAGGCGTCTCTTTAGACCACCTTATATCGCTGTCACAAGTAAGTAGCCATTTTGACACCTTACAGAACTTACATTGCTCTGAACACTGTGGAAATATGCAAAAATATAGGCATTTAATTGTGCGCGGTGGAGCGTCAACTTAGAGCGGCTCCTGGGACAATAACAAAACATTTTCGATAAACTTACCCACTTTTAGTAAACTTGGAGCCTTGTTTGCTACTTTACTAATAGGGAAGATTACTGCCAAGTTAAACCACCAGATGGCGGTATCACAGACTACAGTAAATAATGAATTTTGGCAAGTATGACATTTGAGTGACAACTTGACAACTCGTTTAGACTTCAAACTTTGGATGCGCGATCTCATTATCTCATCTCAAACAAGTCTCTAAAACAGAAACATCGTACCATTTTTATTGTTATTGATAATTACATACATATATGAGAACTGTTTTGTCTATATAAATAAGTATAGATATATTGTTGTCTTGTTGATGACAATATTTGAAAAGCGCGCTACGAAAGTTTGTTTACTGTAGTTGCTTGTGCTGCCATCTGCGTCGAGCTTTGCGTAATGTTCCCTATTGTTATTTATTGTATGGCTTTTGTATTCGATTTGTTCATGCGCACCAGCATGCCCAAGAAATGTTGTTTTATCTATTATATCAGCATATATGTAGAACTTTCTAATGCTGGGGCCACACTAACGAGAAATGTCATTAATTATTGCGATAATGAATGTACGTTAACCGTAGGTGTAGCCACGACTTAACGCGATAATTTGACAACGGCATTAACGTTGCCGTTTGGCGTTGATGGGCATTTACGTTGACATTTCAAGTGTAGCCACCTACTTTAGCGCGTTAAAAATTATCGCAATAATTATCGCGCTAGCAGGCATTGACGTTAGCCGGTAGTGTGGCCCCAGCATAATGCATGAGCCTAAGAATTTTTATTATCTGATTATAATAACTAAATGTGTTTAAATGTTTCACTTACAGGAAGAATTACAAGCTATGATAGAAAACAAAAATGATGCAGATACTTTGTATTCTATATTACATGTCAGACCTCGGCCAATAGATGCCAACAAAGACGATAAACCATACGGAAAAAAGAAATTCACGGGAAAACTATTTAGGAGCAAAAAATAACACTACTTCAGTAAGCTGCATTTATTTTCATTATTTCATTTATTTGCACACAATAATTTATTAATAAAATGTTAATGAATACACTAATACAATAAATATTGTTTTGTTACAAAAAGTTGTATTATTGCATACCAGTGATATAACATGGATTGAAAATATACAAGAAAGGTCACACAGCTATACAATGCTAAAAACGCCAAGGACCTAGAACAAAATGTATGATTGTCTTTCAATGTATTGAAATAGTTTTGATATAAGTACATATAATGGACAATTAGTTGTTGCTTGCAGGGTCAACTTGTTGTGTGATACTACACATAGCGCGACCACAATCACTCAGTTTGACAATGCGGTTGACTATTGTATAATGCATTTTCCTGCAAAGGACAACCTATTTACTTATACCTAACATGTTCATTACCTAATGAGTTTCTAAGATACTACCCCTACATGATAATTATGAATATTTACATGCAATTAAATATATGCATAAAATATGAGTCTTTTAATAATTCATATAACAATGTTGTAATGGCTCTCGGTTTTGCCTGGCTGAAGCCGTCTTCGCCGAGTTGTGTACACAACTTGGATATGTTAACAAATAATTTATATTGTAGGGGTTTCCGTCGTTAATTGTTGGACAGCAAAATACTAAGATAGAGTTCTGTGCTACTATGAGAATTTCGAATAGCTTGTAAACAGGGCCGAACCGCCCCTTTGTGCGATGTGTGCAGCGCGTACAGGCGCCAGGGTAAGCAACCGCGAAACGGGTGAAATTCCAGCGATACCTAATTATTAAAATTACTTACGAAAAAGTACGAAAAAAAGGCGCTTCAAAGACTTCGCATACAGCCGCTGGAATCGGCGCGGCACTGTTTCTATAAACCACATGAAAAAAATAACCATGTCTGCTACTGGTTATGCTACATAAAAATTGATTTTGGCTACTGAATTCATTACAAGAATTTTGTCCAACATGTGTTACCTAAACGGATTATTTTTTTGGCTACTGAATTCATTACAAGAATTTTGTCCAACATGTGTTATCTAAACGGATTATTTTTTGGCTACTGAATTCATTACAAGAATTTTGTCCAACATGTGTTATCTAAACGGATTATTTTTTTGGCTACTGAATTCATTACAAGAATTTTGTCCAACATGTGTTATCTAAACGGATTATTTTTTTGGCTACTGAATTCATTACAAGAATTTTGTCCAACATGTGTTATCTAAACGGATTATTTTTTTGGCTACTGAATTCATTACAAGAATTTTGTCAACATGTGTTACCTAAACGGTTTATTTTTTTGATGCTCTGGGTACTACTTTATAAATACAAAATATCATTTAAAGTATGAATACAAGAATAATAATGCATAGGATACCCACACGATGGATTTATGTAAATGTGGTGCAACTAATAGAACCATTTGTGGCTTAGAAAACCTGTGTGATTCATTTCTATGTATTATTATTCTAAGATTATATTAAAAAGAGTATCACAAAATGTATATAATTCAACACAGATGGAGACATCTTGATGAAAATGACATGAGCTGTAATAAGTGTGACCTACATCAGTGCATTCACTTACGGTACTGGTGATCCTTATCGGTCAGGGGAACATAAATCACACTCATTAGTTTTGTAGTTGTTGTAGTACCATCAGCCGCCTTGTCCACCTTAAAATAAAAGAAAGCACAGTAGAACATAATTTGTAGGATATCGTCTAACAAGTTATTTATTAACAAGCAATTTGATTTGATATTTTAAGGAAATACTGGCATTTCTGGTGTAACTATTAAATCTTCCCTCATAAATTACTGCATCTTTTGGTGAAAATTGTATAAAAATCCTTGTGCGAACACATATACGATAAAACGATGAAACTTTGATAACTAAAATTCAAATAATTTTAGGTGGATATTCACCAAAATTGTGGGGTGCATGGGGTCCTACCAAGTCCTTCGGGGCCCAAGCCAACCTCCCCTGCAAGTCGGAGCACCTGCTGGATGACGGACGAGGCTCTGGCGCAAGCCTTCCCTAGGGGTTGGGAGTCGCTCCCGTAAAGGCATAACGGCCATATCAAAATGGAAGGCAATAGAAATGTAAGAGTTACGGGTAGGGCACCGCCGCAAAACGGTGCGCAAGAGCCTCGCGCGACTCTTGTGGCAAGTGGGCAAGGGCTACCGTGTCGGGGATGGACACGGCCAAAGAAGTTAGCCCCAACCCGGAAGATCCGCCTCGCATCGTGGAACATTGGCACGCTAACCGGACGCATGAGAGAGCTGGCCGATGTACTCTTCAGGCGGAGGGTGGCCGTGGCGTTTCTGCAGCAGACTCGGTGGAAAGGCAGCAGATCCCGGTCCATTGGGAGTGGCTACAAGCTGATCTACACGGGTGGAACTAGCGGGGAGAGCGGGGTAGCGGATGTTCTCGCCGAGGAGTGTCAGGACGGGATCTTGCAGGTGAAGCGTTACAGCGACCGGCTTATGGCTTATTGACGGGGTTGTGACCCATTTGATAAGTGCCTATGCTCCACAGGCAGGTTGCAGTAAGGGCGTCAAGATGGCGTTCTGGGATCAACTCGGCGAAGTTCTTTGTGAAATCCCTGTGGTGATCTGAACGGTCATGTGAGTGAGGGGTGTGAGGAATTTGAGCGTGTTCACTGTGGCTTTGGCTACGGTGGCCGTAACGAGGGAGGCGAGTATATCCTTCGAACTTGTGCGGCTGCCGACCTTGCCATTGTGAACACGTACTTCAAAAAGAAAGCCGAACACCTTGTCACCTACAAGAGCGGGAGGCACGCGACCCAGATTGATTTCCTACTTACCAGGAGACACCATATCAGCAAAGTTGCCAAGTGCAAGGTCATACCCTGTGAGAGTCTCACGGCACAACACCGCCTCCTTGTCATGGACCTCCGCGTGAAACCCAAAGGCAAACACGCTGACCGCTGTCAACGTCAAATTCGGTGGTGGCTGCTCAAGGATGCCAAATCCCTGGAGTTCGCCTTAGCTATCGGCGACAAGTGCGCTGCTACTGAAGGCGAACCAACTCAGAACCAGTGGGATAGAATCCAGGCGGTCATCACTGGAGCGGCGAAGGCAGTGCTGGGCATGTCTAAGGACAAGGAGACTTGGTGGTGGAACGACACAGTCCAGAGGGAGACAAGGGTGAAGAAAGCCCTCTTTAAAGCGTGACAAGAGTCCAAATCTCCTGAAGACCGCGACGCATACAGGGCTGCCAAACGTGCCACTAAGAGGGCTGTAGCCAGAGCCAGACGAGACCACTTGGAACCGCTTTATACCCATTGATCTATATACCAACTAGATTAGCAAAGAGCGCATATATTTGTTGCCATGTGTTATGGGTCCGTGGAACTAATACTGTCTCATTGTCCTCAAGTGTCAAATTTGTCGACACGAAAAGACAACGATCGTAAAAAAGGGTAGATAAGCAGTGAAATATTGCAAATTACGTTGATAAAGAGGCAGGATATTTTATTTCACGCTCATGTTAATTGTTTATGACGACATTTTGCTGTAAATTACAATAAAAATCGCAAAAAATCATTGAACTTCACGATGTTGTCAATAAATAAAATTTTGAATTTCCCATTTTTACGGGAGTTTCGTAACTTGATGAGCGTTGTCATTTGGTACCGGAATGATAGGACTTATTCCTTGTTTCCTACTAAGACTTTTTCCTCCTATAATACGAAGCAGTAAATTATTATTTAAATATTTTTTTTGTTCTCGTTTTTTTTCTTATAGATTTAATTCCTTTATTTTTAAAGAGAAATCGACGAGATACAATCAACAACAAAATGCCTTAAAATATTTTTATTTAGAACATTTATTTTGACCATTTTGAATTCCTACACAATTCGGTACGAATTATTACACGACTGTTCAAAAAAGGTGTGTTATATTTTTACATACATACATAGACTCACGCCTGTTTCCCCGAAAAAGGTTGGCAGAGGCATATTAAACGCCCACTTTTCGCCAGTGTTTTGATCCCACGTAATAGTTGGCGAGCCTATTGCCGCTTATCGGGATACTTTGTTTGCCAGAGCCTCGTCCGTTGATCGGCAGGTGCACCACTTGCAGGTGAGGTTAGCTGGGGACCATAAGTTCTTGGTGGGAACCCTATGCACCCATTATATTTTTAGGGTTCATTTATTTAACAAACATTTAATAACCCAATATGCATGGGCGCTTTTTTACCGTTATCTTTTCGGGGAAAACATTTTCACAACTGGAGATCACCGCATTTCACGATTGACATTCAGTTGTTGTCTCATTCAAATTTACGTCTTGGAACGTCATTGAATAAGTGAAAGAGATGAATATAGGTTTTTTCTAAGGTACATATTGGTTTCAAAGCTACGTCGTCTATCTCGGCTGGTTGCCACGCTATTTCGAACGTCAATTGTAGGAGTTTGTTACTCTAGTAGTTATGTTATCTCAATAATTATACCAAGCTGGAATCGTCTGAGGGGCAGAAGCTCTTATACAAGTTGGCAGGTTCCAGGGTCAAAGCGGCACAGGACATTACCAAGTGTCGCTGTGTTAAAGACTCTGAGGGCAACCTACTATGCGCGTCCCGCGCGGTGAAGGAGAGATGGCGCTCGTACTTCCACGAGCTGCTTAACAAGCAGCATAATGAGGTGCAGCCACCGGAACTCCCTCCAAACCAAGGACTAGTGCCGCCGGTAACGCCTGAAGAGGTCCAGAGGGCCCTTCGCCACATGAAGAATCGGAAAGCTGTCGGAACCGATGGAGTCCCCATTGAGGCCAGGAAGGCAATGGGCCTGCGGGGTGTGGGCACCCTTACTAATCTATTTAACAGCATACTCCTTACCGGAAAAATCCCGAACCAATGGAGACTGAGTATCATCACTCCAGTCTTCAAAGGCAAGGGATCGGGACAGGAGTGTAGTAGCTACCGCGCACAGTGTATTTTTTGACCTCATTTTGTGACAGCTTATTTTTTTTGCTGATCACATGGAGAAGCATGTCACAAATACTGGACAAAAACTCCCGCAAGGCTCGCTACTATAGTTTTTGAAAAAATGAAATTTAAAGTTTTGTCCGGAAACTAAAGATAAGCTTAAACTGATTAAAAAAAAAACTAGGACTATAAATCTTGATATTGTACTGCTTTCTAAGAGACTTAACCTAATGCTACATTAAGAACTAATAGTGGGCAGGCTAGGGCTTCTCCCCCCCCGTGGGATCTCCACCTTGTCGTGGTGGGAGGGCTCAGTAACCGTGGGTTAGAAGCCACCCACGGTGAAGCTAAGCGGGATCCCGGGAGGGGACGCTCCACGTGGGCTTGGTAGAGGCCTGCGTAGGATGCGTCCCATGGTGCGGGTGCGGGGGACAGTTCTGTCTGTCCCTCGCAGTCGGGTGCGGTCGCGGGAGGAGAGGCGTGTGGGTGTTGCGTTGCCCCGCGCCCTATCTCCCGCGACCAAATGGGGCGCACCATCGTTGCGTCGCGGTGGGGCCGCAGAGGATGAGGAGATGCGGTGTTGCGTTGCCGTCCTCCCTATCCTCTGCGGCCGCTGGGTGTTTTGGCGGCGGAGCCCAACATCTTCATCCGCCGCCAAGGGGGTTTCGTTCGGGGCCCGCCTGACCATCTGGCGGGCCAATACCCGTCGGGGGGTAGCGAGGAATGCTTTGGTGAAACCCTACCCTTCGACACATGAGGAGCACGGGTTGGTTTTTAGTCAGTAAGAGTCTGACAGTCCCCTTCGTCCTTCCCCCCCGGGGCGGAGGGACTCCATGAGGATTTTCCAAGCCGATACCAAAAAAAAAAAAAAAAAGGCTAGGGCTTCTGAATTCCAAGATAATCGTGAACATGTGAAAATCGTATTATTTTTTTGCGACTAATGTCTACCGTATTAGCAATTTCTTTTTGCCTCAAAACAAAGCCACACTTATGGACTACGACCACAAAAAAAAATTGCAAATATGGTGGACTTTTGGAGATATAAATTTTTAAAAGTTTCCGGAAGTGTCGGCATTTGACAATTAATATGGTGCAATTTTTTATCGTGGCACTAACATTATTACGTGTACATCAGCACAATTTTAAGCAACTCTTTCTTAGTTATCGCATCATCATATCATGTTTCCGGTGTTTGTACTAGAATTACTTAACGGTCTACAGATTTTTTTTATTATTTAGGAATAGGCTTACTCTGTGTCGATTTCGATGGCGCGGCCATGACGTTATTTTTTTTTTTAATTATAAAAAGATTTTGTAAAAATTTGTAAAAGTAGACTCCCAAAACCATAAATTTGTCAAAGCTATGGTTAAAAAGTTATAAGGGTTTGAACGTGGCCGCGCCATTGAAACGCTCCGAACCGCGCGGCCACGGAGGTCTTTAAAACTAAGCATTGCAGAGACCTGAGATTTTGGTAAGTAACAGATTGAATTTGTAAAAAAAAATTCAAAATATAGAAAAAAATCCTGAGCTTATATTTTAGGAGCTGTGAGACTAATACGCCATGGCCGCGCCAATGAAACGGTGAAAAACACATTTTCGCCGATATCTCGTTGAAAAAGCAACGCAGACGTCTGAAGTTTTTTGTAAAACCCAGATTTGAATTTGTCAAAACTAGTGAAAATACAACAAAAAATCCTAGGTTTATATTTCTGGAGCTTTAAGACTAATTCGCCATGGCCGCGCCATTGAAACGGTGAAAAACACATTTTCGCCAATATCTCACTGAAAAAGCAACGCAGACGTCTGAAGGTTTTTGTAAAACCCCGATTTGAATTTGTCAAAACCAGTAAAAATTAAACAAAATATCCTAGGGTTATATTTCTGGAGTTATAAGACTAATACGCCATGGCCGCGCCATTGAAACGGTGAAAAACACATTTTCGCCGATATCTCGCTGAAAAAGCAACTCGGACGTCTGAAGTTTTTTGTAAAACCTGGATTTGAATGTGTCGAAACTAGTAAAAATAAAACAAAAAATCCTAGGTTTATATTTCTGGAGATATAAGACTAATACGCCATGGCCGCGCCATTGAAACGGTGAAAAAATACGTAATCGCCGATATCTCGCTGAAAAAGCAAGGCAGACGTCTGAAGTTTTTTGTAAAACTCGATTTGAATTTGTCAAAACTTGTAAAAATAAAACAAAAAATCCTAGGTTCATATTTCAGGAACTGTAAGACTAAAAAATACGTAATCTACAGCTCCTGAAATGTAAACCTAGGGTTTTTATGCGCATTTACATCAGTTTTGACAAATTCAGATCTAGGTTTTCAAAAAACTTCAGACCTATGCGATGCTTTTTCAGCGAGATATAGGCCATTACATATTTTTTTACCGTTTCAATGGCGCGGCCATGGCGTATTAGTCTTATATCTCCAGAAATATAAACCTAGGATTTTTTGTTTATTTTACTAGTTTCGACAAATTCTAATCAGGGTTTTACAAAAAACTTCAGACGTCTGCGTTGCTTTTTCAGTGAGATATTGGCGAAAATGTGTTTTTCACCGTTTCAATGGCGCGGCCATGGCGAATTAGTCTTATAGCTCCAGAAATATAAACCTAGGATTTTTTGTTGTATTTACACTAGTTTTGACAAATTCAAGTCTGGGTTTTACAAAAAACTTTATTTATTTATTTATTTATTTAGGGGACAATAAACAGCTACAATATATGTTTAAACATTACAGCACTGCACAAAGAATAGTCAATATTGCAGCCCACTACATCGTCCGCAAATTCACTAAGGACAAATAATCAATACGTGCCACTAAAAAGCGTAACATTACGTAAATAATTGCATCATTAATATCATTATATACAAAGTAATGAAAGAAAATAATAATTATAGTAAAAATATGTTAAAAAAAAGAGAAAATACATTGAAATTAATTCTAAATTAATTCACAATTACAATTACATATATTTAAGGGACTATAGATATTACATACTCAATTTTAATTCATGAAAATTAATAATACTCAATAAAATTATAATTAACATTCAATTCAATAATTAACAATCATTTTATTATTATTACTATACAACAGAACTATAACAATTGTGGTCTAATACATTAATTACACTCTTTCTGAATTTAAGTTTGGAACATATAAAAATATCAATATCATTGAAGTTATCATTATAACACTCAACCATTCGACGCATGGGGCAACGCAGTCCAGAGTTAGTTCGACAAGTATTGAGAGCAAACAAGGTACCCGCTCGAACACTACGTTTGTGAACTGTACGAGGGACTGCATAACATAATTTGCTTGTGATGTCGATTGCATCAAATTTATTGTGGACAATGTCATGCAGTACATTTGCATCCAAAAACTTGCGTCTAGTTTCTAGTGTCATCAGATTGTACACCCTTAGCAATTGTGGGTATGACAAAAACTCTCGATTACACCTATAGTGCATAGCTCGTAAGAACTTACTTTGAACCTTCTCGATCTGATCGATATACTTTTGATAGAACGGGCTCCATATAGAGACAGCATATTCGAGCTGTGATCGTACAAGCGTCTTATATAAGTAAAGGTAGGTGGTGGGTCGTTTGAAGTCAAGAGAAGATCTCATAATGAAGCCATACATTTTGAAAGCATTGTTAACGATTTTTTCTACATGCTCATTCAAAGATAGCTTGCTGTCAAATAATACACCCAGATCCCTGGTGAGAGAAATATTAGTCAATGCGGTGTCGTGTAACTTATAATTGTACTTGACAATTGACCTATTTTTTGTGAAGTTCACGCAGTGACATTTTGAGATGCTAAGCTGTAATTTATTTACCAGACAGTACCTCGTAAGCCTATCAAGGTCTCTTTGAAATGAAAAGCAATCCTCGACAGTTTGTATAGTTCTAAAAGCTTTGAGATCATCAGCATATAGAAGAAATTTGGTATGTTTGAAGCATTTATAAATATCGTTAATGTATATATCGAACAACAATGGACCGATTATCGAACCTTGTGGTACACCAGAAGATACAATGACCGTGCCCGACTGGTAACCATTAACCACAACCTTTTGTGTTCTATTACTTATATAGGACGAGAACCAACGAAGCAGATTTCCGCGTATACCGTTAAATGCTATCTTATTCAATAGGATTTCATGATCGACCTTGTCAAAGGCCTTTTTGAAATCAGTGTAGACAGCATCTACTTGCAACTGTTTGTCTACGTTCTCGAAGAGAAAATTAGAGAATATCAGTAAATTTGATACCGTAGAGCGCCGTTGAACGAACCCATGCTGTTCGGGGATGATGGCATTGTGCAGGATTGGATATATTTCATTATGTACTAGTCTTTCAAAAAGCTTTGACAAGGTCGACAGAATTGATATTGGTCGGTAGTTCTCGATGTTGTGTTTTGAACCCGCCTTGTGTACAGGTTGGATATTTGCCCGCTTCCAGACCTCGGGAAAAACACCGTCGCCTAAACATTTATTGTAAATTATATGTAACGGCTTATAAATACTATGAGCAGTCAATTTAAAAAAGAGAGCTGGGTAGCCATCGGGGCCAGCACCTTTAGACGGGTCGAGTAGTTTCAACTCTTTGAGTATTTTACCCTCCTCTATAAATAAGTTGTCAATCAGAGTAACATTAGTGTCACAGTGTGTTGGCGGGGTCCATGCTGACAGTGTGGTAGACTTAGGCTCAAAAGCCGATAGAAAAAAATCTGAAAACATGTTGCAGATAGTTTCGGGAGCACTTGATTTTAAATTTTGAAATTGCATCAAGGATGGAATACCTGATTTCATCCTACGATTAGAGATGTATGTCCAGAAGTGTTTTACATTAGACGTTATATTATCTTCAACCGATTTAATATAAGTTATATAACTAGCTCTGCACGCACCCCTAAACTCAGCCCGATAATTAGAAAATTCGTTATAATCTTTGATGTTTTTATACTTCTTCCACTTAATCCAGAGTCGTTGCTTCTTTTTGAAAATTTTTATAAGATTTGGTGGGAACCAAACGGGAAAGTGAAGATCTCGTGTTTTAACTAAAGGGGTGTTTGGATGGACAATATTATGCAACTTGTCATAAAACGTTTTAACTGCCTCCTCAGGCGAGCAGTGGCCTAATAGTTTCGCCCATTCGACTGAATCTATTTGCTCATTAATAATGTCATAGTTGGCTTTTCTGAAATTATACTTACTAATATGGTTTCGTTTAAGTGTTTGTTTAGATGGGTTAATGGGAATCGTTGCAACAAAAGGGGGATGATGGGGATCTACTGGTAGTAATGGGCCTGATGGACAGTCCACGGAGCTAATAGTATTAGATATAAACAAATCTAGGAGTTTACCGTTTTGGTTTAAAATATGGTTATATTGGCATGCATTTAGAGTTGACATAAGCTGCGATAATAGTGAACATTTAGGATGAGTTCCAGAACAAGCCATGCTGGTGGTGATATGTTGCAGATCGTTGGACTGGGAAACTTTCCATGTAATCTCTGGAAGGTTATAGTCGCCAGCTATGAAGACACTCGAGATATATGGTTCATTCAGCAAGTCCTGTAATGCGTCAAAGTGCAAAGAGTAAGCATCAAAATTAGCCCATGGTGGTACGTAAGCTGCACTAAGCACATGCATCTTGGAGCTGTTAGTTTTGTCTGGGAATCCAACCGTAAGATGCTCAATGCATGAATCACCCTGTAGGCGACTACCGTTACTGAGTAAGCAAGAGCGAAGTTCACGTAATACTGCAACCAGAATCCCGCCACCGTCACGTTTCTTGGTCATGTTACGATCACGATCACATCGATAGACGACGTATCGGGAATCCACAAACTCTGAATTAGCAATGTCAGATACAAGCCACGTCTCAGATAAAATTATTACATCATAGGAGAAAGATAAAATACTCAAAAATAAAGTGTGAAGTTTAGTTCTCATACCCCTGCAATTCTGGTAGTATATTGTCATTGAACTACTATCCATTGTCCAAGTAAACTAACACAAGGCTATCCAAAACAATTAGTGTTGAGCTCATATGGTTCAGCAGCGCCACACAATGACCAAAGGCCAAGGCATGATCCTCCAGCGTAGCGAGAGTACCCATCATGATCGATAGAGTTGAAAAACATATTATCTCGAATACTACACGAACAATAACCATTACAAAAAACAAATACAAGATCAGAAGAGCATGTGACATAATAATATGGTCCAATGATAAGTCCCACTGTACAATAACAATAAGTTTCATATAAAAACTAATGATAAGAAATGAAAACACTAAGACTACTAAAGCATGCAATGTGAAACGAAAATTATTATTTATATATAGGCAAACATTATTATTTATATGCATCTTTGAAAAATATAGTATAATTAAGATAATAATATACAGGCCGCAGCATAGAGCCTCTGTAAGGGAGAAGCAATCACTCGGCTTGGGAAGACTCACTTGTCTTAGCTTTAATTTTAGTGAGGTCATTATCTCCCCGTATTGCAAATGCACTAGCACCATCGCGCTCACGCACAAGTATAGTGCCATTTCGAATCCATACGTATTTATAGTTATGGTTATTAGCGGCTTCCCGAGCTTTGCGAAATAACAGCTTCTTACTTAAAGTTATGTGCTCATTTATATAAATAGACATAGATGTGCCATTGAACTTCAGACGTCTGCGTTGCTTTTTCAACGAGATATCGGTGAAAATGTGTTTTTCACCGTTTCAATGGCGCGGCCATGGCGTATTAGTCTCACAGCTCCTAAAATATAAGCTCAGGATTTTTTTCTATATTTTTAAATTTTTTTACAAATTCAATCTGTTACTTACCAAAATTTCAGGTCTCTGCAATGCTTAGTTTTAAAGATCTCCGTGGCCGCGCGGTTCGGAGCGTTTCAATGGCGCGGCCACGTTCAAACCCTTATAACTTTTTAACCATAGCTTTGACAAATTTATGGTTTTGGGAGTCTACTTTTACAAATTTTCACAAAATCTTGTTATCATTTTTTTTTTAAAAAAAGGTCATGGCCGCGCCATCGAAACGGACACGCTTACTCTTGATCGCAGTCTTGGCCGAGGGCAAAGTAGATGAAGCTCGCTAGCCCAAAAGAAGCCTGTTCACTCGTGTCTTAAAAACGCCGGGTTATACGAGGGTCAAACTGAAAGTTCTTAGAACTGGCCACTTATAAACAATATAATAAAAAAAATATTCTAAAATTTGAAAATAGAACTCTTTGCCAATATTACTGAGTATATATTTCATTCATTTGTCATTTGTTTTACGATTTGGCGGCAAATTGAAAATTGTCTGTGTCACGTCAACATGAATTTAACACGAGAAAATTTTCGTGCAATGATTTTTTATGACTTTCGATGTCATTTAAGTCAACAAGAAAGTTATGATAGACTACGATTGGCCTTTCACGATGAAGCCCCATCTCGTGCGACTGTTTACAACTGGTTTAATGAGTTTAAACGTGGTCGCACTAATCTCACTGATGATGTACGTGAGGGACGGCCTTCTACGGCGACGACTGAAAATAACATCTGTGTTGTGCGGCGTATGATAGAGACTGACAAAAGAGTGACCTATCAGCAGATTCGGACAAGCTTAGGCATCGGTATGAGTCAAGTGCACAAAATCCTCCACGAACATTTAGCGGTCAGGAAGCTTTGCGCCCGGTGGATACCTCATAATTTGACTAAGGCTCAAAAACTCCATCGTGTGGATTGGTGCCGTAAAATGATTGAAAGATTTAACGGAGGTGACTCAAATGCTGTGTTCGACATACTAACAGGTGACGAAAGCTGGATTTACTGTTATGATCTTGAAACCAAAAGACAATCTGCTCAGTGGGTGTTTTGCTTTCGAGGAGTTGCCAACTAAAGTGAAGAGAGATCGAAGTGCGGGAAAAAAAATGGTGGCCTCGTTCTTTGGAAGGATAGGTCATTTCGCAACAATTGTGTTAGAGGATCAAAAAACAGTTTCTGCAGAATGGTACACTACCAATTGTTTGCCACTTGTCTTGGAAAAAGTTCGAGAGAAACGACCTCGCAGTAGGATCCTCCTTCACCACGACAACGCCTCGTCGCACACCGCCAAGCGAACGATCGACTATTTGGCGACATCAAACGTTGAATTACTGGGTCACCCGCCGTATAGCCCCGACCTCGCGCCTTGTGATTTTTGTTTATTTCCAAAAATTAAAGGAAAGCGGTTTATGAATGCTGAAGAAGCGGTGGCTGCGTATCGCGATGCCATTGAAGAGACCCCTAAGGACGAGTGGGCAAAGTGCTTTTCCCAGTGGTTCCATCGCATGCAGCGGTGTATTGACGTCAATGGACAATATTTTGAAAAGATATAATAAAACTAATAACTGGCTAATGTAATCAGTTTTTGATTTTCTAAGAACTTTCAGTTTGACCCTCGTAAGCACTCGGAAAAACAGGCACAGGCAGGGAATTCCACTCTTTGGCTGTGCGTATTATAAAGGATGACTTAAAGTGCTTAGTGCGAATTAATGGAATATCCACCAAGTTAGGATGATACCCTGCAGTGCGTCTGGATGACCGATGGAAGAAGGAGGAGGAGGGAATGAGCTCGTGTAGCTTTTGAGCACACTCCTCGAAGTACAATCTATAGAAGACCGACAAACAGGCGACACTTCGACGATGAGCCAAAGTATGAAGATTATCCTCCACGAGTTTGGCGTCACCGATAATTCTCTTGGCTCTGCTTTCCACCGAGTCAAGTGCAGCAAGTTGGTATTTAGCTGAGCCGTCCCACGAATGACTGCAATAATCCATGCACTATCGGATTTGCGCTTTGTACAGTGTTAGAAGCTGTCCAGGCGTGAAGTATCGCTTCACCTTGTTGAGAATACCCAGTTTTTTGCCGCAGTATGCGCTTTGGACTCAAGGCTTAAAATTGTGCTGATGTACACGTAATAATGTTAGTGCCACGATAAAAAATTGCACCATATTAATTGTCAAATTCCGGAACTTCCGGAAATTAAAAAAAAATAATATCTCCAAAAGTCCACCATATTTGAAATTGATTTTTTTTTGTGGTTGTAGTCCATAAGTGTGGCTTTGTTTTGAGGCAAAAAGAAATTGCTAATACGGTAGACATTAGTCGCAAAAAAAAGAATCCGATTTTCACATATTCACGATTATCTTGGAATTCAGAAGCCCTAGCCTGCCCACTATAAGTGATTAATTTAGCATTAGGTTAAGGCTCTTAGAACGCAGTACAATATCAAGAATTATAGTCGTAGTTTTTTTTTTTATCAGTTTAAGCTTATTTTAAGTTTCCGGACATAAAACTTTAAAACTTAATTTTTTCAAAAACTATAGTAGCGAGTCTTGCGGGAGTTTTTGTCCAGTATTTGTGAAAAAAAAATAACCTGTCACAAAATGAGGTCAAAAAATACACTGTGCCGCGGTATTAAGGTGATATCCCATACCCTAAAGCTCTTTGAGCGAATCATCGACTCCCAGATCCGACAGGAGACCACAGTCTCGGAATGTCAATATGGGTTTCGCCCTGGTCACGGAACCATGGAGCCAATTTTCGCTCTCAGGATCGTCATGGAGCGGTACAGGTCGAAGAACACGCCTCTGCATCTTCTGTTTTTAGACATGCAGAAGGCCTTCGACAGTGTGCCGCGGCAGATGATCTGGTGGGCTCTTAGATCCAAAGGTGTACCAGATTCATATATTGACATCATCCGAGACATGTACTCAAATTCCGATTCTGTAGTTCGGACTGCTGTTGGCGACACAAAAACCTTTCCCATCACCGTCGGGGTCCACCAGGGTTCCGTCCTCAGTCCGTACCTATTCAGCGTGATATTAGACGTACTGTCAGACAGCATCAGAGACTCACATGAGCAGCCCCCGTGGCTGCTAATGTGAGTGGAAGGATTCGCTTGAGAACGGCGGTCTGAAAATAAACGTGGCGAAGACCGAGTACTTGGCCTGCAACAATTCAGATCCCGCGTCAATTCGCATAGGCGGAGACATTACCGAGCGAAAGGAGGTCCTTTCGCTCTGTCCTTACTGATCCCAGGTACTTGACCAGGTGGTCAAGTACCTGGGATCAGTACTCCACGCGTCTGGTGACATCGATTGCGACGTCAAGGCACGCATTTCGACAGCTGGGCCAAATGGCGTGAGGTGAGCAGTGTCATTTGTGACCCCAAAATACTGGTTAAGCTCAAAGGAAAGGTCTATAAATCCATCATCCTGTTATACGGCAGTGAAACGTAGCCAGTGCTTGAGCGACACTAGCAGAGTCTGCTTGTCACGGAGATGAACATGCTGCGCTGGATGTGTGGATCACGCGGAAGGACCGCATTAGGAACTCCCGCATCCGGGATAGCCTTCATGTCCGTAACATTGCCAACAAACTGCATGAGTGCGGGCTACGCTAGTGTGGCCACCTCTTACGGCAACCGGCATCTTACGTGGGTAACAAATGTCTTGCCATGCTACCTCCGCCGGGCCCCGGTAAACGGGGAAGGCCAAAGAAATGCTGGCTTGACGTCGTAAGGGATGATATGCGTGCCAATCGACTAACCACCAGGGATGCTGAAGACCATGCGAAGAGGAGAAGATTCAGCTGGAAAGCGGACCCCGGGCTCCAAGGCTTAGGTTTTGGAACGCAACCGGGACAGCGCTAAGATGATGATGAATTCACCAAAATTGTAGGCAATTTGTGTGTTGCCAACTATTTGCAACTCATCAACCAATCATCAACAATTTGAGAAAGACATGTTGACAACTAGCTGTCTCCACCTGTAGAATTGTTGGCAACAAGTATGTGTCCACAAATGACGATTATGAAAATTGACACCAACTAATATGAAACATAGCTTATCCAATAAATGAATATGGCAATAAGCACATTTTTTTATGTTCACCACCAAAATCACAAATACTAAGCATTTTTACAATGTTTGTTTTCAATACAAGGTTTCCTTGATTGGAGCAGCCATAGATTTAAAATACATACCTGAGTCAGATGCTGCTCACCACCTTCAGGTCCTACTGGCACAATGAGTCTACCTCCTGGCTTTAGTTGTTCAATTAACTGTAAGTTAAAATAGACATACAAGAATTATATAAATCCACTGTTTTATTAAATTATCATACTTTTGTGCCATCCATACCAGAGGCAAAGCTCTTTAATTAAACAGGAAGAGCTGTCAGCTTCTATTATCTCTAGAGCTCTGCCTTTAAAATGCCTTTAAAAGCATACATTCCAAGTAATAGAGTAGGCTATCTTACTCACAGCTTGAGGCAATGTTGGGGCAGCAGCTCCCACATGGATTGCACTGTATGGAGCTTCAGCAGGATATCCTAGGCGACCATCGCCAACTGAAACGCACAACAACAAGCCATAAAACATGACAGGATATAAATACTAGTAGTAATACTGCCAATAAGTTTAAACTCTAAAGGTACAAATTTTTATGTATGACATGGGTTGGATGAATAAATTAGACAAAAACATTTCATTAATTGTATAAATACATCCTAGCTATGCAAATATAAAAAAGTGTGTAGTCTATAAAAATTAGGTACTCACCAACCAGTTTAACTCTGCGTGAAATAAGTAAATCTGGATTATCACTTTCTATATTTTTGGTAGCAAGGGTCACAAGTTCTGGTATGTGTTCAATACCAATTACTTGGCCTGTTTTACCCACCATCATAGCCATGCATGCAGTGAGATAACCTGAGCCAGAACCAACATCCAATGCTGTCTCACCAGCAGTAAGTTGTTTCTTTAGTCTTTCGAGAGCATGTGCATGCTAAAAGTGAGAAATGTATTAATAAATATATACTCAAACATACAATAGGTAGTAAAAAGTTGTGAATTATTTCTTATATTTAAATTATTAACTCACCATGTGTGGAGCACTGATAGTGGCAGAGTATCCAATGGTTTGTGGTGAATCAGTATAAGGAGCATATGGACAATAATTCTTGCGATCAACAGCTAGCATGGCATTGGCTACAGCATCAGATTTTATGATGCCGTTTTCTATTGGAAATACAGGATGTCAATAGATAACAACAATAAAATTAAAAATAGAACGCGACCCATTTGGTAAAACGAACAGAATGACTGCTAGCTAAGCATTAAATTAATAAGTATCAAAATATGAATAGCAAGACAAAATACAAGTGATAAGCAGGTAGAGGACAGTTATAAATAAAGAAATGTTATTTTTGTGCGGCATACTTACTTCGCAAGTTATTAATCATATCAGCATTGTTTACTCCGTGACTTCTCCAAGCCATTATGGTAAATGCGAAACTAATTACACCTATAAAAAATTTACGCCATGAATATCCTATTTTTGGAGAAAATAGAATATTTTCGAACTTATTTTTTATTATATTTTGATATTATTTGGTGACAGCTGAACTGCTGAAGAACTATGACAGTGACATTGAATTGAGTGTTATGTATTATAAATTGCTTACTGACTTGACATTCTTGACAATTTCCGACCACAGAATACACAACTTCTATTGCGTATGAAGGAACGTCACTTACATGACACTTATACTTAAAACATACGTGTACTAAATATTACGCACGAGTTACCAGGCCCACCCGACCGCCGATACGTACTGCCTTGCCGTTTAGACATGAGCTAACTACATCAACTCTGTTACCGAAAACGCTTTCCATGCTCGGACAGCGAGTTACCCTCTCGTTGACAACTGACTGCTCGCGTAGCTAGCTTGGGTGGCACCCGGGCGGAAGTACTTAAAGTTGACCAGTGGAAGATTATTAAAACGTTAGTTTGCAGACATGAAAAAATATATTCCGGTTACCATGCTTTTAGACAAAACAGTGACATTCTACATTTTAAACAAAAATCATAGTATAAAAGCACCACTCCAAAGAAACATATCAGCCTAGAATAGAAAGAGGTTTCATATCGCTACTTCAACACTTTCTCTCGATGTGTAGACCTAGCTGTTCTTGTAGGCTGATAAGCCTCGGCCTAGGCAGTGGCTTTGTGAAGAGATCTGACAGCTGCTTCTCAGTGCTGATCCTATTCACCTTCAGATCTCCAGCAGTCGCCAGGTCTCGCACAAAGAAGTGGCGTATTTGAATGTGCTTAGTTCTTCTATGGAACTCAGGATTCTCAGCTAATCTCACAGCCGCTTCGTTATTGACATAGAGAACAGGTGAAGCCTCCATCTTCGTCATGCCTTGCATTAGACGAGCTGGCCAAATGCCTTCTTTCGCTGCCTCACTAGCTGCGACAATCTCGGCTTCTGTAGTGAAAATAGCCACACTGGGTTGTCTCTGGCTCAACCATAACACGGCGCCTCCAGCATAAATGTATACAACTCCAGTAGTTGATGTCCCTGTTGTCAGATCTCCACCGTGATCTGCATCACTGTAACATTCCAGAACACCTCTCCTATAATCCTTCTTATACAGAATTCCCATATCTGGAGAGTACTGTAGATATCTTAGCATGCGCTTCATCCGAACACAATCCGTGTGAGTCGGGTGTTCCAAGCTTTTGGATACTACACTGACAGGATATCAGATAAGCAAGTGCACCTACTACTCGTCTATAATTCTTCAGAAAGTAGTCATCAACCTTCTCTGCTTCCTGTGGTACAGGGTCCTTTACCATAGGAGTGCTTACTGGTTTACAGTTTTCCATACCAATCTCTTCAAGATTTTCTTGTGTAAAGAGAGAGAAGAAGTCTGGTGTATTCTAATATCACCGCCTTCTCTGACTTCAACCTCCATACCCAAGTAATACGATACAGGTATATAAGTCATCGCAAACTTCTTTTTCAATTCTTTAATAAATTCATTAATCAGTCCTTCATTTGAACCGGTTATACGACCGTCGTCGACGTACAGAGCAACTAATAACTTCCCATTAGATCTCTCTCTCTTAAATAGGCAGGAGTCAGCTTCACTGACTTCAAAGCCAATTTCCTTGAAGTAGTTTATGATCGTCGTGTTCCAACATCGTGGAGCCGGTTTTAACCCATACAAGGTTTTCTTAAGCAAGCATACTCGTCCGCTACCATCATCATATCCTTCCGGTTGCCGCATGAATATCTCTTCCTCAGTCAACGAACCATATAAAAAGGCTGTACAGATGTCAAACTGACGTAGTGCCATCCCTTCATTAGCTGCTAAGCTCAGCACCGCTCTAATAGTTGCCATCTTCAAGCTATGGGGCTAAAGATCTGATCATAATCTTCCCCTTTCTTCTGTCTAAAACCTTTTACGACAAGACGTGCCTTATATTTATCTACTGAACTATCTGGGTTTAACTTGACTTTATAGATCCATTTACAAGGTATTGCTTTTCGATTCTTAGGCAATTTCTCAAGAATCCACGTTCCATTTGCTTTTAAGGATCCAATCTCGCAATCCATAGCTTTGCGCCAAAGGTCTTTATCTGGGCAATCTATAGCTTCCTTGTAAGTTCCTGGTTCGTAGTAACAATCATCGCTGGTATTGACATGAGAAACGTAATCATTGAATTTCAATGGTCGCTGCAGGAGTGATCGATATCTGAGCTGCATACCTTGCCTGCCCAATTCAATAGATTCGTCTTCCGACTCCTCTACACGCGCATCTTCAAATTCTTCTTCATCACCGCTAGTAACAGGACCCTCAATAACTTCCGTGTCCTCCGAGAGTTCAACTTCCTTATTTGTCTCAATAGGTCTTCCTCTGTCTTCTTCAGCTGTGACTGGTTTCGGTATCTCATTATCATGTCGTTCCTTCCTTACATATATTGGAACTTCTATATTAGCAGTCTCTGTTACTTGTGAACGTTCAGTATCCCCAGGTTCTTCACTTCCTAAATTAGTCTCCAGTGGTCTCTCATCAAACGTGACATCTCTGGATCTAACTATAGTATCCGACTCTCTGTACCAGAGTCTATAACCGTCATCATTGTCATAGCCAACCAAGTTTACCAAGTAACACTTCTTTGCTTTCTTCTGCATCTTCTTCCTTTTCTGTTTCGGAATATGCGCGTAGCAAGTCGAACCAATGATCCTCAAATGTTTGATTTGCGGCTTCTTCCCAAACCACAACTCGTACGGAGACTTGTGTTCCACAGAAGTTGGTCCTGTTATATTCAGAATATATGTTGCTGTATTTACCAACTCTGCCCACAGTTCTTGTGGAAGCTCTTCATGAGCATGCATCATTGCTCTGGCCATTTCAATAATCGTACGGTTTTCTCTTTCACTGCACCCGTTCTGTTCTGGAGTATAGGGCATAACTAACCGTTGATGTATTCCGCACTTCTGTAATTCTTCTTTGACTTTCGCATTGTCGAATTCCCCTCCATTGTCACTTAGAAACTCCTGTGTCCAACTGCTTTTGCTTCAGCTAACATCATTCGCAACTTTGCACTTCTCACTTCTGACTTCTGTTTCATACAATTGACATATCGATAGCGAGTGTATTCGTCTTTAAAGAGTACAAAGTACTTAGACTTAGAGCCTGAAGGTGGGAACGGACCACAGACGTCCGAATGTATGCGTTCTCCTGGACTACTTGCTTTTTCTCTAACACCAAACTTCTTTCTATGTGTTTTCCCGAAAATGCATCCTTCGCATAACGTCCCATCATTCTTAGTTTTCACATTCAACTCTTGCTCTATTACATCCTTCACATGAAGTTTATCCTGGTGACCCATACGTTCGTGGTAAAGCTGCAGCGTATCAACAGTATTTACAACAACGCTTCTATTTGGTTGTATCGCCTTGCAGTTTAACTTGTATAGTCCACCATATCTCCGTCTATCTCCAGTAACGGTTACTGTTTTATTAACTTTCAATGAGCAGGTAATCATACGTGACTGAAACACGCTTTTCGGATTCATGTCCTGCGCTGCTAGTACCTAAAACAGGTTTGTAGTAATCTGAGGAACATACCAAACATTTCTCAAATGAAACGATAACTCATTCTTGGTTTTCATCAAAATGCTTCCTTTACCCAAGGCATCAACTTGCTTTCCATTAGCTGTTGTCACTGTACATGGTTCCGTAAAGCGTTCAAATTCCTCAAACAGGTCGCCTCGCATTGTAATATGGTGTGTGGCTCCGTTGTCAACATACCAATCATCACGATCTTGAGCGCAATCTGTCGCATTAACCTTTACTGCCATCATACTTGTTGTAGGACCTTTCTCTGGAACCTGTTCTTTCTTAGGACAGTCCTTCATAAAGTGCCCGACTTCGTTACAAATGTGACACCTGAAAGCCTTTTTGTTCTTCTCTTTACTACCTTCACCTTTACCCTTCTTGGTGTTTTTACCTTTCTTGGTACCTTTCGCAACTAACACATTCTCAGACGTAGACTCAGACATGTTCTCCTTAGCTAACAATGTCTTCTCGTGAGTATGTACTCACGAGAAGACATTGTTAGCTAAGTTATGTAACTGACTAGTAAGGTTCTCCACGATCCTATCCTTCTTAGACCTGAGTAACCAGCTCGATTTAAAGTTGAAATAGCTTTCTGACAGGGTCTCCATAATCTTGCATATCAATAACAATTCTGGTAATTCTTTACCTTCGTCTTTGATAAGCTCCTGATTTAAACTGTGCCATAAGTTTTTCATCTTTGAAATATTATGAATATTTATGAGCTTTCATATAATTTCCTGAAGTACATTTCCATTTGTATTGAAAGAATTCCATACATTTCCTGTATACATGGTCTTCACATACACCATCGTACAATCTATGTAGTTCATCCCATACTTCCTAAGGATTCGTGAACCTTATTACTTTGTCGAGAGTTTCGTCTAACAAATTGTTCGTAATCAATAAGAGAGCTGTACTTTCCAACTTGTAGTACTCGGCTAAGTTCGTTCGATATGTAGCCATCGCCGCTTCAAAAGCTGTACCTTCCATAGTATCACTCTTTGCAGTTTTTTCTGGTTTACTTATCTTTCCCTGAACAATATCCATGAGACCGTCCATGCCACGTAACATCGCCGACATGCGGTATTTCCATGATACCCAATATTTGCCGTCAAGTTTCGAAATTTGAATTTTCAATAGCTCCATTATTTACAACAATAATTCTTCTCGTGTAGGGCGCCGATCAGCCTAGAATAGAAAGAGGCATAGATTATACACTTATAACTGGTATAGATAAGCCACTCACAGTTCGAAATTGAAGTTCAATAGGCATCCTCGACCACTAGATGGCGTACAAATCAATTTTATTTTTATTCCGATCGTATAGATGGCGTTAGTAGTGGATTCATTTTTCAAAATAAAATGTTTAATTTCAGTGTTAATAAATAAGTAAATGACAACTATTATGTAAAATAATATGTAATTTAAAAGTAAAAAAATATAAAATAACAAAAAGTAAAAAGTAATTTCTTACTAAGTGTGATTTCGATCCACGGACTACTAGACTACGAGCACAGCACGCTCCCAATGCGCCACGCAGCTTTTGGCAGAGATGGCGAAATTACCGTTCATTTATCGCTACAGATATTTCTAGATGTAAAAGCTAAAATGACATTCCCCGGGCGCCAGATGGCGTTAGTTTGTATGGATAATTTTTAATTACAGTATTGTAGGGAAGTTTCATAGGCCTGGAAAGAGGTTTCATATATCTCTATGTTCATATCGCTACTTCAACTGAAGTTGGCGGGTGACCTTTTTTTTTTAGTCTATGCTTAACAATTACGGGCTAACTCTCGTAGTGCTGAGCTAGTGCCTATGTTGTTTTATATTTTTGTACATTGTTCTTAAAGTTGAGTTTTGGGTGTCACCCCTTTTTTGGATGGGTGTCACCCCAAAAAGGGTGGCACCCGGGGTGGACCGCGACCTTTGCTACGGCGTTTGTATGAAATAAGACCTAGTGACGTCATAGTTTTTCGACAAAAAATGTTTAATATAGTTTTAACATTAATTAATGAATGAAACTACCATTATTTTGACATATTCCATTAGATAAAAATACTTGTATAATTTAATTATTTCACCTGCAAGAAACTTCCCTATTAGAGCATTTGTGCTAGTTATACGTACTTGACAACAACTTCGAATGTAGAGTCCATGTACCTCCTCAGGTTGTTATCAACATGAGTACGAGCAGGACATTCTTGTCTCTTTTGCAATTTATGTTTATCAAAGAACCTCAGACCAAGTAACATTAAAGATCCTTTTTACGATGCAATTAAAATATTAGTTGGAATAATTATTATATAGGTACTAATATAACTCTTTGGAAATACTTAAAGTCACCTGTTTTTACCATTGTTGCTCTCGATGAAATCACTGTATTGGATGTGTTTCCGGTTAGAACAGAGTATAACGAGCCAAGTTAAGTGCTTATGACCTGAAATGTTTTATAGCGGCAGTAAACAATAAGTAAGGACAATTTACATCTACATACATTTTGTTGAATGCGCATATTTTGTTTTTTACTGTTTTAGTTTGTTTTAGTCTCAATTTAAATTTAAAAAGCGTTTCCATAACCAACATAACGCAAAGCTCATCGCAGATGGCGCCGCAAGCAAATACAATAAACAAACACTTGCCAAATATACACCACATCGCGCTTTTAAAAAAAACACTTTATTTATAAAGATTAACACTTAAGAAAATAGATGATAACTAGGTAGATTCAATGGGGCTTTATAACATTATTTAATACGCTGTATGTACTAAAATTGCTCCTTGGTTCTTGCGTTACTTACTAACTGACAGACAACGCACAGCTAACCAATAGGCGCTAGAAGCTAAGCATGCATGTTCCTTGGGGCCGTAGGGTTGCACTAAGAAGGGATTTGCCGATATTCCCATGGCATTAGGAACAAACTCGAGCAACGGTAAAAATGTGCGTGCGTCCTCTCCTCTAGTCTAGAATAACAATGGGTGCCAAAAGTTTTGTGCTATGCTCTTGTCGTTTTGGCGCTTAAGGCATTTTAAAATAAGATGTTTTTTTAAGTAAATAAATAATTTTAACAAAACTTTTTTTTACTTTAGATAGCAAAAAATGTGTAAATTGACATTATGGGCAGGGAGTGCGATTGGCGATGCAAAGATTATACGCGCGCCTCTAGTGGCGAATTTGGAAGTTGTCCGGGTACGACACTTTTGACAGCTTTCAATACAACTTAGCTTCGAGTTTATAGTGGTAATTGTATAGAGCTGTCAAAAGTGTCGTACCCGGACAACTTCCTAATTCGCCGCTAGAGTCGCTAGTTAGAATCTTAGCATCGTCAATAGTGCGAAGCTGTCTTGGTTACTGTTGAGGCAGGGGATGCGAAGGAAAAAGTTGGTTGAATTGGTTTGTTAATATTAGATATAGTTTCGATTTAACTAAAACAATATCCATCATGAAATCATGTTGTCATTTAGTTTCTAAATGAAATGAGCTTTATTCTTGTGGATTATTCATCCACTATATATGCATCACACCCTTAACAAGTCTATGAAGGTAAGTACCAACATAAGTGTAAGTAACTACTTTTATATAATTTTATTGTTTTTATTACTTGCTCTTTATCGGTACACGATAATAATATGACCGATAGAAATACTTTGAGGTTTGAGCCTGGCTTTGTGTGATTTCAATTTGTAGTAGGTATAGTTAGGCTATAAGGCTACTAATTCGATGCAGTAAACTGACAGTTCCAGTGTTGTAGGTTATAGCCAGAGAGGTTGGACTACCTACGTTATAGCTGTTAAAAAATAGTGATGGGACTAAATTGAATAAAAAATTGAATATTTTAAATTTTGTAAAATGTAAATCGTATCTGTAGTATAAACGTAACTTTTTTTTTATTTATTCAATTGAAAAACCGAATAAAATCTTTTAATAACGTATAATTTAACATTTGTACGCTATTAAAAACAGTTTATACGATTTTTTCGATTGAATTAGGCCGTCACTAATAAGTTAATTATTTTTGTAAGTGATATTAGCTTACGTCAGTTTACTGCATTGGTTAGTAGCCAGACTAATAATACAGTGTGGGTCTTTATAAAATGCACATATCAAAACCAGGGAAACTAAACACAATTTCATCGAAAGAAAAATTGTCAAAAAAGTTTTTTTTTATGATTATTAAAAAAAAATAAGTTGCAGCTGCTAACCCTATTATTTAAATAAATTGTTATAACTTTCAGACTGAATGTCTTATCAAAGTAGATTAATTTTTATATGATTGTTAATAATAGGCCGTGCCAATAAAGTAATAATAAAAAAAATGACATAAAATTAGAATAAAAAGGTAAGTCAAAGTATTTGATGAAAATGTGGTATTTTTTTCATCATTTTTACAATAATTTTAAAATTTCTCGAAAAATCGTCTCCTTAATCTTGTTTTATTTTTTATTTTAAGTTATTCTATTTCGTATTGGTTTGTTATGGTAAAAAATGCATGTTTATAAAAGTTTTTTATTGGTCTGAGTAAAAAATAAATACCTACTTCACTTTCATGTCCTGCATGCAATATCTTCCTTTTTTAACTATCATCACCATAGAGATATAAAGGATAGAGTGGCAGAACAGTACCTAACTCAATACTGTGTCGTGTCCATAGAGCTCTATGGTCGTGTCCGTCGGTGCGAGAGAGAACGCAACATTAAAGCCTAAAGGCGCGCACTAACTATCTGTCGCGACTTACTGTCGCGACTTACTGTCGCGACATAAGGGTATCTGGACAAGGAAAATCCATTCAAGTGTGCACACTATCGGACGTCTGTCGCGGACGTGACCTTGAGCGTTCAGACGTCCGATAGCAATCTGGGAAAATGACAGTTAACGTCCGCGGACGTTTACAAACGTCCGCGGACGTTTACTGTCATCCGTATATTGTCCATGGTATAGCCTTAATAGTTATTTTATACCGAATATAGTCAAAAAATGTTAAATTCACTTTCAATTCAACAGTTCTGCTTTACTTCAAGATCTACCAATAATATAATCTAATAGTGCTAACTGCTAGTGCCCTGAATTAAGAAAATATGCTCCTACCTAGCCATAGTGTATCGCATAGACAGCATGGCGTGTCTATGGTTGTATCGGACGCGGACGCGACAGAAAGCCGCGTCCGAAAGGGTGTGCACACTATGTGTCGCGACTTACTGTCGCGACAGTAAGTCGCGTCCGAACAGTTTGCGTGCGCCTTAAAGGCCCGCACAAACTATCTGTCGCGACTTACTGTCGCGACTTACGGTCGCGACAGAAGGGTATCTGGACAAGGAAAATCCATTCAAGTGTGCACACTATCGGACGTCTGTCGCGGACGTGACCTTGAGCGTTCAGACGTCCGAAAGCAATCTGGGAAAATGACAGCAAACGTCCGCGGACGTTTACAAACGTCCGCGGACGTTTACTGTCATCCGTATATTGTCCATGGTACGGCCTTAATATTGATTTTATACAGAATATAGTCAAAAAATGTTAAATTCACTTTCAATTCAACAGTTCTGCTTTACTTCAAGATCTACCAATAATATAATCTAATAGTGCTAACTGCTAGTGCCCTAAATTAAGAAAATATGCTCCTACCTAGCCATAGTGTATCGCATAGACAGCATGGTGTGTCTATGGTTGTATCGGACGCGGACGCGACAGAAAGCCGCGTCCGAAAGGGTGTGCACACTATGTGTCGCGACAGTAAGTCGCGACAGTAAGTCGCGGCACATAGTGTGCACACGTCTTATCACGTATTGATTACTAATAATCTGATTTAAATAATAGTTACAGGTAGCACGCCACTGCGTAATGTTGATGTTGTGCATGTATTGTTAGAGAGAGATGCAGGGGGCCTTTAAAGGCGCACGCAAACTGTTCGGACGCGACTTACTGTCGCGACAGTAAGTCGCGACACATAGTGTGCACACCCTTTCGGACGCGGCTTTCTGTCGCGTCCGCGTCCGATGCAACCATAGACACGCCATGCTGTCTATGCGATACACTATGGCTAGGTAGGAGCATATTTTCTTAATTCAGGGCACTAGCAGTTAGCACTATTAGATTATATTATTGGTAGATCTTGAAGTAAAGCAGAACTGTTGAATTGAAAGTGAATTTAACATTTTTTGACTATATTCGGTATAAAATAACTATTAAGGCCATACCATGGACAATATACGGATGACAGTAAACGTCCGCGGACGTTTGTAAACGTCCGCGGACGTTAACTGTCATTTTCCCAGATTGCTATCGGACGTCTGAACGCTCAAGGTCACGTCCGCGACAGACGTCCGATAGTGTGCACACTTGAATGGATTTTCCTTGTCCAGATACCCTTCTGTCGCGACAGTAAGTCGCGACAGTAAGTCGCGACAGATAGTTTGTGCGGGCCTTAAAGGCGCACGCAAACTGTTCGGACGCGACTTACTGTCGCGACAGTAAGTCGCGACACATAGTGTGCACACCCTTTCGGACGCGACTTAAGGCGCACGCAAACTGTTCGGACGCGACTTACTGTCGCGACTTACTGTCGCGACACATAGTGTGCACACCCTTTCGGACGCGGCTTTCTGTCGCGTCCGCGTCCGATACAACCATAGACACACCATGCTGTCTATGCGATACACTATGGCTAGGTAGGAGCATATTTTCTTAATTCAGGGCACTAGCAGTTAGCACTATTAGATTATATTATTGGTAGATCTTGAAGTAAAGCAGAACTGTTGAATTGAAAGTGAATTTAACATTTTTTGACGATATTCGGTATAAAATAACTATTAAGGCCATACCATGGACAATATACGGATGACAGTAAACGTCCGCGGACGTTTGTAAACGTCCGCGGACGTTAACTGTCATTTTCCCAGATAGCTATCGGACGTCTGAACGCTCAAGGTCACGTCCGCGACAGACGTCCGATAGTGTGCACACTTGAATGGATTTTCCTCGTCCAGATACCCTTCTGTCGCGACAGTAAGTCGCGACAGATAGTTTGTGCGGGCCTTTACTGTCGCGTCCGCGTCCGATACAACCATAGACACACCATGCTGTCTATGCGATACACTATGGCTAGGTAGGAGCATATTTTCTTAATTCAGGGCACTAGCAGTTAGCACTATTAGATTATATTATTGGTAGATCTTGAAGTAAAGCAGAACTGTTGAATTGAAAGTGAATTTAACATTTTTTGACTATATTCGGTATGAAAACAACTATTAAGGCCATACCATGGACAATATACGGATGACAGTAAACGTCCGCGGACGTTTGTAAACGTCCGCGGACGTTAACTGTCATTTTCCCAGATTGCTATCGGACGTCTGAACGCTCAAGGTCACGTCCGGGACAGACGTCCGATAGTGTGCACACTTGAATGGATTTTCCTTGTCCAGATACCCTTCTGTCGCGACAGTAAGTCGCGACAGTAAGTCGCGACAGAAGGGTATCTGGACAAGGAAAATCCATTCAAGTGTGCACACTATCGGACGTCTGTCCCGGACGTGACCTTGAGCGTTCAGACGTCCGATAGCAATCTGGGAAAATGACAGCAAACGTCCGCGGACGTTTACTGTCATCTGTATGTTGTCCATGGTACGGCCATAATATTGATTTTATACCGAATATAGTCAAAAAAAATTAAATTCACTTTCAATTCAACACTTCTGCTTTACTTTAAGATCTACCAGTAATATAATCTAATAGTGCTAACTGCTAGTGCCCTGAATTAAGAAAAATATGCTCCTACCTAGCCTTAGTGTATTGCATAGATAGCATGACATGTCTATGGTTGTATCGGACGCGGACTCGACAGAAAGCCGCGTCCGAAAGGGTGTGCACACTATGTGTCGCGACAGTAAGTCGCGTCCGAACAGTTTGCGTGCGCCTTTACTGTCGCGACAGTAAGTCGCGACACAAAGTGTGACTTAAAGTTTGACGAGTGGAAGATTAATAAAACATGTTAGTTTTGCAGACATGAAAATACATGTAATCTGGTTACCATGCTTCTTGACAAGACAGTAAAAAAAAACTATGACATTATTGACTAAAGTAAACAACAGTGGCATTCTACATTTAAAATTCAAAAATCATAGTATAAAAGCACTACGAAGAAAAAGAAACATATCAGCCTAGAAATACAAAGAGGTTTCATATCGCTACTTCAACACCTTCTCTCGATGTGTAGACCTAGCTGTTCTTGTAGGCTGATAAGCCTCGGCCTAGCCAGTGGCTTTGTGAAAAGATCTGCCAGCTGCTTCTCAGTGCTGATCCTATTCACCTTCATTTCTCCAGCAGTCACCAGTTCTCGCACAAAGAAGTGGCGTATTCGAATGTGCTTAGTTCTTCTATGGAACTCAGGATTCTCAGCTAATCTCACAGCCGCTTCGTTATCCACATAGAGAACAGGTGAAGCCTCCATCTTCGTCATGCCTTGCATTAGACGAGCTAGCCAAATGCTTTCTTTCGCTGCCTCACTAGCTGCGACAATCTCGGCTTCTGTAGTGGAAATAGCCACACTGGGTTGTCTCTGGCTCAACCATGACACGGCGCCTCCAGCATAAATGCATACAACACCAGTAGTTGATCTCCCTGTTGTCAGATCTCCACCGTGATCTGCATCACTGTAACATTCCAGAACACCTCTCCTGTAATCCTTCTTATACAGAATTCCCATATCTGGAGTGTACTGTAGATATCTTAGCATGCGCTTCAACCGAACACAATCCGTGTGAGTCGGGTTTTCCAAGCTTCTGGATACTACACTGACAGGATATGCTATGTCAGGCCTTGTGCACACCATGAGATAAGCAAGAGCACCTATTACTTGTCTATAATTCTTCAGAAAGTAGTCATCAACCTTCTCTGTTTCCTGTGGTACAGGGTCCTTTACCATAGGAGTGCTTACTGGTTTGCAGTTTTCCATACCAAATCTCTTCAAGATTTTCTTTACATAAGAAGTCTGGTGTATTTTAATATCACCGCCTTCTCTGACTTCAACCTCCATACCCAAGTAATATTATACAGGTTTATAAGTCATCGCAAACTTCTTTTTTAATTCCTTAATGAATTCATCAATCAGTCCTTCATTTGAACCAGTTATAAGACCGTCGTCGACGTACAGAGCAACTAATAATTTCCCATTAGATCTCTCTCTCTTAAACAGGCAGGGGTCAGCTTCACTGACTTCAAAGCCAATTTCCTTGAAGTAGTTTATGATCGTCGTGTTCCAACATCGTGGAGCCTGTTTTAACCCATACAAGCTTTTCTTAAGCAAGCATACTCGTCCGCTACCATCATCATATCCTTCCGGTTGTCGCATGAATATCTCTTCCTCAGTCAACGAACCATATAAAAAGGCTGTACAGATGTCAAACTGACGTAGTGCCATCCCTTCATTAGCTGCTAAGCTCAGCACCGCTCTAATAGTTGCCATCTTAGCTACAGGGCTAAAGGTCTGATCATAATCTTCCCCTTTCTTCTGTCTAAAACCTTTTACGACAAGACGTGCCTTATATTTATCTACTGAACTATCTGGGTTTAATTTCACTTTATAGATCCATTTACAAGGTATTGCTTTCCGATTCTTAGGCAATTTCTCAAGAACCCACGTTCCATTTGCTTTTAAGGATCCAATCTCGCAATCCATAGCTTTGCGCCAAAGGTCTTTATCTGGGCAATCTATAGCTTCCTTGTAAGTTCCTGGTTCGTAGTAACAATCATCGCTGGTATTGACATGAGAAACGTAATCATTGAATTTCAATGGTCGCTGCAGGAGTGATCGATCTCTGAGCTGCATACCTTGCCTGCCCAATTCAATAGATTCGTCTTCCAACTCCTCTATACGCGCATCTTCAAATTCTTCTTCATCACCGCTAGTAACAGGACCCTCAATAACTTCCGTGTCCTCCGAGAGTTCAGCTTCGTTATTTGTCTCAATGGGTCTTCCTCTGTCTTCTTCAGCTGTGACTGGTTTCGGTATCTCATTATCATGTCGTTCCTTCCTTACATATATTGGAACTTCTATGTCAGCTGTCTCTGTTACTTGTGAACGTTCAGTATCCTCAGGTTCTTCACTTCCTAAATTAGTCTCCAGTGGTCTCTCATCAAATGTGACATCTCTGGATCTAACTATAGTATCCGACTCTCGGTACCAGAATCTATAACCGTCATCATTGTCATAGCCAACCAAGTAACACTTATTTGCTTTCTTCTGCATCTTCTTCCTTTTCTGTTTCGGAATATGCGCGTAGCAAGTCGAACCAATGATCCTCAAATGTTTGATTTGCGGCTTCTTCCCAAACCACAACTCGTACGGAGACTTGTGTTTCACAGAAGTTGGTCCTGTTCTATTCAGAATATACGTCGCTGTATTTACCAACTCTGTCCACAGTTTTTGAGGAAGCTCTTCATGAGCATGCATCATTGCTCTGGCCATTTCAACAATCGTACGGTTTTCTCTTTCACTGCACCCGTTCTGTTCTGGAGTATAGGGCATAACTAACCGTTGATGTATTCCGTACTTCTGTAATTCTTTTTTGACTTCCGCATTGTCGAATTCCCCTCCATTGTCACTTAGAAACTCCTTAATCGTGTGTCCAACTGCCTTTGCTTCAGCTAACATCATTCGCAACTTTGCAGGGACTTCTGACTTCTGTTTCATACAATAGACATATCGATAGCGAGTGTATTCGTCTTTAAAGAGTACAAAGTATCTAAACTTAGAGCCTGAAGGTGGGAACGGACCACAGACGTCCGAATGTATGCGTTCTCCTGGACTACTTGCTTTTTCTCTAACACCAAACTTCTTCCTATGTGGTTTCCCGAAAATGCATCCTTCGCATAATGTCCCATCATTCTTAGTTTTCACATTCAGCTCTTTCTCTATTACATCCTTCACATGACGTTTATCCTGGTGACCCATACGTTCGTGGTAAAGCTGCAGCGTATCAACCGTATTAACAACAACGCTTCTATTTGGTTGTATCGCCTTGCAGTTTAGCTTGTATAGTCCACCATATCTCCGTCTATCTCCAGTAACGGTTACTGTCTTATTAACTTTCAATGAGCAGGTAATCATACGTGACTGAAACACGCTTCTCGGATTCATGTCCTGCGCTGCTAGTACCGAAAAAAGGTTTGTAGTAATCTGAGGAACATACCAAACATTTCTCAAATAAAACGATACCTCATTCTTGGTTTTCATCAAAATGCTTCCTTTACCCAAGGCATCAACTTGCTTTCCATTAGCTGTTGTCACTGTACATGGTTCCGTAAAGCGTTCAAATTCCTCAAACAGGTCACCTCGCATTGTAATATGGTGTGTGGCTCCGTTGTCAACATACCAATCATCACGATGTTGAGCGCAATCTGTCGCATTAACCTTTACTGCCAACATACTTGTTGTAGGACCTTTCTCTCGAACCTGTTCTTTCTTAGGACAGTCCTTCTTAAAGTGCCCGACTTCCTTACAAATGAGCAAGCAGAGTAGCGCAGTGGAAGCGTGCTGGGCCCATAACCACTTAAAGTTTGACGAGTGGAAGATTAATAAAACATGTTAGTTTTGCAGACATGAAAATACATGTAATCTGGTTACCATGCTTCTTGACAAGACAGTAAAAAAAAACTATGACATTATTGACTAAAGTAAACAACAGTGGCATTCTACATTTAAAATTCAAAAATCATAGTATAAAAGCACCACGAAGAAAAAGAAACATATCAGCCTAGAAATACAAAGAGGTTTCATATCGCTACTTCAACAGTGTGCACACCCTTTTGGACGCGACTTTCTGTCGCGTCCGCGTCCGATACAACCATAGACACGCCACGCTGTCTATGCAATACACTAAGGCTAGGTAGGAGCATATTTTTTTTAATTCAGGGCACTAGCAGTTAGCACTATTAGATTATATTATTGGTAGATCTTGAAGTAAAGCAGAACTGTTGATTTGAAAGTGAATTTAACATTTTTTGACTATATTCGGTATAAAATCAATATTAAGGCCGTACCATGGACAATATACGGATTGCTATCGGACGTCTGAACGCTCAAGGTCACGTCCGCGACAGACGTCCGATAGTGTGCACACTTGAATGGATTTTCCTTGTCCAGATACCCCTCTGTCGCGACCGTAAGTCGCGACAGTAAGTCGCGACAGATAGTTCGTGCGGGCCTTAAAGGCGCACGCAAACTGTTCGGACGCGACTTACTGTCGCGACAGTAAGTCGCGACACATAGTGTGCACACCCTTTCGGACGCGGCTTTCTGTCGCGTCCGCATCCGATACAACCATAGACACGCCATGCTGTCTATGCAATACACTAAGGCTAGGTAGGAGCATATTTTTCTTAATTCAGAGCACGAGCAGTTAGCACTATTAGATTATATTATTGGTAGATCTTGGAGTAAAGCAGAACTGTTGAATTGAAAGTGAATTTAACTTTTTTTTGACTATATTCGGTATAAAATCAATATTAAGGCCGTACCATGGACAATATACGGATGACAGTAAACGTCCGCGGACGTTTACTGTCATTTTCCCAGATTGCTATCGGACGTCTGAACGCTCAAGGTCACGTCCGCGACAGACGTCCGATAGTGTGCACACTTGAATGGATTTTCCTTGTCCAGATACCCTTCTGTCGCGACAGTAAGTCGCAACAGATAGTTTGTGCGGGCCTTAGGCTTTAATGTTGCGTTCTCTCTCCCACCGGCGGACACGAATAGGCCCCACTCTGCCACTCTATTCTTAATATCTCTATGATCATCACAGACTATCATCTTCTTAGCTAATCTGCATATAACTTGACTCAAAGGACTTGACCTTGGAAGAATAACTAAAGCATGGAATGAACGATATTTTAATGAACAAATTGAATATAGCTACACTCTTCACTCATATGACAAATTAGCGTTGCCAGAAGAAGATGGCACTATGTTTGTCAGTTAGGGCTAAAGACCATTTGAACACAAATTTTGTAACTTTTTAATTTTTTAGTGATTGTGCAAATCCGCTATCGATATCGATCAAAGTTTCAATATAGGTTCAAAATCAAACAGACTTGTAAAGTATAGTAAGTATGTACATGTTATAGATTCCGTAAGTTTGTGTCCACAGCAGTCACAATGCCTTGCATTTTTAAACTGAATCTATAATTTTTTGTTTCAAATGGGTACTCAGTAGCACATAATAATGAAGCGTCACAGCAATTTTTTTTTAACTTCAAGCTAATCTCACGTGATTTATCACCGGCCGCGCGTGAAAGGTATTTTTCAATAGCACTGTTATTTTTCACGTAATCTAAAAGTAGCAAATCCTCCTTCACGATATTTTCGTTTTGCAAACTATCAAGTAAACGTGAATTCATAGGACTGTTCTTTTTCATCAGACGTTTAGACCGTTGTCTTAAATAATTTATTTTTAACAAACGTCTTTTAACAAGCTGCTCAAGGTGAAAAACTTCTTTTTGTAGTTTTTCTATTGTACGTAAGTGTTTAGCGCACACGATTTTCATCGCTTCTGTACCTACTGGCGGAGAAATTGTAACTAACGTAGGCGCTTTAGTGCTGGTTGTCGGAGAAGCAGAAGATGTCTCATTTATGGAATGCGCACGCGTACACTAAAGAAAGAAAAAAGCCACGTTTTAATGCAAAGCAGTATATTAAAATAAATAAGCATACCCTTTGTGTTTGCCACCCTAGCAATCACTGATAATACCTGAATCTTGATTTATAGGCCAAAGCCGATTGATAAAAAGTACCTTACACCTTTTTCTGTATTCCCATTACTCCCAGCAACGTGCATTGAGCTTTTTATGATCGATTGAAAAGTCAAATGTCAAAGCTTAGCAAATAAACAAATTCACTTACATTTATAATAGGTATAAGTACGGATATGGTAAAACTATGAAATGAGTGGATGTCGCCTAACAGCCCGGCCACGAACGGCCGCGACACGCTGAGCGACAAGCGATTTCAATGTTCATGCCGCTCTCTATTCTGCCGCCGGCGCTGTCACCTCAGTGCAGAACTAAACTGCAGAAAAAAACATTGAAATCGCTTGTCGCTTAGCCTGTCGTGGATTTTCGTGGCAACAGTGTAACTGCAGGTAGCTGGCTGAATTCTGTTTATAACATACATACATAGGCTCACGCCTGTTTCCCCGAAGGGGTAGACAGAGGCATATTAAACGCCCACTTTTTGCCATACTTTTGATCCCACGTAATAGGTGGCGAGCCTAATGCCGCTAATCGGGATGTTTTGTTTGCCAGAGCCTCGTCCGTTGATAAGCAGGTAAACCACTTGCAGGTGAGGTTGGCTTGGGACCCTACGTTCTTGGTGGGAACCCTATGCACTGATAATAAAATTGAACAAAATATTAAAATTAAATTATTCCTTTGGTTGAGACATCGAATGGAGCCCAAGATCCGACTCCTGTTTGGCGCTGCTACCCTAATAAAAGTAAAAGCAAGTAATTATTTAAACACTCACACTGATACGTTTAGAATGGAGGAGTAATGCTGGCACAGAATTTTCTTTTAGTCTACGCCATCTGTCAATACTATAAAAACATTCCGCAGTAAAAAGCTTGGAACAAATTCTATGGTGCTTTCTAGGCACCCAATTTTCGCCACGACATACTGCAGCAATCCACTTATTTTATAAATCTTTATCACGTGGAAATCTAAAAAATAACGAGATAAAATACTGTGGATAGACATATCGATAAGATTTTTTACAACACTTGAAAAGTCGATATAAATATTATACGGCTAAATTCAAAATCATGATAGAACTGTTATAAAAGAAAAAAACACTAAGGTTATATAATTTGATGGCGTAATATTGTCTAAATTGTATCTTACACGTCAGTTGACTGTGTTCAATTTGTAAGTACTAGGACTACCTCTATGTATATATCCAATCTCTTTGGACTTGACTCAGAGAGGTTGGACTACGTTTATAATACGTAGTATCGTCTTACTAGTCTGTGTAGGTATATTTCTTTGGACTGAGGTTGGACGTTTGCCTTAAGGTTATATTTCTTTGACTTGACTTGTGTCCATAGCTTGTGTCATAACTGCCACTGTCAATTAGCGAAAATTGAATTTGACATTTGACAGAATTACAATCTTATCTTATTACAATCCTTATTCCTCAACCAATTTCAACAATAAATCTTTCATTATTTTCATTTTCTATTCCATACGGAGGCTGGGGAAATTAACTGTTTACGTGAAAAATTTTGAGCCATATTATTGTTACATATAAATTAAAATTTTAATGTAAATTTTGCTAAAATGGTATGTGAAGGTCCGGATCCTCCCGAAAACAACCCTCAAGATTTAGTTCCGCCTCCTAGGAACGAATTATTTCTGAACGGTAATGGCGATGAAAGTGATGAAGAGCATGAATACTTTGGTTATGAGCCCTTGGCCCAGGGTCCCGAGGTGGCACAGTCAGATCACGACAGCGATGACGATACAGAGGTAATTTCATTGTTACTTTACAATAAAAACAATACATAGTTAGATTAAAAAACCTCGTTTTGTTACCCTACAACTGCTTACCATCATATTCTTTGCATCTATTTGGTTTCAGTATTTATCAATATTTTAGTGTTGTGAAATTTTAGATTGTATTAAATATCTGCATATCATTTGCCATTCTTTATACTTTGATTTTGTATTGACTCTAGGGGACTACTGACTGCCCTGTAATTTTTGCAATTTAAGTGTCTCAATACTGGATAGCTTGGCAGCATGTAATAAAGTTAACTGGCAGAAATGAAGTTTAAAAAAAAACTTTTCTTCCAATGACAGAATGGAGAGACTCCTCCTCCAGGTGATGTGCCAAGTATAGAGTCTATGGACAATGTCTTAGCCAGAGAAGTTTGGAGTGCGCCACGCCATGCAGATCCTATACAAATGGATAATGAGCGGGCTCAACAGGTAATTACTTAAGTGACAAGGCTTAATTATTTTTATTTACAGCACATAGAGATAGTAGGAATCACCAGAGACTAGTTATTCTTTACTAGTCTGGTATCAATAATAGGTACCTACTAATTTTATTCATTAAACCAAACAGAACATACAAAATATACTTTTATCATTAGATATGAATAAAAAATTCATAAGTCTGTTTGAAGATTCAAGTCTGATTGAATGAGTACATTAAGTCTAAGTGGAGGCTAATTTACATAATTTATTTTAGGTGATGAGTGCAATGGCGAATTTCGCATTACCCCAAGCCTCCATACCAGAATGGGCCCAAAGCATTAATGAAGAACAATGGAAACAGACTCTCAACGATAGAATAGAAAAATTGAAAAATAATAGATAAAAAGTTGCATTCCTTATATTTTATTAATTAAGTATAATAAAACAATAACAAAGTGTTGGTATCCACTATGTATAAATAATTATAAAAATAAAGTCAAATTATAACCTAATAAAGTTTTGATCATTTACATTGGTGTAAGTGCCAAGTCTGCCAAGTAGTTGTGCCAAGTGGTATACATGTTAGGTAAATATTAAAATGCTATGCATTAGGAAGTTAGGTACTGATCTTTTTTAAACTATAAAGTACATTGCCATGCAAATGCACCTTAAATACTACTTTGTTTGAAAAAAATACATTTACAGATTCAATCCTCATTTTTAGGATCAAATATAACAGCACTGAAGGTAACAAGTTTAGTTCTACTATTTCTTAGAAAAATATAAAACGGTGAGTCAGCGTAAAATAATTCGGCTGTGCGCGCAAGTACTGCGCTTGTGGCTGCGACTGCCTCGGTCCCATATTCTGAAATAATCGAATTTCTTACATTAAATGTTTATAGTTTCCGAAGTCATAAAGTTAATATGCTGGTTAACTTATCTTAACTCATCATTTCTAAATTTCAATACTTATTTTGAAAATAACCGTTTATATGTATTAAGCTAATTCCAGTTTCAGTAAAATTAAGAGGTTTATCTAAAATTAGAGGATGCCCACAGCTACGCCATAAAATTATTGTAATTGTACTGTTTCTGGCTGATCCCGTGCAAATATCGAGAAATCCTTAGTGCACCCCTACGGGCCCTATGGAACATACATATCAGCCAAATATCAGCTTCCTGCGTCTAATAGGTTTAGCTGTAGCTTGTCTGTCAGTCAGTCGTAACGTAAAAATTTTATATATACGGATATTGGCTCTACCAGTCACCTCAAAAGCTACGTAGAAATATACCGGCAACCTGCTAAACAGTCCTCGCGAGACGATGTTATGCCAAAAGCAAACAGTAAGGTACTGTAATATATCTACACATCTATTTGATCAGAATATGTGTATATAAAATTCTTGCGTTACTGACTCACTGACAAAAAACCCAAAGTCAACATGCGCTATTGAACGCAAAAAGCTGATATCCTGTACCTATGTTCCTTGTGTGAGCGTGGGGTGCACTAAAGAGGTATTGCCCGAAATTCGCACAGGATTGGGAAGGAAGGGTTATATAAATAGAAATGTGCGTGCGTAGCTGCGGGCATACTCTAGTCACGTAATTGTTGCATTTACAGCGTTGACTTCATGTTCTAAGTGTGGGTGATCGACGGGCGAGCCGTATACCGCGGTTTTGGAGGCGACGGTTTTTTACTCGCGGAGTCGCGGCTTGTAGGTGCTGATCGACTAGCGAGCAAAACAGTAGAGTGTGAACCGCAACCGCGTCCTCATGCTTGCAGTAACTTTATTTCGTTCTTTTCTATATTATTATGAAGCTCGAAATTACTGTTTTTTTTCTTGACATTCGTTATAGGTATTTGGGTTTGGTTCGTATTTTTTTTAATTCTCCAAGATGATTGTAGGCATTAAGACGGGTTCCTTTGTTTTTGTACTCATTTAATGTACTTTGCCATAAGCAAGGGCAGTCCCTGAAGGCGTTTATAAATTCTATTATGAAATCGTGACTACAGGTTCGCAAATCCCTTATTAAAAAATTGTGCACGTAGGTACGTCTGTTAGCTAGCGCTGTCGCGGAAAGCGGGAAATCTATAGGCTCGGCTCGTCAGTGGTGATCGACACGCGGTCTTGCGCAGCGTTGCCGAGCAAAAAATAAAACAACTAACGAGCCGCGAGCCGGGCTCGTTGGTTTTTAATACAGCAGTATTGCAATGATCCACGGGCGAGCTTTTCCTACGAGCCAGAAAACGCCGGTTTTACTCGCCCGTCGATCATGGCCTTATGCTTTGACACAAATTCTATAGCATGAGTTACTGTCCCGCTTCTTAGGTGACACAGCGCCGAGTGTGTTGGGGGATGTGAGGATTTCACACGAGACAACATTTTATGCGATCCACTAATTATTGTTTCTTGACCGCTTTGTGTTCATTGGGTGAATGTTAGTAAAGTCCCCATGACACGCGATACATTACTCTCTTAAAACAAAATAATCAAACATTATTAACAACTGGATATTGCCCTGCTCGCGTGGGTGTTAATAATAGCGACAAAAGACTACTAAGAGTAACAATTATCCATCCTCTCATACTTTCGCGTTTACAATAGTATAATAAGCAGGATTTACCGTCTATAGTCATCTTAACGTCGTGCATAACAGAGTCCACATGTATTCCTGGGTTAGGTAGACTGCCTAACATGTCCCTTACGCCGCGTGACTCTGTTTTAGTATCTTGTTCAATATTTATTCTGGTTATCAATTCCTCTTCAGTCTTATTTATAATACTGTTTCCATTAACCATGAGAGCAAAATTAGCTTTGCCTGGAGTAAACATGTCGCGAATCCCAATAGTCTTCAAAGTATCCGCTAAGTTGACACTACTCTTCAATTTCATTTTGGGAAACCGTACCACACATTTTTTTGTCGTCATTTCATTTATTGCTGTATCAATTTTTGTATAGTCAACCAGTTCCATCAAATCCAAGAGATTTGTTTTTTTAGGGAATCGTGGTTTTAGAGCGTAGAGGAATGTTTCGCTATCATTGTACGGCAAGGCGATCATAGAAAAGTCTGGAACAAAGTAAGAGAAATGTTAATAATAGCAGCTTGCATAGATAAACGAATTTGTCTTCATAAACCTCATCACGGGTCTGGGAACTTCCCAGCTTACTTCGATCGGCCATCGGTACACAAGGAGTCTAGTTCCAAATTAGAACACCAACGGATCATATCCAAGTTGTGCATCGATGGCAAAAATTTTCCATATTGTATTTTCTAAAAGCGTCCATGGTGGCCGCTGTTGTCTATTCATCATGTCAGCCTAGAGACGTCCACTGCTGGACATAGACCTCCCCCAAGGTTCTCCACACAGACCGATTTTGAGCCGCCCGCATCCAACCGCTTCCCGCGATCTTAACCAGATCGCCGGTCCACCTTGCGGGAGGCCTACCTCTGCTGCGTCGTCCGGTAGGTACGTGGTCGCCACTCTAGAACCCGCCTGCCCTAACGGCCATCGGTTCTTCAAGCTATGTGCCTTGCCCATTGCCACTTCACCCTGGCTATTCGTAGAGCTATGTCTGTGACTTAGGTTCTCCTGCGGATCTCCTCATTTCTGATTTTTTATTACGGATTATTCGACCTCGCAGGGAAACTCCGAGCATAGCTCTCTCCATCGCCCTCTGAGTGACCCCGAGCTTACGGATAAGGCCCAGTTAGCGACCACGACCCAAACTAGAACTGGAGCGCTAGGCCTCCATTTTAGCGTGCTCCTGAATCAGAACGTTGTAGAACTCGAGCTCGATACAATGTGCCGATTGGCTATAAAATCGAGGCAAGACCTAAAGTGCTCAAACTCGTGGCAAAGTATAAAGGGGGAAGTATGATGTATGATAGTCCACTGATAACTAAGGTCTGTGTCGGGAATGCTTACCATGTTTTTCAGAAAATATGTACGGGAAATTTCCAAAATTAAGCATAAGGTCAGCTAATACTTGCTCTTGCTCTGTTTTACGGAATGGCAACCTGCAATAACAATAAACATCATAAATATACCAAGTTTGTCAACCTTGGGTGCTTGATTGATAACGTGTACCCGCATTGAATTTTTTCATTGCTTCAGCAATCTGCAGTTTAATTACCTACGCCCTCTCTGTATAAAAATATTTGGATTAATTTACTTAGATACCTATGACTAATTGACTATAGATAGGTAACTTCTTACTTATTTATTTATAGAACTTGACTTCTTCCATAACCTTGCAAATTGGCTATATTAACTACCATGGTGATGCTCCTTAGCTATTCACTGTTGTTATTTAAATATTTTTTTATTTAAGTAATGTACGACTTACTGTGCTGTGTATTCCGGAATAAAAGGATGTTCCCATTGGCCCTTGAAGTATAGTGCACTCAGCAATACAAGTTTTGTGGTCGTAGGTAAAGAGTGCTTCAAAAAGTTATCTATTTGACCTTCTGTCTGGTTTTTGACCCACCTGAAAAGACGCCTCGTTAAATAATGCTATTTCATGAAAATTTATTGTTAAGCGTTGTAAGCGATGTACTGAAACACAAATCGATAGGTAGTTAGCATCGTCTTGGTATGTAAGGTGCCTAATGTTGATAGGAGGATGAAAAAATTGTTACGCTAAATTATTAGTCTGTAACAGACTACCTACATATAAGTAATATTTTTGGGAATCCCTAAACAAAATGAAATGGAATAAAAACTAGACCCGGACACGTACTTTTTGCAACATTACCTTAAGTGATATTTCGTGATACAAAAGCTTTTTGTATTATCTGCGCTCGTTAAACCTATGCGAACATAGGTAATGTCTCACTGTCATTAGTCACATCGCACATAATAATATATAGTCTAAGGCACAGGACAAAAAAGACTGCACTCGGCGTTTTTCGTTCTGTCTCTCTTCGATATTGTCAGAGCCGAGAATCGAACCAGTGACCTTTCAATCGGCACCACTGGCGCTCATATAGAAGCTATTAATCTTCTTCTTACTTATAAAATGCTTAAGTCTGAACTTACTCATTTATTAAGTTTCTCGCGTCTTCGCTATTTTTGAAGTCTGCACCAAGGATTTCACCGTGATAAACGTCGTGAAGATAATTACGATACAGCTCACGTAAAGGAGTCTGCAAGTCCACAAACATGGCGTCAGCGTACAAAGTTTTTGATGACACGTTGACGTTCAAGGACTGCAGGAGTTCCCCAAATTCTTGATGGTTTTTGCGGTTTTCGTATACATCTGCAAATTACACATATCTACATTATAATTATGTAAATATGTTATGACGTAGGTACAATACTTAATACGCGCTTTACTAGGTCGTTTAACACATTAAAAAATTATTGAATACAGGTACCTACATAGAAAAGTTAATTTAGCACTTTGTCTATACAAAGTAAGAATTTTAATCATATTTGGGTAAGCAATAAAATTCACACCCACTTCTAGTTACTCAGTAGGTAATGTAACCTTTACAATTACAACATGTTACCTTGTGAAAATCCGAGAGCCTCTGCGATCTCGTCATAGGTTGTCCCAACACTGCCCAGAAGTGTCATGGCCAACAAACCTTAAACAAAGATAACCTTTTTAGTCATTTGGAACCTAAGTACTAACCTAATAGATGTATGTAATGGATGTAATGTAACCACAAAAAGTTGTAATATGTTTTTGTTAAGATTGAAAGAAGGAGGAAATCACACAAGAAATCTGTATTCCGTTTGTGCATAAGTAAATATTTATTAAGTAGGTACTATTTTTGTATTCTAGGTAGGCAAGTAAGGACGAGGTCAACTATTCCTAAAGAACAGGAAATTAGCAATCTAATAATAAGTATATAATATAGTAGGTATAGTAATTCTGCAAACGGCTCGCATTGTGAGCAAATTCCTATCTCTGGAGCCGTCGGTGGGAATGTATTTTAATTTTTTTTTAATGTCATTTTTTTAGAGTCATATTTAAAAATGTAAAAATAGGAGGATAATGAAAATAAAGAGAAATATAATATAAACTTCTCAGCATCATAATGAAAAAAAAACACGGGGAGGATTTAAAAGAAAATGTAGTTCGAATTAGGTCAATCAATATTAACTCTTAAGTATAACCGAAACTTAAAACATAGTAGGTACTTTAAACTAAATATTTTTGATGTTTTTCATGCTTTTCGGTGAAATATATTGATCGGAAAAATATAGTAGCTACACGATTCCCACAATTTTGAATAGGTAGGTACTGTTTCTACCATAGATACAGTAATTATTTCTATGGTTTCTACAGATCTCAGAAGGCAGACAATACGGACCCCAGGAAAAAACCGGGGATTCCCTTTAGTGGATCGCAAAATTAGCCATTAGTGTTTTAACACACTAATGCCGATCATGCCGAACTTCGGTCGCGTAAGTTCGGCATGATTGACCGAAATTACGTTACGTTACGTACAGCGTAAGTTCCGTAGGGCGTAAGTTCTGCGGCAACTTTTCTAATTAGACACACACACACAAGCGTAGTTCGTAGCACGAGCGTAAGTTCGGCACGTATGGTGTGTCACTCATATCAGCCGAATACATCGGAACGTAAAATTTAATAGGCCGCGAAACATCGATCGCGTAACTTCGGCATAGTGTGTTCAGACTACTTCAGACAGTTAGCGTATTAATCAAGAGCTAAACGGCATCCTGACAAGCTAAAAATTGTATAAAAATAGGAGGTAAAAAGTACCTAAATCTGTGTTTGTGTGAATATTCAGGGGTGATGATGATGACAAAGATCTAATAAGTGCAAAATGTACTTTACCTGCAATACCTGTAGGCGATATCACAATGTTCTCATTTTTCTTTTCATTCATCATTTTTATTAATAGTTTATAACCAAAGTTATTTACAGCATCTGCTAAATTCTTATTTATTCCAGGCTGCAATGATGTGGTACTAAAATTTAAATATTTAAGATCTGCATTAGCCACTGAAATTTTGTCGCTTTCGAGAGGAATTTTGCAATTATTGTAATAAATGTCAAATGATTGTAGCGACCGACGTATTGTATTTGTTGAGTAGATGTCATGACCTCACAGTTCAGCCAGATGCAACTGATAGTGAGGGATCCCAAGGACTTCAGTTGTTAATTAGGTAGGTATTCACTGTAACCTACCTCGAAATTTCAAGGTCCATAGCGGCTTGCCCGTATAGTTGAACACATAACGTACTTAAAACCAAAACAAGCCATGTCGTACGCTCCATTATCTGAAAGTTTTGGTTAGTTATTTATTGATAAATTGGCAGCGATAGCCTAGTGGGGATACAAACGGACTGCAATGCAGAGGATTCGAATCCACGGCGCGCACCCGTGACTTTTCGAAGTTAAGTGCGTATAAATTGTTAATTATAGCTTGCCCCGTGCCTCGGAGAGCACGTTAAACCGTCGATCCCGGTTGTCATGATCACCTTTGACAGTCGTTACGGGGAGTCAGTAGCCTCAAATAAACTGATACTGGTCCAAACCATTGATTATCGCTATCCCTTTGGGTTGCGGAGGTCAGACAGCAGTCGCTCTGTGGAAAAGTGGATATTCTGTCTTATCTGGTTAATCAGTAAGCGGATTTCAAGGCGTGTAAGTCTAAGATGCAACCGGGATAACGCTAGGGCAATGATGATGGTTTATTGATAAATTACTAGTTAATTGGTGACTACGGCCCCGTCCAGTCTATCTACCTAACAGGTTCCAGAAATTGAGACTATGGTATGTAGGTATGGATGGATAAGGATTTTTTAAATAGTCAGCATTGCAAATTATCCAAACTACTTAAGTACTTAGGTATGTACTTACTTAAATAGGCAAGTACGTTACTAAGGCTGTGGGACTATTAAGTTCGGGAGTAGAGACAGACTATACCTAATCAATACTAGGATCCGAAAACGTATCTATATGAATTATAAATCCAGATATAAAATTAAAGGTTTCTGGATATTAAAAAAAAAACTGTTTGCACCCTATTTTTGAAACAAATACGACTATAGGTAAACATATCTGCAACGACATCAATTTGAAATTAAAATAAAGACGTTCGCATTTATAACATTAGAATGGATAGCATAGAAGTCATCTCGTGTAAAACATAATATTCCTGAAAACTTGCATGCCGTAATTAGGTAATTACATTAGGGGCTGCTTTTTGAGAAGAAATGCCAGCCATTCATAGTTCTGTATATTTATATACCTACTTTCAGTGTCGAAATATGCGTTTTTTGCAGCATATACGGCCCTATCTTTTTTACGTACCTAAATGTCTAGACGTTTTTACAGCTTCAAGGGCTGTATATATCTGAGTAGGTATCTAAGTATATGGTTTTAAATCCAACTCAATTTCTTCGCGCGTTTCCGAAATAAAGGGTTTTGGCAAACAGACAGGGACAAAAAATTTATCCTTGAGGTACGGGTTCCGTATATTCCTTTTTAGGTAGGTAGGTACTTACGGACTCCTAAAAATGAACTTAGTCTAATTATCTCACCGAATCTCACGTGTGCAGACGATATAATATCTAAATTAAGTAAGTATTTTTGCAGCTATTTTTCGCATATCTAATTACTAATTAGGTAGGTAGGTACCTACTTAGTTACTTTATTGTTATTTTGATGTATTAATAATATTAATGCAAAATAAGAATGTATCAAAACATCAAACACATGATTTTTTTATAAATAAAATAAACCGACACGGCCAGATTGTCAAAATGCTTATCAAATTAACCTTGAGGTCAATTTCAATGCCAGGTTATCGATAGAGTCAAAACAAAGATTATGCAAATGCGTGTACATAAGGATATGGCAAATATAATATTTATTTACTTACGGAGGATGGCATTCGTAAGGTTGATCTCGTAATAATATCATTAACTCTATTGTTATGTTCATTGCTACACGTAAACGTGTTTCAAAAGAGGAAAAATAGCATTTTCAATGCAACTCAAATTAATCTACCTAACTAGAGCTATGTTTACTGAGTGAACAAACATAATCCCAAAAAGTATGTACCAATTAAACCTCCCTACGCGATACAAATGTTATTTCGTATTTTAAGTTAATACAATAGTAAAGTTACTTACATGGTTGTTTCATTTACAAGGTACCTACGTGAATTTACACTTTATACGTGACAAACGAAAAACACGTCTGCTCGGTGGATCGAGTCTGAGAGCAACTAATGCTCGGGGACGACCGGACGACTGGACGAGTGACGAGTGTGACGACAGTGAATCACTTTGGGTTCATGTAGGTATAAACAAAAGCAAGCTTATCACTTAGTTTTAAAACGGCTTCCACGCGACATGAATATTGAATCCATTATATCCGCCTATACCTTCACCACCCAATCGCTAATTTTAATTCAATCTTTGACTTCTATGCACGAAAGCAAAAAAAAATGCATATTATAGGTAGATACCTACCTATAAAATTTACGTTCTGTCTATCTATACGAACGCAATAAAATCAAATGCTGCCTAAGCAGCCTAACCTTACAGATTTTTGATAGCTAGTGTGATTCCTGGAAGTTGTATAATTCACGCAGGCGAAGCCGCGGGCAAAGTATAGTAGGTACCTATTAGTATGAAATAAAACGCAATGATAGCACGCATGAGAAACAGTGGCGTAGCGTGCCTTGTCGGGGCCCCGTATAAAAATTTTTTTGGAGGCCCTTATATGGAGGTAAAGATTTTTCACGAAAGAAAAAAAATATTGTGAGAAGTAATATTTATTTATCACATAATTTACCCATTTTACAAATAAAAATCGAATTTTAAATATTCACTCTCCTTGCCTTTTTATCGGCAAACTGATTTATTAAATCATTTATGGCTGATGATGATTTTAGTTTTTCTAAAGTTTCTGCCTCTATGGACAATAGTGAGATGTCTGACAGCCGTTCTTGTCCCATCGAAGTTCTTAATTTTTTATTAGTTTTAATTTTGAAAAACTTCTTTCTGCCGTTGCGGTTGTAACTGGAAGGGTCAAGAATAAAAAGCATGCTGTGATTACCTCGGGAAAACTGGATGCAAGACTATTGAATTTTACTAGCAATAATTCAATGAGTTCTTTAATGGAATAAATTTTTTTAATTTCAGAATTTAAGCATGTTTTTAGAGCCTTTAATTGGTCACAAAGATTAAGTGAGATGTCTTTACTGTATTTAGCAGACAGTTTTCCGGAAGCGTTTAATATCTCTTCGCTTGAAGAAGATAGGAGTTTCTCCGGTTGTAATATTTCGAATATACTACTCAGGTTGCAAAGTCTCTGAAATCTTTCTTTAGTTTGAGAAATTAATATATCTAAACAGCAATAGTATACATTGACTTTGAAATAGGATTCCGGGTCGGAAATTCTCTCATCTTGTGATAACTCATCAAAAAAACGCTTCGTTATCTTTCGCCTACTGTTTTTAAAAACAGTTGTTACCCCCCACTTTTTTGCTAAATCTTTGGATTCATTTAGCAAACTATTAAATGAATTCTGATTTCTTAATTGGCACAGTCTATTTAAAAGATTACTTAATAAAATACTAGATTTCTGTAAGTCATTATTTTCATGCTGTAGAGCTTTAGAAACAGGATTAATAATTTCAAATAGTGAAGAAAAAAATGTAACGAGCACTAAGAAATCAAAACTCTCTAAAATATTAATTATACTTTTACATTCTTCACGTTCATCTTTTTTATTTGAAATTAAATTTAGTTGGTACAAAGTTTTCATGATTAGTAAAAAATTTTTCTTTACTGCTAATAAAGCGTCGTTCCTAGAAGACCATCTGGTAGGACATACCTTTTTAAGGGTAATCAAATATTTTTCAGATAAATCGTCACTTAGCATAGCCCAGCGTTTTATACTATTGCCAAAAAAAGTATATATTTTTTCTAAATTATCGAAAAAAGTCGATACTTCACGAACATGTCTCGCAGCATCGTTCAAAACCAAGTTTAAAGCGTGCGCAGCACAATGAACATAATCGGCATTTGGAGCATGCTCTTTTATTAGGGTTTGTAATCCTCCATACACACCCGACATAACATTTGCTCCATCGTATCCCTGTCCTCTACATTTAGTCAAATCAATTCCATATTCTTTAGTCAAATTTAAAATGACAGTTTTCAGACCTGCAGCACTGCAATCGGTTACTGCTATGAATCCTAAAAAGGACTCACAGATTTTTATTTCTTTCGGCACATTATCATCATTTTCTGTAACCGAGATATATCGAAAAACTACAGATAGTTGGTCAATTTTTGACAAGTCTTGTGTTGTATCCAGAATTATTGTCAGAAATGGAGCTTTTTTAATTTCTGAGATAATACTGTTCCTAACGTTAGTACCAAGCAAACTAATAATTTCGTTTTGAATCGTAGGGCTTAAATAATTTATTTCACTTTTCGGTTTTAGAAAAAGTTCTTTTAAAGTTGCATCATAGTTAGATAGCAGACGTGAAATTGCCATAAAATTGCCAGAATCAGAATCATGCCCCCTCAAAGGTAGATTACAAGATACTAAAGTAATTATAACATTAATTATACGATGCAGTACATCTCTCCAGAATGTAATTTTACTATCGATTTCACTTTTCAATAGAGTATCGATGGTATTTCCTTGCAACCAATTATTATAAGAGAGTGAGGCACTAATATGCTGCTGTGACTTTTCATGGTCAAGAATAGTTTGTGTGAAATTGCTTCTAACCGAAACACCGTTAACCCAAGCAGAGGAGTACGGTTTGTTTTGACGATCTGCTAATAACCAACAGAAGTGACAGTACGGTTTGTTTAAAACGTTAGAATAACATTACCATGGTCTTATAATTTTTATGCCTGCCTGATTGAAATATCAATAATAATAAGCTGAAAAAGGTCGGTTATTTTCTGAAACTTTTGGAAATGGTCCTTGTGGTTTAAATGGACCCAATTTAAAAATTATTTTTCGTTCGCATTCAGTTAAATTGTCACCAAAATTTCCTCTATCTGATGAAATTATATTACAATCTGCATTATCTGCATATTCCCCCCTTTATTAAAAAAAAAGGAATTAACATATTAAACAATCTAAAAAATCTGAAACAAATATAACAAACAATCTACATACATAAAATAATACAAGTTAGTACCAGGTGCTAGCGCTCGAATTGCGTCATCATATCACTTCATAAGTCATAACATAAACAACTGTAGGTACGCATCAAGTTACCGGAGCGCTAGTCCCGAGAATGCAAACTAAGCAGACACTAAGTAAACTGATTTCATACGTGGACCTTTATCACAGTATAAATATGGAACAGTATGGAAACTAAGCCTAGTTGATAAAATAATTGCCTACGCGCCATTGAAGCATTAGGGTTGTCACTTTTTTGATATTGTTTTTTTTTTAATATTTGTTTCTGTGGTGATCAATCAATCGAATTGAAATAACTAGTTTACAAATAAAATTTAAATACCTAAGTAATTTCATGGCGTCAGTTAAGCTCAGCAAAATACGAGTGTGTAAAATACGGAAAACGTACGTAAAGCAGTGTTCCTCCCGGATTCTTGAATATAATTAAAATCTACGTAAGTAGATTTACCAGCGGCAACAGAATTACTTAAAAATTGAGTAGAAAAGCGAACTTTCATTTTTTTCTAAATTTGCTGGATATATGTGGCTGTTTGTTCGTTCTTTTGTTTATCATTTTCATAAAATTTTATGATGTGCTCGTATTTAGCTACAAGATCCTGGAAATGGACGTCTTAGGTAATCAAATTGTTGCAAACCAGTTTTATGAGATGGGGTGCATCAAATATATTTTTGGTATATTTTTTTTCTACATTTTAAAAGATCGGATTTTAGTTTTCTTTTCCAAGGCGTGTCCAATGAAAGAGATCTGGAAGTTTGACTACTGTCAGTCGCTAGAAGTTTTACATTTTCTTCTGTCTTTGTACAGATTTCAACCACCTTCGGAGCTTAGGTTAACATTTTTATTAACATTTTTTTTTGTAAAGCTGGTAAATGAAGAGATGGTAATGAATTAGCTTTAAGTTGTTTGCGATAGGTGTCCGTTAGAATATCCATAGCATTGAAATGTTCTTCACAAACAGTACAGTTTTGAGGCGGTCTGTTCACCAAATCTTCTCGAGATATCAAGCCATAACAAAATATTCTCTGTCATTTTTACCAGAAAAGGTGTGGGTAAACAAAACAATTCAAGCTGATGGCCACTTTTTACTACTCGTCGGGAGGAAGGTAAACATACAATTTATGTAAAAGAATACTTTTTTAATTACATTTTGACAGCACTATCGGCTTTAACACCCCTGAAAATCATGAAAACGACACCCATGACGAAAAAGTTGATAATTTATTGCAGCCGCCATCTTGGATTTTTATTTTGACAGCACTATCAGCTTTAACACCCTCGAAAGCCATGAAAACGACACCCATGTCGAAAAAGTTGATAATTTATTGCAGCCGCCATCTTGGATTTCCATTTTGACAGCACTATCAGCCTTAAAACCCTCAAAAACCATGAAAACGACACCCATGATGAAAAAGTTGATAATTTATTGCAGCAGCCATCTTGGATTTCCATTTTGACAGCACTATCGGCTTTAACACCCTCGAAAACCATAAAACGACACCCAGGACGAAAAAGTTGATACTTCTAATCGATTTCAGCCGCAATCTTAGACTTACGTTTTGAGTTAGGTTCACGAATTTATTATGATCTATCACACGGACGTATAATTCCAGTACAATTTTATTATTATAACAATAAATCATTCTGCCCTTTCATAGTCAGCAGGAAGTTTAAAAAACGATAGCTCCGGTTTTGATGAAGACGAGTTCAAACAGCAGAATACTACACAATACGCTCGTGGCATTTTTAAAAGGTCGCGGAAATAAGCGTAACGTGACCACACGCCTTGACGCGGCACTCACTACTGACAGCACCGCGAGAACCGCTTAGGGGTCTCGTCGATGCGCATGTTTGTGTGAGTGTGCCGTTTTGAATGTTTGTTGGTAGTTTCCATACTGTTCCATATGTATACTGTGCCTTTATGCAATGTGAGTCTATTTTTAGAACGATGTAATGAATAAAAATTGACTAAACTATTTAAAAAACACAATAAATTGCCACTTGCCGCCATTTCTATTGAACTTCCTTTGCTCTTCGTAAGCCGCTTGTACAGAGAGCTAGTCGTACGAAGAAGCAAATACGTTCACCGGTTCTGCCAGCGATCTTCACTAAGTTGTCGGGGCCATTATGACAGGGTGCGCTTTCCAACACTGAGCGGTATCCATCCTCGCCTCCAAGTGTGATGAGCCGCTTCGACGCGTGCACTGTCCCGTTGAGTGCCACCGCCGGTCCCGTGTCGATCCCGTCCTCGGAGAATGCTGCGTCTTGTCGTCTTGGTGCGGAATTCTGCCTCGCCACCAAGGTCAATACGCCTTACGCCGTATGCCTCGACGTACGCACTGTCCTACAAAGTGCCGCCGCCGTCGTATGCCGCTCCGATATACTCCTGCTGCCCATATTGCCATAGTCGCTGTTGTCGGCAGATCGTAGAGTTCCTTGTTTCAATTTTGGGTCTCACGTGTCCTGACTCAGATGTTTGCCGCAGTTAGGTCGTAAGCCCTTTTGGTCGTAGGAAAAGGGCGAGTCGTCTCCCATGAGTTCAGGATGTCTCCTTGTCCAGGCTGCTTGGCTGCTCGCTGTTGCCACGCTGCACATGCGCTTATTTGACTCCGCTGACCATGTGCACGTGCGTCGATGCCGTGTTGCCGAAGCCTTGCCGAAGGATGCGTGTTCGTTGTCCGGGGTCACCAATGTAGGGGTATCAATGGATGTGCGTTGTAAGAGATAAATAAAGAATCCAAAAGAAGAAATATATACTTTTACTGGTACCAAGTTACAATATAAATATACTACAAATCTACGACCTAACTGTATGGGAGCGGGAAGACGACTGCTGCGGCACTTTGTAGGACAGTGCGTACGTCGAGGCATACGGCGTAAGGCGTATTGACCTTGGTGGCGAGGCAGAATTCCGCACCAAGACGACAAGACGCAGCATTCTCCGAGGACGGGATCGACACGGGACCGGCGGTGGCACTCAACGGGACAGTGCACGCGTCGAAGCGGCTCATCACACTTGGAGGCGAGGATGGATACCGCTCAGTGTTGGAAAGCGCACCCTGTCATAATGGCCCCGACAACTTAGTGAAGATCGCTGGCAGAACCGGTGAACGTATTTGCTTCTTCGTACGACTAGCTCTCTGTACAAGCGGCTTACGAAGAGCAAAGGAAGTTCAATAGAAATGGCGGCAAGTGGCAATTTATTGTGTTTTTTAAATAGTTTAGTCAATTTTAAGTTAAGTAATCAATGTAGGGGTAGGTATATGAAGATGTTGTGACGTGGTAAAAGAAATAATCCATAAAACAAAAATATAAATGCTTTACTGGTACCAGTTACTAAATATAAATACAATGTGTGTACGACCTAACCGAATGAGTGAAGGGAGACGACTGCTGCGCCGCGCTTACACAATATCGTGCCTTGTATATAATTTGTAGCGTCAGCAGCCGCTACATGCAGATATATCAGAATCGTTGACTTGGGGTTCCTCGATTTCTGGATGGACATCCGATAAAGTATGTGCTTGGCTTTCTTCTATTTCCGGATGGATATGTGACGAAGAACATGCTTCAGAAGAATCTAAAAATAAACGAGTAATTGCTAAAAAATAAATACGAATGCTTTGATACTAAACTAAAAAGAGTTATATATAAATAAATAACGTTACTAAGGGTCACAGTTAGAGAGTGTTCAGTTCAGACGCACACAGATTCTACGCGGATTGTGCTCGTACCTATTAGTAGATACAAAATCACCTGCAGCCCGTCCGTGCATTACTATACACCTGCGTGCTATTTAAACGCAGCGCGTAGTGTAGTGGCCATACAAAACGAGAACCCGTAAGCGAGTCTGCACATCTGAAGTTCTCAACACGCAATTAACGATACGATACAGACTGATAAACAAACAACAAAACAAATCGATCCTATAGATAAGTTAGAATTTTGTTTTTTTTAATCAAGGCACGGAACCCTAAAAACAGTATAATTGTGAAAATCGAGGGGGGAGACAACTTTTTGTGACGGACAGATGGACAGACCGAAATTAAAAGATTTCCTTGTTTATCACTACGGGCCCCTAATAAATGGGTTGGGTAGTAGTGTAGTACTTATCTTTCCAATCTAAATCACTCACAGTATCTTGTCTCTGAAAAAATGAAGAAATTTTGGGCACTTTTTTTATAACCTCGTCCCTTTTCTGTTTAATTTTTCTTTTCTCAGCGCCGCTGGGATAATCTCTTTTCCTTTCACTCATTTCTTTTACAAATCGTTACTAATACTGCTAAACCAGAAGAACAATATTGTTTGTGCTGAATTACAATGTAATGCACATTTATATAAAGCGCGTAAATAAACAGTGCACTGCACTCCGTGGTTTAACATCCAATGCAAAGTACAACAACGTACACGTACATCGCGATATCGATGAAGGATTCCCGGGGATTCCCCGCTGAGTTGAAGATGAAGTAAGTAAAACGGGGAAGTCCCGCAGCCCGCCATAACGATGTAGTGTTGCCAACTTTTGAACGCACGCTTAAGGCGGGAAAAAAAGGAATTGCTTTATAGAATTTTGTCATTTGTAAAATAAAATAAATTAGAAAGTTTTTATTCTTTTTCCTTACACACTTTGGGGGCCCCCGTGGCCCGGGGGCCCCGTATAATTGATACGGCAAATACGGCGGTAGCTACGCCCCTGATGAGAAACTTGATGGGAGTGAATGAAGCAAGAGAGGTATGTCAGGATCGTTGCAAATGGCGTTCCGTGGTCTCTGCCTACCCCACCGGGAAACAGGGGTGAGTCTATGTATGTATGACAGCACGTATTTTTTTTTGTTTACCAATTATAATTAACACATGGCTGTAAAAATATCTTAAAAGGAGACAGATAGACAGAGTAATCTGTGCGATAAAATAAAAATACAAGCCTAAGCCTACCTAGGTATCGTTTACGTTTTAACTAGGAAGGTACCTATACCTACCTACTTACAAGATTTTGATCAGTTATTGTATTTTTGTATTAATTAACTACGCTGCAGCCTTTTTAGTTTACCAACCTACATATAAAATATAAAGTATGGATGGAGTTTATGTACTGGGGGGTAACAATTGGACAACGTGCATCAATTAAGGGGTTAGATGCCCGATCTAGTCAAATTGGCAGAGAAATCATGTAGAAGCTGTTAAACATGTTTTAAAACGAAGTATTGTGTCCTTTAGGGTTACGTAGACTATAATCGTAAAAAAATATGTCAGTTTAATTATTATAAAAGTGACAGAAAGGTTTGACTAAAATCACTTTTACATCTACCTAAAACATTTAAACCAACCGTACCTATAATTATTTAGGTAAGCAAATGGGTATGTAATTAGTTAGGCTTTCAATTTGAACATACAAGAATTGTTCATATTATTATATGTACCATGTGGCTTAACCAGTTATACAAAGGCTCTGCTCTTGTCCGAGTAACGGGAATGCTCATAACAGTTGGAGAGGCTTTGTTCGCCAGCTGCCCAGTGCCAGTGACAACATATCAATGTCAAGGAAACTAAAAGCAGCTAAATAAACTTTTTTAATGCTTTAACGGTTAACCCGTTCTCATTATATTTTATTTTCCACTTACTCACTTTACTTGTTGCCCAAATACGTTTTAGGCTTTCAGATTGTTACAGTACAGGCCACGCAATACAATACCCCATATTATAATCGATTGGCCTGTTGGCCTAGACGTCTAGAAATTATGGCATAGAGGCTAGTGACCTTGACTGCTAAGGTAGTGAGTTCAATTCCCACCCAGCACAAAACTTTTTGTGTTAACCACGATTAGGTATTGGTTCTGTATCTGGGTGTAATTTATCTACAACGTTATTCTTAATAGCGGGGTGATTGTATTCATTATCACGAACAAATTTTTAGTGGGAAATCGCGACAAAGAGATCAGCTGTTCCATGTATTTCGTCAAGGTCAAAGTATAGAACTACTGACTCTTTTGGTTGCCATAATACATAGGTACCTACTCTGCATAAATTAGGACCGTGTGTGGTTGTCTTAAGATATACCTACCTAATACCTATTGCAATATACAATGTCGCCCATGCGCATGTGACCGCCCGTAATATTCTGAATATTCATGAAAAAATATCGAAAATAAACTTCAAAAGGGGGGGTCTATCTGTAACATTTATCATGTTATTCAATTTTGAATTTTTTAAGTAGAGTTTGTAGACTTGCTTTCTATTTTTTGACACATCTCCGAAGTTTATGGGTCGATTTGTATTTTGTTTATTATTTCCAAAAGCTTATGAGTTATTTTAACAGGTTAATTAACATTTTACTAAAAATTATCGACTACGAAAAAAAAAAACGGAATCGAAGTAATTTTTTCGGTAAAAAATTGTGTATTTATTTTAAAAAAACTAGTGTAAGTCCATAAATTATCCCCATAGGACCACTTTTTTAATCATTATTTGTAATCTACTACATAACAGCTAAAAATTCACAGAACATTACTAATACCTATCTCTAAAAAAAAACCAGCAAACAACTTGTTGAACATTTGCAACTATTCAAATAAAAAGGGTCGCTCAGGTAGAAACCGGTTCCTAGAAACAGCTTTTTAACAATTGCGTCCCTACCACGTGCACACCCTTGTCGGCTAGCGTTACTTCATTCAGTCGCTTGATTACTGACCCCGTGACGCTACGTGTTTTGTGATTTGTGCACTACTTAATCTTGTGAGGAAAGTTTGTTAACTACTCGTATCATTGCAATGGTACGATTGCGTGATCTACCGCCGTCTCATGTGGCTGACATGCATTTCATTTACGGTGTTTGTAATGGAAATGCACGCGCTGCTGTCGAAGAGTACAGACGTCGATATCCAAGTAGACCAGTACTTGGGTACCGATCCTTCATTGCCGTACATCGTCTTTTTTGCGAAAGAGGATTATTTCCGCAACAAAATGAGCCCGGCGTGATTGTTGATGTAGACGTGGAAGAGGATGTGTTACGATTAGTGCGCGCTAACCCTATGCTAAGCATTCGTCTCCTATCGATAAGAGTAGGTATACCAAGAATAAGAGTTTGGAGAATTCTCAAAAAAGAAGGCCTGCATCCTTATCATTTCCGACGTGCACAACATTTGGAAAATGTCGATTACGGTGCGAGATCTGTTTTTTGTAATTGGATAATTGCACAGCAAAGAGCTAATCTCAATTTTATGAGGAAGATTTTGTGGACAGATGAAGCCACGTTTACAAGGGCGGGTATAACAAATCATCGCAATCTTCATGTGTGGGCCACTGAAAATCCACACGTCATTAGAGAAACAACTTTCCAGACTCAATTTTCCATAAATGTATGGGCTGGAATGATTGACGGTGAACTTATTGGCCCTTTCGTGTTACCAAACAGACTAGATCAACACGCATTTTTAGATTTTATAGTCAATACGTTGCCGTTGCTTTTGGAGGAAGTACCGCTGGAAACAAGAAGGCGGATGTATCTGCAATTAGATGGAGCTCCAGCACACTTCGCACGACTAGTTCGTGATTATTTAAATCAAAATTATCCGCGATGGATTGGCAGAGGAGGTCCCATTGCTTGGCCGCCGCGATCTCCCGACCTTACACCCTTAGATTTTTATCTTTGGGGCAACATGAAACAAAAAGTGTATGCCGTGCCCATTGAAAGCCGCGAGCAATTAACGGCTAGGATTTTTGCTGCTGCTGCGGAAATTAAAGAAAACCGTGAAGAATTACGTCGTACAATAAAAAGTGTTGCCATGAGAGCTTTAGTTTGTTTACAGGAGGGTGGGGACCATTTCGAAAATCTAATTAATTAAAATTCTTGTATTTTTTATTTTTTAAGTAAAAATCTGGCTATTGCTTGTTTGTTTTTATTTCCATTATCATCCTCCTTATTAGTTTAACCTTTTAGTACTCACTGCTAAAAGCGGGGACATTTAATTGACTTTCACATTTTCTTTTCCTAAATTTGACTCTTAGAGTTTTACTTTGGATTTAGTTACAGTTTGGTTTAATAATGTTCTGTGAATTTTTAGCTGTTATGTAGTAGATTACAAATAATGATTAAAAAAGTGGTCCTATGGGGATAATTTATGGACTTACACTAGTTTTTTTAAAATAAATACACAATTTTTTACCGAAAAAATTACTTCGATTCTGTTTTTTTTTCGTAGTCGATAATTTTTAGTAAAATGTTAATTAACCTGTTAAAATAACTCATAAGCTTTTGGAAATAATAAACAAAATACAAATCGACCCATAAACTTCGGAGATGTGTCAAAAAATAGAAAGCAAGTCTACAAACTCTACTTAAAAAATTCAAAATTGAATAACATGATAAATGTTACAGATAGACCCCCCCTTTTGAAGTTTATTTTCGATATTTTTTCATGAATATTCAGAATATTACGGGCGGTCACATGCGCATGGGCGACATTGTATATGTATTTAAGCTACAAATACAGTTACACATTAAGTAGTTAAAGGAAGGTAAATAATGATTTAATTTCATTATACTGTAAAAAATCTTAATATATAAAATCCTTGCGTTACTGACTGACTGACAGACACGCTACAGCCGAAACTATTGGGCGCAGGAAGCTGAAATTTGGCATGTATATTCCTTGGGGACCATAAAGGTGCACTAAGAAGGGATTTCCCGAAATTCCCACGGGATTGGCCAATAAAGGTAAATTTAAAAAAAATGCAGGCGTAGCTGCTGGCGTCCTCTAGTATAATAATAAATAGCTCGACTTGGCGGAGGCACTGCCGTCTCCCCAGATACTTCGATAAGTAATTAACATCAGCTAATGGTAACGATCTGCAGTGCATAGTGTCCATGCAATGTAAGCATTACAATATTATTTATTTTACTAAATTAGTATCAAAACGATTACATAATAAGTATATTTATCTTTTCTTTATTATTACGTCGAACTGTATCGATCCAATCCAGCGCCTGAGTGCGACATCTATGAAGCGCCTTTTGTTGTACTTTTTCGAAAGTAATTTCGGCACAGAATAATTTTATTAATAGTACCTACTTGATTTCGGTAAAAGTTTCGAAATAGGTACGGTACGTCGCCGTTTTTAGGGGTTGTGAGTGATTGGGGGTGAGGAGGGGAGGTCTCGGAACCCCCCCTCACCATTTTCACTTGCGGGAAATACTTGGTTTCCTCTGAAAAAAAAAATTATCTCCAAACTGGTGTGTATGGCACTGCCAACTTCCACATTCTTCACACTAGTTTAATAAACTAAGGTTGAATGACGAAGCCCAGCTTCGCAGGGCTCCTATTTCCGGGTTAAGGGTCAAACGAGAACCTAACATAACCTATTTAGTTACCTATTACAGTCGCACCTAACCCTAGGCACTCGAATCTCCCTATATTAAATGTACTCTGTGCACTCGAAAGCATTGCTTTCGAGTGCCTGACAAACGCACTGAACGCACAAATTTGACATTAGCTGTCAATATCATCATTCCAAGATGGCGGGTTTGCGTTTAGTTTCACGTATTTCACATAAAACCTAAAAATGAAATTTGTAAAACTGTACCTACTAAAGTATAAAAACTACGTTCCGTTTTAAGAATTTTTGGAAATTGTTTAAAAATATTTAGACGCAACTCCGCCAGCCAAAATTACTTTTAGGGGATTAAAACTAACTCCCTTAAGCCCCCTACACCACCAATACCCTCAAATTCAGGCGACTCGTTTCGAAACCCAACCCGTAATTTTAATAATTAACCCGCTGGCATTTCAGCCATATTTCAGCCCGCGTCGCGTGGTTTATTACCCTGGCCACAGATAACTAAATAGTTGCCCTGGCGCCTCAGCGCCTGTGAGCGCTGCACACATCGCACATAGGGGCGGATCGGCGATCGGCCCCGCACAAGCCACAGACCACCCAAGCACAATATCAACTATATTTGTTACTTACCTAAATAGTTCGTTAGTGCGGGTTTTTCGTCTGCCGTTTGTAATCAAATTCTGTATGTGAACGTGCCGTTAAGAACGTCGCAAACGATCGATGATAAAATTCTGAATGTGTGTCTCTTCACTTATTGGTCGACGCAGTAGGGCGCGCGGCTTGTTGAATGAGTGCCACGAAAGAGATGTTGGGTAATATGTTATGAACTTATGATCGTCGATCTAGCTACTTAAATTGTGTGGTAGGTACCTATTAAATACCTAGATAGGTATCTTGGTTACGGCGTGTCCTAGCTCAAAAATACCTAATCATAATTTTGCCTCCCAGGAATCCCACACACAGGGTCCGTATGTTGGTCACTAGGGTGACCTAGACACTAGGTTACCCATCCATAAAATGACCGGAATGTCAATTTTAACAAAACTTAATCTAAACTTAGTTTGACAAAAAATGCCTAGTAACTCTGCCAAAAGCTTGATATCGATAACATAAGCTCTCATTCTAACCATCCAAACACGATTCAGTATAAACAACGTCATGGTACATACGTTTTAAAGCAATTCAATTTAAGAACCTAAACTGCGCTTTATTCCTAAGCAAACCCAGATAACAATGCAAACTTGCTAAACTAGCATCAAATTTGCTAGTTTCACTGTGACAAACTTGCATGAAGTTGGTTTTTCAAAGGATATGGATGACGACGAGCACAGGTTGGTGGTCGGTCGACCTCCTAGATACAGCAGGAGGTGCTCGACGACCAGCTGTTGTCGGACCACCAACCTGCGCCTTGTACCTGTGCAACCTTTGCGAAAGCAAACTTCATGCAAGTTTGTCACAGTGAAACTAGCAAGTTTGATTTAAACTTGCTGCAAGTTTATTGCTATCTGGGAAACCACTGTCAGGTAGTGTCAGGCACGGTCGCAGCCTGAAATTTTGGAGGTCACTCATTACACTAATAAAAAATAGGTATCTGGATCGCCATTTATAGCGTAAATACTTATATTATGTTTGTAGTTTTTTTTAATTATACATGTAAATGTCCAAAAATCATGAATGTACATCTAATTTTACTTTATTAGCACATTTCTGTATAAAAATATTTAAAAAAGACCTTCTCCTGCAAAATTTAGTTTTTGTCGGTTGCACTAAAATGGCGGGAAAGGCTCTTACCATTATTATAAACTCCTAAGACCCCGCGTACATTTTTCTGTACAAAATACTTCACTTCAGTCAGTCCCGGTCAAAAAGTTTGTCCGTAAAGTCGCCGAGACCCTGTGTACAGTTTTCTGTACATTTAATGGTAGTCTAAACATCATTACTTAATAAAAACAATATTTTTCAATATTGGTAGATAAATTATTGAATATCAATGTAAATATTTGAGTTATGTCAAAAAGCAGAATATATTTAATTTGTACATATTTCTGTACGTTGGGTCTTAGCATAAAAATATTTTAATACCGGATCTTAGGAGGATATAATTATCATTCAATGAAGCACTGTTCTTCAAATTGTATAAAAAAAAAAGAAACAAAATTAAATTATATGTACCTAGATAGTAAGTAAGTGTTCGACAATTAAGTTATATTTTAATTTTTCCTCAATCACAAAACTTAACAACAGGGATGTTAAGGATATCCATATCCGTATCCGAAACTATCGGATATCCGAAATAAAAAAATATCCGTATCCGTAACCGAATCCGAAATAAATGATTCGGATAATTTCGGATAGGGGCGGAGTCTAAATGAGACACGTTACGACTATTAATTACGATATCTATGCGTTACTATAACTTGTTTTTGATCGGCGCAGTGACACGCCGCGCGTGTCCTTTGGATTGATTGTTTTCTTTTGTTGTTCAAGTCATAACTAGTCAGCAATTTAGTTACATTACGAAATTACGAATACTTTTTTTAAATATGAACCTATATTGGATTTAAAGGATTTTTGTACATAAAAATGACGACGTCAATCCCATCGTACCTTATTCTAAATTTTTAACAACAACCAATTGCAGACAAGAAACATTACACAGTTTTGAAGTCAAATATCATTCTAGCTGTATCCGAGTTTGGTTCAGCTAAAATACTTTGAAAGATACCCACATTGTTTCCTACAATATCAAGTCTTTTAAATAATTGGTATCTTTTATCAGCATATCGTACACATTCCATAAGTATATGGTAAACATCATCTCGCTTATTGCACACGTCACAATTAGGTGAACTTACTTTTTCATTAAGAATCCAAAGCTTTTACCAGGAATGTGCCCGGTACGCAGTCTAAATGCGGTGACAATTTGCTTTCTGCTTAACTTAGCATTCAGAAACCACGGAACAAGAAGAGGCTCACATTGAATACCTACTAGGGTTCAGAACCGGGAAATCCCGGTCTCGAAAGTACCGGGAATTCCCGGTTCTTTTGTCAGTAAAATGGAACCGGGAAATCAAATTTGATTCCCGGTTCTTTCGGTACTTTCGGAAATTTTATTTTTACTACGCGATTCACATTAGTTCACACTACTATTTTGTTTGTTTGTTTTTTGTTTTTATAGACAACTCCCGCATTAGGACTAAATCCTGTGTCGCGGGGGACTTTACAAACATACAACTAACGGACACAATGAACACCCAGACTCGAAACAACAATTTATGAATTACACAAAGTGTTGTCTCGTGTGGGAATCGAACCCTCAACACTCGGCGCAGCGTCAAGCGGCGAGGCGGCCGCTTAAACCACTACGCCAACCGTGCAGTCTTTTTTTACTTTTCACACTTTCTACTATTCAAACATTCAAAACTATCGTGAATAATTCAGCATTAAAAGAAATAACGCGCGAAATTAATGGTGCGCTCGCTATAACCAATAACTACCTACACTCGCTCGCTGTTGCTAGGATAGGAAGGAAAGTAGTAAGTAGGAACGCGACTGTGACGCGGTGGCGAGCTTCCCGGCGCCTGCCGCGCATGCCCCGCCCGCGCGCCGAGATCTCTTGTTCACTCATGACTCACTCAGTTTTCGCCGAAACGCATCCAAGCCGCTCCTTCATAGATGTCAACTATGAAGGAGCGGCTTTGATGCGTAGATTACACACATGCATATCGCTGCTCTAACCTTCAGGCTGGTGGTTAGAGCCTTAGAGCAGCGGTAAGACTTGGGCACTTCAAGAACCTGAAGGACGCCTTAGCCCACGCTCTGGAGGTGGAAGCAGTACGACGCGACGAGCGAAGCCACCGCATCAGGGAAGTTGTATCGTCACCTCGGTGCTACAACTGCGGGGAAAGAAGCCATATCCGCTTGGGCTGCCCAAAGCGTAGGCAGCCTCGTGGGTTTAAGGTTCCACCATTTGATGGTTCGTCATCATGGTCAGCATACGAGATCCAGTGTGTGGCTGTGATGCGTTCAAATGGGTGGAATAAAGAACAGGCCTTAACCGCTCTAAACTTGGGCCTTCGTGATCGGGCGTTCACAGTGTTGGGGGCACTCGGGCAAGACGAGACGTCTTGCCCGAGTGCCCCCAACACAACAACGAGAAGCTTCTGGAGGTGCTGGAGGCGAGATACGGTGACGCGCACCTCGAACATGTGTATCGTGCTCAGCTGAAAGACAGGACACAACGCACCGGAGAACCTCTGCAGCAGTGGGCTCTGCAGGTGGAAAAGCTGGTCAGGAAGTCATACCAGTCGTCCGCCTGCGCTGATAGATGGGAACCTCGTCCAGGCATTTACAGAGGGAATCCGCGACCTGGAGTGGTGGCACGCTGTCTCAACCAAAGGGGTCGCCTGCTGTGCCTGCTAGGCAGCGAGAGCAGGGAAACGAGTAGTAGCCAGGACTGCGGGGCGAGTGCTGGCTGGTAATGGAAGGGCCCCAAGTATCTCGATCTCGCAATCATGTGACCGGAACAGCCTGATTATTGAAGGCGAAATTAATAAAACGCCATGCAAGCTGACATTGGACACGGGTGCTTCGCGGACAGTCGTCGGCTTCCATCTGGCAAGAAGGGTTCTTCAGGGCTGCTTCAGGAACAATGAATGTGTGAAACTGAGAACAGCTACCGGTCAGCACATACCCGTCCGAGGTGAAATGGAGGTGGATCTGAATCTAGGCAACAAAGTTTACCGTCACAAAGTCATCGTGGCCGATATAGTGAGTGGACAACTGCATCTTGGGCCTAGACTTCACGCGGAAGCATCGCTGCGAAATCGATGTTAACCAGGGAGTGTTGAAGTGTGACTCAGAAGACGTCTTCATGGAAGGTGCAACTTCAGGAAAAGTGTACTGCCTGAAGAATATTATTCTTCACCCGCGGTCGAAAACGGTTGTACCAGTTTGTCTACCTGGGAATTCGGGTGAGGGGAATCGATGTGTACTTAAGGTCTAGAGAAAGATGCCTCATGGAAGATTGCACGAACCTTGGTAAGGGGTACCAAAGTTTCATCAGTACGCGCACTGAATGCAAGTAACAAGGAAGTGTTGCTCAAGATAGGGACGGAATTGGGCACCTTTTAGGTGCCCAATTCCGTCCCACCTTTCGGTCCTTTCCGTTTTCTATAACAAAAACTAGCAAGAACCGAAAATACCGAAAGAACCGGGAAATCCCGGTTCCGTTATACAAAAGTACCGAAATTCCCGGTTCTCAAAAAGAATACCGGTTCCGAAAACACTAATACCTACTTTTGTACCAAATTCCTTTGAGCTTAGATCGCTCGTTAAAGTATTCCTTGGAAGCGACATTACATTTGTATTTATATTTCGCAAAAATTTCGGACCAAACAGGCAAAATATTTGCTTCTTCATCATCTGCAATAGCTCTCATTGCTAGTCTGTCAGCCTCTTCATTTATGTGGGACGGAACCCATTGCAGTGCTACAGTTATCCCCTTGCATTGTGCGCTCATGATTATGTCCAGTATTTTATACGCGATTGGTGTGCCTTTACTACTAGACACGCAAGAAGCGATATGAAGTATAGCACTTTGACTGTCTGTGAAGATAACAATTTTATGAAAAAATACGAATACTTAGCTCGATAAACTGAAAAATAATTGTTGTGAAAGATTTATTTATTACTTTTGATTTTCCTTATAAATCTAATATCCGTAACCGAAACTATCCGAAACTACCGGATAATCCGAAATAATTTCATATCCGTATCCGAAACCGATATAATTTTTTTCCAATATCCGTATCCGTATCCATATCCGAAATTCCATATCCGTAACATCCCTGCTTAACAATAAGAATCACAATTCACAACTAAGTAGACAGCCTTTATCTTTAATCTTTACAATTAACCGACAAATTACCAACATTATTAGAATATTGTTAACAATCTTTATCATAACGACGCATATCTATTTTGCTAGGATTAGGTACCAAAACTACGTAGTTCGGTTCCTTGTTTCTACTCTAACTAGATGTAAGTTTCAAGTTATTTTGGCCATTGTACGTAAAACACAATTGTTTTTTTTCTTGACGCATGGTGGAAACCAAACTATTTACGGGCTAACCCCCCCAGGATAGGCCCCTAAAGGGGCTCAGGCTAGGGCGAGTGTGGGACTCCCCGACGAGAAGCGCCGGGACTACCCACTAAAACCACCATGGTGTTCCTCTATCCGATCCCATTGAATGGCGGGGTCACGGGCTACGTTAGCATTACTGCCGCGACCCCGCCTGAGCTGACCCGCCGAGGCGGGCCCCGTCCCTCACATGCATCCATCATACATGCCCTCATACATCCTCTTTCATACTATGAGCGGAAAAGAACGACGTAGCCCGGTTCTGAGGGTGGAGACAGATCGCGTGGGCTCCCTATCCCGCTCCGCCACCTCCTTGGTCGACATCACCGTCTCACAAAAGGAGACGGCGGTGTCCCAAAATATCTCGCTCCGGACCATGGAACGAATCAAAGTCCGAAGCGAAGGTTCGACCACTCCTATCGCCGCGACTAGGTCCCGGCGCTGCGATGCCCAAGTAGGGCATTCCGCCAAGGTGTGCAGCGCCGTGTCCTCTATTGGGTCACGGTGATCCGGGAGGAGACGCCCGGATGTCACCACTGCGGTGACATCCGGGCGTCTCCTCCCGGCCAATGCGGTGCAGCAACCGGCCGAAACCACCATGGCCGGTGATCACCTGTGTCAATCGGAAGGCGAGGGCGCCATATCTTCTCTTCAGCCACTCGTCGAGTACGGGCCTCACTGCCTCGATGCAGCGAAGCCCCGCGCTGGGGTGCGTGAGTCGCTGACGCCATTCCGCCACTAGGACCTGTCGGAGTTCCGCCTTCCGCGCCTCAATCTCGCGAGGCGCGGGTTCGCCGCCTATTGACCGGGCCTCACGGCGCCACTTATAAAGTGACGCCAGCAGCACGGCCTGTAGGTCCCAGGGCGGACATCCGGCGAGGTGGGTCGCGGCTTCGAAGGAGACCATGCGGTAGCCACAAATTATCCTGACGGCCATGGCGCGCTGCGGTGCGCGAAGCGCCCGAACGTTGCGGGCTGTCAGGTTCTCGGCCCAGATGGGACACCCGTATAAGGCCATCGACCGCACGACTCCCTCATAGAGCCTCCGGCATGAAGCGTTCGGCCCCCCTAGGTTTGGCAGCAGCCTCGACAAAGCGGCCGCCGCCGCTCCCACGTAAAACACCACTAAATGTCAGCAAACTATAAATTTATCGCTGTTAGGGGATAGCTGGGTCAATCAACTTTTAAGTTATTAATTGTAGTAATTCATGATGAAATGATTTTTTTAATTTTCTTTGTAAATTTGTATATTTTAACATTGTTGCTGTAGGTAATTGTTTATATTTTAAGAATTCACACAGAGCAGAACGATTTATTTAAATAAAATAGTAAATTTGACTCCGAAATCCACACCACTCAAGTTAAAATAGTCCCTTGGACAACAAACTTGTTAGACTTTTAAACCATTTGAAATTCAGTCAAATTGTAAACCGTCCCTTTATTATCCCTTATTAGAGGATGAATTTGAATTTATCTTCCATAAATAAATGACGCGATTTTTAATTTATAAGTTATTCCCAATAATATTGTCTACTGGACAACGACAAACTTTAAATGTACCAAACTTTTGATTTACTTGTAAAATAATAATTAATACGTGATACTTAACACACTTTATGAATTCACTTTTAATTGTGAGTTTCATATTTGAAAATTTTGTAACCCTTTCTGATTTTTTTTGGTAAAAATTACGATAATGTGTCTTTAGGAGACAGGGACAAAGTGGTTGTCCAGTGGACATATACGGTTGTCCATAGGACATACACGGGTGTCCAACGGAGATACTAGGATTGAAATGGCCTGCATTTGTTATTTTTATGTAATAAAAACAACAATATGACAATTATTATCAGTTTTAATATGTTTTTTTACGAAAGAATCAACATTATAATATACAATAAAAGAGATTCATTATCTTCTGACGGCATACTTGAAATTAGTTTTTTATTCCAATAGGTACCTTTCCCTTTTTTTTCTCTTTCGCTCAGTTAATTTCTCCGGGTCTGCTAAGTCTTTCTCGATAGCGTTTTGATTTTCTTTTTACTTCAAACCCATTATCTAAAAATAATAACAAAAATAATTTGGAATAGAGAATGTGTGTTAAGTAAGCTAGCTGCCTCCGTGGTGTAGTGATTTGAGTTTCTGTCGGGTCTGGAAGGTCCCTGGTTCGATTCTCGAGAAAGGAACACAAAGTTAATATTTATTACTTTGTAAGATTGTGCCCAGTTTGGTTGGGACGTAGCAAGCTAAACCACTTGATTGTTCATGACAGGGATAACACTGACACCAGATATCATCGCATCGTTCCTCGACTCGGTGTTGCACACGTCAAGAAGTAGAAAGTTGAAATTGGTCATAATATCAATCTAATTTATATTAAACAAAATTAAATGCTCTAGCCCCTGTAGGAGGCTCTCCAGTGACTAATTATTGAAAGAAAACGTATTGCTTTATGCTGATTCTATCATTATTGTCCTATGGACAACCAAAATGTCCCACGGACAACGGTTTTGGTTGTCCAAGTGACTGGTTGTCCGAGTGACATTTATCGGTCTTTGCGCTTCCTGGTAATAAATAATGATATTTTGAATTAAGTCTTCCGCGAAGTGAAAAATATAGAATAAATAGAATATAATTCACTTTAATTTACTACTATATACCAAATACTTATGTTTTTGTGCTGGTTGTCCGGTAGACACACAAAAAAGCCACGCGCTTTCTCGAAACGCACTCGGCCGACTGACGCCGCGCCAAAAATGAAAATAAAATGGCGGCTGGATGAGTGTTGTCACCAAAGCCCTCGACTTGTTCTCAAGGCACTGATCACCCCATCCATGTTTTGATTTTGTAACTTTTTCACCGTTGTCCGGTGGACGTCATGATAATAAAATATAATAGGGACCAAAATGAACATGCAAAAAAGTCGTTAAAATTATGAAGCAAACAAAAATCTATTTGCTAGCATCATAGTAGACATATTGTAATAAATAATTATGTATACGCGTTATTAATTGTCATATAGTATTTTTTTGTATAAGTAATGTTTCATTGTACTAAGCTACTGGGGGACAAACAAAAAAACACTACAGAAGATGTTTTGTCACCTGGACAACCATTAAAATTCCAGTTTATCTAGTGATTTATTTAAAATAATTTACTCGTATGTTTGCATCATAATAACATAAATGCGACGTATGCCAAAAAAACACTTTATTTTCCTTAGAACTGGGATTATTGGTCAGGGACAAAACATAGTACATTCAGGACAAATAAAAGTTGATTGACCCAGCTACAAATTTCCTTTTAGATATTATTTGGAAAATTTTTGAGATTTTTCAATTTGACCTTAGATTGGGGGGGGGTCATGTCTCCCTGTGACCCCCCCCCCCTTCGGACCGCGCCTGGAGACGGCTAAAGGCCGGCGCCGACTGACGGCACATGGCGCGGCGCGGAACGGCGTGGCACGGCATGTTTCGGCAGCGCGAAGGACGCTTCGGCACGTCGCGGCATGCCGCGATGTGCCGCGGCATGCCGAGGCGTCCAATTGACTGGAATTTAGTATCAATAGCACTTCTTGCTGAAGATGAAGAACGACAAATACAAACTGTATCGAAGAGAAAACAATTCTGGATACATTATTTATGAAAAACAAGATTTACTAACGGTGAATTCAACCTACTGATTACGTCGTGGCACACTGCAGGACGCCGCGCCGTGGCATACCGCGGCGTCCCGAAGTATGCCGCGACGCCGACGTGCCACGGCAGGCCGCGGTACGATTGTATCGAAATAAAGTAATATGAATTCTAAACTCCTAAAAATAAGGATAAAAATGACTTGATCAGTAATCAAATCCTTTGCCATGCCGTGCCATGCCGCGACGTCAGTGCGCGCCGGCCATAACTTGTGCCGTAGGTATTTTCTGTAGCTAAGGCTCAGTTCACACCGAATTGGCAGCGGCCGGAAGCGAAGCGGAGAGCAGTTTCAGTGTCATATAATTTTAGTCTTTATCACCATGACTATAATACATAGAATCACTTGATAATCCGCGCCGCGTCGGCGCGCGACCGCTCTGGCGGGCGCGAGCGGCTGCGAGCATGCGCGGGAGGGGCGGGCGGCCGCGAGCATGCGCGGGAAGGCGCGGGCGGCCGCGAGCATGCGCGGGAAGGCGCGGGCGGCCGCGAGCAAGCGCGGAAGGGCGCGTGCGGCCGTGTACCAAAGAATCCGCGTTTCCTCTTCTTTTTCTTCAATTATACGTGCAATAACTATTAAATCCAAAATACTAATTTTCACAGCTAATTACACACGTGTTTCCTCGTTATATGTAGAATATAAACTGCGCATAGGAATAGCGTGAGCCTGAGCCGTGACGTGAGCTGCGCGCGGCCGCGAGCAGTCGCGGGCGGGCGCGAGCAGTCGCGGGCGGGCGCGAGCAGTCGCGGGCAGCCGCGAGCCTTCTCTTCGATGCCGGCCGCTGCGCATCGCTTCCAGCCGCTGCAATTTCGGTGTGAACTGAGCCTTAAAGTTATACGTTTTTGTAGGCATTGTACATGGAAGTCCGTATTTATTAAATTAAAGGTAAGAGTAAATGAAACGCTATAATATCAATCTTTTATAAATGTTGGTAAATATAGGTCAAATGTGGTACAATTAAAATCAGAGGAAATATTTTTATCAATTTCATATCAAAATGGAAACATCCATGCAATATTTTCTACACTTTATCATAATATCAACTGTAAGAAATATGAATTATATCGTAATAATATAATCAGCATAGGAACATGAGCTTATTAAGTGAGAGGGTGAATGAGCTTATTTGGTAATTTATTAATGTTATGTTGAACTACCTAACATAACACGGATGGTTTTGAATGAGTAATTGTATATAAAAACTTAAATATGTTAAAATAATATACATTGTGTACACCGTTTGGGTAAAATTAATTAAATATTTTGCATCCATAATACGGATTTGCTATGATACAAAGTTTAAAACATCACCCCATCACTAAATTATCTCGACTTTAACTGAAATTCAAAAGCTCCTAATAACCAAACACTCATTATAAATGCAATGTTAACTCAGTTTATGGACAAGAATAGTTCCAATAATATTCCAGACTTAATTTATTAACTTTATAAGTAGTAGAGGTCACTAGATTTTTAGACAGATAAATTTATTACAGAACATCATAAATGCGATAGAGTGTAGAAAATGGAAATATTCACATTGAACAAGCTTAAAACCAATAAAACATGGCATGTAGGTAATGCAGCTTCAACTTCAGTTTTTTTATATTATATTAAGGAATTATGTAAAAAATTAACCGCCAGATATTTCGTCTACAACTACTTTATTTGGTTATTTGTCCAAGTGGATATTCAAATGAAAGCAATACTTGAATATCTATTGTATAAGAAACACAAGGTTCTTGTGCATTACATTATTTAAAGTTCGTATTGCAACTTAAAGTTCATACATAGTTTTATGTTTTATTGGTTTTAGCTATTATAAAAAGAAAGGAGGTCGATTAAATATACAGGCGATCATCATTTACAAACTAATTAATAAGAAATAACCATTTTAATACTTTAAGACATAAATAATAACACATTTTAAACAATTTAACTTGCTTCTTTGACTTAAAATCTCTTATTACTATTTTGACTACACTAATAGTATAACCAAGTCCGTTATGTTACATTGTTAATTATCCTATACTGACATAATGTAAAGGCGGTAGGCAGACAACTCCTTATCACTACGGACTCAGAAACAGAGTGCGAAATAAGCGTCGAGAATGGATAGATGTTTTAGGGCTACTAAACATGAAATATATTCTATAACAAGTCAATATTGTTATTAATTAAAATGATTACTATACCAAATATTACAAGGAACATGAATCATGCCTTCATTTCTTTAAAGTCAAGTTAACATAAGTGAGATGTCAACATAAAAAAAAAAAACTACATTTCAGGTATAGAGCCCTATTTTCAAATATTGTCAATTGACAAAGTCCTATAAACACATACACAGAAAAACACTTCATCACACAACAACACTAAAACCTGGCAGCATTAAAAAGATCCTTAGTCAGTATATAAATACTTTTTTAATCATATAATGAAACTTTTCCTACTCAAGAATTTTTACTAGTCTTAAGTTTCGTAACATATGATTGACATAATTATTGCTAAATATTAACAGGGGATGGATCTTAGTAAGATTGTCAGGTTCACACAACACAATTTTGGACTATATTATCACAACATACATACATATAAATAGCTACATAAACGTAACACACACACGCACACATTATTCTATCAATATGGTGACTTGAACTAGCGTAACTTAACAATGAATAAATGATCAGTCTTAAAAATTCATATGGTCCTGTGGATGGGACCACAGCATTATGTCTGCAATGCGTTGTACTTGTTGATCCACTCTGTCACTGAGTCAAACTTAAAATACATTCAAAACTTATAAGAGAAATATTAACAAAAGAGCACGGCATGTTACATATTTTATAACAAAAATGTCAGCACATTAAAGCAAACATTAATATGTATAATCACTGTATAGAATTACATTACCTAAGTCACAGAAAATGTAAGAACTGTGAATCTTAACTCTTATAAAGTAACACAGTGAAACATGATTGTTCACTAGAATTTAAGATTCCAAAGGTTGATTAAATCATTGGCATTCTGCAGGGAATATTATCAATCGGATTGTTCTAATGTTACTTGATTTAGCAACAACTTCAGTTTTTGAATATCTCAGTAACAAATATCTGAGTAGTGTAGATAAAAGTGCTTTGAAGACAAAAATATGTATCACATCACTTGTGTCATGATATAAAATGTTCTTAGTTAAAATTGTGTTTTACATTAACTGTTCTATACATAGGGATGTGTATAGCGAGACATAGCCGTATGTTGACAACTACACTACCTATGTATATAAATCCTAACTGATTAAGACCTAAAAGTAGAAGTTTCAATTAAAGAATGCTTTTATGAAGCAATACATAATTATACTAATCAGTTAAATTGAATACAATACATTTTTAACTTATACTCCAATCAGCTACGTCCTCATATGCAGAATAACTCTTTAGGAGAATTCAACAACATGGAATGCTCTATCATTTCTGTTTCTATAATTTAGAGGTGGCTGCATAAAGCACCTGCAATTTACTAATGTCACATATAAAATATGCATTACACTGGGTATCCTATTTTGAACTTAAAAAGCAGTAACACTGGATAAACATTAGTTTAATAGATTATATTATAGATCCTATATCAACCTTTTAATTAATTTATTACAGTGATTTGTCAACATTATTACATGCCGAGTATCTTGTCTCCAGGAATATTTAAATGTAAATATAAATGGCACACCAAACTAAATTTGGTGAGAGGACAAATTTACTGACTAACCTGATACGTCATTATTTAATTATGCACCTACTGAAATAAATTTATTAAATTTGACTTTATCATACACAAATCATATAGTACATGGGAGCTTTAAAATTAATTAATTAACAACTGAGTAAGTCAAAGACGTCTTATAGCCGCATGCCTACATACCCTGCGTTCCACTAAAAGCCAGACAAGCTAAAATAAAGGTGAAAACTATAATTGCTGTTATCATAACACTGAAATTCTGACTAGCTGAATGCAGGGTTAATTTACTACTAAAAGCCAAACTGATTATTTTAGGTAAAATGGCATATTTTTCTAAACGACAGACTTCTATAAATCTCATCGAGTTATTGCCCTCATTGGTATAACTTAACCACCACATCCTACTATATTATCAATTGAACTAGATAACTACAACTTTTAGATTGATGTCAGCTGATCATCAACACTTTCCCTATACCAATTTACTCATGACTCATATAACTCGCCTAAAAGTTGTGAAATATTGGCACGCGGCATGCTGTACTCTCATCCCTCGTCTTATCTTACATAAGTCAGTCAATCCTCTTTCCGTCAACACAATCTAATGCAAAAAGCCAAATTAACATAAAATTTATACATTATTATAATTATATTTGAGACTAAACTAAGCACAGCGCCGATCGGCATACGCGCCAACGCATCCAGCTAATTCTATCACTTATCGATTCGACTTCAATGCGTAAAAAAAAAAAACAAAGACGCAGACTTATCGATTCGTCACTTTGGAAAAGATAATTAAACAACTAAAATTTAAAACTATATTCGAGGAGGGTCAGGAGTGCTCGCTAAGCGGAAGCAAATTTACGAGCCGAAAGTTCAAAACGCGTTTAACGCGATCACGAATGTTTCACAACGATAACACCCGGTCTCGGCGGCGGCGGGTGATCTGCCTTCTTAGTGAGCGCCAGGGGTGCGTCACCTGCCTCTTCGCGGAACAGATGATCGCCTTCTAAGTGACGAATGGCCTCGACGATAGTTTCCAGGTTTTGTCGACTAGTACTTGCAAGGTACAGGCGCGATGGTGCATCATGCGCTGCATCTGGGAGGACCTCAACTTCAACACGGGGTTCTGCTTTGATGGCAGCTTCTAATAATGGAGCGGCTACAATAGGAGCAGCTACAATAGGAGCGGCTACAATAGGAGCGGCCACAATAGGAGCTTCCACTGGTGGGGCCTCAACTTCTTCACTCTCAAGTTTACATTCAGCAATATCTGTCTGCTCAAAATGAATAACAGGACGAGCCAGCTCGTGTCCATTGTTGGAAGGATACATTTGAGCTTCAAGTGTATTGAGGCGTTCTTCCAGATGACGTCGCAGTCTTCGTTCACGATCCAGTTGAACACGCAGTTCTGTACCCTCAGTATCTTTTTTCTGTGGTGCACTAGTCACAGATATCACTGCAACAGGCTCAGGTGATCGAGTATTTGTAACAGTATCTTCTGTGGAATCTGGTATAATGGCAGGGACATGGGTAAGGATTTCGCCTTTTCTTTTCTTCAAAGGAATTTCACCACCTTCATGTTGGTTGAGTAACCTTTTTAGCTGACAATTTTGAGACAATAGTCTTGTTTTTTCTTGTTCCAAATTGTAGATGTACTCAGCTGTCTGCTGTAATATGGCAGCCTGCAAAAAGCAACAGTTAATCATTTAATTTTAATGTATTAATTTTATTGTTTTAATTGATATAATTACATCTTATCTTGTGTGTCCTCAGATGTTTAATAAAAATAAGCATAAAAAGTTTGTGAACATTATGAGCCTTTCAGATTCTTCAAAACAAAAATATGTATCTACATTTATTTTGATATAAAGGTACATAATTGTTTTCTATGATTTCATAAAATAATAGTTCACAGTTTCGCATAAGAATGCAATTAAATGACTTTATGAATCCATATCAACAACATACTCAGACAAAATATTTCACTGTTCATGACATGTACCTCTTTGACATTGGCATCTTGTACATTATCCCTGCATAGGGCTGTACATTATCCCTGCATAGGGCTATTGAGGCAAAAAGCTATGTGAATTGAAATTGTACATAACATTGGCCAAATCATGTCCTCTTTTTTTTAGAGAAGCTTATGTCAATCAGGTTATTATTGTATCACAAAATAGCCCAGTTTAGATCCAGGGCATGTAAAACACATGTCTACATATTCTTAAGTTAAAGTAAAATATAACAACTATTTAGACAATGATAAATATGTCAATTGAAACATACTTTGCTAAGCTTTTCTCCTTCATGGCGGGGCAGCAAAGTGCGCAGTGCTTGAAATCCAGCATTGATGCTCTGCATTCTTCTACGCTCATTGCTATTAGCAATCTCTCTTCGAATCCTTTTTTCTGCCTCCATCGTCTTACTTCCAGTATTTAAATGTTTTTCACTGGAAAAGAAACAACATATACTTATTTTAGTCATTATCATTATTTACTATGAAAAGATTTACCTTCCACAACTTGCCTAAGCGCTTGGTTGAGTCAAGTATGCTACAAATTGCAGTGGCTACTAAGTTCTTCTTATTCCATATATGACAAAAAAATTAATAGAAAAACTACATTGTACATGATTAATATTTAGAAAAAATTAAACAAACAAATATTTCTGATATACTGACAAAATAACTAGGTATAACATGTCACCTCCATCTTTAAAATATTGAAATTGTAAACAATATTTACAATATTACATTTTGCCTTATAAAACATGAATGACTGTATTTACGCTAAAGCGTACATATGTTTGATAGTACATTAGCGATATGTAGGGGCGCCTACTACGCCTATTCGATTTGACCAAACATGGCGGCCCAACAGCTGACTACGGACCGGCACGGGGCGTGAGCGTCGTCATATGGCCCGCGCAAACATCAAATATTTGCAAAGTCGAAAAATTAACAAACTCTATCAAAAAACTAAGTAATTATATCAATAATAGGCACTGAGGAGAACAAATAAGCACAAATTCGGCGACCACGCCGGCTATCCATACCTGGCTGAAGCGTGATCCGATGCCTCCTCTTCGTACAAGTTGTAATCTTCTACTTCTAGCAAACAAACGTCATTACCGTGTAATGACATAACTTAGGTGCACTTTTTATTTATTCCTCATCTAAATTCTGAGGAATACACACAGAAAATTGCAGTTTATGATAAATTCACAGGCCACAATGGCGGGAAATGACAATGAGCTCAGTCAGGTGACGCTACACAAAATAAAGAATACACCAGTTCAATAACCACTGAAATCACTGTTTAAAACATTAACGATAATCAAATCGAAGGCGAGATAGTCATTAATAGTAAATTTTCAGCAAATAACTTTTAAAAACAGTAATTATAAAGAGGGAGTCAAGGGCAACGCGACATCAATGCATATTACACCATAGACTAAACTAAATTTAGGCAGAGGCTAGAGCATAGAGATATTAGAATAGAGTGGCAGAACAGTACCTAACTCAATACTGTGTCGTGTCCGTCGGTGCGAGAGAGAACACAACATTAAAGGCCCCCTGCATCTCTCTCTAAAAATACATGCACAACATCAACATTACGCAGTGGCGTGCTACCTGTAACTATTATTTATATCAGTTTATCAGTAATCAATAGTTTAAAAATATATTAACATTTTTGTAACTTCAAACTATCTTCGTGTATCAATAAAAACAACTTTTAAACTATTGATTATTAATAAACTGATTTAAATAATAGTTACAGGTAGCACGCCACTGCGTAATGTTGATGTTGTGCATGTATTGTTAGAGAGAGATGCAGAGGGCCTCTAATGTTGCGTTCTCTCTCCCACCGGCGGACACAAATAGGCCCCACTCTGCCACTCTATTCTTAATATCTCTATGGGCTAGAGAGGCAAGCAAAAAAAATCTATACACAAACTCAAAATAAATTATCATAGACAATAAAAATAAATAGTTTATCATTTTAAATAAAGTTTGTACAGCTTTAAGATTATTAAAATTTATTTTGCAAATAGAAACAGCTCGCATTAAATATAGTTACAAATTGTATTTTTGTTAACTTTAGTCTCAATTTAAGTGTAAAATCGATATATTATGTAGCATTATGTGATATTACTATTGATTTCATTGTTTCGTTATTTACATAATTTTAATTTTCTGTTAGTTTTATGTTATTTTCGTTTCATTTTATTATTTTAAATTACCTAACTAGAATGTCCACTCAATAATGTTGGCAATAGCTATTCTTAAGGTTGGCTGCATTGAAGCGTCTGAATAGCTGTAACCAATCACATGCAAGTAAAATTTTTGAATTATTTTCTAGGTGGGGATTTCGTCCTGTGCCGCCATATTGTGTAGAGCTGTGAGTGCTGGAAGTGAATATTTTAAGTATTTCAGTGTAAATTCTTTGTTAACAAATTTCGGACTGAAAAGCCTAAAGGTAAGCATTGATTTAGCATTAGTTTTTGTCATGAATATCGTATCTATATTTTACTTTACACTGTGAAGAGTGATCAAGCCGGCTGCGGACTGTTCAAATTAAAAAACCATTCCAGCTTCGGTAACCACATACAGGGCGCAAGTACCTACTTTCGAAAATATACTTTCATTTAGGTAAAGCTTTATCTTTTATTACTAAGTATTGTTACATTTTGTTATTTTAGCAATAAACCTTAGTCTCTAATACTTCTACCTACATAAAATATTCTTTCAAACTGAGATAGGTTTGAAATTATTGTTTTATAAATCGTAAGTTATTTTTGAGCAACTGAGTTTGTGATAAATTAATGCCTAAGGTTTTGTTATGGTACCTACATATCTAGAATAAAGTATTTGTTACATTATCGGATTCCGGTAAATACGTTCTTTGTGATTTTACAAGTACAACGGAACGATGAATCATCGTTGTGAGTAACTGGGGGAGACAGTAATCTGTAGAACAAGGGTGAAGTAGGCGTGTTCGTTGGTATTGGTACTTGTTACAAATCGCAACCATTGCATGTAATGCGTTAATTTTTGGCTTGTCTACATCTGCGTATCTATTATATACTTATGTACTTGAATTTTTACCCATCCCGATGGCACATACCTACATAGGTAGATAGATTTGCAATCATGGAAATCAGTGATTTACGTAGGTAGGTAGGATGAACTTGTAAAACAGAGATCTGCACATGTCATGCAGATCAGAGCAGCGTAATGCTTACTCGCTCATTTGTGTGATAATGGGGATGGTTTTCCCACATAAATATAAATACACAAAAAATATGATCTTCACTAATACGAATCCATTTCTTCTTCGAATATGGGGCTAATAGTTTCTAGCTTCAATAGTAGGTAAATAGCATCAAAAGCAAATGTCATTTAAAAAATCATATTATACCTATCTGTAACTTACACACAAATGTACGGAAAACTAAACCAACACAGAAGCAGAACAAGTCTTATAAAAAAGCACATTGATCGTGTACTGCAATTATGTTAAATGGTTTCTTATGTAGGTATATCTAGACAACAAAATATAGTCATAGATCCATTTACTAGCGTTTTCAAAAACGTGTAGGACCGGAGTTCTTGTAACAGACGCCCCAATCATTAGCTAATATTTAAAGTTGCTGTCGTTCGTCACCGAGAATCGTTTTTACCAACATTATTGTGGGCATTCTACTGAAACATTTAAAGTCCCAGTATTAAATAATTCGAATCTTAGACTTTTAAGTACCTCAGCCTGACAAAGATTGTAAGCGAAAGCTTGCTTCCTTATAGTCAAACGACGAAGAGAGCGCAAGGCTCTAAAATGCATGGCCTTCACACTGTTATCAGGGAATGTGTCCGATAACACTTCTAACTAATGCTTTTGTTTGGCATATTTGTAAAGAATATTATAGGTACACAAAATATAAATAACTATAAATTCGTAACCCATGCTTCGGCGAGTTGCGCTCTTGTTAAACGCGGCAATACACGGCCAGATTGGAGAAACTAAGATCCAATGCTGCGACTGCACTTTTAGTGGAATACCTATATGGTTCCGTTTGGACAGTCGCAACTGCTGCTAGTTGTCAGCAGCAACAGCTCGGAGAAAAGTTCACGCTATCATGACTGCCCAAATTGTCCGTGTATGGCCGAACACAGACAACAGGCATCGTAAACTGTTGATATGTGTATACAGTATACGAGTGAGTCCCAACTACCCCGGTGGTTTGCCCCGGCACCGGGGCAAATGGGAAATATTGTTGCATCTGCCCCGGTGACGCCGACATCACCGTCCACCGGAGCACATGACACACATTTAGTTGCGTCTGCCCCGGTGAGAAGTTTCACAAGGGCAGATGACACGGCGTGTGTGTGTCTGTGTCATATGTATATATTATGTGTCTTATACCCACGGCGTGCACCGCTGCCTTTTCGTTTTGTTCATAACTGCGTATTAAATTGTTACCGCTTGCCTCGTGCCTCAGAGAGCACGAGAAGATGTAAGGCCAGGTGGTTATTGAAATCCGTAATAGAGTCCGTCCCTTGAATATACCTTCTTTGAATATCGCTATCCCTTTAGGTTGCGGTCTTGCTGACGTCAGACGTCACTGGACATATGCCTTCTCCAAGGCTCTCCGCATGGACCGATCTAGAGCCACCTGCAGCCATCCACTGCCCGCCATCCCAACAAAATCTTCGGTCTATCTCTGCGGTTAGATTTCACTAAATAGACATCGGGCTAGTCATGAATGCAACCGGGATACCGCTGAGATGATGGTGATAATGACGATACTCCTTAGACAAAATAGGTAACTTAAATGTGTCTTAGTAGACAACACTCTTGTTTTTATTATTCTCATCATAACATCTCAGCACTGATAAGTGGTAATTGGATTATCCTGCAGTAAGTCTTGTGTAGTAAAGCCAGTCAACAGTAACAAGTGCAATATTTAGCATTACTGAATACGCTACGGAACTACAGTTTCTTAAGCAGCATTTTTACTAGCTGATTCTGCAGTAATTATTCGTCGAAAGTGCCTAATTTTACGACTTTTATTGCCTCCGTTGGAAACCTTTTTTTCTATCTTATTTGTGGAGCATACGTAGGTACAGTGATAATAATAATTATGTAGTACCTGATTTTCTATTCCCTCCTGATAATTTTCGCTGAATGTCTATCGTATAAAATGTCGTTCTTGAAACTGTTATGGCTGGGTGGGTACTGACGTGATGGACTAGGTGCTAGACGAAGTGTGGTCACAGTAGTAATATGCTATAAGTAATAAACGTGGTATTCAATCAGTATTGACACTTATTTTGCATTTATACTGATTATGATTATGCTTCTGTCCGCTTGTAAATATTATTTAAAAAGACATTATTATGTACAATGATATCTGTAAGGTTATTGATGAGATATAAACGGGTACACCTATCAGTAACTTAAAGTACAATAACGGCGGCAGCAGTACAGCAGCCCGGTTACAGTTCGGCATGAACCGTCTAATTTGAAAGCTCCGTAAGGAACGTTTGTGGCGAGAACGTCTGTACAATTATTGCTTTAGAGAGCTAATCTAACACATACTAACCGTGAGACCCTACTAATTGATTGACAAAGCAACTTGCAAGGGGAATCAATCGCAAGTGTTAGTGATCAATTGGTCAATAAAATAAATTATTATCATTCTTTGTGTTACTTGTATCATGTTCAAATGGTTAAGCGATCATCTTTTATAGTTTAATTTAACACTGAGTTACGAAGTACGCCTGTATATTTTTAAATACGATCGACAGATGTCTATTTCTTCAGATATCTTTTAAGTCATACAATAGAGACTCTTGTTGTTATCTTAAAGGGGCATCAACTGACGCGAATTAGAAACTAGACGCGATTCACCGCGCACTTGACAATTTCTGTAAAACCTGTGTTCATTTACCTACGGAGATGCTACTAGTGAGCCAGTCTGCACCTACTGCCAGACAATTTAGTTTTCCAGACAGATAACATCGAAATATTATCTGTCTGGAAAACTTAATGCATCTGCGAGATTCTGAATAACAGCGTACCTACTTAAGGTAATGGTTAGCCTGGTGAAGAGACTGACAAACTACTAAGCAAGGAGTATCGGGTTCAAATCTATGGCACGCACTAATATATTTTTGAATTACGTAGGTATTCAATTTTTATTGTCGCTTGCTTACCGGTGAAGGCAAACATCGTGAGGAAATCTGCGAGTCCGGCACTCCTCCACAATGTTGGCGAAAGACATGTGAAGGCCCGTGCCCAGCAGTGGGACAGTACATGACCAATACAGTTTTATATTATTGTAACATTCTTATTACACATCAATAAATAAACTGTATTATTTAACTAAATAAACGTCTTAACGATTCCATTATCGGTCCCTAACCGCAAACGTCAAACTAAGTAATAATAATAATTTATATTTATAATTTTATTTTGTTTTGAGTAGTTAAAATAATTACCATTATAATATTTATTGTACAAAGTATTTACCTATTTCTAAATGTTATTATCTTCAGAATAGGTATGACTCGTATGACATGCAGGAAGTAGAATGAATCGCATCTTAAATACTTAATACCATATCCATTGCCCCTGTGAAATAATCATGTAGGTACTTATTTGTGGACCTAACATAACTGTGAATTCTATTGAGATTGAGAGCTCCGTGACGTACCCTCAGACTGCCTACGTGTCATTTTAACATGCCTCGCACAAATTGAATAAAAATATTATCATTATAGTGCACCCGCGGAAAGAAGGCCCAGACCGCTTTATTTAGTAATCAAAATAACACACCTCGTAAATATTTGAGAAAGTCTTCTGTCAGCAAGATCAGTTTTTACGTGTACCAATACAAACTAAACACTACGTAAAACATTAGTCATCGTTTTGATAGCCATATAAGGCTACACATTATTCATTGGTGTAATGAATCACTGATGTTTAAATACAATAACAGTAATAATTAGAATAGACTTGAACATATTTTTTCCTGTTGCTCATATGACGGGGTGCAGTGTTACTTGTGGTTTAAATCCGCAACTGGCCACTGCTATCGATTTTCCATTCACCGTGCACGTGTTGTATGCGAGGGTATGTAATGCCGGATTGTATGCACTGCATCGTTGTAATTGTATTATAATGATCATCATCCTATTTATTTAATTTTGCCTTGAATACACTGTATTGTATTGGTCCATGTATTTCCAATAAACACGGTATCGCTGTGTGAAGAAAACCTTATTGTTTTCAATGTTCCGTTAGATAAAATTGGTACCAATATCAAATTGCCACGGAAGTATAAAGATATATTGTGAGAAGATATAAGTGTATTGAATTGTAAAAAGTCGAAAAATATGTATGCAACTAACTATTCTCTTGAATATTTTCTAAAACAGCGTAAATCAATTTAGCATTGGGCGGCATTAGAAATACTAGTAAAGTGGCAGATGCCGATGTAACTAAAATAATAAAAAGCTTCACATAGCAGGATGCACATGATCGACAGTTAAAAACCTGCTTAGCTTTCGAACACGCCAATAGCCGTGACTCGTTTCGTCGTTTTATCCAAAATTCAGTGATACGCACGACTTTTTTGTTTGATATTTTAGACAAAGGTGTGTTGTGCTTGTAATATTGTTTTCACAGGAACATTTCTGATAATTGCGTTTACGTCCTTTGAACAGTATTTATTTAATTTTGGAGCGTGGTTACACTATTAACTATTACATAGGCATGGTATCCAGTGTAAGTTAAGTTTCGTTTTACTGCCAGATTAGCGTGAAATTGCAGTTGAGGCGTGGGTATTTATTTATATTTAGTGTTACACGCTACTGCCGGTCGTGCAACCGTTGTGCCAGACACGTTTACGAATTTTTATTTACACTGGTACCTAGCGGCGGAGCCGTCGACCTTGAACGCACCCGAGTCAAGGTCGCCGATACACTTCAGCTCTTACTTAAATCGAACTAACCCTATTTAAAAGTGCCTCCTATTGTATCGACGACAATAATAAGTTCGGGTTGACTGGTTCAGCCTAAAAAACTTAATGTAGGGGAGAGGGGGGAGTATACGCTAGGTCAATAACCTCAACGCGTGAACCAATTTGAAATAACTCCCCATCATGACATGATGGGCGCTCTCTGCGCCTCGTTCGCACATACTATTATATCCTTTGTCCTTGATTATATCAAGTCAAAGGATATAATAGTATGTGTAATTGCCACTACATGTATAATAATATTAATAATACAACATAGTTTGGTACGGGCCACTACTGGTTTTCTTTAAAACTCATGTCAATCGACTATCGGTTATAAACGTTAGTTTTCTAGTCTGTTACCTACATAGATAAATATGCCATATACCTATAAAGCAATAACTTTTGACAGATAACAAGATGTTGTTTATTGTATGGTTTCTCTAGTATTAATATTTGAGTCCCGCAGTGAATGTTTGCGCAGAGATAAGAATCGAGTCCTGCGTGACTAATGTCACTGCTATTTATATTTGTATTGAGAGTAACGAGTGGGATAATGAACGATAAAGGCGTCGATGCGCTAGGAATTCGGTCCGCTACTAATGATCAATGTGAACAATAACCATACGCGGCTTGTTCCACTCTCAGTTTCATTTTAAACTTCGTCATAGTTGTGTGTTTCCTGTTCTCTGTGAGTATTGTGCGTTTATGGTCACTATGCGTCAAACAAAACTACATAATTGTGAATTGTACTGTCGACTGACTGCCTACATCAAAATAATACTAGCAAGCCGGTTGAATTCCTCGTTATTAGTCCAATTAAAAAACAGTGGTTAGTTTGAGTGAATCCACATGATTCACATTACGGTGAATTGTTTTATTATTCATTCTGGAAATATGTTACTACATGGTGAAAAACTCTATTTAGTATACAGTTTATAACTGATACGGAGAGTGTGAGTGAATCAACGTCGCGTAACTAAAACACTAGCGATGCATCTCGTTGCACTTTCGTTGAGATACTATTTTGGGCGGCAGTTAACATTTATTTCGAGCGTGTTCCCAGCACCGTGACCCAGTGACGTGCTTTGTATTCCAATTCGGTCCCTCCTCATACCTGAATTATTTATTTTTAATCTCCTATGACATAGATACCCATTAGCATATTTTTGTTTAATACAATAACTCTAAGCTTTATGTTAACTTAGGATACAAGCAGTTATGTATGTAGGTACCTAACTACCCAAGAGGACGTGACTAAGTTGTCTTTGTTTTACTGAAAACGTACCTAAAGTTGTCGGGTAAAATCCCATAAAGTACTGCACAAAAGATGAGTCACGCAAGTTAACTGGGCTTCACACTCGCTTATTTATTTACTTTTCAGCTCAGCGTTGAAGTGTTTGCAACGGGATCTTTTCACATCATTCTTGCGCTTATACAATATAATCAGCTGAATCAATGTAACATAATTTTCACACACTTCTTATATTACAAATTAATAAAAAACAACGGCGACGTACAATGTTTTTCAATCTTTATCAATTACTCGCGTTTATGGATACTAAGTATTTAAGTCACGTACGTTTGTTCTAAAATTGTAAGTCCAACGGACGGAAGTGGATAATAGTGAGTAGCTAGAATTTTGTGGAATTTAAAACGTTATGACAGTGGTGTGTCTATAATGTATAACCACCACCATATAACTTATTCGTTCCAAAAAGTCTATGGCTTTATCCGTCTGGTAATGACTAATGAGTTATCAGACATATAATTATACCAGGAACTTATCAGACAGCGCAGTAAACTGGCCTTAGCAGTAGTAAAAGTGTTGAATGTGCAGTATATTTGTTTGTCGAAACTTATGAAAGTATGTGTTTGTGTTATTAGGCCAACATAAAACATGGGTGCTAAGCAGAGCAAGCGCTCGGTCGACATAAGCGGCAAGGAGGCGGAGAGCGCCGGCGAGGTGGCGGCTTCCATCGCGGGCGGCGAGGGGCGCGTCGAACAACTCGCAGACGCAGACGCGCTCAAGCCACAGCTCAACGGCGATGCGCACATACACGACACGGTAATGTATACACACTATACACTAGTTTTGACAGACATGCGCCATTCAACGCACAACGTTTGTATTCAAGAGCAACTTATCGCTGCTTAAACCCCTACGTCACGCCGTTTACATTTACTGAGACGAACAAAGGCACTTAAAATATTTACTATCATGCCGTGCTTACGGTAAAATATTGCTTTTTAAATGGTTATTTTCACATTGTACCATCCTGTTATGTTGTTAATTTCATTATTTTGTTGCCAAATAGCCCAAATCATAATTTTAGTTATAGGTATCAGACGAATTTGAGCAAACTTCAATAATTTCTCCTGTTCTAAAGCATATGATACCTTACATGTGTAAGCAGGAATGTCTAATGTCATATCTTATTGTCAAATTACTGCCCACTACTTCCTGTACAGATAAAGCTGTTTGTTAATCTTCTGTAATGGAGCAAGTCACCCGCAAATCTGCCGTATCAGTAGTACATAATATTAATGTAGTCTGTACATATTCAATGTTTGTTGCGGCTTTCGTTTCCCTCTTAGTTATGTTATAATGATATGTATTATAATAATAATAAAATGGTTTGTTATGGGAGTTAGACATGTTTATTACTCAGAAATGTTCCATATATTTAGATTTTATTTAGGTACCTACACTACAAAAATCATAACAATTTATATATAGTATTTATTGACTTGTTTTCACAATTTAAACATGATACAGTTAAATCTCAGTTATTTAATAAACGAGGATAAATTACTACTTAATATAATTTTTCCTCTTTTATTAAACAGTCATCGCAATATTAATGTGTAGGGATAAATAATTTGAATACCAATTAAATATAATTTATTGTAGATTTATAGGGAAAAGGAAAACCTTTAGTATTTTTTGGTTTACCTGTCTGTCTTCATTATATGAGTTCAGGTAAATTATACATAACTGTGAGTTATTATGAGACTCATAAACATACTGTTATGTTTTAAATTTAGTTGTCACGTAGTATAACGGGTAAAGGGGTATGATAAGTAGCTATTGATTTTTTACACCGCTTGCAAGCACTGGCGTCAACCTGACTGGAAAATATGCGACCACCCCTTGTGGGGAAAACACGTCTAATGTGACCAACACACGTATAACTACCGTAATGCCTTTAATTAACTTGCTACAGGTTTTTACACTCCAACATTGTTTACATTCACAAAATGAATTGCGAAGTAACTTTTATTTATGGATTTACTAAATTTATAGGAGGAGAAAAATAAGGATATCGACAGCGGCACTCCCGAAAACGAAAAAGATGCCACCACAGAGAAAGAAGCAAAACCACAAGAGGAGGAGAAGGAAGCTGCTCCACTAACAAACGGAGAGAGCGAGACGAAAGTAGAAAACGGCGAGTCCTCGCCCACCCCGGAGGACGGCAAGAAACCCAAGAAGGAGAAGGTGGGCTCTATACACATTATACAATTAGTAAACTTAACATCTAACTCGTTTTGAGTACTGCATGAGTGTGCCGATTTATTATTTCTGTTATTAACAAAAGCATGTCATGGGCAGGTCAAGAAGAAATGGTCGCTCAGGTCGATCAGTTTCAGCAGAAAAGACAAACCCAAACAAGAGAAAAAACAAAAAGAAGAAGAACCCAAAACGAACGGCGAACCAGAAAAGGTACCTGAGGAGGTAAGTTGATAGTATTAATTTAATATTGACTGTCTGCGTTTTCTAAACTTGCATTTAACTAGGTAATGAATAGTTCATTAACACGACAGTACTGCTGCGGCAGTACTCATAGAATATGTAAACGTTGTAGTAGTTGTGTAGCAATAACTTTCTAATTTCATAGTATTCCATATCTGACAGTCATTCGTATTCTATCGGAGTGGCCAGAGAATACGATGGCGCTGAGTGAATGAACACTCGTCGAATTCCTCGACACAATCGCAAAATCATCTATCACCGTGTGATGTGGCCCACTTTCATGTAGCTTACACTGTGCTTTGTTCCCATAGTTTTATAATTTAGCCATGAGTACACTATGTGTTATTATTTTAAGAACATAATAAGTCATTGGCCTCTCTGTTGTGTGAAAACTTGAGGATATGTGAAATCGCGCACACGTGTAGCCAAAACTGGTACGAGGGCGTTCAAGTCAACGTCTTTTTAACGCAGATCGTATCTACAAAGTATTTTTTTATCCTGGGGATATAAAAACCTAATTATTTTGCGCAGCAAGCAGATTAGTGTTGCCGCTAGTTGATAATCGCTACCGGTAAGCAATTAGTTAAACGTCACTTTTGATGAAACAAAGGATATCTAAATGTTTCTGATAATAAATCTCAATTTTAGTAATATCTACTTCGTTGCAATTTCAATAAATTGTTTAATTGTTGCTATTGCAATAAATGGTGTGCGATGCGACCTTGCGGTCAAAGCTGCTAGAAACCAACGATTTCTATGACAAGTAAGTATTGCGACGTAGTGCATTGCACCCAAACCGGCGCAGCGCGAGGAACAATGCGCATTATAATTCAAAGTGGTGCTATATCCGTGCTAACCAAACGTGAGCCGCCATTGTCGTCCACGATATCGTCCTATTAGTGATAGGTACTTTAATTCATTGACGCTCCAAACTGTGACGCCATCTAATTCTGTTAGGTACCTACTGAACCGCCGATTAATTAAACACTACCGAATATTGCGCCGTTCCAGATCCTTGTATTAGTAGGCGCTGAATAACAATTGCACTAGTCGACGACACGACGCCCGTTCACTTTGTTTAATAAATGAATATGTAGATAACATTCCACTAATAAGTTGATGTTGAGTGTTTTGGGAATACACGGCGCGGTGCGCGACCGCGACCCAACTCCATGTAATGTGTGTTGGTCACAGTGCGTTGATGTGCGGTCATTAGCATTCAACCTCCCACAACGAAAGTTCGGCACGTACAACAAACAATACACTTATACTATTACTTAATTGTAGAACACAAGTTACTACGTAGTGATTTGCGTATTTATGACGGCGTTACGCTATCTAATTTTACTACGTTTATGCAAAATATACGTTGGTGTATTCGATAAATTTAATGAGATGCCCACGAAATAATAAATTGTTTACATGCGATATATTAAATTTGCCCGCGCATAACTTGCCACGATATGAGAATCAACATCAAAGCTTATATTTAATGACAATAGTTTCAATTTTATAGCTCTATAACACAAAATTAAAGAGAGATGAGTCTAATAAATATTCATTCGCGCGAGACGAAAGAGCATTGTTTGAATGGCAAGATATTTAATATAGGAATAAAAACATCACTATTGATGTCTAAAATATTTATATCTGCTAAATGTGGTAAATTCTTAGTTTAAGAATTTGTTTTAGCGTTTATTATCATTAATTGGTTATTTATTTCGGAATATATTATACAAACATAACGCCAGACTGTTACATAGCGTTGCTCAGCATCTTCAAAAACAGTAAAAAATAATAATATAAAATTTAATAAAAACCGATAAAAGAGCCGCTTTTGAGCTGAAGATTATAGCAAAAATTTTGTTGCAACTTAAATTATCTTAGAGTTGTTTTTAAAATTGCTGCACAGCGCCTTCCAGTCTCCGCATAATTATGTGGCCAATAATGTCTTATATAAATTAGAGGGCTCAGGCGCAAAATGTCTCTTTCGCAAAATGTCCCCTGGTCGTAAAACGTCTCTTTCGCAGAATGTCTCTTTCGAAAAATGTCTCTTCCCGCAGAATGTCGCGTTCATTATTTCCGAGCTGTGTGGTTAGGTGCGACGAACTAAATAAAAAGGTTATGTTAGGTTCTCTTTTGACCCTTAACCCAAAAATAGGAGCCCTGCGAAGCACACCACACACACGCCACATTCTTCACACTAGTTTAATAAACTGAAGTTGACGGAGCCCTGCGAAGCAGGGCTCCTATTTTCGGGTTAAGGGTCAAAAGAGAACCTAGCTTACCTAGCATAACCTATTTAGTTACTGGAATTACAGTCGGAACCATGGGCGTTACCAAGATGTCTTTTTGGTTTGAAAATAGAAATTTTACTCTAAGTGCCTGGCGCGACATTCTGCGAAAGAGACGTTTTACGACCAGGGGACATTTTGCGAAAGAGACATTTTGCGCCTGAGCCAATTAGAGTAGCTTCCATCAGTCGCGCTGTGGAAAAGCTAATATGTCAAATCTGGTTAGAAGTAAGCGGACCTCAGACAGGAATAACGCTAGAACGATAATGGAACATCCGAAAGAGTTCACAAGATTTTGATAAAACTAATAATAAATATCGAACACACGCTCTATCCGCTATTATTTATAAAATATAATTATTATGATAATAATATACCGTGTATAACGAATCCTTTAAGAGTTCGTGTGATGATTGTTGTCCTAGATTATGGGCGGCTTTTCAAGCAACACATTGCTGAAAGTTTCTTCAAACTTCGTTCACATCTGATATATACCTATAACAACAAAACTGACAGGCAATAATTTAGAAAAAGGTAATTGTTTCGTCTTCTAAATTGATTATATATTCCGATTAAAGTTTCGAAAAAGTAGTCAATAACTAATTCTAGTTCTTTCGGGTTTCGATTTGAATTACGTCATTTTAAGTCGCTATAATTATGTATGTTAACTGTTAAGTAAGCCAAATATCAGCACAAACGTTCAAATACGCTTTGCCATTCATCAGATCGCTTCACAAACTGAGTCATTCTGTGTGAATAGAGAACCTCTGATTATTTTTATCGCAATAAAAACAGCCTGCCTTAACAGTTCTTTATGTAGGGTCACGTAAACAATTATGTAAAAGTATACACGGGTAAACATTAAATAAATTGTCAAAAATCTTCTTTTACTCGTAGAAGAACTAAGTGTGTCGGTATGCTGCCGAACAGATATCTTCAATATATTTGTTTTAGATGGCGTGTTAATTCGTTGCGGTCCAGCGAGTACTTGTGCCATACAATTAGTACGTGCGATTCTTCATGGAAAACCAATTCATGATAATACCCAGATGTTTTCGCATCGTTAACTTTGATTATTTTCGCAGTCGATGTGCATTATGGTCTCATAGAATGGCATCGCAGCGATGACGCAAGGACAGGAGGCATTAGGAAACAAGTTTTGTGAAGTGCAAAATAAAATTAGCAGTCCTTGGCAGGTTTTGCGACGCTACTCGTGGGCGGGTGGGTCCGCAGCCCGGACGGGTTGCGAGACTGATACGTAGGAGGTCGGCAAACCGCTTTTCCTTCCACAACATGGTTCCCTGCGTTGTAACAAATACGTACCATGACCCGTCAATTGCTTTTTAAATAGGTAAATGTATCTACGATTATTCCTTAAAACTTCTTACAATAAACCTATATTTAAAATTTAGCCTGAGATTTTAGCTCACGTCGTCAAATCTCTTCACAGAAGTTCAAGATGCATACGACGTTATAAAACTATGATTTGTTGCTATACTTTGTGCAATTTGGTTATTATTACTTGTCTAAAAGTGTATTTAATAGGGCTAAGCAAGTGTAACAACATATAAGTTGCAGAAGTATGCTAGCGGCGATTTCCATATGAGATGTTTGTGTTTCGTCCATTGAATACGTTACGTGATGCTACCGAGCTTGAACAATACGTCGTACGCTAGGTGCATGCGTGTAGGTATCAAAACTGACTACTGGTAAAGGAAACACGACGCACATATAGAGCTCAGATTGCATGTTTATTGTATGACGTCGGTGACGACGCCAGTGCCTCGGCCACGGCACTCCATCCGTTGTATTTTCATAATACGACGGTTCAATAGTGCATTGAAATAACATGGAGGACTCCATTTCCTCTATTGACATGCTATTGTGTGAAATATTTCGAGAAAACTATATATATATTGATATATATATACATATACCTTTGATATATTGCCACTGTGGAGTTGTAAAATAGCAACCTATTCACATATATTTCATCCATTAGAAATCCACCAGTAGTTAAATAAGCTGTCTTGATGAAGAGGATGTGACAGGTCTCAAACAGAGAGCGCCAATTTATCATCCAACTTACGGCTGAATGTCCTAAAAGAGACACATATTGGACTTTAAAAAGGAGTTGTTTCAGGATATTTATAGACTCATCTCCCAATAGGTCTCATAAACGAGCTGTTATGCTTATCGGGTGCCAATATGTATCATTGTGATGTTATGACAATATACCAATGTTCTAGAAGGTAAAACGTGGATGCGATTTATTCTTATTGTAATTGAACAAAACATTATTCGCATCGTGCCTGTAACTTGGACCTATTAACAATCGGTGCCAAGACAGGGCGTTCAACCTCTGATAGCAACCACGTATGATGAATATGACTAGTTGTATATTGTATATGACACTAGTGCAGCTACGTATGTCGTGCGCGATGCTATCTCCTCAGTTATTTATTGTCCATGCAAATTACTCCAGTCCGTCGGTCACACGATGCCTAATACTCGTCTGCGATCCTTAGGCACTTGACACCTTATTTCGTTGCGAAATACCCATCGTGACACAGACTAGTTTTATTTTTATCTCTACCACAGGAAACTTATTTGAATTTCAAACTATAACAAACAGACAAAAAATCTGACTAAACAATAAATATTCAAATGTATACCTACCTTGATTCACTCATTAAAATTGTACCCCACATTTTATGCGGATGGATCTAATTTACTACATTTCAAAGTATTTTTAAATTACAGAGCCAAACATCGGCACCGACAATGTTTTAGAGCGGAAAATCATTACCATAGTCAGACATCCATGGTATTGTGTGGCGTTTAGTGAGTCACTTCCACTGTCGCATACTGTACCGTTAGTTGTTGGATAACCCGCCACTGAGCCGCACAACAGCCGTGACTTGTGCCCTCCAACATCCGACACTTTACGACATACGAATACCTTTGCACGTGACCTATACCTGCACTAATGCTCACTATCTGCCTTGGGCTCAATCTTTGGGGATTGTAATATCTAAGCATAGCTAATAACGCATCTATAGGTACATATCATCATAACATAACCCATTATAACGCCTGTGAAATACACCCGCGCTCAGTTTTATATTCTGATGTACGCATCGTAAACTTAGACAAGTATAAGTTGGAACTTGAAACATATACCATAAACTAGTTACAAATCTTATCTTTAACAATTCAAGCGGTGAAATGAACCGGTTAAGGGGGTACTGTATTTGCGTTCATTGATAACCGTATTACATCTATAAAATGTTCATGTTTAACTTGATAATTTCTTTATAGACTTAATTTGCCTCGCCTGAAAATTTCAAATCTAGTTGAAGAGTAAAGCTGAAAATGAATCGATCCTTTAATAAAAAGTACATAAGAAAACGTTGCTTCAATTAGAATATTAGAACATTAATTATATTGGTAAACAGATAGATTGTGTATGTAATCTATGGCAGGTCGTTAAGGAATGTCATTGGTCAATAGTTAAAACACGGACACTTTAAATGTGGTTGAGAGTGACCCGTGATTATTTATAATGGTAATCATATAGTCGATCCTGTCTGAATGTGAACCGTTAGCTTCCCGGGGCCCGCGCGATGCCTAAGTGAAGTGGAAACCATTGTTCGTGTTCCGTTCGTTACGGACGACGATCGTGTTTTTGTATCACTACATGGACAGTACTGCTTTGTTGGCAGCTGTTAACATTTTTATTTTAAATCGGAACATCAAAACACTATTATTTACATCATATGCAAAGTCAATTGATATGCAATAATAATGTACGCATACAGTATGAAGTATGAATTTGCAGTAATACATAATTACATTTGTGAGGATGAAGGTATATAACACTCGTAGCATTCGCGGACTCGGGTCATTGCACCCGCTCTCCTAACAATCGCTCAACAATTAAAGCGTAATAAGAACCGCCTTGTACTTAATAAACATGTATTAATATAGATAATCGCCGTATTCTGTTTGCACACAATTACAATGCAACATCTACGATACTTCAACTTACCAAGATACTTCAGTATCAGATTTAGACCTACTTGCTGTTTGCCCACCTCATCAGCGTTGATAGCAGTAGAATATATCATTACTGTATTTGATGATACTTATTAGTTATTAATACCATTAGTAAGAGGCTTGAGAGAAAGAAATGTACAGTTATTGGTATAGTGGCCTAAATCCTCATTGCCGCCGCAATCGTTGGTTCTCTTTCATCAATATTGACTGAGCCTCATGTACTTTTTGTTTATTATTTTATTCTATCCATTCGGCAGTTGATTTAAAAAGTAAATTATAGTTAAGCAAAAGTTCATATGGATATATTAGACTAGTCTGTTGGATGGCTGTTATCTTGACACATATCAAAACACCATCTTCAGACTTTTTCTGGAGAACAATGGATATTAGAATAGTACATGGCTATCTTTATGCTGTGCTGCTACAACTTACGTTTATGCATATATTAAAGTTTGTTTAATTCTTCAGGCCTGAATCCACATGCAATAATTATTTTAACAATAATTTACAAAAAAGCAATACAAGTAGTATGTAGACTAAAAATACTCATACTAAAATGATCACTCTTATCGTATGTAATATACATTAAGAATTGACTTACTACTTTTATACTTATTGATTGATATACACCAAGTTTTTTGTTATAATCAAATTGGCGAGAAAATTTAAGAACGGAATCATACTCAACAGCAGCATGTATTTTTTTCACTCACAACAAATTGCTTTATATAGACAAAATGTTAGCCACGGCGTACTTTGATGTTTATTAAGAGTAACTAATATAATAAATCTTCCTAAACAAGCTAATCACAAATACATATTAAATGCAATTAATTTAAGTCACATAAGCGTCACTGGCGTATAATAAAAACAGAGGACTGCCAAATGGCGAATCTATACGATGAATAAATCTTTTAGTGCTGCACTCATGTATATCTTTCTACATCAGTAAACAAAGACGGCCTTGCACACTAGTATCGTTTTATTATTTGCCACAGCCCTGCGGTTGAATGTTCTTACAATATAAAATAAATATTTGTAATTTATGTATAATTATAAATAGCATTTTTTTTAATATCGTCTTTATCTTCGCACGTTCCTCGTTTTTAATGTAACTGCTTATGAGTGCTTCTTACGAACTGTCCTCAGTCCTATAACTCCTATATTTGGTAGTATAGAAGACAATTTACAGAAAGAGTCTACCATAAATAGATTATGATGGAGCAACAGTACATAATAATATCTATAATGCCAATGACAATTCTTTTTTATCGTACGTAATCAAATTATGTACAGGAAAACTGAGCAAAAATCAGCGAAATAATTCCAAACGTAAAAATAAGTCGATAAAGAAAATATTATATTATAATAAAAACTACAGCAAAATAGAAAACATTTTTAAAATTGAATTTTCTATTATTTCTCAGCTATAAAGATGGATTTCAAAAGTATGCACAGCGTACATGCTTGAAAATCATGAAACTTTCTCATTATTAGCTCTAAAGGATACATAAATTTAATTCCAAAATTCATGGAAATATTTGCTAAACGAAGTCGTCGCAAGCGAAGTAAGTCGATAAATCATAGCAGCTATGAGAACGTTTAATGCCGGATTATCCTATAGTGAACTAGCACATAAGAGAGGTCAATCAATACCTAACTAGTAACGACATTATGTAGCCATAATGTCATTTGAGGTTTGTTATTTTGTTGTCGGACCGATTATCTCTTTAAAATGGCAAAGTGGCTTCTGTGTTAATACTATTAATTCTTCAACTCCTGTTATAGTCAATGATAAATGTAGCCTGCATTCTTAAACGATCGTGTTTATTTTATAAATGATAAGTTTATCGTCACCACGTAGATGTGTCAACCCTAGTATTAATGCAATCTAATATGTCTTTGATCATGACCACTGAAGGGTAACTACTTATCTAAAAATGCGTGCCAACCTTCCGTAACAAAAAAACATCACTATAAATTATATTGCGCATGTTAATCTCCCTTCAGTCTCCGTTCAGATTTGTCAGGTTTAACATCGTAGTTAAAGTCGCCATGGCCGATGATAAGGTATTTATTACTGCTACAGTCTGCTACACACATGACCGTAACGGATGGATAAAACATACTACAACCATGTTTGTTAATTACACACATCTAAATTGTGTTTCTTTTCCTTCTAGGCGGCCGAAGTCGCTCCCGAGGTTCCTGCGGTTACTGAAACAGCTGAAGAAGCTAAGACGCCAAGCGAAGTTAAGGAAGATAAAACCCCAGAAACGCCAGTTACAGAACCGATCACAAACGGAAGCTCTACCCCCGAATCGCCTAAAGTTGAGACCCCTGTCGTTGAAGAACCTGCTGCACAGATTCCCGAAAGCGAAAGGCCGGAACCGAAAGCTGAGACAGAACCTGAGCAGCTACCAGTAAATGGGCTATCCCTTGAAGAACCTGCCAAGGAAATTACTGAAAATGAGAAAAACGCAGACAGCCAAGAACAACCCACCGCAGAAACGACAGAAATCGTACCTGAAATTTCCGTCAAAAAAGAGGTTTGTGTTGAACAAATGCCTTTGATAGATTCCACGCCTCCACCACTTCCTGCGAATCCTCCTCCTTCTTCTGTGGCATCCTTTGCCGCCACCACTATGGCACCAGAATTGACAGACGCTTCGCTAGCTAACACTGCTGATAACGCAATTCCGCCACCACTACCCACTGACCCTGTTGCAAAAGATAAACTTGATATTGTTCCTCCCGAACCCATAAGTGATATAACAGTGACCCAGACTGTTAGTAATGAGCTTCCCTCTCCCGTAAAAGATGTTGTTGAGGAAGTTTCGCCTGCCGTAGTAGAAAATGACATTAAAGAAACTATTACCAACTCTGTTCCTGTAGAAGATCATGTACCTACTGTAGTAGAAAATGCTAATACTGAAACTCTACCTACACAAAATGGTGCGCCGGAGATACCTGCGATGCATTTAGTTGAAGAACTTATAGCTAAAAAAGACTCTACATCAGAAATTGTCGAGCCAGAAATGCCACCTCCTCCACCTGAAATAGTCGAATCACCAGTGCCGGATATAGAAACCGTGTCTTCAGATGTAGAGACGGTAACGCCTCCTGCTCCATTACGATTAGAACAAATCCCAGTTGAAATAAATATGGTATCCGTCAGTGACGAGCCATCCGAATTACTAGAGAATGCAGTTATTGAAAAGGAACTCGAAGAAGAGACATTATCAGATATGCCTGCGCCTCCAACAGAATTAACCGATAACGTAGATACTGAAAAAGAAGAGACACCAGAAATGCCCGCTCCTCCTGTTGAAGTTGCCATTGTTAACGAAGACAACACTGACACGCTAAGCAATGTAGAAGACTTGCCGTCGCCACCACCTCCTATTTGTGAAGAATCTATCGACATTATTCCAGATAATAATACTGTAACAGATCAAAGCGAAATCATATCTGAAACGATTCACGATACGAATAAAACTGACGTTACCACTAACCACATACCTGAGGCCGAGGATATATCGCCCAAAGAAATAGAACTAAAAAACGATAACGAAAATCTCGAACAAAACATAAAGAATAAAACGAAGGACTCTCTGGGCAATGTACTCGAGACGATCGAATGCAACGGCAATATCGAAGAAGACAAGGCGACCTCGGAAAAAGAGACTACTGAAATAATACCTACAGCCAACACTAAGGAGATTGCGAGCATAGAAGCTGAGAGGACGGCGCCGGCCGCCGACTCGGCGCAGGCGGCGAGCGACTCCCTGGAGGCCGAGCCCGCGGCGCCCGGCCCTCCCGCGCCCTCCGCGCCTCCCGCGCCCTGCCACCCCGCCACGCCACAGGTGAATACCGTCCGGCAAATCTTGCTCTTGTAGTGGACTAGTACTGTAATTTCAGAAGCGTTTGATACATCCCGTTAACAGTTCTCTCGTATTTAGATTCATGTGCATTTCTTTACCAGCATGCGTGGACCGTCAATAACCAGAAGATTTATAAGTGTGATCGATTCGATACAGTAAAACCATTGAATTCAGCCGGCGGCTGTGTTCCTATCCTTTTCCCTTCCTTCGCTTGAAAATTAAATATAGGCATACAATTAATAAGCTAGCATGTTGAATTAAATGATGCTTTGGTGCTAACATATACTGATATTGATTGATATACATAACCATACATCTAATTTAGGCTTGTTAAAAGTACAACGTACCTGGAATGATCAGTTGTTACATAATCCACCGCACAGTAATTTACATTGCATTGTTTGACCATTTCGTTGTAATTATTTCGTCTGTTAATTCCTGACTGCATATCATTACAATGAAATCAAATTATTGTATCCATATAAAGAGATACATAATTTACCATACAAGCCATGTTTTGTGTCGACTATAGATTATACCTTAGTTTCTCTCATTTGCACCTGGAAGAAATAGGGTGCCTATAAAAAGTAAAGTGTAAAAAAATGCAAATTACGTATCTCTAACCATAATTGTGCACAGGATACAATTCTGCAGATTATTGACAGGCAGCCGTTATCGCATTTACACATAAAATGAAATACATAAATATAATTTACAGAATCTATTGTGATTTGTGACGAGTGTACCTACCTTGTGTATATTTTGATTTACAATCATCAGCTATCATAGCTTGTTTCATCTAATGCACGACAGCTAAAAAGGAAATTCATTTCACAAACATTTTCATTCCATATTGCCACAGTTAGTTAATAGCATCATATCCATGGTTTAAGTTCAGCACATAATAATTATTAAGAGACAAGTACTCGAATATTTAAATTTTCGTCGAGAGTATTTTATGGCTTGACTTGCTTACTTGATTGAGCCTGAAGAACAGTAATATGTCATGAAGGTAGAAAAGTTATTTAATAGTAAATTTAATAGTAAACATTTATACAAGATATAAAAATATAAAAAAAGAAATATTTTAAGAATGTTTTTGTATAATTATTGTGAATATTCATTGGATTTGAGTCTCTCTTATTTATTGTTTACAACTGATATATCTCACAAATCTCTGAAATAAAGAGAGAAAGCTTTAACTTAACTTAAAAAATAATAGTTTCATAAGTAAGTTCAGAAATCGTGCGATTTTGTTACAATAAAAAAAAATGTATATAAATGTAATTTAGTGCTAATAATGATGCGTGCGTCTTGTGTTAGCGAAGCTATCTCATTATAATTTCGTCGTGTCTAATAGTGCTGGACATTAAAAAGTAGTTTATCAAGTCAACATTTTCATTGCAAGAAGTGCACAATATATTGAATTTGCATGACTTACTGTACTGATATAGATGATGTTATTACAGGACCCACTTCCAGTAAGTGACAAATTGGCGGACTTGATACCTGAGGTCCCGGAAGTGCCAGAGCTCAAAACAGAAACGGTATGCACATAAGTAATGAATTAGTATGAGATAAAGAAAAAGTTGTCTAGTGAGATGAGGCTCGTGCCCAGCAGTGGGACAGTTTATATAGAGGCCTGATGATGATGATGAGATGAATGAAAAAGTAACAGAATGCGTTAAGTGGAACTGGTGTTGTGTTCAGTTGCAGGAGACGACGAGCGACGTGGCGGTGGCCAACTAGACTTGCACCACAGACGACCGCTACCCATCGTCCATGACACGACGCTGTGTCTAAAATGAGCCTTTAATTTATTTCGATTTAGTACTGTGGTGTATTGTCGAACTAAGTTCGAGCAATCATTTGCATTGTCAATAATGTGGTTTTCAGTTTCAAATGTGACGTTCATATAGAATGATTATACTATAAGTTTAGCGTGCTTTGCTTCTATAAAATTAAGATTTTATACATTTTATTCGCTAGAATCGAGTTTTTATAATTATATTACATTAACAAAGTTATATAGACAGTATACGGTGCGATAAGTTGGTGCCATTATTACAGGGGTATTAGTTTGACGTTGTCGCGTGTCGCTCGCTCCTAAATTAGCTCTCCCAAGTCGCTATTATTTTCAATAACGGATTATCAATTTATGATAATTTGATATTTGTAAAAACATGTGGGTTAATACCTTATCTTTGCGCTGTTCATCTTTATTGTATTCAGAAAAAATATTTTTTATTCCGAACTCAAGTCCTGTAGTTATAAATAATTCGAACTGTATTTATAAAATAAGCCTTTTTAATTAAACAAGGCATTCAGTGTGGTTAGTGTTTTATACATTCTCGCTTTGAAAATAATATACACTGATCATTTTTATATGGCTATCTGAGGTAAAACATCTGAATTAATTATTCAATGTATACAAAAATGTCACGTGTTTGAAAGACACGATTTACATCCCATCCGATTATTACTCTGGATAACTGAAAAACATGCATTTGTGTGGTTTTTGAGAGGTAAATGCATATTGGAGTTTTATATTAATTTAATTATGATACGAGACGTAGAACCATCGATGACGATGCAATGTCGTCAGTTGTAATAAATATAATTTAAAACAATTTATTATGTATATATGAATACAGTTTCCATTTACTCCTATAACATACTGGGCTACTCTGTTATTGTCGGATTGAAGTTTAAAATTACTGTGTAAATTGTTAAGTATGAGGAAATATCAATTTCTTTATTATCTCATTAGTGTATTTTTATATTCACTATGTTTTACTCGTAGTTTTATATTAAGTTGTAAAAAATTTGTGTGTCAGCAGCTCTCTGTAATGCAAACTCAAGAAATTGAAAACGAAAAGTTGGAAAGTTGCTCCCGTCTAGTGAGATATGCAGTAAGGGTAAACGTTTAGGCATTCTTTGTAGTGTGTGATTGTTGAAGCTAAATTTGATGGATGAGGATGGATCTATTGATTATTTGAAATGATATTCAGTGGCCAAGTTTGTGATTAATACTATACAATTTATGAACTTATACAGACATGATTATATTATACTATTTAGAATTGTAGATTGTGTAACAAGTTAGTGAAGGTGGCATGGTTATTATCTGCTGCCATTAGTGTATTGTTTTCCACCTCATTCATACCTACAATAAAATTAGATGACTTTAAGGTTTGATATTACTATACAACAATAAGGTCATTTCTACAACCCGTGTCCAGTAATCATATGATTTCGAGATCATTTTTGTAATTTTATACATTTTTATGAAATTTAATGGGACACACTGCACGATTGGGAGAAATACTCCAGTATATAAACAGTAAATGTGAGTGAGACATTCCATATCAAGTGCAACTAGGCTGTTCGAAACTGTGTAATGTACGCGCTCTATTCCTACGTTAACTGTCCAACGATCTCATAAGTACCGATCGTCGAATGTTCTCAGTTCTTCAGAGCGACTTACGCAAATGCCAGTGGTGTTCATACATATTCGTGTTTTGTACACGACCACCAAGAGTTCTCTCAATTCCATTCAGTACTGATATTGTAATTTTAATAGGGGTTACCATTTTACGACTGAAACTATACATATAGACTACGTTTTGTAATTTTTCAGTGTACCACCATATCAATTTGTGAAACCTTTATCATAGCTTTGCCAGTAGTTGGTATTTTTTAAGATTTTATATCATATTGTACTGTGAATGGTAACCCAAAATTGACTGAGTTTTATATTCAAGGAAATTAACTTATTTGCTCATTATGCAATGTGGAATTTGTATGATAATTATAATAGGTAATTATGTTAATCCAATTATTGAAACTTAATGTTGATGTGTGAATGTCTCTAATCAAATAAATTTAAAAAGTATCTTGGCGTTTCCTTTCCAATATTTGGAGTCGATATTATCACTACGTAGTATAAAACAGTCTTTGTTTTTTTGGTGTCGGGTTGGAAAATCCTCATGGAGTCCCTACGCCCTGGGGGGGAAGGGCGGAGGGGACTGTCAGACTCTTACTGTCAGTAAACAGTTGGGTTGGTTTTTAGTAAGTTACTGACTAAAAACCAACCCGTGTTCCTCATGTACCCTTGTGTCGGAGGGTCGGGTACCACCAAAGCATTCCTCGCTACCCCCGACGGGTATTGGCCCTCCAGATAGGCCGTGGGTCAGGCGGGCCCCGAACAAAACCTCCTTGGCGGCGGATGATGGTGTTGGGCTCCGCCGCCAAAAACACCCAGCGGCCGCGCAGCCTCTTCCTCTGCGGCCCCACCGCAACGCAACGGTGGTGCGCCCCCATTTGGTCGCGGGAGATAGGGCGCGCGGCAACGCAACACCGACACGCCTCCTCCCGCGACCGCGCCCGACTGCGAGGGACAGAAGAACTCTTCCCACCGCACCCGCACCATTGGACGCATCCTGCGCAGGCCTCCGTCAAGCCCACGCGGAGCGTCCTCTCCTGGGATCTCGCTTAGCTTCACCGTGGGTGACCTAACCACGGTTACTGAGCCCCCCCACCACGACAAGGTGGAGATCCAACGAGGGGGGAGGGGATATAAAAAAAGTCTGTCTGTCCCTATGTATGCTTAAATCTTTAAAACTACGCACCGGATTTTAATGTGGTTTTTTTTTATAAATAGGATTGTTCAAGAGGAAGGTTTATTATATTTGGCGAAGCCGCTGGCGACGTCAAAGGTGTCAATTGTCGACACGAATTAATATACCTACCTATAGTCCAAAGAAATATAACCTTGCCATAGTCTAAGCGAAGACAACGATCGTAAAAAGGGTAGATAGGTAGGTACGCAGTGAAATATTGCAACGTTGATAGAGGCAGGATATTTTATTTCACGCTTATGTGAATTGTTCATGATGACATTTTGTTGTAAATTAAAATAAAAATCGAAAAATATTGAACTTCACGATGTCAATGAATTAAATTTTTAATTTCCCATTTTTTACGAGAGTTTCGTAACTTGCTTGTTTCCTACTAAGACTTTTATTTTGAATATTATTTTGCACCCGTTTTTTTCTTGTAGATTTAATTCCTTTATAAAGAGAAATCAACGAGATACAATCAATAACAAAATGCCTTAAAATATTTAGAACATTTATTTTGTTCATTTGAATTCCTACACAATTCGGTACCAATTTTTACATGACATCTCAAAAAAGGTGTATTATATTTATAGGGTTCATTTATTTAACAATGTATGTATGGGTGCTTCTTTTTTTTTCGTTATGTTTTCGGGGACAACATTTTTACTACTGGAGAACACCGCATTTCACGATTGACGTCATAGATTAATATGTATTACGGATTGACGTTGTTATCTCATTTTGGACACATAAAATAGGTGTTGGAAGTAAAAAACATTGGATATTTTGCTTATGATTGTATCTCTATCACACGAAAAAGAAAATATCCTAATAATCAGAAAAAGGCTATGGCCAATCATTGAGGGGTGCCAACAATATCTAAGTATGGTCACATGAGTAGATAAACGGAACAGAGACAGCTTCATACAACAGCGCAAATCGGTTGCACTACTACAAGCACGCGGCTTATGTGTGCGTGACCACTGGCCGCTTGTTGTGTACGCGGCGAGACTGGAAAAAACCGGTTTACGTAGGCACAGGCAGTTGACAATCTTAGGGTTGTTACGACGCACGTTGTTTGTTTTGTACGTTGCAAGTTTTAATATTTTAATGTCAAAACGTGGTGTTTTATTGTTAATAATGGTTGTTTATTGTACTGTGTGTATGAATAATACTAGATGAAATAATTCAGTCATTATAAAGATTTTAACGATGGTAACGTACAATTGGGTTTTTTAATTAGGTATACCTCCTGATAATTTTGTCACATTTGTTGAATTGCTCGAGCAAAAGTTTCGCGAATATTTCGATCTTGAAATAAATATTGTCAATGTTGGCAACGAAATACTTAACATGTTTGCATGTTGTCCACCAGGATCTCCTAGCCCAATCCCCCTGAGGATCCTCATGAACTCATTAGTTATGAAATTGTGAAAACCAATGACCATCAGAAAGTGATCAGCCATTGATAGAGATTACAAAAAACAGGTGCATGCAATTTTCGACCTTATTGACATAACTCAGAATTTATAATTTTATTAACGTATCAATGTCAGAAAGCAAGAAAATACAAAAAAAAGTCTGTCATGAATTGTCAATAAGGTCGAAAATCGCATGCACCTGTTTTTTGTAAGCCTTATCGATGGTTGATCATTTTATAGTCATTTGTTTTGTAAACGTTCATTTGTCTTACATAATTTCTTTTTAAACTTATTTTAGATACCTATCCCCGTGGTAAAACTAGTGGCACATAATAGCTAAAGGAGATTCCTATGTTTATTAGCAAAATAGATCATATTACCAGAAAATATTCAACACTATTAGTGGTATCGTTGGGAATGTCAAATAAATCACGTCGTCACGTCGTGTTCTTGACAAGAAATGTATATTTTTATTCCGTGCTTTTAAAAGTTTCAGGTGCATGCATGCCTTTTTGGGTTCCACTCGCTATTTTATTTACAACTGTACTTCTGCCGTATAGCGAATCCGTCGAGTCCAAGAATCTGCCCAATCCACGAATCTGTCGAGTTGGGAATCTGCCAAGTCACGAATCTGTCCAATCCAGAATCTGTCGTATACCGAACAAGCGCTTTGTCTTAATCTATTGTGACAACCCTACCAAAATAGGTAAGAAATTTACAAGCTCTTAAGAAGCTGTCTCTCTGTTCCGTTTATCTACTCATGTGGTATGGTTTACCTTGGGTTTACCCTACCTACCTACATAAACCTTCGTACAGAATACATCTAACTACCAATTTTCCAATAGTTCCGGCATAAAGCCGTGATTGGCCTTGGGTAATGCAATGCAACTGCTTTTCGTATTTTTTGCGCCTCCTAAACGCGCTTCTGTGCGTAGCACATGCCTCGCAACAGTCGCAACCATGGCCGGGCTTTAGCCATGCAGGCACCCCGGGCGCGATCATGAAGTTATAGATAAACATGGAGACCGCACTCCGAATAGGTACCTACTTGAAGCTCAAATGATGTATCGCTATCTCGCTCACTGTGGTCATCAAAGAGTATACAAATACTACGGTGGTCATACCATCTCTTTTCAACCAACCACTGCCATATTGACAAGATTTACTTGACATATGGTGGCCAATGTTGCCATTACCAAATCCTTAGGAAATGGGATTATAATTCACTGTCTCGCCAACCATGATTATAAGCGTTCGAGACCTACAATATTGGGAGTTTTAACAAGTGATTGGATTTCAACTCTTGATTTAAATACACATTAATTGACCGTGTAAACTTCTGATTTGCTTAATATGTCGGCTCTTTTTAAGAGCTTACTCGGAGATTTTAATAAGAAGATAGCAATACTAAATCCACGCTAAAATGAGAGGTCAGACCACAGAGAGTGAGATAGAGAAATGTAGGTATTTGACTCAAGGCTTTGTTCCAGCTGTGGCCTCCATGTTTATCTATACCTTCATGGGCGCGATCTAAGACTATAGAATAAAAGGCAGACAGAGCGCGCGGAACACTTGCGTGAGGCCACTAAAGCAAATACAAAATTGAAAAGCGAATACAAACTCGACTCAGTGCGCTGCGAAGCATCGCACAGTTCACACGCCACGATCGATCCAGCTTTTAAATTCATAAAATGCCGTCTTGCGTTTTTAAACATTGTAAAAGTTGTTTCTAAAAGCAAATACGGGAAGATGGAATATATTCTTTCAGATAACTATGGATTATTTGACCGTTTTATAATATTATTACGATGAAATTCGTATTTCTGCAGAAAATATGTAAGTGTTGCCAGTTTACGTCGACATCGTTTTCCCTGAATTAGGGAAAATGCACTTGTCAATTGATTATGTAGGTAATAATGATTGTCATGTTAATGAAAAATACATTAACGTATTCAAACTCAAACTCAAAACTCAAAATCATTTATTCATTTAGGTCACAAAGTGACGCTTATGAACGTCAAAGATTAAAGTTAATTACTAGATGATTCTACATTTACATTTACTGCCACGTTTGCAATGCAATAGGTATTGTAAAAGTATATTGTAGATTATATTTTTTCTTATAAATATACTAATAGGATTTCCATTAGTATATACATTGTTTTGAGTTCGATCCCCAAACGATCCAAATATTCGTGTACACGCGGCTACTTGTCAAGCTATACACTTTGACCTTTGTACCGTTGTTAGACCTTTGTACCGTTCTTATGGCGTAGGGAATAAGTATCAAAATCGTACTTCGACTATTTAGCTTGACTTGGCGCCGTGTGTACATTAAGTACAGAAACAGAAATTATTGATTGTAGCTATTATTTATTTTTAATTGCAATTTTTTTTGGTTAGGATTTATGATTATGATATTTATAATTTATTGTATGCATGACAAAATGTTTTTAGCTAATTAATATTTATGACGCAAGCCTATCTATTTATTTCTCAATTTACGAATAAAATTAGTTAAAACTTAACTCGGAGCCTACATTTTTTAAGAAATATATTTATAAAAGCATACTTTAATGGTATTTTTTATTTCAATAATTTTCACAACAACATTACATATTAAAAGCATTAATTAAATCTATGGTAAATTCTTCAAAACCACAAACGAATATAAAATATTACCTATGTAATATTTTTATATTCGTTTGCAAAAACTATATGCAAAATAGCAGGAGATTATTCATAATCTGGCAACTTTACACACACATAGACGCGCGTGTCCGTACAGTGCCAGTCGCCAAATGTCACGCACACATAGCTGTCAACGTGCCTCACTTAGTTGGACGAATACGCTACATCTGGTTCTTGTTTGTTAAATCTGTGGGCGCGATACTCATTTGGCGCCATTTGCCCAATTTTCACCCCCTTCCTCTCCGCCTCGACCTCAAATTTGAAAAAAGAGAGTGAAAAATCGAAAAACTATGTTTTGAACGAGATGTAGTTAGAATAGTACCTAAGTAGTATTTTATATATCGCTTAAAGAACAAGAAAAACACTAGCATTCAAAGTTATTTTTGGTGACGATAAAGTGATCCTGGTATTTGGTTACTTTAGGATAAGGCAAGGTAAGTTAAGTCGTCGATACCTCTATTACGAAACCCTTCATGGCCAACACCGATTCACAGTTGATTTCATTATAAATAAATAAATTTAAGTATTTGGAACAATTTAGATTTTACATAATTATTGTTAGGTACCTACACAATATGAGAAAACGTTGATAGCTACAAAGGTTATAAACTGTAGCGCAGCTACCAGCGTCCAAATATAAAACCATAATGAGGCATATAGATTCAAAAGCAGCTAAGTGACTTCATATCGAAATAGCAGGAAACGAAAAAAACGTTTTAGTAGGTATTTTTACATTTGTAATGACTTTGGATGTAGGGCTTGTGATGTATAATAATAATAGGTTTTGGTTGTTCTTTTTCTATGGTTGCTATCTAATAAGCTTAAAAATATCAAAAAATCGTATCACTTAGCTGTTTTTTAATATGATAAAGGGCACTTAGCTGTATTTGATGCTAAATTCAATTTTTGAATGTAATTTTAAGGGCCTTAGCCGGGTTTGTTTCTTGTTATAAATTTATGAAGAGATGATACTAAAAGAACACTAGATGGCTCCATACTTTGTTAATTTTTTGAAAATGTGGCACTTAGCTGCTTTTGATTCTATATGCCTCCATTGTAAGTAGGTAGGGACAAGTGGGGAACAGTGGAACACGGTGCACAATAAAACAACGGCTCTATAATAATTCAAATTTAAACGATAATCGCGCGCTTTTGCTTTGGCCGTATGATGAAATACACCTCGATTGCTAACCCTAAAAAACATATTTATATTGACCCCCCACTCGTTTCTATTAACCTCCCACGCGTATCTATTCACCCCCAATGGCGTATCTATTGACCCTAACGGCGTATCTATTAACCCCCTTCCCGTATCTATTCACCTCGAATTCGAGCAAAATAGCTAGCTTCTCAATTTTAATAGAAAAATAATGTAAAATAATCAAACACGGACACTTTCCTTTGTTTTTCTTAAAGATCGGAAATGTATGTATCGAATAATACACATCTCCTGTAGATGGGTATTATATATGAACACAACCAATAACTTGATGTTTATAGAAAATTTATAAAGGGCAAAAATTACTTGTTTTCACACCTTCACTTTAACCGCTTAAATCTATATGACTTGACTTAAATTTTTAGGTGGTGAGCCTTTAAAAAACATGTTGCCCCGTAGAAAATCATAGAGAAAATCATTCGATAAAGGGCATTAGCCCTTTATCGAATGATTTTCTCTATGACAACAAACTAGAGTCAACAATATCAAACTTCCGGACTTTTTTCTATTCACCCCACGATTTCTATTCACCCCATTTTACGGTACTTGAAGTCAAGGCTTCCCTTCTAATATTTGCAGTTTCACGACTCAGAGCTCTAATTCGCTCGATGCGATGCGACGGAGTGTTTGCATGACTTCTGTCGCGAAAGAACTTGTAGCCTGCCAGGCTTCATTGGACGAGAGCATATCTCTTATTAGGGACTCTGGCTTAATTTTATGTTTAAGTACGGCTTCTTATGTTACTGCGTAACGGCTCGAAGCAAGGGCACTCATAAAACACGTGCTCAGCATCTTCATTAACGCCGGAACAGTCTGGACAATCGGGTGAGGTATCGTGTTTGTATATATACAGATATTCTCGGAAGCACCCATGCCCTGATATCATTTGCGTCAAGTAATAGTTGACCTCTCCATGATTGCGGTCTAACCAGACATCTAATTTTGGAATAAGACGGTACGTCCATCTGCCATTTTCTGAGTTATCCCATTTGGTTTGCCATCGTCGTATGCTATTTTGACGTTCCTCGGTTTTTATTTGATTACTACTCGTCGCACTTGATCCTCTGCGCCGGCGGAGGGCTTGACGTTCTTCAGCAAATATTTCAATCGGTAGCATCCCGGCGATAATGCACACTGCGTCTTCAGACACCGTACGGAAAGCGTTGGCCACTCTCAACGCACTTAGTCGATATACCGGCATGACTTTCCTCCTTGATTCCTGTATCTTATGTATGTCAGACCATAATGATTGAGATTCCATATGTTTATACAGACGTGACTACCGTAGATAGTAGTGTCCTTCTTCTCTTCTGCTTCGAGCCTCCAACGTTAGGCATCAGACGTGCTAGGGTTGCTCTTACAACCGACGTTTTGGCGCTTACGTGCGCCCGTACGCCGCCTGCTGCTTAAAATTCAGGCGGGCATCGACCAATACTCCAAGATAGCGAATGAACGGTTGAGATGTTATTTCGTGCGCTCCAACTCTTAATGGTTTCTATCTGCTTCCTGCTAGTAATGAGAACTGCCTCCATCTTGTCCTCTGCTAATTTCAAACCGACTGTGTTCATCCACTGGCTGATTGTCTCAAAGGTCAAATGCTAAATTGATCTCTTCAAGCCTTCTTTTTATGTAACATCAATTAACATCATTGCTTCAAGATGTTTTGCAACTATCACTACTGCCACGTCATCAGCATATGCTACGAGATTGACTTTCTTTGGCAATACTAGTTTGAGCAGCCCGTCGTACATAATATTCCAAAGCAAAGGGGGCCCAAAACAATGAATTAACAATTCTCATGAGGATTTATTTTTATACCTAAAATTAATTCATATATATATATATGCTCTATGAAAGCGCAAGGGCGTCGCCAGTCGATTGCCCGGGGGAGAGGGGGGGGCAAGATCGCCAACAGATGGCCTAAGGAGGGGCAAGTTGATATGAAAATTGAGAAAAGTATGTAGGTATGGAGAAAACTAAGAGTTGTAGGGATTTTTTAATCAGCTGCTGGCAGCTTGGCAGCTGCCCCTCTCTGTCCCCCTTGGCGACGCCCTTGTGAAAGCGTGTCATTATTTTTTAATTTACTCAATCCAAAACTGACAATTTGCTGACGTTTCTAGTATATAGGGTGTAAAAAGACCCTTAACGAAAACTGAAATCCCATGTTGTACCAATCACTACGAACATTTTACTTTATTTATATTACTTCGGCACCATACCTGGGAAATTACTGGTTCAGGAGATATTGAGGCTCAAAGTTAGTATGGAATTTTTCTAATTAGGTACAAAATCGATGCATTTACCCCGCCAATATGTTCTTTAGGTGCCCTATAACCCCATGGTTATGTAGGTATTTCGAGCATTGCACGCGCGCGCTTTTAATTGCGGTTCAAAAAATGTGAAAACTTAAAAAAAAAATCGTTTCCCAGGTATTATTGTTGGTTAGTATGACTTGGCATGATGTCCACAACGAGTAGACTTCGGCTTGGTGATGGGTCTTGTGACACCCTGTATATTATGGTGTGCATAGGGTTCCCACCAAGAACTTAGGGTCCTTAGCCAACCTCACCTGCAACTGGTGCACCTGCCGATCAACGGACGAGGCTCTGGCAAACAAAATATCCCGATAAGCGGCAATAGCTTGTGAAAGCGTGTCATTATTTTTTAATTTACTTAATCCAAGAATGACAATTTGCTGACGTTTCAAGTATATATTATGGTGTGCATAGGGTTCCCACCAAGAACTTAGGGTCCTAAGCCAACCTCACCTGCAAGTGGTGCACCTGCCGATCAACGGACGAGGCTCTGGCAAACAAAATATCCCGATAAGCGGCAATAGGCTCGCCCCTGCCCGACGACAAGGGCGGCGTCGCAGAGAGCCGCCAAAGGGGCCGCGGGCCTCCAGAGCATGGGGAGCTCTGGTCGCTGATTAGGATTCGTTGCTCCGGGAAGTCACCAGTAAGGGTAATAGAAGGCGTTTAGTCTTCCCTAAGAACGTGTTCCATTGAATATGGCGCCATAGGTGGAGGACTAGACAGCTCCTGTACCCAGTGTTCTTCCCGTAAGGCGTCTTTGGTTGGCAGTCGAGGTGGTTTTTAGTGGTAACATAACATCACATACTCCGGCTCTCATTTCCCTAACAGTCGGAGATCAGAAGGGATATTCCACCTCGTAAAACAAAAAAAAAACGTATACTTCGATCAGATACGAACCGTCGCTTTTTGTCGCTTGTTCTACGTAAGTACTTGTTCAAGTGCATTTACCTATTACCAAATCATTGGAACTCACAGAAATGGGAAATTCATATAGGCCAGGCACTTCCGCGTTCATTATTTCAAAATCAACCCTTCTTCTATATGGATTCATCTAAATGGTTTTGACTGCTATATTTAGGTATACGAACGCAATTAAACTATTTAACGTAAACTATTGAAAAGGATTAGGAATGATTTTCTGTTTTATTATCAATGATTACGTACTTAAGAGAATCTAAAATAGTGCAGTTAAGCGTGATAACTTATACGATTTTACTAAGAAATGTAAAACCGAATAAGGTCAACTGGGGCAATTGCGTAATATTTTTATCGTGAACATTTCTGAAGCCCGATTTCACATAATTAGGGGACTTATTAGAATATTATATACTACAAACGTATTCATTTATATTTAGCATACAAAGTTAAATTATTAGTTTCATTCGAAAGCTTTCAAGAAAAGAGTTATAACGTGTTTTTTTAAAGAAGAAATTTAGACGCATTTACCCCTTACTGGGGTAAAAGCATCTGTTTAAATTAAAATTTATGCGTGCTACTTTTTTGGCCTATGTTATACATGATTTGCCTCAGCCTAGGCGCTGTTCTAAGAAATTGTTGGTAAATAAACAAAATACAAAATAGGCAAGAAATCACAGAAGATTTCTTAACGCATGGGAAAATGCGGCTAAATTTGCGTAGACGCATTTACCTCTTATGAATTCCAGATGTTGGAAACAT